>JAQPPZ010000136.1:0-622500 GCA_028583015.1 Wollemia nobilis | reverse complement strand
ACTTGAATGGCTCAGGATCATGGGGGACCACATACATTTGTCATTTATGCATGAATTTTAGGTTTTGGTGCACTATGTAAGGTATGCATTCCATATCCCTTATCCATGGTCTGCCTGGCAATATGTTGTACTGCTTCTCACCCTCCAAGATATGGCATAATTTAGGTATCATCTTTATCCCAACCTGTATAGGTAGGATTATTGTGCCAATTTTTGGGGAAGTAGCATCATTGAAGGCCCTTAATGTAAATGTTGTGTTCTTAATGTGTGAAGGTGGCAGATTTAAATACTTCAAAGCTACAACTGTGATGATGTTGATGGATGACCCAGTTTCAATCAAGACTCTCTTATACGAAATTTGATTGATGCTTACTATGATGTGGAGCGAAGGATCAGGTTCATCCTGAGAGATTGTATTAATATCCTACCTATGAAAGACAATCATATGGTATTTTTGTAAGTGAATTGAACTTATTTTTGGTATGGATTGTGATAGATTATCAGCTTTAGTTGACTTTTTTGGTATGTTGGGCTTATTAAGGCATCTTTTGCTTCTTATTTTAGTATTGATAATACCTATAAAACCCTCCTCAGGTGGGGCTATGTGCACCTCATTGACATCCTCAACTTGATTGTTGTTGGCCCCATGATTGGGGAGAAGATTTTTGAATATGTTGATGTCTTGCAATTTATTCTTATCCAACATTTCCTGCACTATATTATTGAATGCAATACAATCCTGGATATCATGGCCATTTTTTTGATGGTAAACACAATAGAGATCTTACTTATACCCCTTAGGTTTGGGGTAATTAGAATCCAGAATGCACTCCTTAGGTAAGTTTAAAACCTTAGCCTCACAAAGGTGATTGAAAATTGATGCCAAGGATTCAGGCAATGGTGTATAATTGTGAGGGGGTTGTTTCTATTTACCCCTACCTTGATTCTTGTTGCACTAGTTGTAATACACAGTAGGAGACTGAGCTTGATAGTTTTCTTGTTGTTGGATCTGTGCTATTTTTGGAATGCTTAACATGATCTGGTTGACATTTGTAGGTTGGGCCTGTTGTGATTGATGTTGCATACTCTCGTTCCATTCTTTCTTACTATAGAGCTTTAGGTCTCCTTATTCCAGCTTTATATCTTCAATAAGCTTGGCTTGAGCCAAGGCTTCTTCAAATGTATCATATTGTTGTAGTTGCAATAGTAACGATATGTGCTTGGTGTAACTTTTTGTGAACATTCAGATTAGCTCTTCAATCAGGATGGAAAATGACAACTTTGCCATGATTTTTATCCATATATCCCCATAATCCATGACTGGATCATCATCATACTACTTTAGGTTGACCATGTCTGAGAGATTCACCTTATTCTTAGCACCAAAAGAGAAATATTTTAAGAATGCATTCACTAGTTGTTCAAAATTGGATATGTTGTGCTTGGGAAGCTGGTTGAACCATTGAGTGGTAGCCCCTGAAAATGTCATAATGAAGGTTCTCAGCATAATGGTATCACTATCTTCTAGATGAAAGCATGCATTGATAAAGTTTGTGACATGTTCTTGTGCATCCTCTTCACCATCAAACTTATCCAACCTAGGCATCTCAAAATGCTTAAGATATGTAGGGCTAGGAACTGATGGACACAATGGTTGGTTGTGTATTTTGCTTAATGTTGGTTGGTTCCTGACCATCTCTTGTTTATCAAAGGACTTCATCTTTTTAGCAAGTGCTTGGAATACCTTTGAGGTGATGAGCTCCTCTTCTTGTAGGCCCCATCATGGTGGCAATGGAATTAGCCCTCTATCCACTTGTCTTGTTCTATTCTCCTCCCTCCTGAGAGGGGATTCAGGATGGGTCTGATCTTGATCTATCATGTTTGCCCTTTCGCCACAAGTTTGATGTTGCTCATGATTTGAGTGGTGGTTTTGTTGTGGGATTTCTTCTTTTTTGTTGTGTCCCTCTCTTGGTGAGTCAGTGCGTTTATCTCTTTGATGATAATTTCTATTTGCTTGTTGGTTGCTATGAGCTAGCTGCTCAAATTGCTCTCTTAAATGTTACTCATGTTGGTGCAGCAAATGTTCTCTCCATTTATCATGTTTGAGAGCTTCTACAAGCTCTCACTCTTTGCGCAAGGTATTTTATAACCATAGCATGTGGTTAACTTGTATGGTCATAGAAGACTCATGCTTATCTGACTTCGTTCTTGTAGTTCTGATTTGCAGATTCCTTGAAGAGGTTTCGGCTATTTCTCTACTTTGGCTAGCTATTGTAACTTGTTCAATGTGCTCTGTACATTGATAAGTGTCTTTGTGGTCAGATTTTGTATGAGATTTATGGGGTCACTTTGAAGCATCCCCATGTTCAGTGGTGTGTTTAGCAGTCACACTTTGTGAGTTTCTAGATGCAGAATATTCTGTGGCTATGGTTCTGGAAGTCGGTCTCGAATAAATTCGATCCCACTCATCCAATTGATCTTAGAGCATTTGTTCTCTCTAAATTTCATGTGATCCATGTGATCGATTTGATTTTTTTTTGGTGTTGTTTCTATACCTCTGCAAATTCGTGCGAGGGTTCTTGTCTACTTCAAATTGTGCAAAAAGATCGACAACTCTCTTCCCTCTATCTTGCCCCTTATTGGGCTGATTTGAACTCTCAATGTAATGAGATGTGGTGGGTATGAAACCTGATTCCATATCTAGATCAGAGGTCTTGCTCACCATGGGAGATCTCCCAGTCATAATTTTTGTTATAAAGTTTTTTGACTTCTGAAAAAGGTTGTGGGTGCTATAAATTTCTTTGAAATATTAGGGTTAGGTTGATTAGCCTAGCAATGAAGAAACACACCAAGCAGACAATATGATTATCTCTTTTAAGGATTAAATGTGTATCCTAAGAATTTATTTTAGTGTGTTTCATATGTGCTGTTGCTTTTGCTTTGGATTTAGAATGATGGGACTCATCCATAGTGGGAACCAAGAACACCCATACCAAACATGATTTTCTCAAAAAGAGACTAGGGTACACTGCTTAAATCCTAGTGGGGGGTTCGCCTAGATCTTCCACTCTAAACCAATGATTGTTCCAATAGTGGGAGACAGTTTGAACATAAGTAACTAGTACCACTATGAGTAAGTGCCTTACTCTGTTCTAGGATATCTAGGGGGCAAGCCGGTGGAAGGAGGTGAATTCCAACATCATCGAACTGAATTAGGGGTTGGTGATGAAATCCAACTCCCCAATGTTTAAAATGATACGTGTGAATGTGTGTGATTATTTTTATATTTTGAAATAGAAATCAATGCATCAACCAACATTCATGACTATTTTCCTACAATGCCTAAAAATAATGTTTTATTTTAAGACAAATGAATCTATAACTAGTCTATATGATTGTAATGCACTCTCGTATTTTATGATGAAAACAACCACTGATTGGGACACATGCAAGCAAACCAAAACACAATGGCCTAGCACACTAGAGACTAGGGTGGATCTTACAAGCAGAGGTCCGCTGTTCCTAGCAGCGCCTAGAGGAAATTTAAAAGAAACCTAGGAAATACAAAATGTAGTTTCTATTTATTTTTTTCTTTCATTTTCCCTAATTAATCTATGTTTATGCTTGCTATTTCTGGAAATCAAATGCAAGCAAAAAATCAAAGAAACACAGGGAAGGGGTACAAACCTTGAATCTCACTTAGATGACAAAAATTCTGCCCTCTACTGTACTTCTCTGCTAGTTGTTGTTGATAAGAGCAACTGGATTTCAGCCGCTATTAGCAGGAGCAGCTAATATTGTTGGCCACTGTAGACCAGAGTGGCTAGGCCTGCACACAAAAATAAGTCAGTATCCAAGAAAAAAATGAAAAATTAGTGGAGTTCCCACCGTGATCACCATCTGTAGTGATCCCAGGATGCACACACCACTCTTTACTCTACTTGCGATGTTATTATTATACCCAAAATGAAGCTAAAATATTATGAGAAGCATATAACATGGAAATGACAAATAATGGATCTTTCATTAATAGTGAAACCTGATTACATGTCGGTCCCTCTTAGGGATACCCATCTTGATACAATGATTTACAAGTGGATGAAGAGATTTCCCCTTTTGCAAAAGGGGTGGCGCACTCTAAAATGCTTTCCGATTCCACACATAGAAATGTTTGAGGGCTTACAGATGCCTCCTTCTCTAGGTATGTCTCTCGGATGGATCCTCTTGCTCTCGTATGTCGTGGATTATGTCACATGAACCTATGGCCCTGTATGCAATTGAAACAACAATACACATTTAGTTATCTAAGATTGCCTCCTCGGATGAGGCTTGTTAGCAATAAATTTGATAATGAAAGGAAATATGCTCAATGTAATGAAACTAATGCTAAAATGGATCTTATGCTAATGACATGAAAACATAAGGAAAACATAATGAAAGAGGCTAATACCAAAACCCTAGACTAGGCCTATGGGCCACTGTCCAAGACAACAACTGCTAGAATGAAACTTGTTCTCTTGCTACAAGGCTATGGATCTTAATCTTGCTATTAATGTTAAATTATTATTGTATGTGCATAGAAAATTACCTCTCAATTGGCTAGCACTTTGTCATTCCTCAAGGGTGCTCAGATCTGCTTTCCAATTCGATAGGGCTTCACTGCGTATCTTATCCAAGAAAAGCTCTCTCAAAGAAGTCTGCTAAAAGATCATCCTTGGTCTCAGAATTGATATCTGATCCTCTTCTATCCTATGGTGCTCTCAAGCTTGCACCTTTTATAGATAAAACCCTAGGTCTATGTCCAAGCCCTAGGAATGAATTTATCATGCATAGTGAGAGTTAGCATGAGAAGATTTTTGTATTTTGTCTATGTTTGGAGGCCAGTTAACTAAAATATAACTTCCAACTTGAGTCCCCTATGCAAACTAGTTGTTAGCATGAGAATATTTTGTCCTTTGTCTATGTTTGGAGGCCAGTTAATTGAATTCTAACTACCCACTTGAGTCTCCTATGCAAACTAGTTGTTAGCATGAGAAGATTTTGTCCTTTGTCTATGTTTGAAGGCCAGTTAACTGAAGTCTAACTTTGGACTTGAGTCTCCCATGTAAATTGGTTGTGAGGGGGAATGCAAAGTTGTCCCCGCTCACTTTATTGTATGTAAACTAACACTTCTATCCATAATTAGGCTTGTTTGTCGGTAAAATGTTTTTTATGACTAAGCCGCTGTCGTATGCAGTGACTAAGATTTGGCTGATGTTGTCTGCATCGGCTAAGGTCTGGCTGCTCTCAGCTTGAGCAGCCAGGATCCAGCCACTCCATTTTATAGTGGCTAAGCTTGGATGGGTTAAAACTACCATTTTGAGTGGTTAGAACCACTAATTGCTCTTGTAAAGGTCCAAAATTGGACATATGGTCTTCAGATGTGCTCATATGAGTGGTTTTATAAACATGACACGTTTTAGGTGTCTACAAAAGGGATCATATATTCATAAGGATTTGAGATGAGATTGCAATACTTAAACAACTTGAAATCCATTGGTATGCAATGTACTTGTCCCTCATGAATGTATTTCAAGCATTTTTGTAAAATGGAGGGGACACATCTTATTTCCCTCATCCAAGGTCTTCCAAGGAGCACATTATACACCATGGATCCTTCCAAGATGTGGAACATTGTATACAATATTTTAGCCCCTACTTCGAAGGGCAAAATAACAATGCCAACTGTGGAACACAAAGCATTGTTAAATGCTTTGAGGGCGAAGGATGATTTGGTGATGTGAGATGGTGGAAGTTTCAAATGATGGAGAGTGGATGTGGTGATAATATTAATAGAGGAACCGGTATCAATGAGGACTCTCTTGAAAGGTTTCTTGTTAATTAGAGCCATGATATGCAATGGAGGGTCTACTGATCCTGATGAGATTGTCTTAATATCAAAATCATAAAATTTTATGGAGGGCTCCATGCATGTTTGAATGCTCTCCATAAAGTTGTTGAAGGCATTAGTGTCTTGCGATTGCAATTTGATGGATTTCAAAATTTCCATTAATGCCTCCTGATGTGGGGTAAATTATTGGATTAGCTCATATATTGATAATTTGGTGGATTCCATTTTTAAGCTTGTGGTTAACTAGCTGCTCAATGAGACAACTGGTTGAGGTGGACGATTGATGGGTGGATTTGATGGGTTTGATTGACTAGGTATATGGATGGGTGATGATGGAATTAGGGAAACTTGGATGGGTGGCAATGTATATGGTTGTGAGACACTTGTTAGAGGTTGTTGTATTTGTTGATTATTTCATTGACCTCTAGTGACCACATGAATAGCCCCTATAAACCCTTGGTATTGTTGGACATGATTGACTTGGTTAGGGGGAGTTTTAGTGTTAACTCCCTCTATATTGGGTTGCATCTCCTCATGATGTGGAAGTGGTGTCTGAAATATACCAAGGTTTTGGTTTTGTTAAGTGAGGGGATTACTAACTTTGATCACCCCAAAGTCAATAAGGTCTTCGACTACATATTTAAACATGTGGTAATTGTTGATTTCATACCCATTTTGCCTATGATAGGGGTAAAATAAGTATTCCCAATCATTTTTACTATGTTTGATAGGGTCATCCGGTATAATTTTGGGCAAAGCAAGTTTATTTATCTCATATAGCCTTCTAAAAAGAGAAGCATAGGACTCATCTAATGGGGTACATTGGTGATTTTGTCTAATAGACTCTCATCAAGGATGGTTTTCCATAGCTGGCACTGTGTTTTGAACTAGTGGAGCTTGTGTTGTTGAGGGGACCACATGATAGGAAATTTGTTGTGGTACTTGTTGCATAGGTTGTTGTTGTTGAGCCATTACCGGCTAGCTCATGACCACTTGATTTACTTGATTGGATTGGGTGGTTGGGGTAGCTTGTGATGATTTTTTTTGGCCTAAATAATTACTTTTGAATTGGCCCTTGTTTTACCATTCTTTCTTCTTGGGCTTAATGGTGCCTTCTTGGATTTTTATATCCTCGATGACACTAGCCTGAGCTAAAGATTCTTCAAAATTTTGATAAGTTCTTAATTGGAGCATCCAAGAGATGGGTTTTAATCAACTCTTGGTGAATAGCTTAATTAGCTCATCCATTGGTAGGGTGAATGGAAATTTTGTGATGATAACCCTCCAACGGTTTCAAAAATCATATATTGATTCATCATCCTATTGTCTTAAGGCATAGACATCAGATAATGAAATCTTATATTTGACATTTAGGATGAAGCGGTCAAAAAATTGCTCAATCAATTGGTCAAAAGTATAGATACTATGGCTTGGCAATTGATTGTACCATTCTATGACATCCCCTCCTAATGTTTGAGGAAAATTTTGAAGCATGAGAGAATTATCGTCTTGAATTCTGAAGCATGCATGAACAAATGTGCTCACATGTTCTTTGGGATCCTCAGTTCCCTTGAATTTGTCAAAATTGGATACCATAAAATATGTTGGATATGGCGGGGTTGGTACCAAAGGATGAATTGGTTGTTTGATCAATTGGCGTAAGGTTGGTTTTTGAATTGAAAATCCAGGGGTGGATTGCATCAATTTATCTATTTATTTTTGCATGGCCTCAATTCGAGGGTCTTCCTTAGAAATGTGAAAACCCTGAATTACCTGATGGGTTTGTGGTGGCGTAGAAATATGTTGTGGAGTGACTAAATGACGATATTGGTATTGATGATGAGGTGAATTGGATGGAATATGATGAATGGGAGATTGTTGATGAAAGTATGGATATTTATGAAATGATGTTGATGGGTGAAAGGTATGGCTAGGTTGGCCAATAGAAATAGGATGGGTAATGGTATGGCTTGATGGAGGAATAAGGATAGAGACCACAAAATACTGTGGTGCCCATGATGGACTCGATTGATAAGGGGAGTCTGAGTAGAGGTAGTTAAAGGCTTAGGATTGACATGTACTTGCTATTGAGTGTCTTGACACTATCTAAGCAATTTGTTCAGATAATCCCATACCTCACTAATTCTCTATCAGAGACTAAGAGTATGGAGGTGGAGGGTATGGAATATGTGGCTTGGAAGTAAGTCACACTAGGCACGGTGACTTGGGAGTGTATCTTATTCCATATCTTCTTCCATATTAAAATCCATATATTATTCCATGTTGACATCCATGTCACTTCATAAGTCATTCATCCCATAAGCCATGAAGTCTGGTACCCTTGATTAAAAAATAATGCTAGAAAATGGGTCAAACAAAGATATAAACAATAAATGATCATTAGCATCCACACATGCCACCTTGCATTAATAATCCATACATTCTATCTTGTAGTAATCATCCATAATGTCTCATATGCATTAGTCACAAACACAAACATGCATTCTACAAAGCATTCACACAAAAACATAACACAAAAGGTAGAAGCCATGTATATATATGAATATCACATGTACAATGAGTGTCGAATGGCTAATATACAATAGACTTGTTGTGGAATAGCCACAACAAATGGCGACTCTGCTGTTAAATGCTCCAGAGCATTTTTGTGAGAACCCAACCTGAAATATACAAGCTTAGATACAGGCATTAGCACACAAAAGATAAACAAATACCGACAGATCAAAAGTACATGAAACATCAGAATCATTAGTATTAGCTCGGTGTGTGCTATTTTTTTTCATTCCATATCGCTTGGACTTGATCAACATTCCATTGTCAGTTTTACATGCATGCATATGTGAGATTGTAAATGATTTGTGTAACCTAATGAATATGCTTAGAGATTTAGCTTTTACAAATGCATAGACCTTCTAATATCATACACAAATATTCAAGATTATCAAACCCTCTTAGGATCAACCATGTGTATAATGAACTATTTTATTAGATCCCAAAGTTGGTTATGAGTCACTACTATCTTGAACCCATGTGTAAGTGAAAGTGAAATCAGAGCTTTGGGAAATTAGACTCCCAACTTAATGGAGATGAGAGTTTAACCCTATTCTTACTACTCTGATTTGGAATTCATTACCTCACTTTGAGCAAAATGATTTAACCAATTATGGAAGAAATGGTCATGCTAGTCTAACCCTTTGAACAGTCAGTGGTCTTGTTTTTTAGACAAGACATGTTGTCATGCATGGGCATACCTAACCCCATTATCCATGACTTAACTTCATTTCTTTGGACCTTGGGGATGACTACCCATCCTTTGCAGATGACAAGTAGTACGATCCTTTCAATCCAATATAAAGATGAGATGGGAAAAAGGTTAATTTTACTTCTTGGATCTTGGGGATGACTACCCATCCTTGCTAGGGACACGTAGTACGATCCTTCCAATCCAAGTCTTAGATGAAAATGAAGAATATTAATTTTATTACTTGGACCTTGGGGATGACTACCCATCCTTTGCAGAGGACAAGTAGTATGATCCTTTCAATCCAAGTTTTATCATGGAATGAGACATAGGAGCTTTGGGGAATCAGATTCTCAACCTAGGCGAGATGAGAATTATGCCCTATCCTTACTACTCCATGTAGGTCAAATCAAAGCTTTGGGGAGTTGGATCCTCAACCTTAGTTTGATGAGGACTTAACCCTATCCTTACTACTCTGATTTTAGCTTTAAGCTTAATGGAAGTGGTAAAAACCACTGTTTTAAGGATCATGTTGCATAATAGGATAGACATGAAATATTCCTTTTGCTTGACCCTTTTCTTCCAAGTAAGGTTTTGATCATTTTGCCCAAGATCCTTTTTAATGAGTACAAAATGTGCTTGGTTCTAGATACCTCGGGACTCAGTTTCCAACCTTAGGATTTTTTATTTATTTATGTTATAGTATAACCCTAAGAGGATTTAACACACTTTAATGATTTGTATCTGAAATGCATATGCAACTAAGATGGCATGTATATGCAAAGTGAGATGTACTATGAATGCATTGCCCTTTGAATTGCAGATGAAGTATTGCCATAATTTGTAAAACTGACTACTTCATGCATCACAAGCCTCAAACGATATTCTTTAACAGTTTGTGTTATATGTGGAGCTTTTTACAACATAATTCCAATGCTTCATATTCTCCCGATCTTAGGCATGTGTTACCATTTCAAACTTTTATTTTATTTTTTTTTTTTTTGTATAAGACAATGAAAACATGTCAAATAAACACACCATCTAAACATCCAACCTGCACACACAAAATAAACAAAGCACAGCATTAATACAAACCTAAACATGTCAAGAACACACAACTTAAATATCAAATCTGCACACACAAAAGAAAAAAAGCATGGCATAATTACATATAATACAAAACCCAGCTGCTTCAAGCCTGGAAGTAGTGTTTCAAGTGCACCCCATTGACAGGTAATGCCAAATATTTTCCATCCAAGGTTCTTAGTCTAAAACTGTTTTCCCCTAGGACTTCTGAAACTTGGTACGGACCCAACCATAAGTAGTCAAACTTATCATGATCCCCTTTCTTCTCATGTCTTTTGTCCCATAACAACACTAGATTTGATATTTTAAAAGCCTTGGCTCTAGACTTTTTGTCAAACCATATTTTTACTACATCCTGGTGTTTACTAAAATGAAGCATAGCTTCATCCCTTTTCTCATCCAGATGCATTAATTATGTTAGTCTAGACTCAAGTTTATCATTAGTTCCGAAATAATCTTTCATGAAATGCAGCGTTTGTAACCTGAGATTTGTAGGAAAAATGGGATCTTGTCCATAAACCATATGGTAAGGAGATTTTCCTATTGCTTCTTTGACTCTGATTATGTCGGCCCAAAGAGCCAACTTAAGCTTGTTATGCCAGTCCCGTGGATTTATTTCCAACAACTTTTTTATGACATTTAACAAATTCTTGTTAGATGATTCGGCCAATCCATTACCTTGCGGATAATAATTGGAAGAGAATTTTAAACTCACCCCGTTGTCAAATGCCCAATTAGAAAATTCCAAAGAAGAAAAAGCTGAACCATTATCACTTACAATGGATTTAGGCATCCCGAACCGAGTGACAATGTTATCCTCTAAAAATTTAATAACAACCTTCGAAGTAGCATTCTTTGTGGGGATAGCTTCAGTCCACCTTGTGCAATAATCCATAGCTGTCAAAATGTATTTGTGGGAATCATATGAATTGGGACTGATAATAGAGATGGTCCAGATCAAGTGGACATATCTGCTGTGAGTATGTTGAAACCAGTGGACCATAAGAAATGCAAGAAATTTTTCATAGAACTGGTCCCTTGTCCCTCAATACCAGATAATGTCACGAATTTCCAAGTGTTTGATAGTGACAGGCACATATTCCATTTTGTCACTAATTCTGGTATATTTGAAAAGCAGGTTATAGATGAAGATAAGAGGGATTTAGAGGAGGCATATTTGGAAGAAAAAATTATTGAAAAAAACAATAATATGCCAGATGAGATGGCTTCGTAAGAAAAAACTTTCGATATCGGATACCAACCAAGAGAAGGTAAAAAGGTTCCATCTCCCAGAGAAGCCCATGATTTGGTTAATATTGGAAGTGCAGAAAACCCTTGAGAAGTATTCATAGCAAAAGCATGTACCAAGCAGGAGAAGGATGCCATTGCCAATGCATTAAAAGAATACATAGACTGCATAGCTTGGAGTTATAAGGAGCTGAAAACCTATGATCAGAATGTCATAATGCATACGATTCCGTTGAATCCAGATTCCAAACCCTTCAGGCAAAGACAAAGGCGATTCAATCCATTATTAGAACCCTTGATAGAGAAAGAGGTGAAGCGACTATTAGAAGCTAAGATCATATTTCCTGTTAGGCATTCCACATGGGTTGCTAACCTGGTCCCCATGAGGAAAAAGAGTGGAGAAATAAGGTTATGTATCGATTTTAGAAATATTAATAAAGCCTCACAAAAGGACAACTACCCGTTACCCACCGTTGATGAAATACTCCAAAAGGTAAACGGGTCGGAGATGATGTCATTCCTAGATGGTTATTCGAGATATAATAAGGTCCTTATCCATCCTAGTGATAGGATGAAAACTGCTTTTACCATAAAGTGGGGCACCTTTGCATACAGGAGAATGCCCTTCGGACTATTGAATGCAGGTGCCACTTTCCAGTGAGCTATGGAATTTGCTTTTAAAGGGCTCATAGGTAAGTGCATCATTGTCTATGTAGATGACATTCCCGTATTTTCTAAGAACAGGGAAAACCATGTTAGGGATCTTAAGAAAGTCTTTCAAAGATGCAGGGAACATGGCATTTCTCTCAACCCAAAGAAGTGCATTTTTAGGGTAACGGAAGGAAAACTGTTGGGACATATAATATCTAAGGATGGAATTTCCATTGACCCTGAGAGAATAGAGGCCATACAGCAGATTCCTTGTCCCAACAGCAAGAAGGGGTTGAGATCATTTTTTGGGAAGATCAATTTTGTCAAAAAATTTATTGCAAATTTTGCAGAAATAGCGAAGCCTTTGAACGACATGTTAAAGAAAGAGGTCCAGATCAAGTGGACAGATGAAAATAGAGATGCTTTTAAAAATATCAAAGATGCGATTTCTAAATCCCCGGTTTTAGTGAGTCCCAATTACACGAAACCTTTCTATATCTACACATTTGCTTCAGATCACTCCTTTGCGAGTGTTTTAACTCAAAAGAGTGAAGGCAGCATTGAAAATCCTATTGCCTTCCTGAGTAGTCCTCTCAAAGATGCGAAACTGAGATACTCCATCTTGGACAAGAAAATGTATGCTCTGGTTAAGACTGTAAAAAATTCAGGCATTACATAGTCCACAGTAGGGTCTTTGCTATCGTCCCGGATCCTGCAGTCAAAGCCATGTTCATACAAAATGAATTAGGTGAAAGACGTGGTAAGTGGGTTTCAACTTTGCAGGAGTTTGATCTTGAGATTCAGTCGATGAAGATAGTGCGGGGACAAGGGTTGGTCAAGGCAATAGCAGAAAAGGATCTCGCAATTTCATGTCAACATTATGAAGTCACGGATATAACCAAAGATGAGTGGTATACAGATGTGGTGTATTTTCTACTAAACGGTAAATGTCCACCGCATTTGAATTCTACTCAAAGAAGAGCCTTGCGCTTGAAGTCTGCTAATTTCCTAATTAGATCTAGCACGTTATACAAGAAAAACCATGAAGGTATTTACCTTCGTTGTGTTGATCAAAAAGAGGCAATGCGAATACTCGAGGAATTTCATGGTAAACATGGGATAGGACACGGGTCCGCTAATGCCACAGCCCACCAAATCCTTAGAGCCGGTTATTATTGGCCTTGACTGTTCAAAGATGCCCATATTCATGTGAGGTCATGTCATACATGTCAAACTACAGCCAATAGAGACAGGAGCGCTTCCATGCCTTTACAATCCGTAATTGAGTCTAGACCTTTTGTGCAATGGGGCCTAGATTTTGTTGGGATTATCAGTCCCAATTCATATGATTCCCACAAATACATTCTGACAGCTACGGATTATTGCACAAGGTGGACTGAAGCTATCCCCACAAAGAATGCTACTTCGGAGGTTGTTATTAAATTTTTAGAGGATAACATTGTCACTCGGTTCGGGATGCCTAACTCCATTGTAAGTGATAATGGTTCAAATTTTTCTTCTTTGGAATTTGCTAATTGGGCATTTGACAACGGGGTGAGTTTAAAATTCTCTTCCAATTATTATCCACAAGGTAATGGATTGGCCAAATCATCTAACAAGAATTTGTTAAATGTCATAAAAAAATTGTTGGAAAGAAATCCGTGGGACTGGCATAACAAGCTTAAGTTGGCTCTTTGGGCCGACAGAATCAAAGTCAAAGAAGCAATAGGAACATCTCCTTACCATCTGGTTTATGGACAAGATCCCATTTTTCCTACAAATCTCAGGTTACAAACGTTGCATTTCATGAAAGATTATTTCGGAACTAATGATAAACTTGAGTCTAGACTAACACAATTAATGCATCTATATGAGAAAAGGGATGAAGCTATGCTTCATTTTAGTAAACACCAGGATGTAGTAAAAATATGGTTTGACAAAAAGTCTAGAGCCAAGGCTTTTAAAATATCAGATCTAGTGCTGTTATGGGACAAAAGACATGAGAAGAAAGGGGATCATGATAAGTTTGACTACTTATGGTTGGGTCCGTAACAAGTTTCAGAAGTCCTAGGGGAAAATAGTTTTAGACTAAGAACCTTGGATGGAAAGGATTTGGCATTACCTGTCAATGGGTTGCACTTGAAACACTACTTCCAGGCTTGAAGCAGCTGGGTTTTGTATTATATGTAATTATGCCATGCTTTGTTTCTTTTGTGTGTGCAAATTTGATATTTAAGTTGTGTTCTTGACATGTTTAGGTTTGTATTAATGTTGTGCTTTGTTTCTTTTGTGTGTGCAGGTTGGATGTTTAGATGGTGTGTTTATTTGACATGTTTTCATTGTCTTATACAAAAAAAAAAAATAATAATAATAAAATTTTGAAATGGTAACACATGCCTAAGATCGGGAGAATATGAAGCATTGGAATTATGTTGTAAAAATCTCCACATATAACACAAACTGTTAAAGAATATCGTTTGAGGCTTGTGTTGCATGAAGTATTCAGTTTTATAAATTATGGCAATACTTCATCTGTAATTCAAAGGGCAATGCATTCATAGTACATCTCACTTTGCATATACATGCCATCTTAGTTGCATATGCATTTCAGATACAAATCATTAAAGTGTGTTAAATCCTCTTAGGGTTATACTATAACATAAATAAATAAAAAATCCTAAGGTTGGAAACTGAGTCCCGAGATATCTAGAACCAAGCACATTTTGTACACATTAAAAAGGATCTTGGGCAAAATGATCAAAACCTTACTTGGAAGAAAAGGGTCAAGCGAAAGGAATATTTCATGTCTATCCTATTATGCAACATGATCCTTAAAACAGTGGTTTTTACCACTTCCATTAAGCTTAAAGCCTAAAATCAGAGTAGTAAGGATAGGGTTAAGTCCTCATCGAACTTAGGTTGAGGATCCAACTCCCCAAAGCTTTGATTTGACCTACATGGAGTAGTAAGGATAGGGCATAATTTTCATCTCGCCTAGGTTGAGAATCTGATTCCCCAAAGCTCCTATGTCTCATTCCATGATAAAACTTGGATTGAAAGGATCGTACTACTTGTCCTTTGCAAAGGATGGGTAGTCATCCCCAAGGTCAAAGTAATAAAATTAATATTCTTCATTTTCATCTAAGACTTGGATTGGAAGGATCGTACTACATGTCCCTAGCAAGGATGGGTAGTCATCCCCAAGATCCAAGAAGTAAAATTAACTTTTTCCCGTCTCATCTTTATATTGGATTGAAAGGATCGTACTACTAGTCCTCTACAAAGGATGGGTAGTCATCCCCAAGGTCCAAATAAATGAAGTTAAGTCATGGATTATGGGGTTAGGTATGCCCATGCATGACAGCATGTCTTTTCTAAAAAACAAGACCACTGACTGTTCAAAGGGTTAGACTAGCATGACCATTTCTTCCATAATTGGTTAAATCATTTTGCTCAAAGTGAGGTAATGAATTCCAAATCGGAGTAGTAAGAATAGGGTTAAACTCCCATCTCCATTAAGTTGGGAGTCTGATTTCCCAAAGCTCTGATTTCACTTTCACTTACACATGGGTTCAAGATAGTAGTGACTCATAACCAACTTTGGGATCTAATAAAACAATTCATTATACACATGGTTGATCCTAAGAGGGTTTGATAATCTTGAATATTTGTGTATGATATTAGAAGGTCTATGCATTTGTAAAAGCTAAATCTCTAAGCATATTCATTAGGTTACACAAATCATTTACAATCTCACACATGCATGCATGTAAAACTGACAATGGAATGTTGATCAAGTCCAAGCGATATGGAATGAAAACAAATAGCACACACCGAGCTAATACTAATGATTCTGATGTTTCATGTACTTTTGATCTGTCGGTATTTGTTTATCTTTTGTATGCTAACACCTGTATCTAAGCTTGTATATTTCAAGTTGGGTTCTCACAAAAATGCTCTGGAGCATTTAACAGCAGAGTCGCCATTTGTTGTGGCTATTCCACAACACACCCCAAAATTGGGGACCCACCTTTTTGCAGGTTTTCGAAGAAAATCCCAGTGACCCAGATGTTAAAAATGAGGAAAAGGGGCAAAATGCATGTGTAGAAAAGTGTCACGAAATCGTGACATGTCGTGAAATCGTGACACGTCACGCCATCGCGGCCAAAAATAGTAAAGTGTCATGAAATCGCGACGTGTTGTGCGGTCACGGCCAAAAACAGTAAAGTGTCACAAAATCGTGACATGTCGTTCTGTCGCGGCTCAGAGAGGAGAGAAAGGCAGAATGGAAAACTGTCACGAAATCGTGACGTGTCAGAAAATCGTAGTCAAAGCAGTCAACGGTAGTAGGGGGTGCGAAACGGTCGTGAAATCATGACATGTTTGATTTTTGCGACTCGAAACTGGGACACAGGTGCATAGTTAGAAAGGCGTCGTGAAATCACGACATGTCGCGTTTTCATGGTGCAAGTGGATAAAAAGGCTTAAGTATCAAAACGGTAGCGATTTTGTGCAACTTTTGGCAAAGCATTCCATCCAGGCAAAGATGTCGTGAAATCGTGACAAAAAGTGAAGACCATGCCGAAACAGAGAAATGGTAGCAAAATCGCAACATGTTTCAGCAAAGTGTACAAAAGGAGAAAATGGTAGCGAAATCGTGACAGAAAATGAAGACCATGCCCGAAACAGAGAAACGGTAGCGAAATCACGACAGGTTTTGGCAAAGTGTACGAAATAGAGAAACGATAGCGAAATTGTGATAGATTACAGCGAGAGGGCTCGAAAGGAGAAAATGGTCGCGAAATCACGACAGGTTTTGGCAAATTGTACGAAACAGAGAAACGGTAGCGAAATCGCGACAGATTGCGACGAGAGGGCCCGAAGGAGAAAATGGTCACGATTTCACGATAGGTTACGGCTAGAGCGTACGAAAAACAAAAGTGTAGCGATATCGTGACATGTCACGATTTCGTGACATGTCACGTTTTTGCTGTGAAAGCGAAGGAGCAAGGCCGCAGGCTATTTTTGGTCATGATTTTCATGGGACCATTACTGAACATGCATAGAGCGCTGAACACATGGCAGAAAGGCATGAGGATTAGAGTAACACTTCAGATCGACAATTACTGGCAGCAGAGGAGATCAAGCGTTGCAGATTCAAGCGAAGGGTTAAAAACACCAAAAAGCGAGAAACTAAAACGAAGCGTCCTGGGAACTGAAACGAAGCGTCACAGAGTAGCCGAGAGCAGCAACAGAAAGTTTAAATAGCAAAAATGTAGATAGATACGGGGCTAGAAATTGTAGCAAGAAAGCATTATTTTTAAATAAAGGAGTTATTTGGCAAGAGCAACTTTTGTGTGCAAAACCAAAAGGAGATTGAAGCTAATACTACTATTTTCTCTGTTAATCTTTACTTTGCATTATTTTCTCTTGTATCTATCCATTTACGCCATGAGATGGGTTACGATAGGTGAATGGCAGAATGATGCAATCATTTTCTTTCCTTAGAGTCTTGCATCTGATCTGATTTGACTGTGTGTTAGTGCAGGTCTGTTAGGTCAGGTTGTTTTAGAACTTCGTCTCACAACTTGGGGTTTTGTAGGGAGGAGATTGCTAACCGAATTAACGTCATGTTTTAGTTTTCTAGCTGATTTTCATAAGCAATGTTGCGGTTCTAGGTTCTGATATTATTTTTACTTTTTATTCGAAGATTGGCATCTTGGATTCTGGTGCATTCCAGGATACGTTTTATATTTTTTACTAACTCCAAACGTTAACGTAGAAATAGCAGAACATTTAAATGAAAGATAAAATGAACCAGTTAACCATAAAATGAACCTCATGCTAAAGGCACGGAGTTTAAAATTAAATGGCCTATACCACGCATTTTTTCATTTAAAATCTTGCTTTAAGCCAAAGATAAAAGAGGTTGCTAATTCATTCTAGGGAGGGTTTCATTAATTTCAAGATCATAAAAGAAGAAAGGGTTTCTATTCTTTCTTTTGCTTTATGTTGTTAGATTGTTTTAACAGATTAGGGTTACAAAGTTTGTTGGGAATCATCAAAGGCCCCTTGTTAACAGTTACTTGTATAAAATAAGTTGTTCTAGATTACATTCATTTATTTGCATTTTGTCTTAATTTGTTATATGCATATGAATGTTTGTTCACAGGAAACTTGGAGAAATTAAAATAATAAATTTTCTTTGCAAGAAAGAGTTTGCAGGTTTGAGACTCCAGTTGCGTGTTCATTTTGTAGTAGGACAAAATATTCACTCAAAAAGACCACCAAGACTCATATACAAAAAGTGCATCTAAGCACTAGCTACATCCTCCAAGAGGACCCTTGTGACCTAGCAGGAGTCCTAGACCTAGAGCTATGCCTACCACCCTTGGATACATAATAGGTTGGAGGATCAAAAAATGGAAAATGATGTTCCATCAACCTATCCTCCAATGCCTCGATATATCTATGTTGATACCAAAGGTGTTGTATGTCAACCTCATGCCACCACTCTTGCTCTACTAACTCTACCTAGAGAGCTATAATCCTTGCATCTTGCTCCACAACCTACTACTCCAGTTGTCCCCACTCCTCGCTCTAACCTGGGGGTACATTTGGAACATCTCCCATCTCCTCTCCATCTCCACTATCTCCCCCAACCTTAGGAACCTACTACATTGTACCCTTCACCTTCTATCTTTGACTGTCAGAGCAAAGGCACTAATATCTCTTATGAGTATCCTAGGTCCCCTTGCCCTATGTCTCTGGGGTACCCTCATCTTGATCCCCTTGGGTAGCTTCAACCATAGCCTCCCAAACACCCCCCCCCCATTAGTTGCTCCTCAAGGTGGTACCCATGGTGGCTGTATTGCAAACTATGCATCATAATCCATGGTCATCCCTGCATCCTTCACATTTAGGATATCCACCTCCTTATCATCCACCAATGCTGCCCTCCATGGTTCCATGCATGGTAGCCCTACCTCCTCCTGATGTATCCTATACCATACTGGAACATCTGGGACATCCTACCTTAGCCCAAATTGGTAGAGTACTCGAGTAAACTAAAAGTACTTCACCTCACTTGTGTGCCTCCCAACCACCCATCTATCCTACCACACCTACAGTAGATGATCCCCATCCCAAATCCATTAGGCACCAAGCCATGGCCTCCATACCACTTATGAATCATCCTCATGGGATGACTCAGCTGCACCTCCTCTACCAAATTCCATCATCTAGTGTAGGGTTGCTCCCTACCAAACTCCACCATAGGTAGCCCCTCCGATCGAGAAACTCTAAAGTGCTTCCATCCCTAGCATTGCAGTAGTAGGCTGCACCCCAATCCCTTTTGTCCCTACTTCGTCACCTCATAAAACTCTCGATAAACCTATGCCAAAAAAGTTGGAGCCCATGCATACACCTACCTCATGGTGAGCATGTCACTCACCACCACTATCAAGTTCTAAGGGAACCTACATCCAGTGTTGTTCGGGCCACAGTGTTGGCAAACACGAACATCACCAATGCCCGAAGGGGGTCTAGCTCCTTGTCCACATACATGGATAGATAAGTGATACCTCTGCTCTCCACCTTCACACCCTCCCATGCATCCCCAAACATTCTCCTCATCTTCATCTTTTGGTTGAGCCCAACCTCAACCCGAATATCCTCCACCAGCACCTTGAAGATGTAATACACATCTTCCAAGGTCACAGTAACCTCACCCATAGGGAGCTGGAATGTCCCCATATCTGCATCCCACTTCTCTACCAAGGCAGAAAGGTACTCCTCATTCGCCTTCACCACATCCAACCTGGCTACCTTAGCTAGCTCCACCTCCCTGAGTAGCTCCCACTCAACCCCCATAATCACCTTCCTCATTCCAGGAATGAGAGGTGAGAGATGGTTCTAAGCCTCCAATACTCTAAGATGCAACACAACCCAAAAAATTTGTTAATAATTCAAAAAAAAACAACAAAAATTTTGCACAATACAAAAAAGCATCAACAATGGGTTACCTTAGCTACTCATGCTCCATCCATAGCCTCGACCTCCACACAAGATCCCTCTACTGCCATAGCTTCTACACTCCAAACACTTCACCTCACTTCACTCCTTAATCACCCTTCACTCACCAAATGCAACTTCTAAAACTCCTCATATGCATAAATGAGCTTAAAAATCACCCAGTAAGCTATTTATAACTGTTTTAGGTGGCTGGAGGTGCCCATGGGTGTTTCCTAGTGCATAGAAGTGTCTATGGGAGTTCTGCAAATCGTAGGTGCCCATGAGCATTTTGCGTCAGCATTAAAAAAAGCCAAATTAGCACAAAATAGTAGCTACCCCCAACCCAATCTCTCAAAATTTCACTCACTAGTGCATTTCATCATTTTCTCAGGTTTTGTGAAGATTATAACTAATTTGGATGCATAAATCTTATTTGTAACCACATTGACCATAATTCACCAAATTAATTCCAAAAGCACCTAAAACGGCTCAAATCTTCACAAAATGATCATCATCATTCGTGTCATCATTCATACATCATCTCCATATCATTTCACATAATTATTTACATATTTTCCAAGTTCACATAACACACAAGTGAATCTTGTATCTAGTGGGTTATTCTACACACTTGGTGATTGCAAAGATTTGTACAAAAGCAGTCATTGATGTCCTTTTCCATGGGGTACTAAAACATGGATAATTAATATTGCAATCACTCATTCATTTGACCATAGTCACAAGACAGGAAAGCCCGATAGGTTGATTGGTTCCATTGTGGAATTAGGAAAAGATTTTTCCACAGTCATTTCCTGGCCCCTACATTGACTCGGTCATCCTGCATCTTTATAACTTGCATACTCAGTGATGCCAACAAGGCATTTTCTTCAATATAATTGAATCACCAAGTTTTGAGGCAACCACATTTGGTGTTGATCCTACCACAATGGGATACATATTACATGATCATGGCATATACACTTGACAAAACCCCCCTTCCCACCATTGGGGAAAAAATGGTATCACATTTTACATCATTCATATCGTCCTCATCACATCACATTTGCACAAAACCCTTCATCTGTTGGGTCAAAAATAGACACATCATATCACATTTTTCAACAACCCCCTTCCCATTATTGGGGTAAAAATGGTATCATATTTTATATCATTCATATCGCCCTCATCACATCACATTTGCAAAAAACCCTTCATATTTTGGGGCAAAAATAGACACATCATATCACATTTTTCAACTACCCCCTTTCCACCGTTGGGGCAAAAATGGTATCACATCATCTATCATTCATATGCATAAGATTTTTTAATTAGCTCATGAGATTCATCCATAACCTCATTCACCAATTGAGGGGGTATGCTATGCACAACTCTAAATTCTTTTACTCTTTTGTCTTCAAGTTCATGCTCTGCATCCCAAGAGAAGTTGCTTCTGCACCTAGACAAAATAGGTGTCTCGTGTTTTTGCACTGCATTGTGTTTCACGTAATGTAGTACAAAAAGGGGCATTTGTAGACACCAAATCCTAGCCATTTTTCTTCCATTTTAGCCTTCCTACCATTTCCACCACCAAAGCATAGCCATTTGCCCACCATTTCTCATTTCCTACCATTTTTTGAATATTATTCACATTTATTTATGTATATTTATTTTATATATATTTAAATATAATATTTTATATTATATTTTAATATATGTTTAATAAATATATATTTATTTAAGTGAATTAACCCCAACCATTAGATTTCATCTAATCTCATCCGTTCATTCACCTTAATCCATGCCACACCCTAGATTTATTATCTACCCTTAGATGTGCTTTAATATCAGCCACACGATTAGTGTCGTTGAAACCCTAGCATGCCCTAGGTTAGATTATAAATAGGAGCCATTTTGATGGCTCAACCCCTAAGTCCCTAAGTCTTTTGTTAACCCTGAGTTCTTGGATTTTTGAATACCTTGAGTTCTTGAGTCCTTTGTGAACCATGAGTGCCCTTACCCCCATTCCATTCATCACATTTCACCTTCCTTGCTTGCCATATCCATCATCGCAACTTGTGCCCTCGCACGATCTATTTTAACAGAATTCTCCATTAGTTTCCAGGCATCCACAAGTGCCTCCTCATCAGCCCCAAGTTCCCATAGGCATTTCTTGCAATCATCAGGTGCCCACGGGTGTTTTACGCTCCTATTCTTATAGTTTCTCTAGCCTCAAGGTAATGCTAGGGCATCACTGTACCAACCACCTGCATTAGAAATCATGAATCAGATGATAGCAAAAAGGTAAAATAGATCAACCCTAAATTGATTTATTTGTATTGCATGTATTTTTATTTTTGTTTGCTTCATTTATAGTACTTTTTTAGTATTTTTATCATTGTTTATAGAGGGCCTATGCTGTGGAGCCCTCTCATATACTACTAACTATTTTTTGTGTTTTTTTGTGTAGATCAGGAATATCACATCAACACCTGAAGTGGCCCAATCCTGGATATCCAAAAAGCCCACTCAACCTTTTTGGGATCAAGACACGATTGAAGACACCACAACCTTACTTCTTAGGGTTTCAAAGAACCCTAAATTATCGTATCATTGTATCAAAAAGGGACAATAATGACTACTTTTGTGCAAATTGTTCTTGGTAATGTTTCACTCTAAAGATGAGAAATTACCAAATGTGATTATGATCTTGATCAAGGAGATAGGTGATGATGATCATGTACAAGTTTCCTTATGGTAAGCTATTCATCTTACCGAATTGCATGGATGCAAATCGTTGCAATCGCAAAGTGTGTAGAATAATCCACTAGATACAAGATTCACTTGCTTGTTATGTGAACTTGACAAATATGTAAATGATGATGTGAAATGATATGGAGATGATGTATGAATTATAGCATGAATTATGATGTTCATTTTATGAATATTGAGCCATTTTAGGTGCTTTTGGAATTAATTTTGTGAATTGTGGTCAATGTGGTCGTAAATAATATTTATACATCCAAATTATTTATAATCTTCACAAAGCCTAAGAAAATGATGAAATGCATTGGCGAGTGAAATTTGGAGAGATTTAGTTGGGGGCAGCTACTATTTTATGCTAATTTGACTTTTGTTAATGTTTTTGCAAAACACCCGCGGGTGCTTGCGGTCTGCAAAAATATCCGCAGGCACTTTAGTGTGCTAGGAAATGCCCATGGGTGCCTCTAACCACCTGAAACAACTATAAATAGCTTGTTGGGTGAGTTTCAAGCTCATTTGTGTGTCTAAGGAGTTTGAGAAGTTGTGTCTAGTGAGTGAAGGGTGAGTGAGGAGTGAAGTGAGGTGAAGTGTTTGGAGCACGGAAGCTATGGCGATGGAGGGAGCTGGTGTGGAGGTCAGGGCTATAGATGAAGTGCGAGTAGCTGAGGTAACCCGTTGTTGAAGCTTTTTTGTATTGTGTAAATTTTTTGTTGTTTTTTTTAATTATTAACAAATATTTTGGGTTGTGCTGCATCTTAGAGTATTGGAGGCTCGACACTATTTCTCACCTCTCATTCCTAGAATGAGGAAGGCAATTATGAGGGATGAGTGGGAGCTACTCAGGGAGGTGGGGCTAGCTGAGGTAGCCTAGTTGGATGTGGTGAGGGCGGATGAGGGGTACCTTTCTGCCTTGGTAGAGAGGTGGGATGCAGATAGGGGTACATTATAGCTCCCTATGGATGAGGTTACTGTGACCTTGGAGGATGTGTATTACATCCTCAAGGTGTTTGTGGAGGATCTTTGGGTTGAGGTTGAACTCAACCAAAATATGAAGATGAGGAGAATATTTGGGGTTGCATGGGAGGGTTTGAATGTGGAGAGCGGAGGTATCCCTTATATGTCCATGTATGTGGACAAGGAGCCAACATTGTGGCCTTGAACAGCACTAGATGTAGGTTCCCTTGGAACCTAATAGGGGTGGTGAGTGATATACTCACCATGAGGTAGGTGTATGCATGGGCTCTCACTTTGTTGGTGCAGGTGTATCAGGAGATTTATGAGGTGACAAAGTGGGGATAGAAGGGATTGGGGTGCATCCTACTGCTACAATTTTGGGGATGGGAGCACTTCAGAGTTTCTCAATCAGAGGGGCTACCTATGGTGGAGCTTGGTAGGAAGTTTGTCAATTTATGGGTTGGATTGATATCCACCCAAGTGGTATGGAGGCCATGGCTTGGTGCTCATTAGACTAGGGACAAGGATCATCTATTGTAGGTGTGGTAGGGTATATGGGTGGTTGGGAGGCACAGGAGTGAGGTGGAATACTTTTAGTTTACCCGAGTACACCAATTTGGACTGAGGCAAGATGTCTTGAATGATCCAGTACGGTATAGGAGACATCAGGAGGAGGTAGGGCTATCATGCATAGAGCCATGGAGGGTAGCCTTGGTGGATGATGATGAGGTAGATATCCCAAATGTGAAGGATGTAAGGATGATAACAGAGGATGATGCATGGTTCAAGGCATAGCCACCATGGATACCGCCTTGAGGAGCGGCTTATGGGGGGTGGTTGAGAGGCTATGGCTGAGGCTACCTAGGGGACTCGGGATGAGGGTTCCCCAAAGACACAGGGTGAGGGTACCTAGGATGCTCGTAAGGGATAGGGGTGCCTTCACTCTGATAGTTAGGCATAGAAGGTGAAGGGTACAACACAACAGGTTCCTAATGTTGGGGGAGATGGCAGATATGGAGAGGAGATGGAGGACCTTCTATATGTACCCCCAAGATGGAGCAAGGAGAAGCGGGTACAACTGGAGAAGCAAGTAGTGGAGTGGGATGTGAGGATTGTGGCTCTCTAGGTAGAGTTAGTAGAGTGGGAATGATGGCATGAGGTTGACATACGATGCCTTTGATCTAGGTATAGATATATCAAGGCATTGTAGGATAGGTTGATGGAACATTATATTCCACTTCCTGATCCTCCAACATCTTCTGTATCCAATGGTGGTAGGCATAGTAATTTCAGGCATATATCTAGGTCTAGGACTACTGCTAGGTCATAGGGGTCCTCTTGGAGGATGTAGCTAGTGCTTAGATGCATTTTTTGTATATGAGCCTTGGTGCTCTATTGTATATTAGTCATTTGGCACTCATTGTACATGTGATATTCATATATATATATATACATGGCTTTTATTTTTGTGTTATATTTCTATGTGAATGCTTTGTGGAATGCATGTTTATGTTTGTGACTAATGTATATGAGACGTTATGGATGATTAATGCAAGGTGGTATGTGTTGATGCTAATGATCATTTATTATTTAGATCTTTGTTTGACCCATTTTCTAGCATTGTTGTTTAATCAGGGGTGCTATACTTGGTGGATTATGGGATGAATGACTTATGAAGTGACATGGATGTTGATATGGAAGAAGATATGGAGGAAGATATGGAAGAAGATATGGAGGAAGATATGGAAGAAGATATGGAAGAAGATATGGATGTTGATATGGAAAAATGCTTGTTTTGCAGAGACTCAAACATCCTAGTGGCATCAAACAAACCCACTAAAACTATCTAATCTTTCTAGGACCAAATGTGTGTGCAGTGAATTCATTTACCGAATCAAGAGTAAGGTAATGACCCTAAACAATCAAGAACCAGTGTGTGTACAAGTGAGTTCATTAACTCATATTGAGTAATTTGGATAAACATGTTATGGATGAAACCAAGAAGCTAGCTTGTTCATATGAGTGGTCAGAGGTCTCTTTTAAAAGAGACATGTCACCATGCATGAGTGTACTCCACTACCAGTCAAGCATCTATAGCTTTGATGGAGGCTAACTCCATAGTCCACGATTTTGTTTTTTATTTCTTGAATTTTGGGGATGACTACCTAATCATCTGACTCGAAAGGTAGTATGATCCTTATAACCCAATGATCAATGGTGTGTGATGTAAAAGGTTTAGAGCTTTGGGGAATAAAATTCTCAACCTAAGTGTGATGAGAATTGTACCCTATCCTTACTACTCTATCTTTTAAATTTATAGCAACTGTGATAGTGGTGCAAACCACTATTCTTATGGACTACCTTGCATGATGGGACTAGAAAGGATGACCCTTTTCACCTCAAGATTTAGACAAAGTATGGTGTTATCCCTTTTTGACACAAGATGTTTTTAATATGTGAGAATTGTGCTTGGTTCAAGAATATTTTTGGAATCAATTCCCTTGACTCAAGATTTTCTTAGTGTATATGTGCTATGGTCCTAAAAGAACTCAACATGTATTTTGGAGGTTGCTTAAAACACTAGGAGCAGCTGAGTGACTGAAAACACCTGGGACTTTGTGAATGTGGCTTGTGTTGATGGTAATTTAATTTTGTGGAATTGTGTGGATGACATTGGGAAGGTGTCCCCGATTAAGGCAACATGACTTTTGTTGGACCAATTAAGACCTTGAATAAATGATACCTATATGACATGTGGAATGTGGATGTGAATGTAGTGTATGACATGCAATTTTGTGAAACATGTAATACAATATGAAATGTAGGTGAATGCACTATTTTTAGAATGTTGAATGCAAATGAAATGCAATGTTATGAATGAAGTGTATGCAAATGTTTTTGTGTATTAGCCATGTATATATATACATATATAGTAATCATATGATGCATAGAAGAGGACATCCAGACAAGGAAGAGCTAAGACCAGTCTCAAAAATCAATACAAATATGTATCATCCCATTAAGCTTACGAATGGGTACCAAGCTTGACAGCCAGTTGGGATAGTCTATGATGCCATCTAACTCTTCTGGTCTATCCTCATCTATTTTTTCCTGGAAAACCTCAGGATGTAGTTTGAGGAAGCCCTTAACAGTTCCTAAAATAAGATAAATTTTAACAAAGGTTGGAGGCATGGAAATCCGGTCCATGTCAATGAGGCTAATGTCAAATAGAATTGGCTTAGCCAGATTGTATGGATTGTGGAGTGGGGTGAATAAATCAAATGGATTCATGTTGACTAATGGGCAAGGTGTACAAGGTTGGATGGAATGGATAGAACCTGGGAACCGGTTCTAGGAGCTTGGTTAACCTGAACAACAACAAGCAAAACAAAACATATTTTATTAAATGGTATTTTAACATATGTAATGCAAAGAAAACATGTTTTTAATTTTTTATTGTTTTTTTTTTTTTTGTGGTAGTGGTGATAACCACTATTTTGAATTATGTACATATGTTACAATTTGGCATATGGAATGGCTTAATGGAATGGAGGTGGAGGTTCACCGGTAGGGACGACTTGCTCTTGTGGAAGAAGCAAGAGAAATATGAGCTCATGGATGGGGAACATGTTGAGATAAAACTCATATTGTTCAAAATTGGGAATGATGGGCTTCAATTCTTCTTCAGATTCATTTGAAATTATCGACATAAGCTTGAATTCTTCATATATTTCCTCATAAGAATTATCAGGATGGGGGCTTCTTCTCCTAAATTGATGTTAAGCCTTTGAAAGGCTTGTTTAAAAGAAGATATGGTAGGAAGTGGGTGGAAACCTAGACCTGAGCGATCATGCACCTCTTGATATGGAACATCAATAGGTTGATGCATGTCTTGTTCATGCAATCCTAGGCCATGGCCTTGCCAATTAACAATGTGGGAGTATCGAGATGGAAATCTTGACATGTTTGAAATATTGGTAAGTTTTGGTTCTTTGGGCTCTTCTATGGATGTTGGGCTAGATGAAGATTCAATTCCCCATATACAAAGTTAATGCTATTTGGAGCTGAACCCATATTATAAATTACTCCTATTGCTAAATGTTGGTCACATGGGCGACCAAAATCCTTAGCACTAGGGATGGTGAGAGGTGTGATGGTGATTTCATCGACCATGTATTCACCAATACCAGGATTGGTGAGATGGACTTTGACTTGGGATGATATGGGAGGATTATGATCAGATGATGGATCAAGAAATGGTGGAAAATGAGGTATCTCACAATCCGTTAATTTGACTTATGAGACATTAGGCAAATATGGTGGATTATCTTGGGAAGGTTTTGATACTACCGATGATGATGACATGGATGGAAATTATGTTGATGGTTTGGATTGATTGTGACCACATATGTATGTAGTCACGGATGATGATGATGAGGGTATGATGGTTTGATGATGATTGGTGATGGATAGCTCTTCAATAATGGGATCATTTGAGGAAGAGATTGGTGAAGTGGTGGATGGATTGGATGATGGCAATATGAACAGATCAACGGAAGGGAGCATAGATTCATAAGGATTTGAGATGAGATTTCAATACTTAAACTGCTTGACGTCCACTAGTATGCAATGTACTTGTCCCTCATGAATGTATTTCAAGCATTGATATAAAATGGAGGGGACACATCTCATTTCCCTCATCCAAGGTCTTCCAAGGAGTACATTATACACCATGGATTCTTCCAATATGTGGAACATTATAAAACAAATCATAAATAGGAACCCTTAGGGGGTCCCACCGTGATTGCCATTTGAAAGATGCAAAAATGCAACACTACAAGTAATTCTTTGATCAAAATAAAATGCAATATAACACAATTTTGCATAATAGAATAAATTCTTTATTGATAGGGGGAGCCTAGAAACTCCATTATTACAAGCTTGGATCCTTGAATTCTTTTTTATACAATGATACAACAATTTAGGGTTCTCAAAAACCCTAAGAAGCAAGGTTGTGGTGTCTTCAATCGCATCTTGATCCCAACAAGGTTGAGTGGGCTTTTCAGATATCCAATATTGGGCCACTCTAGGTGTTGATGTGATATTCTTGATCTGCACACAAGGACACATAAAATAGTTAGTAGTATATGAGAGGGCTCCACAACGTGAGGCCCTCTATAAGCAATGATAAAAATACTAACCAAGTACTTTAAATGAAGTGAACAGAAACAGAAACACATGTAATACAAATAAATCACTTAAGGGTTTATTTGTTTTACCTTTTTATTGTCATCTGATGTGTGATGTTTGAAGCAGGTGGTTGGATGCCCTAGCATCGCCGAAAGGCTAGGGGCACTATAGGAATGGGGGCGTAAAACACTTGTGGGTACCTGGTGACTGCAAGAAATGCTCATGGGCACTTGGGGCTGATGAGGAGGTACCCTTGGTCACCTAGTGGCTAATGGGGAATTTTTTAGAAGCAAATTGGATGAGGGCATAGGTTGCGGTGATTAATATGGCGAGTGAGGGAGGTGAAATGTGATGAATGGAATGGGGGTTAGGGCACTCAAGGTTCACAAAGGACTCGAGAACTTAGGGCATTCAAAAATATAGGAACTCAATGTTAGCAAAAGACTTAGGTACCTAGGGGTTGAGCCATCAAAATGGCTCCTATTTATAATCTAACCTAGGGCATGCTAGGGTTTCAATGACACTAATCATGTGGCTGATATTAAAGCACATCTAAGGGTAGATAATAAATCTAGGGTGTGGCATGGATTAAGGTGAATGAATGGATGAGATTAGATGAAATCTAATGGCTGGGGTTAATTCACTTAAATAAATATATATTTATTAAACATATATTAAAATATAATATAAAATATTATATTTAAATATATATAAAATAAATATACATAAATAAATGTGAATAATATTCGAAAAATGGTGGGAAATGAGAAATGGTGGGCAAATGGCTCTGCTTTGGTGGTGGAAATGGTAGGAAGGCTAAAATGGAAGGCAAATGGCTAGGATTTGGTATCTACATATTACTTTAAAATAACTATGGAAAATCTTATTAAGTATACAATATTCAAGGAATCAAAATGGTTTAGAGATATACTTGATTCTAGGGATGATAATATGAAAAGTGTGATTAAAAGAGAAGAACCAATATGGCTTAGAAAGACTTTTGAGAATTCACAAGCTGATAGTTTGGCAAAAGTAGATTCTATAAAGACATCTTCTAACAATATGATGAAATAAATTGATGACAATTATATTAATGGAGATATTGAGAATAAACTCAAAAACCATTCTCAAAATGTAGCAAAGAATGTTGGTCAAAAATATTTCTTACAAACTTATGAAAGAAGTAAATATAGAATAGCTTCAATTGTACACAAGTGGTTTTACTATTTTATCAAGGAAATGGATGAACTTGAAATTTTAAAGAGAAATAACAAAGAAGTGGAGATATCTTCAAGATGTACTTATTGCAATAAGATTGGTCATGAGAAAGCAAATTGTTGGAATTTCCATCCATGTAAATATTGTGGAGGAAAATCTCACTCATATTTTTTTGCTACTATAAAGACAAGTACTATAGAATATTTGAAGAAATATTAATATTAATTATATGTCTCTTTCAAGTTCTTATTTTTGAAGCATCTACTAACAATGAGTTCAAGTTTGGAGTTTTTGAAGAACAAGAAGAAAGGACATCCAAAGAACCAAGGGAAATAAAATGGAATAATCTTGATCCACTTATGACTTGTAAGATAATGAGATCTCTTGTTCATAAAAATAACTTGGAAAAATTCAAATATGAAGATTATATCAAAGAATTTGGAATACAAAAGTAGTGAAATGAAGAAAACAAGAAAAGACAACACGAGTTCCAGAAACAAGATAAAGACTGAACCAAAAGAAGAAGAATAGGAACCTAATCAAGTTGAAGGACATTTGAAATATGAAGATCCATATTGAATACTAAAGTCTTCAATAACCAAATAATGTAATACAAGGGGTGTTGGAATATATTACATTATTTGGTACATGCTAATGTACCACCTTGGGTACATCTTTAGATTAGCAATGTGTCTTAGATTAGGGTTTGAGTATTTACTTTATGCAATATAATAAATGCACAAGTATTGTTAGAATGTGCAAAGTATTTAATGATGTAAATATACATGTTAGTCCATGTGCACATGAGTCCATAGAATAGTAAAGTGAAGAGTCATAGGAAGATAGAAGGCCAAGAGCTCCATATGAAGAGTCACTTCTCATTATATAAATAGGTATATATGTAAGTGTGATACACACACATACACACAATTTAGAGGAGAAGTAAGGTAGAGATACAATGTAGAGCATGTATGAAGTATGGAGAGTTTGAGATCTTCATTCTAAATCAAAATACTATTTTTGTGAGCTTTTGTTAATGGCAGTTTTCTGAGTTATTGTAGAAGTCTTTCATGGGTTTTATATGCTTTAAATATTGCCATTATATTATATTTGATATAGAGTGCTTATTCTAAATCTTGTGGTTGTTTTTCATTAAGTATTTAGTATCAAAAGCTAACACCAATTGGTCTATTTTGTGAGTGAATCACTCCTATAATAAAATCAAGCCATCTTGTGATAAAATCACTTCTACAAGCCAATCAATCTATTTTTGTGAGTGAATCAACATTTGAATGAATTGGCCCACTTTGGACACTTATATCAATTTTTTCAATTTTGCAAATACTATTTTGTAATTTTGTTCCTCAGTTTGCAAAAATCCATTTTTTAAGGCTAGTTTCTTAGAATTAGAAAGTAGTAGCCAAGATACTACATTTATGACAACTTAATAGGGATCCAAGCTCGATTAGCAAGAAATCCTAGATATTTCCTTTATCCTTGGGTATGGAGTCTTCAAAATTGAAATCCCTATTGCAAAATTATAAGACTTAAAATCACCTTTGTTTAGCTCTAAGGTAGAAGGTTCAAAACTGCCTACCAATTAGTGTGTGAGGATGCGCCTTGATCATCTATATTTTTTACTTCAATACCAACTCCTCACATTTATCCTACAAGGGTATATTCCCTTGATCCTCTTCAATTTCTTGAATTCCACAATTGGCTTTCCAGTTCAATGATCTTATTTGAAGAACTAGATAATAATTTATATGGATACCTCCACTTTGGCTTTCTCTTTAATCCTTTATTTAATAGTTTTTGCATATCCTTTATCACTTCTTCAACTATAATTCCAAGAGCATCCTGAGTTTCTTACACCATTTAGATCATCCTTTCATGTAGGATATGTCCTTCAACTACATGATTACTATCTTCTTACTTGACCTACCCATGTACTTCCATTGTTTCATTGAATGGGGAGTTCTTTAATGTACTTTGCCTTGGATGTTAGCTCCTCTACTTTCTATGGATACTTCCACTTTGGCTTTCTTTGCAATCCTTTATTTAAAATTTCTTGCATCTCCTTTCTCAATTCTTCAACTTTATTTCCAAGAGCATCATAAGTATATTACATCATTGAGGTCATCCTACATGTAAGATATGTCATTTAACTACATGATTACTATCTTCTTACTTGACCTACCCATATACTTCCATTGTTTCATTGGATAGGGAGTTATTCAATGTACTTTGCCTTAGATGTTAGCTCATCTTCAATCTATTTTATTATGATTGAGGAGCAATATCTCACACTTATTCAGATATGTGGAGTGTGTTTTAGCACAATGGTACTTGGTCTGAGAAATATTATGTGTACCTTAACACACATCATCCCAAAGAACCTTGGCTTGTTCCACCACTGAGATCTTGACTTTCATATTCTATATTTAAAGTGCCTTGATAACTAATATCTTCTCTCCTCCTTTAATTAGCCAATATTGGTGGATGACATGTGTAGAAAATGTTTAAAATATTTCCATTGGTGTTATCTTAATCAACCTATTTTTTAGTCCTTTGCATGGTGTCTAATACTTACTATTTATCTTTCCTCTCAAAGGTTCTTTTCTCACTAGGTTAAATAAAAATTGATGGATGTCAATTTTGATATGTTCCTTCATAGTATTAAGTACCTTAAAAATATTTGATGCTACAAGGGAAGAGTATAATTGTACCTATGGTAACCACTAGACCAATAAATACAAGGATTCCAAATTGACATGGCATGGGTGATGGTGTAGAATGAGTGTTGATGAATGATGACACATGGGATGACATAATGACACTTGTGACGTGGGGGACCAAAGGATAGGTGTAGGGTGGATGGAGTTTTAGGTGAAAATATGAATGATGATAGAGCAAAATGCAATGGGGATGATGTATGAAATGATCCTATATTTTGAATAGGAAATCTTGTTGGTGACCTTAATACTAGGACTATGCTTACTTAAGGTGGGTGGGCACTACAAAATAAATTAGAGGGATTTCAAGAAGTATGAGTATAATAAATAATAAGGAAAGAGAAGATAGAGAGGGGAATAGAAGAAATGACTATGGAAGTGAAATGAAGATGTATTTGGAAAATATGGTAGAAGAAATTTACTTCAATTCTTACCACTATTTTTCTTATTTATTTCTAACTCTTCTTTTTTGAAGCTCTTATCTTCAAGGTTATCTACCATTTCCCTTTATCCTTTTATCCTTCATTCCCTCAATCATCAAAGGTCTTGTGTACTAAGCTAATTTTACCAACTCTCATATTAACAATCATTTCTAAGACCATATTGTCAACAATGTCTATCTTAAACTCTACCCTATCCATTGGGTTGTAGGGTCAGAAGGAATAAAACTCCTACTAACCCTAAAATATTCTAGATCTTAGAAATTTATTTGATATCATTTTATTTCTAGGTTCACATCTCATATTATTAGCTTTGTGGAAGAAATAATTTATCTTTAAAATATCTTCAACCAATATTAGAGGAAAGGGATGTAAAGGAATGGGGAACTAAGTGTCTCTTGAGAGATTTTTGCTCAGGTGAGATGGGTTTTTCTCTCATTTTTTGGGAAGAGTGAATTTATATAAATAAACAACTATATATTTAAGCAAAGGTAGTCTCATTCGCTAGCTCAAAAAAATAGTTGCTTGCCCTTTTGATGTCAATGTTCCAAATAAATATTTTTCAACATCTATGTAAACATAGTAAGTTGGATAACCTTAATGATACATATGGAGGGCCTTTACCAAGGGATATTCCCCTATTTAGATCCTAATGTGGACATTCTAGTAGATAATATATATTTTTTACCAGATTAATTGAAACCTTGAGTGGGTTTCATGATCTAAGAAGTTAGAACAACCTTTTCTCTCATCATCGCTTCTTGGTATAATTGATGCCAACTATCTTGGAACTAACACCTCCATTTACTTTTGAAGTGGTGGGAAGTATGGGTGGGCATTATAATTTCTACAATTGCAATAGCCTCTCTATATTTTACCTCATCCCATGATCAAATTTTATGGTGATTATCGATTTGGATAACCAACTTTATGCAACCAAGAAAAACATCACTTAACAATAATGGTTGCTTTTGTTATTGTCTCCAAACCAAGTCAATGTCATCCTTCAAAGTATCTAATAAATGGGATATAATTTTTACCCTAGTTGCACTTCTAAGGATTGTAGAAAAATGTCTTGTTTTAGAATCATAGCTTCTCTATTACTCAATGTAGCTTAGTTTAGAATCTTAGAGGAAAGGGATGTAAAGAGATGGGGACCTGAGTGTATCTTGAGAGATTTTTTCTCATATGATATTCTCTCCATTTTTGTGGGAATATGGAATTTATAGAAATAGACAGCTATCTATTTGAGCAAAATATAGTCCCATTCACTAGCTCAATAAAATAGTTACCAGTCCTTTTAATGTTAGTGTTTCATATTAGGATTTTCCAACACCTATGTAAACATAGTAAGTTGTATAACATTAATGATGCATATAGAGGGCCTTTACCAAGGGGTATTTCCCTATTTAAATCCTCATGGGGATATTCTAGGGGAAATATATTTTCAACAAAATAATTGAAACCTTGAGTGGGTGTCTTTATCTAGAAAGTTATAACAACCTTTTTTCTCATCATCCCTTCTTGATTTGCTTATTGATGTCAACTATATTGGGACTAACATATCCATTTACTTTTTAAGTGGTGGTAATTATAGGTGGTCATTGGAATTTCTAAAATTTTGATAGCCTCTCTATATTATACCTCATTCCATGATCAAATTTGATGGTCATTATTGATTTGGATAACCAAATTTATGCAACCAAGCAAAACAAAATCACTCAGCAATAATGATTCATTTTGTTGTTTTCTCCAAACCAATTCAATCTCATCCTTCAAAGCATGAAATAAATAGGATATAATTTTATTCCTAGTTGTACATCTAAGGATTGTAGGAAAATACCCCTTTTTAGAATCATAGCTTCTCTATTACTCAATGTAGCCCACTTATGTGAGACCACTTGAGAAATCTCAAGAGTCATAGATGAATCCTTATCCATTAGTTAAAAATATTCTATTTCCAATATTTCATCCCTGAAGAGGAGTACTTTATAAAAGGTTCCCCATAAGGTTTCTCCATACCCTACAAGCTTAGCTTTCTCCAAGATAGAATTATATGTTTCATATTATGGTTTAGTTTCTTATTCTATTTTGTCCTCATCCTCCTATATAAATATCTCATATTCTAGTTATAGGATACCCTCTACTTCCACTGTAGGATTCTCTTTCCCTAGAGATAAATTAATTCTCATAATTTGAGAGAGCAAATATTTCACCACCCTTTGATGATCTATGAGGATCACACATGCTAACATATTGAATGGGAAACTTAATTTCAGTAACCTCATGTTCCTCAATGTAATAGGAAATTGAATATCATATGAAATCTTAGGAACTTAATAATCTTATTTCAAAATTTCCTTATCAAAAAAGTAAAATGCTTTCATGAAATAGTGTCTCATTATTATTCATATTCTAGTTCAATTTCTCTTTCTATTGCTTTTGTGTGTTCAAATTCATCATTTGAGGGAGGCCTTAATGCTTAATAATTTGATTGAGTATTTTTAGTTGTTATCCCCATAGGTAGGACATCCTCAAAAAGGGACTCAAAACCCTTGTATTTTGGCTTTATTTATGCTTCCATTGCAAATTCTTCTTCTTCCAAGGAAAAAGTAAACACTTCACATTCTTCTTACACTCTGATTCTTTATCTCAGTAATCATTAGTTGATCCATGATCTTTTTCATCCTTTTCTTCCTTTTCCACATTTTTCTCTTTCTATTTCTCTTGTTGTTCTACAATAGGTCCTTTATCCTTTAAATGCAAAGGTGACCTTCCCCTTATAAGGATAGTTGTGCCCTTAATATTTTTGGCTTGCTTATTAATTGATTACTCTTTAGAAGCTCTCCTCTTATCTCTAGTTTCAACCCATTGCTAATTAGTGCATATGGCATCATCTATGAACATTGACTCCTCATTTGTCTCTATAATGCTAAAATTTTCTAGGATTGTGTTATCAACATTAATAAGGGTAGGTGTTAATGGTGAAGCCTAGAGTTGTTGGTACATTATTAGATTAGCCATTGGGATAGTTTGACCTATAATGGTACCTTGAGTGTGACATTTTTTATTATACTAGATAGTTTGAGAGTGCATGATGGCTCCAATGAACTCTATGGTTTTATGCCAATCATTACAAGGAAGACACAATGATGGATCCATCTATGTATTAGTGTTAACCATTTGATTATGAGTCTAATTTACTCCTTAATTATTGCCTTTACAAGGCACTAGATCTTTATCAAGTATAAAGCCTTTACGAGGTATCAATTATATGGTTTTTGCCACTATTTCTTTGCAACATTATTATGATTTACTATATTTTTGATCACCTATATCATTTCACTCATTATAAAATTGTTGTTGGATTCATTACTTGATTTGGATGGATCAAAGAGGTTAGGATTTGCTTCCTTTTCCACATTCTCCTCTTTCTATTTCTCTTGTTGTGCTATAATAGATCCTTTATCCTTTAAATGCAAAGGTTACCTTCCCCTTCTAAGGATAGTTATACCCTTAAAATTTTGGCTTGCTTATTAATTTATTACTCTTTAGAAGCTTTCCTCTTACCTCTAGTTTCATCCCCTTGCTAATTAGTGCATATGGCATCATCTATGAACATTGACATATTTATCTCTATAATGCTAAAATTTTCTAGGATTATGTTTCTAAGATTAGGAAGGGTAGAAGTTGATGAAAAAACCTAGGGTTGTTGGTATATTGTCATATCAGCCATGGAGATAGTTTGACCTATCATGGTAGCTTGATGAGCCTGAGATTGATGACTATACTAAATAGTCTGATAATATATGATGGCTCCAATGAACTCTATGGAATTATGCCAATCATTACAAGGAAGACACTATGATGGATCCATCTATGTATTAGTTTTAACCATCAAATTATAAGTCTGATTTACTCCTTGATTATTGCCTTGTCAAGGAGCTTGATCTTTTATCAAGTGTAGAGTCTTTTAGGGCTACCAATTCTATGGTTGTTGCCACCATTGCTTTACAAAATTATTATGATTAACTAAATTTTTGATCACCTCTATCATTTCACTCATAAAATTATTGTTGGATTCATTACTTGAGTTGGATGGATAAGGGGGGGTTGGAAGTTGTGACTAAAATTCTGTAGTATATGACAAGTGTTGGCAAATATGAGCAAGCAAAAGTGTTTGGTTAACTAGGAATAGGTGAAATGTTGGGTGTGGAGCTAGGTATAGGCACAATATAGGAAATTTTCACTACATAGTCCATTAGTGGAGTAGGGGTTATATTTCCTGCTCGAATGAGAAATCCTCCCCTCTAGTTATTTCTTTGAATTTTGTAGCTAGCGCACATGATTAACATTACAAACCATTAAAGCTAAGTCAAATTGTAAACCTTTGATGTAATATGGTAATGCTTATTCTTCATTTGGCCTAACATTTTATGGGATTAAGTTCAAGGTCCTCAAGAATCTAGTATTAAAATCATGTATATCTTCCTAAGGATATATTTGGATTGAATTTAAATGAAACAAAAACAAGTAACCATTTCTCATGTTATCAAATATACACATAAATGGTTCCACTATTGATGACCAACTAGTAACTGAATTATTTGGTAATCCCCTATACTACATGGTAGCTTTATTATGAAGAGAGTATATCAACAAGCATACCATTTATCCTCATATTGGATGTAGTGAATTAATTTGAGCATAGCCAATTCATTGAGATGATCTAGTGTCATATTTTTCCTATTCCCTTTGAAAATAGGTAGTGCTTTCATAGTTGTTGAGGGAATAGGAGAATAGACCACCAAATTTAGTGGTCCTTGGTAGGTCTAATAAGGGAATTGGTTTTATGGCCTAGGAAGTGCTCTTATATTGTTTTTTTGATGAAGGGTACATTGCATATCCATGAGGTAGGTATAAAGTATATGGAGGATAACAAGGCAAAGGGAACTAAGGTGGTATATTCTGATAAACCCATTAGTGGTATCAAAGTGGTTTAATATTTGGTTGTGAATTCTATAGAAATTGTTTCTAACCTTGAAGAATGTGTATATATTGAGATATTTGAGGATGTTGAATCCATGATATATTTTATACTATTTGAGGATTCCCTCATGGTTGAGCCACCATAATATTGTATGAAGGTCAAATATTTTGAAGACAGGAGTGAAGTTTACATTTTAGGGTTTTTTAAAGCAAAATGATCACTTGATTTTTCTAAATTTCATAATAATCATTGTAACGTAAAGCACCATCCTATATCCTTCGATGTGCATACCTACATAGACAAAGTTTCAAGGTTAAAATTTATAAAAATTCAAAAATCTACCTATGAAGTGATTCACTTACAAAATTAGAATGAGAGGTAATTTTGCAAATTGCTATAAACATAGCAATTTGCTTTAAAACTCAAGTGATTCACTTGTTATTTTTAAGTGATTTGCTCACAATTTTTACTTAGAAAATTTTGCAAAAAATTGGTCTAAGTGGATCACTTGGGACAAATCGCCTTCAACACTTATCTTTCCTAGAAAATTGCTTTCCAAACTTAGGGTGGATTACTTGTTAGATCTATCTTGGATGTATTTTACCATGTTGGGTGAATCACTCATTTTTTGAGTGAATAATTTATTTTTTATCCTTTAAAAAATGACTCAAAATCTACCTTAAATGCTTTTTACGTATGGAAGATGCACATACAAGGTCATATTTGAGTTTTTATGTTACTCAAATGTTATTGAAGATATTTTCTTTGTAAAAAAATTAAAATCTTGGAGTTCATGTTAGAGTTGCCATTCAATTAAAGTACATATAAAATTTGAGCTAAAATACCTATACAATTTGAGCACAAATAACAAAAAAATGATCAATTTCATGTCAATCTGAGATTGGAACTAAAACATTATCCTTAGAATTGGTAAATCACTTTGTATTTGACCTATGAAAATGTAGAATTTTCCAAGAAAATCGTTCATGTAGTCAAGGTGAATCATTTATAAATTCCAAGTGAATTGCTTACTTTTGTTGCCTTAGATATTTTTGGTGTTTTAGCTCACTCTAAATTTCATAGCAAATTGCTTGTTAATCTTAACTTAGAAAAAACAATTACCCAATTTTGAGTCAATTGCTCCATCTATGGCAAATGCAATTTGGATGCAAAAATCAAGAATCTAATGCAAAACTAAAGAAAAATAAGGGTTTGTGTTCCATTAGACATGCTAGAAACTATGTTGAACTGAGAAATTGTCTTTACTTCTAAATTAGGTTGTGCACACCCAATCTAAGTTTCAACAAGGTTGGACGGGATTTTCAATGGCTTTTCTCAACCTCTAAATTTAAGTTAACTCCTCATTGGTCTCATATAAAACCTACACACTAGTCTAAACTAGTTTGCATAAAAGTAAAGTGTGATAAGAAATGCATGAAAAGTAAAATATAGAAATAAAATTATGTAGATACCTAAAATCATACCACCTCTTTTACACTAATTCTTTATCCAAATACACAAAAATATCAAATTAACCATAACAATTGACTCAACCTTAGAATTTACAGTTAATACCTAAAAATAGCAATTTTTTCCAAAAAGAAAATACACTTCATGGCTGGTGTATTCCAAACTAGTTCAAAATTTCTAGCTCCTTGCTAGATTTGACCTCTAACGGTCAAACTTAAAAAATTGCAAAACTAGTAACGCTAACAACATATTCACATCTAATGCAAGAAAACTTAAATCATGCCTACAAAAACCGATCAAGATGTAAATTTATCTTGCCTACCCCTCTATTGTCATAGGCAATCAATGGGTAGGAAAATGTTTGATTTCTCTTTATGCTATTCCAATTGTCCAAATGACCCCAATCAAGGGGGGCAACTAAATACAAGCTATAATCAATAGCCAACTAGCCCAATTAGACAACAAAACTAGCCACCTCACCCCTCCCATTTGGGAAACCCCACCAGAGGGCCAATCTTTATAAATTGGCCCCTTGGCTTGACATTGGATATAATGAATTCTTGCATTGAAACTTTGTCAAAATCAAAACCTAAGTTAGTGTTACGAAGTGCTACCAAAATTCTCCTATGAAGTTGTCAAGCAATTTAGGCTTTAAAGGAAGGAAAGGGGACATATTGCATTTGAAATCCAGTGATACTTTTTCTTAACCTATTGCTATTTTGTTTTAACTTTTTATTAATATTTTCATGACATAATCCTTTTACATGCATCCCTATATTTATTGTATTTAGATCTAACTGTCACATTGTCATAAGCTCTTCCTCTCATTTTTGTAGGGACCTTATGAAGCTTGTAGGATAGGAAATTGCTAACAAGATCCTAGAATACCAATAATAAGATATCCCCAACCTAACACGACCTATATTTTTGTTTTTCTATTATTTCAAATGAATCTACCACTTATATCTGATTTAGGTGGCATATTCACTACATATAGCCAAATACCTAGTTTCATAAGGTTAACATCATTTTGTTATTTTCAACTTCAAAAGAAAATATGCCACTTGTGACTATTGTAGGTGGCATATTCATGATATATCTAAGAGATCTCAGATATCTCTATCAACCCAGTATCCAATGTAGTTATTCTTGTTTCTTTACATAATTTTAGCAATATCTTAATCCCTACCCTCATCCTTATCCACTATCCGTCAAATCTTATCATATTAATGAATTTGTTGTCTATAGGTTTTTCAAGAGAACATATTCACCATAGATTTTTTTAGCATCCATATCCAAGGTAAATCATTTTTATTTTTTTTATAAATAGGCAGCCTAACTATGCCAATCAAGAAGTTTCATGCTTCTTGTTGTTTGGTAGGCCTCAAAATCACAATCCATATTTTTTTGTCTATTTTGTAGGTTTTAGTGAATTTACCAAGTGTAGGATTTATAGGCAATGTATTTATACAAGTAAAATATTCATGTTTAGATGACGTATTCGCATCAAACACTATAATAGGTAGGTACTTGTAGGCCCAAAAGACCACATACTTAGCAAAATTTTGAAAAAATTGGCTAAGTTTTCAGAAAAACCTCAAGAGCAATGTTAAACTTCGCTAAGGTGCAGAATCCACAATCAGCACAGTCAAACTGTGCTCAACGGAAAATGAAGTTGCAAAATTTAGAAGAGCAACTTCAGCACAGGGGTAGTTTCCACAATGGTAGGCCACAAGCATAGCAGGTTTGGAAAAAAATTGGCTAAGTGTTGAAAAAGATATCTGCTAAGTATCAACAAGGTTAAAATCCATCAAAGGGTAAAACATGTAGTTAGTGTAGTCAAACAAGGCTTAGAGGAATTCAAAGTAGCGTATTCTGGTTATAAAGAGGTAAAACAGTGTTAAAGTCTACCTGAAGCTGATGCAAAATCAAAATTCCATAGTTAAACTGGTCAAACTTGACCAAGCAAAAAATGAAGTAGCAGATTTCATAGAAAGCCACCAATCATCGCAAAACCTCCACTTTGTGGTCAAACTGGTCAAACCTAGCCCAATGGAATTCGAACCAATGGATTTCATAAAATGATGCAGGTTGCTTCAGATCCCTCAATCCATAGTCAAACTGGTCAAACTTGACCCGATGGAAAATGAAGTAGTGGATCTTGGAGGATGACATATTTTACTCCAAAATTCTCATTCTATGATCAAACCAGTCAAACCTGACCCAATGAAATTGAAAGCGATGGATTTTAAATATGAAAGGAATGTAGCAAAATCTGAGGAATTCAACGAAAAGAACCAGAGAATACCAAGCATCGTTGGAATCAATATTCGTATTTTTAGTTATGGATCAACAGATTAAAAGTCTATTCAAGAAGAAGGGATGATCCAGATCAACCTACAACTATTTCAGTTGTTGGATTCAGTTGAGGACAGAAAAACTTGTAGAAGCTCATAATTATAGCATTCATGGAGCGCAGCTCCACTCTATTTCTTGAAATTCAATGAGAGGCCGCCACCTCAGTATTCTACTCATCTGACATAAAAATTCTTGTAATGTTTCCATTATTTTACTACTATTGTAAAATCTATATAAATAGATCGAGCCCTCATTTTTAGGTTTGAATCTTGAGTGTATGCCTATCATGTTACTATAATTTTATCAAATAAATCAATAGGAGTATTACTTGGATGTTTACCTCAACCTTTTTGTCTTCATTAATTGTGAGTTTATTATTTGAATGCATTTCTGCTACTGCTATTATGATTAGTCAATTCTACTGATATTGGATTTCTAATTTAGAGAAAATTGTAATGGTTCATGCCTAAACAAATACTGTAGAGGACTTCTATTTATGTTAGTCTAGAGGTTGATCTAATTTTTTTATTTGGATTATTAATATTTTAGATGTTTGAAATAGTTCTCTAAGTGTTTTATTATTTTTAATGATGAAGATGAATAGTTTTGAATGTTGTTAGTCTAAAGTGTAGCATACTAGAAATATGACTAATTAGAGGATTCTTAATATTTACAATGTTGTTAATTTCATATGACCATTATTCATTCAACTATTTTCTAACCCTTATCTCATTTCTATCCCTGAACTTACACATTTATTTGAGCTTAATTGAGTCAACACCTAGATTAGTTGATAAGGTATACCAACCTACTTTGGAGGTTGGATTGAAGTAATCTTTTATCCATCCAATGTCAGGGTTTGATCTATGATTAGCGGGTGTGCATCTACCAAAAGTCATAGATTCATAGTTACAGTTCAAGTTTTCCTTGATGTCAATTTAGACCCCAATAGTACCCAAAATCATTTGGTTTTTAATCATTAGCATAAATTGATTGTTAATTGTTTATTTGTTTATATTCTAATTTATCTTGCAAAAATATTTATAAAAATGGAAAATCAAAAGAGCTTTAGCATAGTTTTTTATTTCATTTTCTTAGGTAACTAGCCAAAATTGTATGTAGAAACTGCACCTAGGATTAATTGCATTCTTACATCCTTCTTGCACCCTTACCTTCAAAAAGAAGAAGAAAAATGTTTATTTCTATAGAATGGATAATAATCATCAAAATTTCAATCACATATAAGATAGTATTTGCATTCTACACCTGGTACTCATATTGTGTTGCATTATCATATTGTGCATTAGTTCCTAGGATATACTACAAAACCTAAGTGTCATGCTAAATTGAACATATTAAAACTAGATTAGGGAAATCTATAAGCCCTTGGTGAACTCAAAGTCTCCCACCAAAGATAAACACTACACAAAGTGCAATCATAATAATAGGTTAGTAGTAGCACTCCCTTGTTTGAGTGTGGATGACCCTTGAGGGAATGCATTTGGAACCAACACCCCCATGCACCTTTTGGCATCCACATCTTTGGTGAACCCAACATGAACACATCACTCGAGTCCTATCCAAAATCCTCTTGCTTAGGACCTTATACTTAATCAACATAAATATTAATCTCACTTTAATCAATATCATTTAACTTTTTTGTTTAGTTAAATCACATTAATCAAGATAACAAGAACATAACCAATTATTAGTCCTACTTGGGGAAGGTTAGCAACTGTAGCACCCTAAAATTGGTGCAGTTAAATCATCAATAAAAGATAAAAAATTTGAATTTTAACCCCAAAACCTCCCGTTAACCGCTCACCTCATTTTTTGCACCATTTTTAAAAGTTGTTTTGACCATTGGACGATATCGTCACCTATCTGACGATATTGTCCCAAATCGGATGAATTCATCTAGAATAGAACGTCCAGACGATTTCATCCCAAAACCAAATTTTCATAATTAGCTTCTATTTCAATAACCTCTCCAACTCAGGCAGAAGCGTTTCTATGAGGTTGGAGATTCCTACGTTGGAGATCTCCCAGATTGGAATGATCCCCAACCTCCTAACCTCCCCCTAATCCTATATAAACTTGGGATTTTCCCAGTTTATCCCCTTGGCTGATCATTTCCCTGCAACTTTAGTTTTTGCTATGTTAGAACATCCTATCCCCCATCATTTGCACTTGTATTTTCAAGTTTTATTGTAGGATCTCACTATGTTTCAACCGGAGGAAGCTCAGATCATCGCAGGCGATTCAACCACAATTTTGAACGATCCTGTCAAGATCGACGATGATCTCATATGATTGTATATGATTTTAACTACAATTTAGATTGGGGGCAATCATAACCCTAAGTTTGCATTCTCTATCTCTTTTTCTTATTTAATTGTGCATTAGATTAATTCACTTATGTTCTGCATCTTGGAGTTCACCTCATTTAGCATATTTGCATGATAAAAGTCAAAATAAATTATTAAAACATTGCATCCCATTTGATTTGATATTTGGATTTATCATTTAAGCATTTATATTCTTATTTCTATCATTTTGTATCATTCTTGCAATTGTATTTTTGGTTTTTGGTGTCTGTTTTCATGATTGCAAGTTTCTGATGAATTCGTCAAGTCGCTCATGATCTTGACTAATCTTAGACGATCTCATGTGATCTGGATGATTCTATACAATTCCAGATGATCCTGTCATATTCAGGATGATCTGGACTCCTACAAGCTTCAGAATCTTCATCAGACATCAGAAATTAGGTGCACTCTTCTCCATTTTAGATGTTTTCTTTATTTAGGATTCATTTATGTTTGTTGTCTTCATATAAACCATAAATTTCATATATAATAACTTAGATTCATTTTGGCCAACCTAGGAATCTGAATGATTGAACATAAAATGAACACATCAAACCCATTCTTGACCTAGGCATGGAAACTACCACTCAAAGTTTCCTGGTGAACCCCACCATCCATCAAAAATTCACCCTTATACCCCTCCCTCGAGAGGCCCGACCTTCAAAGGGCCTCTCCGTCTGAGGTATTGTCCCATACTTCTCGCATCCCCCTTCTAGGCACGGATCCTTTAGCCTGAAGGTAAGGGTGCAAAAAATTTGGGTGATACATTTTGGTGAACCCGACGTGAAACTAAAACACCTTTTGAAAACAATTCGAGAAAAAAAAACATTATTAAGAACATCTAGAATCATTAGAAAACAGTTAAATATGCATATCATATTTAGATGGTAGATTATAATAAAAGACGAGTTGTCACCATAAATATTGAAAATAAATTAACTGCCATAGAGATTACTTCTGTGCTTAAAGTACCTCAAACAAATAGATCCCAATCTTTGTGGGACAAACTTGATAGGAGATTGGGTATTATTGAATCCAGATCTGTAGAACTTAGGCAAATTAAGAGGTTTGTCCTAGATAGAATCCTGGATCCTAATCAGGTGACTTTGTATCATGAACTTCAAAGAGCTTGCCATAGGTGGTTAGCAGATAAAAGAGCACTTGTGTCTTCTGAATCACACAAAACAAAAAAAAATAAAAACAAATAAAAACAAAACATTTTCCTTTTAAAGTATTATAGTAGGTATATAGTTAAAATATATACCTCTCAACCCTACCGCATATATATATATATATATATATATATATATAAGTATATATATTTAATAAAACCTAAGTTTAGCACAATGCCTAGAATTAGGAATAGAAAACAAACCTAAGTTCATTAACACTAATATTGGTGTTTTTAATAGAGCAGCCCATATGGACAAGGATCGAATTAGTGACACTCAAGTAACTCTAGAAGAAGTATTTCAAACACGCACTAATCCATTGTCCTTTATTGATCAAGAGAGTGATCAAGCTGGACCATCCAATTTGGATATGGCAGCTGTGATTCAAAACATACAACAACAACAACAACAGGTTACCCAACCATCTAAAGTGCCTGTTAACAAGCCTAGGGTCATTCCTGCACAAAAGAAACCATCATTTATTGCTCTATTTTTCCAAGCTCTTGATCAACATACCTCAAATCAACAAAAACCCAAAACAAAACCAAATACCAATTACCAACAATCTGGGGTACAACATAATACTATTACAAATCCCCTTCATAATACTCTTCCTACCAACACTTTGCATAATAGCAATATAGCATCTAATCCTTATGTCACACCATCATACACTCATAGATCCTATACCTATGTCCCACCGAACCAATATGGTGGACAAACTAGTAATCTTGAAACCATGGTGAAACAGCTAGTTTCCCGCATGGACCAGATAGATCCCTACCGTCCCTCGTACAACTATCGAGAGATGTATAGTCAGCCTTTAGATCCTATAGTCATAGCACATCCATATCCTAAACATTTTCCTATGCCTATTCTTCCCATATATAAAGAAACCGAAGATCCCATAGAGCATTTTCGTATGTTTAGGATAGCTTGTCATGATATATCACATGATGACTTGTTATTACTAAAAATGTTCCCAAAAATCTTGGGAGGAATGGCATTAGAGTGGTATTATCAATTACCCACTAATTCTTTGAGGAATTTCAAAGAAACTACCGAGTCTTTTGTTCATCAATTTAGTGCCTACATCGAAAGACATGTGACCATTAAAGATTTGTATAACTTAAAATAGGATAAAGATGAATGCTTTGCTGATTTCCTAGCTAGGTGGAGACAGTTGATAGGAAAATTGCACTTTGTGTTACCTTATAGGGAGATGTTGGACATATTTATTAATAATTTGCAAGAGCAACTATCTTACGAATTATCAACTGCTACCTTGACCACCTTCGATCAGACTATAGACTTAGCCCGAAGAGTGGAAGATGCTCTCATTAGGAGAGGCCAGCTTAAAAAGAAAGACGATGAGAAAACATCTAAAAATAAATATAATAATAAACAAGTTGTGGGTGATGGAGTCACCAATAGCAGAAATATTGCTAATGTTAATGCTACAAAGACAATGGAGAAGTTTGTACTGAAACCTCCTGATAGACCTCCTCAAGAATTTACTAGGTTAAATCAACCTTTATCAACTATTCTACCACAATTATTAGAACAAGGTTTGATTCAATTACCAAATATCCAGGAACCTGATCCAACTATACCCGGATACAGAGCAGATTTACACTGTGACTTCCATAGAGGACCTGGACACACTACCAACTCTTGTAAAAGATTAAAACATAAAATACAAGACTTGATTGATAACAATGAGATGGAGGTGCAAGCCTTTCAACCTAAGCAAAATCCTCCTAATAATGTTCAAAAGAACACCCCACAAAACCAAAATTAGAATGCCAATCAGTCATTAGACATCTTTCAACATCCCTTACCAAAACATGGTAAGAATGTGGCTAATCAAATTGAACATCATAATGTCCCTCCTCCTGCCCGATATGTAGGAACTATTAGTGGGCATTTACCTACTCATGATCTGGAAATCTTTGACACAAATTTATCCGTGGTTACAACCAGGCCTCTATATAATATTCAGATACCTGATCTTAGTGATACAGAATATGAGACTGAGAGTGATATGGAAATCACATCAAATCAATTGAATAGTTCTGAAGATGAATCAGATCCTATCACCCTATCACAAGTTATATGGTTCCAGAAGAACCATTTCCAAGAAGAGTCACTACTAGACCATCGTCTCACTGATTAATTTCTAATGAGATAGCTATAAACGATTGACCAAGACCCATTCATCATCTGTAGAATAATATTGTGGGTACCATCGGAGCTGTTACTAGACAACAGGCTCAAAATTATCAACAAGATAAAATTCATAATGGTGGATCAACTCCATTTGTTTTGAAGGTTCCTAATAAATGGAATCATTCACCTAATTTTCAACCTAAACCTCCTTATAATATTAATGAACAATTATCAAATATTACAACTAGAATTTCCCTCTTGGACCTTTTAAGATCTTCTCCTACACATATAGATGAATTAATGCTCACATTAAGCCATATGATGGTACCACAATACATTCAACCTGAAGCCATGGCAAATACTATAATAACTCATGAAGTTGATTGTATTGACTTTTGGGATAGATACATACCTCAACATAGTTTACATAAAGATAACCCCTTGTATATTACTACTTTAATTGGAGATGTAGCAGTCAAACGAGTTTTTATTGATAATGGTTCATCTTTAAATATCTGCACTTTTGACTTCTACAAAATATTTGGGTTTAGAAGTGAGGAAATGAAAAGAACTGATATGATCATAAAATCTTTCAATGATGAAACATAAGAAACGTGTGGAGTTATTACCATTCCATTGCAGGTTGATTCGAGAACCTTGGATACGATTGTGTTTATTGTACATTGCCCTGCATCGTACAATATACTCTTGGGTCATCCCTGGATCAATGCGATGCGAGCTATTCCCTTAACCTTACATCAATGTGTTAAGTTCAAATTTAAGAATCAGTTGGTTACCATTCATGGTGATCCAAGACCCTTTGATACGTGTGCTTTGGCAGAACCTATTGGAGTTTAATTTTGCCCTGATCTGTCATCCACACATCCTAATTCTCATTGTCCATCTAAACGTGTGAAACTTACACCCACAAAATCATCTACTTCTTCTCCGTAAGTTGCACCTACACATATAGCTCAACCATCTTCTGAAAAAACCACATTAGGACCCAAGAGAGATCCTAATCCCATAACCAATGTCTCTTGTTCTACTCCTATAACTTCCATACCTATAATAGACCCATCTATCGACACCTCTACACCGTCTACATCCACCAAAGTCATATTTTCCACATCATAAGACATAGGGAATGTTCCTTCTACCTCTTATGCTCTCACTGACGAGCTCTTACCCGATCTATATAAAATTCTTATATCAGAAGAAACGAATGCTTTTATGCAATATTCTCTTATTTTAAATAATTTGCCACCATCTCCTCATACCTTGGGCCTCCCACAGCCTATGGAAAGTATTTACCAAGTTGGGATTTGTGCCTTTATTTATAAGGGATATGACTGGGGTAGAATACCCAGAAACATCAGAACTCATTATGATGGATATGCTCGATGTTATTTTAATAATGAGTATATTAAAGCCAAACCTATAATGCTGAAATTGGGATATAAAGGGAAAGGTTTGGGACCTTTCTAGATGGTATGAAAGAAACTTTTGAGATAGAAGCATGGCCTGCCTGATGTGGTGTGGGCCTATTTCCTAGTAAGGGTCATCCATTCCCATTTGAGGATGATTACCAACTTATATGTTACCAAGATTATTTAGATGCACGCGATGCCTTGCGTTTAATAAATAAGACATTCACATGTAATATGCTATCTATAGCTTATCCTGATATGATTTCTGAATTCGACGATGATTTGGAGGGAGATATCTTTCATGATGTCTTCGTTGAGGAATTATTACATAATGGATTTTATTTTGATGGCTCTATACCTAGTATAGCCCAGCTTGAGGCCACGACTCCTCTAGACGAATTATCCAAGCTAACCTTGGAAGAATTACAAGAATTGGGCGTATCACCCGCCCCACCTAATTTTGATAGAGATCTACAGATGGAAGTAGAAAATGTCATAAAATTAATATTGGAATCGAGGATAACCCCCACATAATCAACATTGGATCAGAATTGAGCCAAGAAAAACAAGATAAATACATTGCATTTCTTAAAGAATATGAAGATGTCTTTGCTTGGACATATGAAGATATGCTAGTATTAGACCCTTTTGTAGTTACGCATCACCTAGTAGTGCACCCGGATGCTAAACCTGTTAAAAAGAAACTTAGAAAAATGCATCCTAAAGTGGCCTTACTAGTCAAAGGGGAGTTAGAAAAACTCTTGAATGTTATTTTTATACAAGCCATTGATTATGCTGAATGGATCTTGAATGTAGTTCCAGTAACTAATAAAGAAGCTACTAAGGTTAGGGTTTGTACAGACTTTAGAGATATTAATATTGCATGCCCTAAAGACGATTTTTCCCTTCCCAATATGGATCAGATCATTGATTTTACTGCTGGGAGTGGAATGATATCCTTAATGGATGGATTTTTTGGTTATAATCAAATCAAGATAGCTCCTGAAGATCAGGCTAAAATAGCCTTTATTACCCCTTGGGGGACTTTCTGTTGGAAAGTGATGTCATTCGGGTTGAAGAATGCAAGTGCAACCTATCAACAAGCCATGACTTATATCTTTCATGATATGATGCATGATATACTACACGATTATGTAGATGACATTATAGCTCGTTCTACTGAAGAAGATGACCATTTAGATTACTTGAGAAAATTATTTGATCGGTTAAGGGAATATCTTATCCGATTGAATCCAGCCAAATGTATATTCGGAGTTAAATTAGGTAAATTATTGGGGGTTATAGTTTCTTTACGTGGCATCAAAATTGACCCTCTCAAGATTACGGCTATCACTGATATGCCCGCACCTACAAATATATCTAAATTACAGAGTCTACAAGGTAAGCTTCAAGTTATCCGTCACTTCATCGATAAGCTAGCGGATAAAACTAGACCCTTTCTTAATCTTCTTAAGAAGGATGTCTCTTTCCATTGGGAAGACAAATGTCAGGAAGCATTTGAACTCCTCAAACAATATCTTCTTAACCCACCTATACTTTCTCCACCTAAACCTAATCGCCCATTTATCTTGTATATTTTTGCTTTAGATTTTGCTTTAGGAGCTATGTTAGCTCAACTTGATGATGAAAAAAGAGAGCGTGTTAATTATTACATTAGCAGTACATTAATTAGTTATGAAACCTGCTACACAACATTAGAGAAATTATGTCTAGCAGTCGTATTTTCTACACAAAAACTATGCCATTATATGCTCAGTCAAAAAACATACATTATTGCTAAATCCAATCCCTTGCGGTATCTCATGAGTCGACCTTATTTATCTGGTCGCACAACAAAGTGGGTTCTTGCGCTAAGTGAGTTTGAACTCATGTTTATAGGATAGAATTTTGTTAAGGGTCAAATCATAGCAGATCAATTAGTTGTTGCACCCTTAGAATCCACCCATTCCATTGTCATTGATTTTCCTGACGAATGCCTTAAACTAGAGGCAAATCATTCAGAGCAATGGTCCTTATACTTTGACAGAGCCTGATGCATGAGTGGAACTTGTGCAAGTATTATTTTGATATCTCCATAGAAACATATCATACCTCTATCATTTAAATTAAAGTTTTCCTATACTAATAACACTACTGAATATGAGGCTCTCATCCTTGGATTACGAGCTTCCCTGGCACTAAAAATTAAAAATCTATTAGTTTTCGATGATTCTCAACTTGTTATAAATAAAAGTAATGATGTTTATCAGACTAGAGATGATAAATTTCACCCATATAAAGCATATGTATTACAATTAATATCTTGATTTGATCAAATTACCTTGGAAGCTATTCCTAGAACTAGCAATCGTGCAGCTGATGCCATGGCCGCAACTGCATCTCTTTTACCATTGGAGTTAGATGATGAATATGCTACCATCATTATTTGCCGACTCCAGGAACCTGCTTCAATTAAATCATGCTTGGAACCTTTGGACGTGTTTCTAATCAATAAAACTACTCCTAAAATTTGGTACACTGATATCCTCAATTTTCTTCAAAATGGGACCTTCCCTGAAGGTTTTAATAGAAACCAGTGCCGATTATTACGTCGACGAGCAAGTCACTTCATCATAATTGGCAATACCTTATATAGAAGATCTTTTGAAGGTATCCTGCTGAGATGTTTGAATCTAGAAGAGTCTAGATCAGCTTTGAGTCAAGCCCATGATGGATCTTGTGGGGGACACTTTAGTGGTAGTGCCATTGCTAAGAAGCTCCTTAGGATAGGATATTTTTGTCCTACCATGGAGAATGATGCACATTATTATGTGCACCATTGCGACAAGTGCCAAAAACATGCTGACCTTGTCCATGCGCCTGCACAAGAACTGCAGGCTATTTCATCTCCTTGGCCCTTTTCAAAATGGGGCTTAGACATCATCGAAAAAATCAATCCTATGTCATCTGATGGACACAAATTCATCATAATCGCCATCGAGTATTTTACGAAGTGGGTCGAAGCTATGCCCTTAGCTTCTTGCACTGGAACTCAAGTTTCAAAATTTGTTTTTAATCAAATTATTTGTAGGTTTGGAATTCTTGTAAATCTCATCTCGGATAATGGAACTTGTTTTAAAAACAAAGATGTAAAGAAACTATGTCAAAAATATAAAATTCAACATCATTGGTCCACTCCTTATTATCCTCAGGGTAATGGCCAAGTAGAAGCATCTAATAAAACATTAATTAAAATCCTCAAAATACTGGTCAATAAATCTGGCCGTGATTGGCACATTCAATTATATCTTGCTTTGTGGGCTTATCGAATTAGCATTCGTACTCCCACGGGCACTTCACCTTTTGTTTTGGTTTATAGTGCTAAAGTTGTTTTTCCATTTGAATTAGAAGTTCCTTCTTTGGCTCTGCTACTTCAAGATACTGAAGTAGGAGATGAATATCATGCTGGCAGATTTAGTCAGCTATAACTCCTAGATGAGAAGCACATTAATGCTTTGGAGCATCTTCGTGCCTACCAGAACAAGCTCAAATGAGCATATTTCAAGAAATTTCATCACCGATCCTTTGATATCGATGAACTCGTCTTAAAAGAAAATCAAAAAATACTAATGCAACTAAAGACCTTAAATGCAAATTTGAGCCTAACTGGCTTGGGCCATATATTATCACTACTAAATTTGGATCGGGAGCATACAGATTAGCTACCTTAGATGGTAAAGATCTTAAAGAACCTATGAACATTATGCATCTTAAGCGCTATTATGCATAAATTTGGTAATTTCGTCACTGTATATATTATACATATTTTTTTATTTTAGTAATTCATGTAAAAATTTCAAAAACAGTAATATTATGTATTATCTTAATTCATAAATTAAAATCAAATTATAAAAAAATCAAAATTATCAAAATCCTCAAAAACAACTTCTATTTTTGCACCTGTCAATTCTTGAAGTATTGCAATTATATTTTCAGTTATTTTGGATAAATTAGCATTTATTTGGAATCCCTCACTTTCACACTCACATGAATAAATATCTTGATCTTATTTGGTATGATTATTAATCTCTCTTATATCAAATTCCATAGTTGAATTAAATAAAGTTTTGAGCATAGAGAACTGATCTTGTTATTTACTTGAACCAAGTACACCTTTTCACATTAAAATGATTTCATTACAAATTCAAAGTGATTCTACACAGTAGAAGTGGTCTCTTGAGTAAAAATTTTCCCCTGCTATCCTATCATGCACATGGTCTAGAATCTTTGAGAATTGACAAAAGGACAAGCTCACCCCTGCCCAAAATAAAAATCCCTTGCTCTACAGCCAATCCGAGCAAGTATCCCTAGTATATAAAAAAAAAGGAAAGTCAAGAAAAATCATGAGAAAAAGAAGCATTATTTCAGTATCATTTTGTACCATCTCAGTAATATTTCAGCATTATCTCAGTGTCAAGCAAAAATACAAAAAAAAAAAGAGAAAAAGAAAAGAAAAAGCAAATAGCAATAAATCCTTCCCCTACCCTTTGAAATAAAAGAAGGGTGAATGAGCTTGAATCCCTGTAATTCTCAATTATTCAAAAATCATGAGGTAAGTCCCATAACAGGTGGTTTATGCCCAACCTGCTTGGCGTTGGGTAACTCCTAGCATGGTGATATGTCTGTCACATTAGCGACCTTCTTTTGTACAGACCTATGTCCGCTTATGGATCAGCTAGCTCTTCATGACCCGACTTACATAGTAGTCTGGTACGGTTACATGCATATAAATCATGGTCAAGGAACACTCATTTGGTTAATTCAAATTACTTGTATCAAATTATCTTGCTCAAAATTGGTAAATGAACAATACAATTGCACACACATTTGTGTTTGAGAGATTTTGTATCATTATGATAGATCAAGATCGGCAATGAACTCACATATGCACATGGGGTTCCTTATAAATATAAATTTTGTCTTTGAGATAATTAAAATATTTATGCAAATCTTCTGGAATAATTTGATTTTCTTACTTGAGAATATTGGCTTAGCGTAAAAAAAATTAAATACATTTTTTTTTAAATCCAAAATTTCTTTCAAAGCATGTTCAAAAATCTAGCAATAAAATCACATTTATATATTTTCGACTTTCGCAACGATGGTATAGTTCCTAAACCTAAATTGGAATTTATGCCTAGTACAAGTCCTCATTTTAATATTTTTTTATCTCAAAATCAAAAATCAACTATGCAATAAAACTATTACATCAATTTCTTCTTTGGATTTCGCGATGATGGTATAAGTCTATACCTAAAATTATATGCCTAGCGCAAGCCATCGTTCTAATTTTATTTCCCATTTATTTAATCCATAAAAGCATATGGCTTAAATCATTATGTTACACAATTGTGCTTTAAAAAGAACAAAAACTTTTCTATTTCATTTCATTATGTCAACATTCAGTTTTACGACGATGGTATAATTCCTAGGCAATTGTTCAAATTTCTATCACACTTAGGAATTTTATGCCTAGCACAAATCATGTTTTTAATATTTCATGCATAATATTTTCATGGAAATCTGAAAATAAATCATCACCATCATCATTTTTCATCATCACAACACAAAGTCTTAAGAAAGTCTCTTAAGCACCCTTTTACTTTTAGCAATATTTCTCTCATACCAGGATTAGCTTGATGACCTAGCGAGCGACGACTCCATGAAATGGTCATGTAACAACGACAATGTCCTTTGAAATTATTGTTAGAAGTCACTTTATTTTTCATTAAATCACACCACAACAACCAATTTGTTTACATCAGATTATTTCATTTAATTTTATAGCAAGACATAAAATTATAATATTTTCAACAACATAATTACATGAATATTCAATCAACAATTAAAATATTAAAGCATCATAAAACATATGCACAAGTCATATCACAAAAAGAACATATATATATATATATCAAAAATTCTATACATCATATCAAAACAGATTGGTATGCCACAATCTATACCCTGGCATACTCAATCCTCTCAAAAATATATGGTCTATGTACAATGAGCAGCTAGTATTGAGAAACCCTCAATCTCTTAGCCTCATCTCCTCTCCTGCCCTGAGGTGGAGGATGTGGTCCCATCAGATTCTGTGTTGTATCGTAGGTCCTCAACGTCGATCGTGATGATGTCCTCAACGACCCCATCCTAATCAGATATGCAATGCTAGCTGGCAGCGGTATCCTCTACTCCTCTAGAACCACATGATAGTACAACCCCTGGTAGAACATGGTCTATGCAATAGCCCATGCTAGCTCTAGAATACTCGCCCCTCTGCTTTGAGCCCTAAGTCGTGTTGCCTCATATTGAAGAGTCTGCACCTGATCTCGTAGGTGGGCATTCTCCACCTAGAGAGCCACCATCTCTCTTCTCTCCCCCACCAAGACACCCTTGGCCTTATCGAGAGATGGTGGCTTATCCCTCTGCTGAGAAGGGAGTCTCTCCCTTCTCTCTAATTTTTGTTGTCTCTCCGGAGCCTGTGGTACTCTCTGATGTCTCTCCTGAGGATGTCGTCGCTGATCCCTCCCTCCATGATCCCTCACTGCATCGATGGTATAGCTTGGCATTGCTTCTCCATCCATTGCATTACAGCGTGCATCGGACCCTGTGCCCTCATCATCCGAGGAGGGTGGATGCCTGCATACCAGGCATCATACCCATCTGCTACCCCCATGTCATCCCCATCCACTAGCTGAATGGGGGCATCATCAACATCCTAACTCTAGAACCATTGCATGTCTGGAGCCCCCCTTAATGTGGTATTATCTTGCACAATTTAGGAGTACTCATAATCCCTAAGATAAGGGATCCCCTGTTGTAGACTGAACTGCCTCAAAACTTGGTCATAGCGGTGGAGCTCTACCTCTCGTCGCTCTGTCCTCAACCAGATGACTCACCTGATGTGAGCCAACTCCTATCCATCCTCTACCCATCCTAGATGCTCTCTCCATGGTCTCTAGGTGATTTGATCTGGGGTGAGGTCATCTAGAAACCTCTAGGACATCGACAGATCTATTCGTTGTTGTGACCCTCTCTGGAGCCACCAATAGAAAACCCGGGGTCTCTCCCGATAAACTCCTATTAGTGGAAGCCCTACCGGCCTTTACATCGCAATGTGCTCCCAGCACCAAACCTGTAGCAGTGATGTCAGCACCAGATATTGACCTCCCTTGTATACAACCCCGTAAAGGATCCTATACAAGCGACATAATACAAAGCTATCCCAAGAAAACCTGTATCTGTGGTCTCTCATGTCGTAGACCACATCTAAGAGGAGCCACGATAACCTACATCTGCTTTGGTGGCATAGAAGAAGGCCACCCACCACCCCTACCAAAACCTGGGTCAATCAAGATGCCCTAGGCATCTACCTCAAAGCCTCGATGTTCACTCTGCCCTTCTCCAGGGTGAAGCTTGGGTCACTGCACAATCTCATCATGGCATGGCCCTGATTGGTCGAAGGAGTCATGAACCGCCATGTATGGGGATCCTCAAGATCCTCCATACATCCTCTAGAGTGGAAGTCATCTCCCCTGTCAGTAGTCGAAAGCAAGATGACTCCGGATACCATCTCTCTACTAGGATTGTCAATAGCCCCATGTCTGTAGAAATTTGTGGCATCTTTGCCACATGCTGCAGTCTGACCTCTGCTAGTCTGTCTCACTCTGTCTGATCAAGCATGGTTAAGTCATCCCTGAGACCTCTGTATTTCCACTCTCGACTCTTTAGCAATCCCCTCTACAAAATAAACAATAAAACAACAAAAATCATTAGTACATAATCATTAAAATCAATTAAAATCAATTTCATCTCATAAAAAAAATGATATCGCCCATTATTGGACGATATCATACCAAATTTAGTTAAATCGTCCTTAATAGGACAAAATCATCTCTGATTCTTCAATTTGGGGATTGCCCCTTATTGGATGGGATCGCCCCTATTTCTTCGATTTTGTCCTCAGACAAAATCGACGATATAGGGATGATTTCAGCAAAATTAGGACGATTTCGTCCTGACGTCGTCGACGGCCTAAAATGGCAAACAATTAAAATTCAAGTAAAAATTTAAACAAATCAAGTTAAAAACATAGTACACTAGGTTTAGATCCTTACCCGCAACCCGCGTCGGACCTTTGTCGATTTGTGTGTCGTTTCCACCATTTCGCTTGTAGAGCTTTGAAACAGCAAAAGTGAACAGTAAAAATGAATTAGGGTTTTACCCTATTTTTCCTATTTTTATTTAAAAACAACATTTTTTAATTTTTGTTTTTCTGCTCTTTTACCTCAAATGTTCGATTTGGGTAAAAACTCGGAGGGGGCACCATAGCAAACAGTTGTACGATTCGACCTAGAATCATCGTCTAAAAAATTGAATAAATTTTTGCTTTCTCATAAAGCATGAAGAACTCGTCTTTAACGCATTTTCTTCAAAAAATATGCTAAAGAGGGGGCAAAATGTAGCACCCTAAAATTGGCACAGTTAAACCATCAGTAAAAGATAAAAAAATTGAATTTTAACCCCGAAATCGCCCGTTAACCGCTCACCTTTTTTGCACCATTTTTAGAATTTATTTTGACCGTTAGATGATATTGTCACCTATCTGATGATATCGTCCCAAATCGGATGAATTCTTCTGGAACAGAACGTCCAGACGATTTCATCCCAAAATTAAATTTTCATAATTAGCTTCTGTTTCAACAACCTCTCCAACTCGGGCAGAAGCATGTCTACGCGGTTGGAGATTCCTACGTTGGAGATCTCCCAGATTGGGATGATCCCCAACCTCCTAAACTCCCCCTAATCCTATATAAACTTGGGATTTTCCTAGTTTATCCCCCTGGATGATCATTTCCTTGCAAATTTAGTTTTTGTTGTGTTAGAACATCCTATCCCCCATCATTTTCACTTGTGTTTTCAAGTTTTATTGTAGGATCTCACTATGTTTCAGCTGGAGGAAGCTCGGATCATCGCAGGCAATTCAACCACAATTTTGGATGATCCTTTCCAGATCGACGACGATCTCGTATGATTGTAGACGATTTTGATTGCAATTCAGATTGGGGGCAATCAGAGCCCTGAGTTTGCATTCTCTCTCTTTTTCTTATTTAATTATGCATTAGATTAATTCACTTCTATTCTACATCTTGGATTTCACCTCATTTAGCATATTTGCATGATAAAAGTCAAAATAAATTATTAAAACATTGCATCCCATTTGATTTGATATCTGGATTTATCATTTAAGCAATTATATTCTTATTTATATCATTTTGTATCATTCTTGCAATTGTATTTTTGGTTTTTGGTGTCTGTTTTCATGATTGCAAGTTTCTGACGAACTCATCAGGTCGCTGATGATCTTGACTGATCTCAGACGATCTCATGTGATCTGGATGATTCTGTACAATTACAAACGATCCTGTCATATTCGGGATGATCTGGACTCCTACAAGCTTCAAAATCTTCATCAGACATCAGAAATCAGGTGCACTCTTCTCCATTTTAGATGTTTTTTATATTTATGATTCATTTATGTTTGTTGTCTTCATATAAACCAAAAATTTCATATAGAATTGCTTAGATTCATTTTGGCCAACCTAGGAATCTGAATGATTGAACATAAAATGAACACATCAAACCCATTCTCGACCTAGGTGTGGAAACTACCACTCAAAGTTTCCTGGTGAACCCCACCATCCGTCAAAAATTCACCCTTATACCCCTCCCCGAGAGGCATGACCTTCAAAGGGCCTCTTCGTCCGAGGTATTGTCCCATACTTCTCGCATCCCCCTTTCGGGCACGAATCCTTTAGCCTGAAGGTAAGGGTATGAAAATTTTGGGCTATATAGCAACCCCTTGAGTAACCCAACATATAAACATTGGGGGTTATTTCCCTTGGCTAGTTTAATATGGAGGGCTAACAAGAGTCATAAGGAGGGTTTTTCTTTCAAGGTGACATAAGGATACCAAACATCTTCTCTTATTTGCTATAAGTACTCTAAAAAATAAAACTTAATAATTTAAATTGCTTCTTTGACTATGTCTTAACCCCTCTATATCACTCAAAATATTGCACATTAAATGGCACATAATCCGAGCATTTCATTTGAAATTCTAGAGAAGGAACCTATGATCGAAAACCCAATATTTGAGGAATAAGAGGAAGAAACTCCTACTTCTGAAACTCTTTCTCCTATTCATAATGAACAAGGAGAGGTAGTTTTTAAATCCATGGATCACCTTATTTATTTCCTATGAGGAAAAAAAGAAAACGTGGAATTTACCTTTAGGACAAAAAAAATGCTCACTTTTACTATGAAAGAGCTCCTCTTTAAAATTTTGCAACAACCTAGATCTAATCCTATGAGTTCTCAACAACAAGACTCAATCATCACCACAACCTTAGGAGGGAGGTCATCAAGTATCCCATATTCCTCAAGAAATTTTGGATCTATACCTCCCAACATAGATCCATTTAGGCTAAACCCTCCTGTCTCTTAGCATATAAGTCATCCACAAGTTCAACATGTGGACATCCTTCCTAGAATACCTAATGCTTTGAATGTGATTTCTTCTAATCCATTCTATAGCATACCTATTCCAACTAATGTTCCCTTTACTAACATGCCTTTTCAAAATAATCATGGAACTAATAATTTGATGATCCCTTTTGGATCATCCCATCCAAGTGCTCAATACTATCCTCTAGTAAATCCTCAATCTCTCAATATATAGCACCATCAATTTTTATCCTAGATTCTAGGATACAAATGCTAGGATGGATAAATTAGCAAAAGAAAAATGAGTTTAAAAAATAGTTAGCCTCTATTCAAGGAGGTGCACCAAAAAAGTATTCTTATAGATATTGTTGTAATGAACCTGTAGATCCTACCTTAACAAATAGACCCTACCCTTTGGGCTTTGTGTTACCAAATTTTTTGATGTATAAGAGAGAGGGTGACCCAATAGAACACCTTCAAATTTTCCAAGTTACAAGCCATGACATCAAATATGACAAGATATTTTTATTGAATCTCTTCCCTACAAGCCTTGGTGATGAGGCCTTAGAATCATTTTCCCAATTACCTTACAACTCAGTCAAGAATTTTTTTGATAAGGCTAAAATTTTCATTCAAAATTTTATCATCTATATTATAAAACTACATAGTTGATGACCTATATCAACTGAAACAAGGGGAAAATAAATCTCTCAATGAATTGTTGCCTTGATGGTGAGCATTGGTTAGGAAAATTCCTTTTGTTTTTTCACTTAGGGAGCTATTGTGTATCTTTGTATGCAATATGCAAGAGCATTTAACATATCCCTTAGAGATGACTTCTGTCATATATTTTGATGATGCATTTGATCTTGCAAAATAAATGGAAGTTTCCCTTTCACATATAATAAAACTAAATACTAAGAAAGAAGATGAGAAACCACCTTCTTCTAACACTAAAAGACGATATAAAAATAAACATGTTGTGGGTGATGGTGTAACTGAATTTTACCCCAACAATAATTCTATGACTGGTAATGTTAGTATTGCTGTAGCACTAAATAAATAAATCTTAGCTAAAACCTAAGAAAAACCTCTCCAAAAATTTACCAAATTAAACTAGTCTCTATCCTCTGTGCTAACACAACTATTAGATTCTAAGATGATAGAACTACCATGTATAATGGAACAACATGATCCCAAAAGGTAAAATATTCCTTGGTTTAAAGCTAACCAATAATGTACTTTCCATCACACTAACAGTCACAACATAAACAAATGTATTGCTCTTAAAAATATGGTACAAGACTTCATCGATGAGGTCATCTAGTGGTTGACGATACTGAATAAGCAACATCTTCCAACCAATATTTTGGGATATTCTAGGACCCCTTACCCAAATACAAAAAATAATACTAATCATGTCCAATATAGGAATATCTCCCAAACAGATCAAAATATGGTAGGGATGATTCATGTTAGCAGTATGACTAGACAACAGGCTAGAGAAAAGGGTCAAACCTTTGAACTGCCTCCTCAACCTCCCTTAGTCTTGTGACCTAGATGTGCCATTGCTTCTAAATAACCACCGTTGGTTCTAAAACTACAAGAAAAAAATAAAATACCTTTTAACATCTAGCAACAATTAAAGGACACACCAGCTAAAATGCAATGATCCAAAAACAAGCAAACAAAACAAAACACACAAAAAAGAAAAAGATTTTTTTTACTAAGGCGAGGGTTCCATAAATATCTAATTGATATTTTCTTGGTTTATTGCAGTAATCCCCTAATTTTTATCAAAGATCTACATCTCACAAAATACCCTCACATAAATTTTTCTTTGTAGGCGTATTATGTGTTATCGCAAATAAGTCTATCCCTCTCATCATCCTTGATGAGCTAAAGTTATCACCTTCAATTCGTCGAAAGTGTACACCCATATCCATATCATATACAAATCAGTTTGTATAGATATGCTATGCATACTATGATTTAACCTATCCATATCATCTTCACAACAAGCTATCTTAACTCAGATGTGGTCTTTCCACAACTTAGTTATCCATCTCCCTAAGGGGGTCTCAATTCTCTTAAGTCATCTATGTTCACCCTAAGGGGTCTTAATTTCCTTAGGTCACCTCTAAGTTCACCCTAGAACTTCCTTAATTAGGTTTCTAATGTTTAACAAGGAACAAGACAAGAATAAATCTTAGATACTAAATCTAACAAAAGGAGCATAATTCATAAGCAGGCAAAAGGTACTAGAAAAGAAGCAACATTTAACAAGATAAAAATAAGTTAAATACAACTTATAAACAATGCATAACAATAAAGTAAAGGCACATCTTCCATATAATTAATCCATTATTACATAAAGTGAGTATGGTAAATCCTCCATACTCCTAAAAGAATAATACATTACATCAGTTTCATCAAGGGAAATCTCCCGATAATTCATCTCTATTAAACATAAGTAAATCATTAAAGATAGGAGCAAACTAACACATTGTCTCCAACTGCCTCTTTGGTCCTCAGCTTCCATCTATCATTTGAGGATAGTAGGGGATCAGAGCACTCATGGTTCCAAGATAGACATGCTTCTAAATACATTTACTTATTTCATTGCCAAATTGCAACTATACAAATTAAATCAAGTATCTACCTATCTAATGCATAGTTGGTATCATAAAAATCATCATTTTTATCATCACCTCTCATCAACTATAGAGAGTCTTCCAACACATGCAACTAGACCATAGGTTTTACTTTAATTAACTCATTCAACCCTTATTTGACAATTAAAGTCCCATACCTTCAATCATCAAACAATCTAGGTTTCTTTAATAAAGAAGTAGCCATCCTTCCATTGCTTATAAATTAAAGTCCCATACCCTTAATTTACAACCAACTCATATTTATTTAATAAATCAAAGCCACTTACTTTAATCTACTAAATAAACCCATTTTCCTTCATTTTATAAATTAAAGTCCCATACCCTTAATTTACAAAACAAACCATATTTAGATCAAGTGGCATTAGCTCAATCGGTTAGATTCCTCAATATTTAAAGAGGAGACCAAGGTTTAAATCTTACCCAATGATACATGGATAATATACAAGCTTTGTTGTAATACCACTATGTGGTGATGGTGTAATATAAGTGGGGCCTGTTTCAATCCCATATAACCAATTGAAAAAATAAACCATATTTATTCAATAAATCAAAGCCACTTACTTTAATCTACTAAATAAAATTTTCTATTATTTAATTAAATAACCATTTAAAAGTTATTTTTCTATGATTGATTAACTAAGTTCAATACAATCTAAATATTAAATACAAGAAACCCTCTGCACAACCCAACTATCTTAACATAGCATGACAGAGCTTACAAAGCTTAACAAGACTTCACACAATATGCTCCATCTCCAATGATCCCAAAAGATCCAACAAATATGGTGATTGCGTGAGAGTTTAACCGAACGGAGGAAGTTGGAAAGGTGTCACTGTCAAGGCAACGCTACATAGGTGATAGGGGAGTTTACCACCATCGATGTGGCATTTGTAGAACTCCACACAATATGTCACTTGACGATTCTAGGAGGGAGTGACTCTCACAAAACGTAGAGTACATAAGTCACAAACATGCACTGGTTTAAATTTCTTGGGTGAAATGTAGGTGACAAGCAAGGGTAGAGGTGATGCTAAGGTTTAGATTTAAAGGATGACACTCAACCTTACATAGTAGTCTACCATCGTTGAGTCCCCACACTAGCAACAAGTCACTTCAACTTCTTGACAATGGCCACACACACACACAATCAAATATAAGATGTTGGTTCCTAATCTACTAGTCAACAATTGAAACCATTGCATTCACCCACTATATATCCCTTCAACACGGGGGAGAAAGAATAGCGGTGTGCCCAACCAATTGGTAGCATCTTAAAAGACCATGGACGAATGGCCAAACCTAACTACAAAGTAAAATATGACATGAAAACACAAGTGATACCCAACAAAAATTTTAAAGGCATTTGTATCTCAATTACCAACCTTATTGCCTTCAAAACATCACAAAGGATGTGATTCTATGTTCCTAGTTCGATCCCAAAGTCACCGATTTTATGCAGTGCAATCCTTCCTTCTTCGTGCGTAGGTGCAAGATGACTCTTTCTCCATTTACACATTTTCCAACCCTTCTTCTGCCCCTCCTCACTCCTCATAAGGAGTCGAATTCACTTACCTCCATCTATCGCCATCCCCTTGCCATTACTCCCCTTATCTCCTCGGTGGATGGGTAAGCTCAAATCAGATCTACGATCTGTTAGAAGCTTCACCAATTAAGGAGTCCCTTCCCATGGTCGGTTGAGGACTTTCATAATTCTTTAAAATAGATTTACATTATAAATAATAATTTTTATTATTATTTTCTTTGGATAAACCTCTCGTAAATCATTTATAAAAAGAGAACTTATTATTATCGTAATACATTCATTGTTTATGAAAGAAGTTCTATTATTATCTATAATTTTTATTTATAAATGAAACTCTTTTGTCATTTAAAACAATAAAAACTATTATTTATAAATGAAACTCTTTTATCATTTAAAAACAATAAAAATTATTATTTATAAATGAAACTCTTTTATCATTTAAAAACAATAAAAACTATTATTTATAAATGAAACTCTTTTATCATTTAAAACAATAAAACTATTATTTATAAATGAAACTCTTTTATCATTTAAAAATATATATATTATTTATAAATGAAACTCTTTTATCATTTAAAAATAATAAAATTATTATTTACAAATGAAAATCTTTTATCATTTAAAAACAATAAAAACTATTATTTATAAATGAAACTCTTTTATCATTTAAAACAATAAAACTATTATTTGTAAATGAAATTCTTTTATCATTTAAAACAATAAAACTATTATTTATAAATGAAACTCTTTTATCATTTAAAAACAATAAAACTATTATTTATAAATGAAACTCTTTTATCATTTAAAAACAATAAAAATTTATATACATATATACATCAAGCATAGAATAGAAGGTTTTCTTATCAATTACTAACGTCATGCTATTCTTTTTACAAAAGTTTTAAGAAAAACAAGGAGCTTCTTTTAAAACGACCAGATGCATGCTTTCCAAACCATTAATATAGATAGTGATGAAGTAAAATAAAAGCAAACATATGCAACAGATAGAGGGAATATTTCCATCAACCTAGTCACTTGTCTCAACCTCGAGAATTTATGATAACTACTAGGCTATCAATATAGGGCTCAAAGTCACTAGCCTTTGATGATTATCCCTATTTGAATGCATGTCTATATTAAGGTATCCATCAATGTTACCCTTGAGTTGCCTTAATCATCACTTCCCCAACCTCAAGTACCCTCGCTTTTGTTGGATGACTCTACTCCTTCCACCTACGAGTGTACCTGATCCTACACATCTTGGCAATATATCAGTAGTATCATGCTCTTTTAAATAAACTAAACATTGAATTGTTGGTTTGATTTCTCAAGTTAGGTATTAAAGTATCATAGATTAATACATTGTTTCTTTGTGCCAAAAATTTCGTCAGGTTGGGTCATGGCCAAAAAATTTCATACTTCAGTTGTTGTGAACCTCTCCAAGCCATAGGGAAAACCTATTCAATATTGTAAGCAAGCAAACAGTACTAAAAATATTAGCCTTGATGATCTAGCTAATGTAGCAGGATCCCTAAGCATGAACTATACCATCATATCTTTCTTTAAGGATGGCATTCCACTTACCTCTATTCTTGTAGAGATCCCCTTGTATATCACTTGCAATATTGGTGAGCAATACAGTAAGAGGATTCTCATCAATAATGATTCATCAATCAACATTCGTAGCCTTTAATTCATCCATGGAATAGGACTCAATAAGGAATATTTAGAAAAATTAGACATTGTCATAATGGCCTATGACAATAAATAACGAGAAGTTTTTAGAACTATAGTTTTGCTTATAAATGTAGGGCCTCACATTTTAAATATATTGTTTTATGTGTTGCCCTATGAGCTAAACTATAATCTTATTTTGGGGTGACCTTGGATCCATGCAATGTAGGTTGTCCCCTCAACTTACCATCAATGTGTCAAATTTTAATATCAAGGTAAGTTGTATAACATAGTAGTTGATCATGATTTCTTTACCTATTGCTAGAATATCTAGTCAAAAAACCTAAAAGCTCAACTCTCCCATTCATTGAATGTTTCTTCTCCCTTCATAAATGATACCTTAAGGTCTGATCCACCTAAGGAAACATGCATCAAGCAATAAGAAGGAACTACCAATAAATTCAATATGGAAGATAAAGAAGAGGTTGAGGATATCAACAATATAAACCTAAATAGCCAATACCATGAGTTGTTAGTTTTAGACCTAGTTAGGTTACCCCTATCACCTCGTGCTTTCATATTTCCTTCCAGGCAAGGAATTATTGTGCAAATAGGAACTTGTATATTTATATCCATAAGAACAACCAATAAAGAGGGAATACATGGAACTAATTCATGACCAATAGAGTGGAAATATGAGTTGTGTTATCTCTCTAATATTTACTTGATTCCCAAGCAAATACTTTGTAACTTTGGATACAAAGTAAAGGGTTTAGGACTTCAATAAAAAGGTATCAAAGAGCCCTTAGAAGCCAAAACTTGGCCTAAGCATTATGGGTTGGGGTAATTTCCCAACCATAATTAAAAATATTTTCTTCTTCTTCAGAAAGTGATAATGAATAAATCATCTTTTCTCACCTAAATCACAAAGAGAAGAAACTTTGACAATATGTCTTGATTGGGATGAATACAAGGACAATGAGCCTCTCCCCTTCTCCTTTTCTAATTTATTTTTTTATTACACAAAATTTAACACTATGAGTATTGAACCTATTGAAGAGATCAAACAAAACTACAATTAGCCTCAACAATGAGTATAGATTAGAATCATCACAAAAAGATAATGGTATGACATCTCAATCAATAGCATACCTCATATCAATGTTACACAAATGATTATGAGTTGAGAATTTTAACCCACAACCCTCTTAGGGATAATGGTAATGATGTTTCTCAATATGATGATATTCCTATTAAAGGGTCTATTTCTTTAGATACACATCCCTCACAAGAATCTAACATTGAACAATGGAATTTAGATGCTAATGAGCTTCAAAGTCTAGGGGTATTACCTGTCCCTCCATAAGATGAAGTTAAATCAAATATCTTAATAGAAGAGACCATACACATTAATATAGGATCAAATTACAACCCAAGAATAACAAAGTTAGGAATTATTCTAACTATCAAAGAAAATAGAGTATACGAAACCCTTAGTTGAATTTTGTGATATCTTCATATGGTCCTACATGAACATGCTTAGATTAGATCCATCCTTAGTAGTTCACCCTTAGTAGTAAAGTTTGAAGTTAAGCCAATGAAGAAAAATTTAAGAAATATGCACCCTAAAGTTGCTCTACTGGTCAAAGACTAATGCCAAAATATTTTGGAGGTTAAATTTATTAAACCTATTGACTATTTTAATTGGATATCAAGCATAGTCCTAGTCACCAAGAAAGAGGTTATTATGCGAGTATGCACACACTTTTAAGACATTAACAACCTATCTTAAAGATGATTTTCCTTTGTCGAATATAGACATGATAGTCAATTTCACTGTCGATTGTAGAATGTTATCCTTGATGGATGAATTTTTTGGCTATAACCAAATTTTTATAGCACCAAGAGATCAAGCCAAAATAGAGTTCACTACTTCTTGGGGTCCCTTCTACTATGAATATATACCCTTTGATTTCAATAACATTGGTGCAACCTATAAATACACCATGACATATATCTTTCTTGAGATGATGCACAATATTGTGGAAGATTATGTAGATGATCTTCTCGAAAAACAAATGAAAATATAAGATCATGTCAAAGACTTACAATGAATTTTCAAAAAGCTTAGGGAGTATAAGGTTCATCTTAAGCCCTCCAAATGTATATTTGGGGTAACATCCAATAAATTATTAGGATTTATAGTGTCTAGACATGGCATTGAGGTAGATCCTGATAAAACATTGATAATAATTAATATGCCATCCCCTCAAAATCTAATAGAGCATAGAAGTCTACAAGGTAAGCTTCGATTAATTTGGAGATTCATATCCCAATTAGCAAATAAATATCAAGTCTTTTGAGACTTACCAAAAGGGATCAAGTTTAATTGGGATGAGGAATATAAATAAGCATTTGAAGCTTTAAAAACAAACCTACTATCTCCACCAATCCTCACTCTAGAAAGTCCCCTCAAGTTGTTGTTGTACATTATAGTGATAGTTCATACTTTAGTTGTCAGGTTGGTACAATACAATGAGCAGCATAGAGAAATGGTTGTTTACTACATTAGTAGGACCCTAATCAATTAGAAAAATAGATACGTCCCTTTGGAAAAAATGTGCTTAACAGTGGTCTTTGCATACCAAAAGCTGAGATATTACACGTTGATCCATAAAACATATGTTATAGCTAAATTTGATCTATTGAGATGCATTATCTAAACCCTACATATCTGGTAGGATAGCCAAATGGGTTATGGCCCTTAATTAATTCGATCTTGAATTCATTAGTCAAAAAATTAGTTAAGGAAAAAGTGATAGCTAATCAACTAGCAGTGGCCCCTTTGCTATCCAGTCATCCCATAGAGATTATCTTGATGATATAGTGTGCACTATAGAAGCATCACAATAGGATTCCTAGACTCTCTTCTTTGACAATGTGAGATGCATTAAAGGAGTGAGAATAGGAATCATCCTAGCATCACCATAATAGATTGTTGTCCCCTTTTCTTTCAAGATTTAATTTGTGCATACTAATAACATGGCCAAATATAGAGTGCTCATCCTAGAGCTTCAAGCTACTTTAGATTTAAAGATCATTATCCTCTCCATATTTGGATATTTCCAATTAATAGTTAACCAAGTTAATGGAGTTTATTATACCAAATACGATAAACGCAAACCATACAAAGACATTATGATAAATTGATGGCTTCTTTTGATAAGGTAACCATTGATATTGTTTCATGCTCTACCAATCGACAAGCAAACACAATGGTTGCAGATACATATCTTATGCCTCTAGAGTTGGAAGACAAACAACAAACAATTATCATCCATTAGATTAGACAACCTATGACCTTATAGTCATTTCAAGAACCATTAGTTATTTTTTCCATTGAAAAAACATTAGGCTTTGACTCTTGGTACAAGGGAATAAATGATTTCCTTAAAAGTGGTGTTATGCCTAAAGTACTAAATCACAATGATCAAAAGAACCTCAGGCAATGCACTTGTCACTATGTAATAATTGGAGATATCTTGTATAGGTGAACATTTTATGATATTTTATTAAGATGCTTAAATTTAGATGAATTCAAAATAATAGTTCAAGAAACCCATGAGGGAGCATGTGGTGGACACTTAAATGGAAGTGCCATTTCTAAAAAACTCATTTGCATGGGGTATTATTGGCTGACTATGGAAAGGGATGCTTCTAATCACACGTTCAAGTGTGACAAATTCTAAAAGCATAATAATATGATTCATGCACCTTCTTAAGAGCTTCAATCAATCACATCTCCTTGGCCCTTCTCTACTTAGGGGTTGGATATCATCGAGAAATAAATATGATGTCATCTGATGGACATAATTCCATTATTACTACAAAAAATACTTTACCAAGTAGGTAGAGTCCATTCCCTTATCCTCTTGTACCGATGTTCAAGTTTTTAAGTTTATTATGAACCAAATATTATTGCAATATGGTATTCCTAACATGCTTATATCAAATAATATTACTCCTTTCAAAAATAAGGAATTTTAAAATTTAGCATAAGTGGTCGACACCATATTTGATGAGGAACCAAAATTGAAAAATTCTAACTAGAATTTGTATACATATAAGATGCTTAAATAACATGTTTACAACCATATTCTTCTAAAATAAGAATATGCTTAATAAAAAGCTATATTTAATCAAATATGCTAAAAAAACTCTAACTAAGATAACAAATCCAACTTTACTAACTCATAAATGAAGAAAAAATCCAACCCAAAGACTATGTCATCTAAATATTACTGATATTTATAAGTTGGAATAAGATTTGCAATTATTCTAACTTAGACTTAGTACTTTAGGCTTTAGAAAATAATAAAATAAAATAAATCTAATAAACATAACCCTAGGTCTAATAATGTCATCGTCATACCTCCCTACAATAGAAGCATTGGAATCCAATGCTTTTACAATAGAAGTGATAGATTGAGATATCACACACTAAAAACAAAGCCTACTGAGATGGTGAACAAGGTCATTGAGGCCACAAGTTGCAAAAGTGATAGATTGAGATATCACACACTAAAAACAAAGCCTACTGAGATGGTGAACAAGGTCATTGAGGCCACGAGTTGTAGATTCTAGAGTACAATGTCATGGTACAACTCTGTCACCAATCTATATAGCATTTCAATGAGGCAATGATGAAGTACCAATAGTCTACTACATAGTCTATAAAGTCTACTACACAGAAATAACTGATGAAGGCAGCAATGAAGAAGGCCACTCTAAAATAGGAGGAAGAATAATAGGAGCAGTAGGAGGAGGTGTAGTTGATTAAGAAGATGAAATTACCTCATTGGGAGGAGGCAATGCAGTGAAATCAAGTGTGTCCTGAGGCTTATTGAATATTAATGTTATCTTTTGTGATTGATGAGAGCAAGGCATAAGTGTAGAATGTGGAAGGTTATGAATAATAAATTGCTTATTCTTATGATGCAAAGTGTAGGTTTGGTTGTATGCATCATATATAGCCCTTTTATCAAATTGATAGGGTTGGCCAAGAATAAGACCACAATAGTCCATGGGAGTCACATCGCAGGTGACTAAATCCACATAATGTGGGCCTAATACAAAGGACACAATGCAAGTGTTTGTGATGTATGAGGTAGAACCCATATCCTTCCATCCCAATGGATATGGATGGGGATGTGGGTTTATAGGTAATTTGAGCCTATCGACAATGGATTGGATAATAAAATTTGTTTGCGATCCATTGTCGATAATACAATTGACAAAGAAGTTATGAGTGTTGTGGGATTCTATGATAAATAGACTATCATGACCACATTTATGATTCATTAAGGTAATATTATTCAATTTACCCTATAACTCAACATATTCTCTTGCTTCTACCATAACCTCAATGGGATCCTCATAGGGTTCCTCCTTTTGAGATTCATAATTAAGTTCTTTTTCCTAAAAAAATTAGATTCTCAGTGTCCTTGTCTTTCATAATGACTATAATATTTCTTTGCATTAAAAGGAGTAAGAGAAGAGGACGAGGAAGAAGAAGAAGAAGATGAAGGCATCTCGGTCTTGGATGGTTTTTCCTAATTTGAATATCAAGAAGCTCCTTGGGATCAAGTGACTAACTTCTCTTCTGCCAATTGGTTATGGTTGAATGTTGCATTCAAAGTTGCCAAGGGAGTATATTTTAACTCCCTATACAATGATTCAAGAAGTCCACTAGTAAACTTGATGATGAGGGATTCTGTGGGATATTTCACATGAAGCAAAATCCTTAGCTTGTTAAACTATAAGACATAATCCTGCATAAACATATTATGAGTTTGTCATAACCAGTAATTGAAATTTATTTCTTTTCCATAGTTAGAAGGATAAAATATGTCCTTAAAATATTGAACTAATTATTCCCAAGTGGTAAGGATATTTTGGTATTTATGTCTCTCCATAATTACTAACTTAGAAAACCTTGTTAGCTTAAGTTTAGCAAATGGTACTTGTTCATCATCAGGGATATTAGAATAGGAGAACCAATTATCTATGTCTAAGATCTAGTTGTTTAGGATATTTGGGTTACGTGACCCATTATAAGTGTGGACTTTCACATTTTTCTTTCATTTTGATATCATTATTGTAGACTTTAACTTTAGGAGAACTTTGAGATGTAATTTCTTGTACTTTATAAACTAAGATACTGACTACTGTAGCTATAGCAACCCCTTGGTCTGCTAAATCTAATGCCATTTGAGATCTAGTATAAGTCAGAACTTAACAAATAGCCTTTCATGGCTATTACAATAGACTTCCAACCTTTTTGCCTTATACAAAAGAGGGTTTACAAAATTTGCTAGCAAAAAAATATATATCTCCCTCTTTTAAAAATTTATGCCTAAGAAAAAAATACAATGATTATGCTTTTAGAAGTTTTAAAAAAATGGCTCAAATTAATTGATATAGCAAAAAAAAACCCTTCTTAGGTTGGAAGACAATTATTTTTTAAATGATTGAGGAGGTCAAAAATTCAACCCTCAATATTTCAACAACCAATAGGTCAAATTAGTGTGCAATTTTTCACAACGTAGTCATCTCTAGACAATCACCAGATGTCGTTGGTTTGAGGTCATACAGGTTTGGCCAGCCCCACCAGTTGGCTAATCTTATATCGACACATCGTGCCTTTTAAATGTTAAATAGTATCTTGCATAGAGAATATGGGACTATTACTTTTGTAAACAAAAAAACAATAAATAAAATAATATTCATTTTCAAATATGCCAATCGAAACTAGCTCTTTGTAAATCAAACACTACCCGTCAATTGGCACTCAAGAAAACATTGGGCCTAGCCTACCAATCAAAAGAGTGAATCAAATACCAATTACAATCTATGCCACAAGACGTGCATGCTAGCCACACCTTGCTGGTACATGGGAGGGGTGTTGGATAGAAGTTTTAAAGACCTCTTAGAATCACCATCCCATGCATATGGGACAAAACCATGAGAAAAATTCTAGTGTTGTCACCAAAAAGTCATTGGGAAATGATTGAAGAGGTTCTATTTCCATTGGAGAGTGCAAATATTTCATCGAGAAAATAATTAATGAGACCAGCAAATAGCTCTATAGCATATGTATGGCCAACACACGGCCTCTAGGTTGCAACAATAGTCAAAGTTGCAACAATATAAAATGAATAGGGGGTAGATGAGAATCTTTGCTAGTCATATATGGGAGCTATGCACCATTGGAAAGCAAACATGTGTCATTTAATGTCATCATGGTAGGGCCATCGTGGTCACGTCAAAATCCAACCAAAGAGCGACTAGTAGAGGATCATCAGTGAGTTGATAGTAGACTGTTAGTGAGTGGCATTGGTGGTTGGCCTTAGTGGTCAGTTGTTAGTGAGCATCGCTAGTGGTTAGAGAGGTTCTCAAATAGCATTGTTGAGCCACCAGCTAAAAGTGGGGTGATCACCTAAAAATATGACGGATCACACCCGATAAGGTTTAAATCTTAATAAAGTAAATCAAATTAAATACTAATACTGGATAAAGCTACAGTGTTTTATGAGGAAAAGCTACTCTACTAGGGTTTGGGTCTATCACCATTCATAAATTCAGCTACTTTGGTATTGAATATTATTACTACCACTAGTTAGGCAACCGATCTCCTTTCATTGGTCTCACCATCCATAGATGTAATGACTATTATAGATAGCAGTCTTCATGGCATTGAAGCAAGCTTGAAAGTTTGTCTCAAAAGTAGTGGATGAGATAATAATTCTTCTCCATATATTGTAATCTCTCTTGATGTTATTTCTCTAGTTGTAAAATGGTATGAGAATTATTGTCTTATTGCTTCTTTTTTTTTCAAATCCCCCTACAAGAATATTTTCAGAACTTGCTTAAAACTCACTAGGAAGCTCATGGTGTTGTGGTTGAGGGTATTTGCAATCTTAACAAAAGTTTTTTTTTGCTTTCCTTTAAATAACCCTCGCAAGTGTAAATTATGGTTGCTAAGTCTAGTTTTTGGTTTATTCTCAATACTTTGATGATCCTTTCTCCTTGGACTCGTTTTCAAGTTTTGAAACAAGTTGCCTTGAAAGTCCCAGTTTGGCTTGAACTCCCTGGTCTTTCACTGCCCTTATAAGTATTTATTGTTGAAATTTTTAAACCAATTAATCGGGTGACCTGTCAGGAAGAAGAACATTTTTTATCGGCATGATCTAATAAGAGAAACTATTTTGAGGTTGACCTTGCATAGGATCTCAAAGAATTTATGGATATTTAGGTTGGGACAGAGTGTTTTATGCAAAAAAATATTTACTTTAATTTACCTAATACTTGTTTTTGTGTCAATCTAATTTGCATCATAACAAGGATTATTTTGTTGATTGCTCAAAAACCTCTAGTGGTTGCCCCTGCTCCCCCTATTGTACCTGCACCTACAAAACCCTCTATTGAGGGTGATTGGATCATGATCTCTACTAAATGGGGGGTAGCCAATTCCTCAGGCTCCTCCTACTGAGAAACCTCTAAAGCATAAATATGCCTTAGAGGAAGATAAATCACAGATAGTTTCTCCAACCTCTAGGCATTCACATAGTCCATATTGGGATGGGTCGTCATCACTAATGGGAGACCAAGATGCTAAGCTTCATACTTCGATTGTTGGTGATTTATTTCACCCTTCTTAGACCTCTCTATTTAATAGTTTCTTAATGTTGGCTAACAATGCAGGTAGTCCTTTGGGAGATGGCTCCATGGATATTCTTCCTCCATGAATTTCCTTTCGTGGAATGTTCAGGGACTTACAGAGTTCTCAAGAAATATTTTTGTTAAATATGCTCTCCAAAGTATCGGCCATGTTTATATTATTTGCTTATAAGAATTTAAAATATCTACTTTTTTGTTAGATGTTTCTATCAACTAAATTGCAATATCATTTGTGCACTTCACTACTCACCATGAAGATGGTCAGGGTGGTGCTTCTATCTCAATATCCTTCAAATTTGAGGATTTTCTTCTAGAGTTTAGTGAGGATCCCTCTTGAGGATTGTCTTCTAGATTTTAGTGAGGATCCCTCTCATCATGTGATTTACATTCTATTGAATATTAATGGGAATACCCTGGGCATTGCCAATATTTATGTGCCTAATTATGGGCCCATTCATTTTGCCCTTTGGTGGTACATGGTTGATCACTTGCCAATGGTGTATTGGCTTATTTGTAGTGACTTTAATATGGTTGAGCATACTGAAGCTAAAGTTAGCCATCTCTCGATGTGCTAGTGTGATGGTGAGCATGAGGCCTAGTTTTTTCTTAAGTGCATATGGTGTCTTTTTTATTGATGTTAATGCATGCCTCCACCTTGGTTCACATGGTCCAATTTTCATGCTGGTAATGACAAAGTTTGTAAGCACCTTGATCAAGTTATAATGTTAGAGAAATAATTTTTCTCCTTCTCCACTACCAATAATAAGATTGTGATGATCTGGGATCAATTCCTAATATCAAATATTTTCCTAATTTTCTTCTAGATTGAGTGCAGTGACTGCCAATTCAATTTTTTGTGTAATCATTTCTATTTAAATAATTATTTATTACAACACCTTGACATGATTTTTTTGATTGAGAGAATCTAGAATTTATTACCTCGACCTCCTCATTTTGTCAATTGGATTTCTTGGTGGAATAAGGTGATTGTCTGTACTACCTCTTTCATGCAATATTTTGGCAAATAGGTGGTACATGTTAGAAATCATGCTCATCTAGCTATCATGAAGGAGTATTAACAGAATTTATCTTTGCTAGAAAATGATTCGTACGATCGGTAGTTGTAATCCAAGGTTGTTATTTTTTACCACCATATTATGCTCCATGAATGACATGAAGCTAGGGGACTCAACTTTAGGCTCGTCTACATTGGATGAGTGTGGGTGATCACCCATCCAAAACCTTTTTTAAATCTCTTCATTCTAGGTAGGCCATAATCCAGATCAAGGCTATTCAAGTCTCTTATGATAGGCTAACTTCTCTTCTTGATATTGTGTTAGCCTTTGTGGATCATTATAAACTTATATTTCAAGTGCAATATGATTCTCTGGAATGTTAGATAGTGCTCCAGTAGTGTTTTGATGTTGTTCCTACTAAGATGTCTACTTATACAGGTATCTGTGTGACGTTTCTCTTTGGTTTATTGAGCTTCACAATTCCCTTATGACTATGTCAGATGATAAGTCCCCTGGTCTTTATGGCTTTTCCTATAAGTTTTATAAAGCCACTTGGAAGCTTATTGGACCTGATTTGCTTAATGTCTATAATGAAGCATTAGCCAATAACTCTTTAGGTAGTATTATCAATTGTGGAAACATTACGTTCATTCCTAAAGTGCAAAATCCTAAGCTTATCACCAGTTGGAGACCTATTAATTTTCTTAATGTTTGTTATAATATCTTGTCCAAGTCTTTAGCTCTTTGTATTTGAAATATTCTTCTTGTGATTATCATACCGGAGTAGACAAGTTTCAATAAAGGGTGTTATATCTTGGATAATCTTATTTTTGTCTTGGAAGGTTTAGAATGGGTGCATATCTCTAGCCAAAAGTAACTTTTGCTTAAGCTTAACTTTGAGAAAGCTTATGATCATATTGAGTGGTCTTTTATTCTTTCCATGCCCAAAGCTCTTAGGTTTGGGCACTTTTTTATTAAGATCATCAATATGTTGTTTGTTGATGCTTTGAACTATCTTACTATTAATGGGCATAAGTCAAAGGATTTTGGTTTATTTCATTCTATTCGCAAGGGTTGTCCTTTGCCCCCCTCACTTTACATCTTTACGACTAAATATTTTGTCTATCTTATTGCTATTAAAGTGTCTAAGGGGTTGATAAAAAGTATTCTTTTGCCTAATATGTCACTCAATTTATTAATGGGCATTTTGTAGATGATTCTTTTCTCACTATTAGTGAGGATGAGGTTTTTGTTTTGACTACTTTGGTTTGTTTGGACACTTTCTGTAAGGCCTCTAGTTCCAACATTCAATGGTCTAAGTCTATTTATTTCCATCTTGCTTCTTCTGATCTACCTGCTTGGCTTAGACATTTATCGTGGCATTGGCTTCAGAGGGGTGAGTATTTTAAGTTCTTAGGAATTCCCTTTCCTTTTGATTGCTCTTCCTCTAAACTATGGTAATATGTTTGATAGAATTAAAATAATATTTTCTATTGGGCCTTACATTCCCTTTCTCTTGCTAGTAAATTTTAGGTTTAAACTAAGATTCTTGCTGCCACCCATGTTTACTATTCCTTCTATTGGGCTCCTTCTAAGAATTCTTATAATAAGTTGGCCATAATCCTTAGGGATTTTCTTTGGGTCATGGTAGGGTACCTAGGAATAGATATTTGGGGATATATTATTATATTGTATAAGGGTTGGCATGGGCCACCCATAACCCAAGGTCGATTGTATTATGATATTATATTATATTAGTAGTAGGCTCCCCAAAGTAAATATGAATATGGATATATAAAGAAGATATATTTGTCATTGTAATCATCATTGAGAATAATCTTATGTAATTGTTGTTGCCCACAAAGTGGCTTATGGGAATTTACCATCCTTAAGAGATATATCTTATCTTGGGAGATCTTGTGGAGTGATTCCTTCCTTAAGGAGTATTATTGGTGTTCCCCTACATTAATGGTATTATCTATCTCTCTCTCATTTGTGGATTTTTATTGTGGATAATGTATTGTGGATGAATGATTTGATATTTCTGCATATTGGTGAATAATTTCTATTTATGATAATAAAGTTTTGCAACAAGTGGTATCAGAGCAATGATTTTGGCAAAGTGGGGATTTTTATGTGAAATTGTAGAATTAGGGCAATTTGTTTTTTAGGAAATACATCTCATATTTTAGTAGTCATATCTCTGTGAAAGTTTATCCAATTCAGGTGATTCTTAGATCAGTTTGTGCAAAATTTGAAGAGCTTTAAAATGAGTGGTCATATGAAGGAATCCAATGAGTATTGAGGAAGATACGACCTTTTGAAGTTAGTCATTCGGAACAAGGATAGTGATAAATTTCATAGATTTTTTTGGGAAAAAATGTCTCATCTTTTAGAAGCCATATCTCTGCGAAAGTTTATCTGATTCAGGTAATTCTTGGATCAGTTTGTGTCGAATTTGAAGAGATCTAAAATGAGTGGTCATATGAAATAATATGATCAGTATTGAGGGATATACGACATTTTGAAGTTAGTCATCAAGAACAAGGATAGTGACAAATTTCATAGATTTTTTTGGAAAAATGTCTCATATTTCAAAAGCCATATCTCTACGAAAGTTTATCCAATTCAGAAAATTCTTGGATTAGTTTGTGCAAAATTTTAAGAGCTTTAAAATGAGTAGTCATATGAAGGAATCTGATTAGTATTGAGGTAGATACGACCTTTTGAATTCATTCATCTAGAATAAGGGTAGTGAGGAATTTTTAAGTCGTAAATTTTTTGAAAGACGAAATTGTTTAGTTCGGGTAAGCAAATCAGTTGAACTTTATTTTGTTTGAAAGAAAAATTGCAGATTTAGTTGTCTATGTGGATTTTTAGCTTCAACTCAGTGGGAAGATATTTATTTCCATAAAACCCTAGTTTGCATTAGGGCATGATATATATTATCAAAAAACCCTAGTTGCATTAGGGCATCAACTATGGAATGGCAAAATTTTAATGGAGAAAATGATATTGATGTGAGAGAGTGGTTGAAAATAGTAAAATCTCAAGTTAGTGAAAACAGGTTAACAAATGGCTATCATACTTTGTTTACGGGGAAATATTTACAATGGATAGAAAGGTTTAAATGTGGTAAATTCTTGTGCACTTGGGATCAAATTGAACCAACATTCTTGAGCACATGGGTACCTATTCAATTACAAATAAAGTTAGATATTTGTAAGATAAAACTTGAAGGAAGGGATAAAAATATAGATAGCATGTGGGATGTCATTGAAGACCTTGAAAAGAAACTACAGGGAATTCAAAATGAATAGAATGAAATAAAAGGAGAATGGAAAGTTTTCAAGAAATGGAATGAAGACTATGAAAAATAAATAATGTTACTCAATAAGAAAGAGGAAAAGATCAGGGAAGATAAAAAATATGGCAGGTTGCAGACAGAGGAAACCATACATTTGGTAGAAGATAAATTAGAAAATGGACAAAGGAATTTGTTTGAATCTAAAAAGTCTATTTTACAGGTTCATGGAAGCATTCAAAAGGAACAGATTATTATTTCTATTGACCCTGGTAGTAGATATAATTTTATTAATATTGCTTTGGCTAAGAAGTTGCAAGTTCAACCAACAAAAATTAAGGACATACAACTAGGGGGTGAGAATGTTCATATTTTTGAAGATTTGAAGATCACCATGGATAAATATGTTTTTTTAGACACCTAAAACATGTCATGTCGAGGGCAACTACTCATATGGACATGCTACAAAACCATATGGAGGATCTTGGATAGACTCCAAGATAGAGCAGTGGTTCTAACCACTCAATTTAGGCATTTTGGCCTAAACAGTCTGAACCGCAGCCCAGACCTGCGGTCTCCAGTCTAAATCATGGTTGACACCTATGGTCTATAGTCTGGATCACAACTATGGTCTACAGTATTAATTGAAGTTCAGTTAGGCCTTCCATCTGAGCCAAATCGGTTGGAACGGCTAAAAGATCTATAAGGAGGCAGTTGAAAGATGAAATATTCCAGAGGCTTCCATCCCAACTATCCTAACCACCCTTCTTGGTCTTGGCTTCTCCATGAAGCCACCCCTAGCCCTAGGGGCATGCTATAAATACCCCCTCCAAATGGGGAGAAAAAGAGAGAGAGTTAATTGATCAAGAGAGCAACGAAGCCTTGTCAAATTGCATGCTGAATTTGTGCATTTTAGACCCTCTTTTCTATTCACCTAAATACCAATTAGCCATGGATTCCCTAGGTGCCTAGGAAATTCAAGAAACACAAATTCGGGCAAATGAAGGCCCTTCACAATGATTTGATCACAAAATTTATCAAAGGACAACAAAGGCAACCCTTGAGCATCAATTTGGATAAGGAGGTCAAGCCCACTGCCCCTAATTCTAATGGCAAACCTATTAGAGGTCAAACCACAGTTGTCAGCCACAGTTCACAGTGCATACCGCCCACCATAGCTATGGTTTGCAACATTTTACTGATCACCTTACTTGCTTCACTTTTGACCGCATAGATTAGTTATATTAGTCTTTTCATAGGTTTAATTGCATTTTAGAGAAACTCTGATCGTAGGAATTAGTCATTTCATGCATTGTATTAAGTAGGATTATATTGGATCTTTTATGCACTTTATTTCTCCTAAATTGATATTTGATCCATGCATCATTTGCTTATTCATGTCCCTCATGTTGTAGTATAATTCTTGATCAAATTAGAATAGTTTAAAGTCTTTATTTATGTTTTCTTGTTTTACTAGTTTAATGGCATTTACATACATATTTCCTTAAAGGGCCTCATCACGAGAATCTATCAATATTTTTAATCGTGTATTGTTGTTTCTTGTTCGTAAGGAGACAGGTGCAAGAGGAGCTTATGTCATAATCCTTCCACATCGCGAAGAAGGGGTTCAGCTCCACCCCAAGGCAGTTTGTGACTAATCAATAGAGCACTATAAGTGTGCCTACCCTATTGAGGGCATTGGCAATTGTAATATCGTTATCATCTTTCAAGTGACCCTAAGAGGGCATTTTTGTAATTAAAGCTCATTCAAAGATTAATACAAGGAACCTTACTTACGTTGTTTTGTTCAAGTTATGTACTTGTGTGAATATTTATGCTTTCATGATGGTATAGATAAATATAGTAGCTAGGTGCACGCTTTGTGATTAGGTCAGATGGCGATCACCATGGGAGCCCACAATTTTAGCCCTGAGTTCTGACTTTTCTTGGATTTTTCTTATCTCAAGTGCTAACCGCAGCTTTTAGCTGCGATTATTTTTTTGCCCACGGCTATAACCTATGGTCACTACTACAGCCCGTAGATTGAACCTGCGGTTAACAAAGGAAAATGCAGATAGTAGGAAACTCAGTGGGCAGTAGATCAGGAGCTAAGGTAGGCTCCAATTTCACTATTTGTTTTAAATTTTCTGCTCTATGTTTTTCCAGAAAGCATTGAACTGTTGCAAACTAGGAACTTAAATAAAAAAGTCAATGAACAAGTCTTAGTTTACTTCCATTTTCCTTTCATTAGAAAGGTGTTGTTGGGAAAAACGAACCTTTGAGTGCAGTTTGCCCCTAAATACAATGACTTTAATAGAGATTGTGTGTCGTTTGCATGCTTGAGGCCCAATTAGTGGCCATGTCATTATAATTGCATCGTCAAAATATCATATAGTACATTAGAATGCATTCTTTCTAAATTTGAAACGTTCCTTTCTTTTCATGCATATCATGTAGGAATGATCATTATGCTCTTTTATGCATTTGTCATTTTTGCAAAGTAAAAAGAACCACACACACCACCTGGCACTTAAACGCTAGTGAGTTGGGCTTCATCTCCAACCACTAGTAGGGTTCAACGATGATGGGCGTAATTTCCATCCATTGGCCCAAATCCTATGTACCTTGTGTTACTAGACCATATCAGGTCCAAGATCCTTATGTACCCTAAAAAAATTGCATATACTCCTCTTTAGAGGGTATGACTCTGATTGGGGGAAAACGGGTGAGGAACTGGAAGGACCTATGCCCCTTGACCGTGTGTCGGCTTCACTTCCACACATTATAGGTTGGTTTACGTGACTTGGGTTTCATTGCCAAGTTGTCGAGCTATGGGTATACAGGTGAAAGCCAATTTAACTGAGTATAAAATCCAACAATCTTTCAAAACATGTGAGAGTTTCTAACACTAATATAACACATCTGAAAACAACATCAAATAGTTTAGGGCTCACAATAAAAATTTAAAATGAGATAATCATCATTTGTATACTTTGCATAATAAAACACATCTATATGTTAGATACACAAATGGTGAACACACGGGGTGATCGGCAAAGGTCTAGGACCGATGCCCATGATCAACCCCCAACTGGTTCACAGCATCATGTATCGAGTCCTCATACACATGAGTGAATCGAACGACGTTCGACGAGCATTAGAGGCAACAACTTGACATGGGGAGATCCCGTTGAGTGAACCCCTAATAGAGGAGCTTCATTAAACTCCTCTAGGCATAGTACTAAGAGTGGAGCTTCTCAGCATGAGGATGCTTTACTCCAAAGCCATTATCGAGACCACACTACACATGCATCCACGGGATCAATCGAGGAATATGTTGTGCATGGGACCAAGTTGGTTCCCATATGTACTAGGTCCAAAGGAGGTTCTAACCCTCCATAGTCAAAGTATAGATGGACCAGAGATCCACCCATTCAGGGGTAAGAGGATAGGCTCACTTCTGAGCATAGGTCCACCCATACTCCCGTGCATGGCCCACCATGCAAGATCACCATTGATATATCAAAGGTGGGAGCTAATCAAACACCACCGCATGAGCGGTGGAGGTCTAGACAGTTAGATGGTCTAGGTAGTGTTCTTGAGTAGCTAGGTTGCAAGCCTACAGCTCCGCCCACTCATGCTCCGAGTGAGTGTAGTAGTAGTTGTATCAAGATCACTAGAGAACATGGAGAGGCTTCTAAGCACCCTCATGTCATGCATCCACCATCAGCACATTTTTTTGATGGGTACAGAACCCATAAGGTAGCTCACACAGAGCATACACACCAAAGGCTGCCCACGACCGACCAGATCAACAGATCACATAGACTGGTGTCTGAGCAAATACATCAACTCCTCCAAGAAAAATTAGAGGATTTTTGCCTAGAGAGGCAACATATTGAAGATGAAAATCTTCAAGCACAAAGGCTCCTACGATAGATATTATATGAGTAGCACATGCTTGAGGAGCGTATTCTAGCTTAGAAGGAGTGCATAGAGTAGGAGGATCAGCTAGCCAGGGCTGGCCTATACCCTCTCGAGGAGCAAATTGATCAGAGAGTGTGTGCATAGGATGGTTGTGTCCCTAGCCGATATGCACGAGGAGCGCAGAGATGCTCATACTCATGTCAGTGCCCAATAGAGGGAGCGACTGTTGTCACTCAATGATCTTAGACATAGGTAGCATGAACATGTAGATGTAGACGGATACGATCAAGAGTATCCTGAGAGTTACCGAGTTGAGGAGGAGGAAGAGCCACATCCTCCACCTCCCTCAAAGAAGACATTACCTCCTAGATCGCCTCCATGTAAGCTTAGGGAGGAGGACTTTTTGTCTTCTTAGGCATATAAGGTTTTAGCCGATAAGGTCAAAGCAATAGAAAGGCAAGGTGTGGCTATGCAAAAGCCAACATTAAGGAAGATACACAATGAACCTCTAGACCCCTCGGTGCCTATGCCTCCATATCCCAAGCATTTTGATATGCCCAGGTTAGAAAAATTTAAGGGTGATGAGGATGCCCAAGAGCATGTTACGAGTTTTTTGGATGCTTGTTTCTAGATAAAGAGTCATGATGCCTTGTTGTTGCACACCTTCATTACGACACTCTCCGATCCAGCCCGAGAGTGGTTCAACCAACTAAAGAAACATAGTATTATTGGTTTTGAGTAGTTAGCTAATGCATTTCTTGAACTCTATTCATTTGGCATCAAGAAACAGGCCAACCTTTCCAATTTGGTTGCGCTAGCTCGATGTGATGATGAGCCCATCAAGCAATACAAAAAGATATGGCGTAGAATAATGGCAAAGCTACCATTCCCTATTCTTGCAGTAGAACTAACCCAAATTTTTACAGAGTTGTGTCAAGCACATCTTACTATTATTGCAGTTGTAGTAGTACGCTACATTCGAGGAAGTTGTGGCACAAGCCAAGGTTATCGAGGACATCAAGTTGCAAGAAGGCAACTTGAATCTCAAGACCAGGAAAGGAGTTAAATAGAGTACTATAAAGCAACAGGGCAAGCAAGCCCACGTGAATCAAGTAGTACTAAATCTAGGAGGAGAGGACGAGGGACAACAAAAGCCTAATTATCAGGCCCAACCTCCTCCTGCGCGTTATGAGACACACAAAAACAACTATAAGGGCAAAAATAAAGAAGAGCGTCCACCTCACCAGTTCACACCTCTGATGGAATCAATGACTTATATTTTCCATAAACTGTGTGAGGCCAAGGACATACGATTGCTTGAGGTCAAATTAATAGATCCGAATGTGCAAAAGTTGAAGTGGAATCAAGATGATATGTTCTGCATATTCCACAGAGTGAAATGCCATGACATCAAGACATGTTGATGCTTCAAACACATTATGTAGAACATGATAGAAAAGGGAGATCTGGTAGTACCAGGCAATCCACAGGTGCTCAACAATAGAAATATGGATATTTTTAAGAATCCACTATCTAATCATGAGGCACCTCGTAACAACGTCGACCATGTCAATCAAGTGAGAATCAAACCACCTACCCAAGGGTTCGTAGGCATGGTCAATGTTGTTACTAAACACGGAAGGTATGATAAACCAAATCAACCTCATGCTCCAATTATAATACAAGCTACGCCAAATCAACGGCCAGCTCAAAATATTCCAGGCCCACCAACTAGACCGGTGGTGACCATAAGGAGCAGGTTAGTTCAGAACCTGCAAACAACTCCTACGAAGTTGTCAATATATGAGCTTATTCAACAGTCCCCTAGACACAGGGAGACTCTTATAGACATTCTGAGGTTCATTGAGGTACAGTCCCAAGATGCACATGCATTTACAAATTTCGTGGGACATGTACAATAGTGTCAAGAACCCATGATACAATTTTATGATCATGAAGTGAATATGGTTCCTACTATTATGGCTGACCCACCACTACATATTATCGTGTGTGTTAACCACATGCCTTTCAAAAGGGTCTTGATCGACACTGGGTCCTCGATCAATATAATTATGACCAAGGCATTGAGCCATCTCAAGTTACCCAAATCACACATTGTTCCTACCACCTTTACATTGAGAGCGTTTAACAACGCACTATGCTCAACGATTAGTACAATTGTTCTACCTATTTAGGTGGGACTCAAGACCATATTTGTGATGTGTCACATGATAGAGGATGCCATGCAGTACAACATTCTTCTTGGGAGGCCTTGGATTCGTTAAATGTGTTGCATCCCCTCGATCTTGCATCAATGCATGAAGTACATTCACGAGGGATAGGTTCACATAGTGTCCTTGGACGAAGAACCATTAAAGTTCATGAACCTAGCAGATTTACATGGGGGTTTTGTACTCCCATCGATGCACTTGGATGCTTTGCTAGTTAATATTCCAAGAGGTAAACAAGTAGCCCATTCTCAACCATCAACATTTGTGTCATGCAGATCTAAGCATACAACTACAACTTCTCTAAAATTGACTGCATTGACAATGCATCGGCAAGATGAGAAGCTAAAGGTGAAATTGGGTGAGAAAGTAGAATATCATATGCTTGGACTAGTCGCCAATGAGACTCCAAATCCAATGGATGTGGAAGAACATCAAGATAAAGTCGAGGAGGTACCTCAGCCTGCTTCGCCTGCATATTCAATAGGGTCATGTGCACCGCAGGTGACCGTTCATCTGGCTAGCACAGGGTTGGGTGAGTATCTTGTGCAAAATGTTACTTTTGGACCTATCATGAAGACTGCACAAGATATGGGCCGACCGCACGCCCATCGATTTTTTATTGGATCTATAGTGTCGTTGGGTGAGCCACCCAACCAAACAAACTTCATCTATGCAGGGCTAGATCAAGCACCCACCAGAATGTTCGTAGATGAGGACAATGATGATCCATTCATTGTGAATGTGCACTATTTGTCCAACCCAAAATACACCATGCACATTTTTGAGTCGTATCATTGGCATGGACATGACATTGGTCTTTTCAAACAAGGACATAGGACTCTGCTCGAACCTCATTATCAGTTAGCTACTGATAGGTTTGGGTTAGAGTTATAGGTATAGGATCATGACAATTTTCTTGGTGCATCCTTAGATCGTATGTACCTGAGTCTAGAGGATGATGTGGATTTTAATCCATATCACCCTAATCCTTCCAACTGTTGGAGGACTCGTCAGACGGTATCATTTGTTACCATAGGGCCACCCGATTCATATCATGATGGGCCCTTAGAGTACAACCCTAGAGGCAACCTGGGTAACCAAATTCATAGTGCTATCGATGACACTGGTATGCAGGGGCATAACCCCACTTATGTAGGCGATCTTGAGTTAGGAGATCTTTGTGATGATGATGTAGAGGAGTCCACCTTCAAAATGAGTGGACCTAGTTATGATGCAGATGATGCATCCTCAAATGATGATCAATATGAGGAGGAAATTGAGCCGACCTTTCCAGGTATGACATTTATACGTCATCTGATTCCTATGGAACAAGTGGAAGAGACGAATGAGCACTTCATAGTCGATAGTGATTATAAAGATGAAATAGAGGATGTCTATTTAAGGCCTTGCCCAGCTAATCTCCCACTGCTTAGACACAATAGAGTGTTCCATCCATGGTAGTAACCACAGTGATGTAGATGATAGGACCAATTCCAGGCTTGTGTATCCACAATATCTATTGCCTAGGGAATCAAATCATGTTATGGAGTAAGTCCCTCCCAACACTGAGCACTCTGGGGAATAAGCAACACCAGTTTAAGTGACAGTATCATATATATGATCGTTCTATTAGATTTATCTAGATAGTGATGATAGTGACTACGAAATCAGATACATGGGGCCATATCTGAAAAATCGCCCCTTAGAAGAGGGGGGAGTGGCAGATTGTATTTCTATAGTGATTATGAGGATTCATTGGAGATGGCCTATTTGGGACCTCATCACCTACGTAATAGGCCTCCACCTTGAGGTCCCCCACCTATTTCAGTTGCAGGTTTGCATCGATAGATTAATCTCCATCGCAGCATAAGGGAAAGAAGAGAGCTTGAAGAGAGGTATCAGGAACTCTTTCCCCATCCACCTACATACATGGAGCTCCTTGAGCCGAGAGATCCCATTTTGTAGCTAGTGTACTAGGAGGATCCATTTATATGGGTATCCCATAAAGAGGATCCGTTTGTGACCATACCACCCAAGCAAGATCTTGGGTACATAAGCTACACTTCAGATGTAGAGTTTTGCTCATGTGGTTATGGAGATCAATTCCATTCCATTAATATGGTCTTCGTTGATCTAACCACTCCACTCCACAATCCATCAGATCCGTCCAAACCGCTGCATATGAACATGGATGCTATCGATTGGGATTGTGCTGACTCATCGGTCCAGCCTAAATATTTCTTCCCTAATGAAGAAATGTTGTAACCATTTCATTTTGTGCTAGGTTGTGCTTATGATGTTTATCACATTGAAGGTGCTTCCCACGAGGAACATGTGAACCCGGCTAATGACATCCATCTGATTCCTATGCATCACCAGCTTGAGGAGGGATCACATATGTCAGTAGAGAAAACCTTCGATGTGGATATCAGTAAAGATCCCACCAATCCAAAGAAGGTTATATTTGGAGAGAGTCTCACTCTGGATGAGTGTGATAGCATCATCCCTCTACTAAAAGAGAGACCTGATCTCTTTGCTTGGACTTACAAAGACATGCCGGGTCTAGATCTGAAATTGGTTACTCATAACCTTTCGCTAGATCTATCGAAGAAGCCAGTTAAGAAAAAACTTAGAAAAATTTATTCAATAGTAGCCTTAATGGTGAAAGACAAGTTGCAAAAGCTTTTGGATGTAGAGTTTGTCATCTCCATCGACTATCCAGAATGGGTGTCCAATATGGTGCCCGTAGGAAAGCCAGATGGAAGGGTCCGTATTTGTACAAATTTTAGAGATCTCAATAAGGCAACACCCAAAGATTCATTTTTGTTGCCAAATATCGATGCTCTAGTAGATGCTACTACAGGTCATGAAATGCTCTCCCTTATGGACGGTTTTTTGGATACAATCAGATTCGGATTAAACCCGAAGATCAGCATAAAACCATGTTTATAACACCATGGGGGACATTTTGCTACAAAGTTATGCCATTCAGTCTTAAAAATGTTGGTGCCACATATCATCATGCAATGACATATATCTTTCATGACTACATGCATAAAATCTTAGAAGATTATATCGATGACTTACTAGCTAAGTCGTTGCTACAAGCAGAGCATGTGGAGGTCTTAAGGAAGGTCTTCGATCGCCTGATAGAGCATAATGTTAGGTTGAATCCTAAGAAGTGTGTATTTGGCATAACTTCAGGTAAACTCTTGGTATTCATCATTTATAAACAAGGCATCAAAGTAGACCCAACAAAGGTCAAGGCTATTCTAGAGATGTGTCCTCCCACTAATATCAAAGAACTAAGAAGCCTTCAGGGCAAAGTAGCATCCATAAAGTGATTCATCGCTCAATTATTGGATAAATATCGACCCATGAATTGACTGCTACACAAGGGGTCCCATTTGATTGGGACAAGGACTGCCAAGTAGCCTTTGCTGAGATTAAGCAATACCTGTCAATGCCGCCAGTACTAGCTCCACCAAGGCCAGATGTTTATTTTCTACTATATATATCAGCAACCAACTTTGCATTAGGGACCATGTTAGCCCAAAAGAACATGCAAGGCAGAGAGCAATCCATATATTACATCAGTCGCACCTTGGTGAGTTATGAGTCAGGATATGCATATGTTGAGAAGCTTTGCTTAGCAATGGTGTTCGCTACCAATAAATTATGGCATTACATGCTAAGTCATACAACATATGTTATATCAAAATAGAATCCTTTGGAGTATATGGTGAGCAAGACATATCATAACACACGTACTGCAAAGTGGATCATGTTATTGATAGAATTTGATTTGCAATTCATCAACTAAAATTCCATCAAGGGACAAGTCATAGCTGATCAACTGGCTGAGGCACCACTGTCCAACAGTAGGCCTCTAACCATTGAGCTTCCATATGATGCGGTCTTCATAATATCCAAAGCTCCTGAACCTGAAGAACCAGAGAATAATGTTGATATGACATTGTTCTTCGATGTTTCGAAGTGTGACCAAGGGGGTGGTGTAGGAATAGTGTTTTTCATGCCACAAGGAGTTCAAATGCCTTTGTTGTTCAAGTTAGACTTTCCGTACACTAACAATAATGCTAAGTACGAAGCCCTAATTTTGGGCCTCCATGGAGCCATCGCCATGGGTATTAAAAGATTGAACATTTTTGGTGATTATCTACTCATATTTAACCAAGTTAAGGGGCTCTTTTAGTGTCGATGTCCCGTACTGAAAGCCTACAAAGATCTTGTTGCCACTTATCTGGCTAAATTTGAATGGTATGACATCAAGGTAATCCCTCTTTCATCAAATAGGTTCACAAACACCATGGCATATTTGGGGTCCTTGATACCTCAGGATCTGTCTGCCCATTTTACTACCATCCATGTTAGAACACTCTCTCACCTAGCAGTGGAGCGTGCAGCCTTTGATAACAAAGAGTCAGTCAACATGATTGTCGTGGAACCAATAGCTAATTTGTTTCATAGAGCAGAAGACTTTCTTAAGCAGGCACCTTGGGAGTCATTGACATCTCAAAGTCCTACAAGGAGTGGTACTACCATTTACCATAAGGTTGTTTCCCAGTCTGTATTTACAAAGCTAAATATGCAGGGGGAGCAAGTCGTCTTAGCAGTTGAAGCTGAGGCTTGTCAAAGCTGGATGTCTTAAATCCAAGACTTCTTAAAATTTGGTATAATCCCAGAGGGATTATTGTGTATTGCAAGATGCACATTCAAACATAAAATGACTAAGTATGTCTTGATAGGAGATATTTTGTACTGACATAGCTACGAAGGAGTTCTTCAATGCCTTGAGCCCCAAGAGTCATCTTGGGTAATTTTAGAAGCTCGCGATGGTATGTACGATGGCCATTTTAGCAGCATGGATATCATGAAACACATCCTTCGCATGGGTTATTATTGGACCACTATGGAGAAGGATCACAATGTATATGTCAATAAATGCGTTAAATATCAACATCATGCTAATCTTACACACTTGCCATCATAGGCCTTACAACCCATTCAGGCGACTTGACCATTTGCTTAGTGGGGACTAGATCTTATTGGCAAGATTTCTCCTCCATCGTTAGGCTAACATACATTTATTATCACGGCTACTGAGTATTTTACAAAGTGGGTAGAAGCCATTCCCCTTACAATGACCACTGGAGCTCGCATCACAAAATTTATTCTCGAGCATATCATATGTCATTTTAGGATACCATCCAAAATAATTTTGGCTAATGGAACTTCTTTTAAGAACAAAACTGTGCAGGCTTTAACGTCTAAATATCGCATTAAACACAGTTTTGCAACTCCATACTATCCGCAAGCAAACGAGCAAGCTGAGGCCTCAAACAAGACTATGGTAGCCATCTTGAAAAAGACAATGCAATAACACCACAAGGATTGGCATATACATTTGCCCCTTACATTATGGGCTTACAAGACTAGCATTCGGATGCCCATTGGGGCAACGCCATTTTCACTAGTATATGGCACTGAGGACATTATGCCCTTAGAGTTAGAAATTCCAATGTTGCGTGTCACGTTGAAAGAGTTCATCGATGATGACATCGCGTGGCAAGCTCACCTTGATCAATTGACGTTGCTCAATGAACGTCACGTGAATGCCCTCAAGCATCTCTGCATTTATCAAGAGCAATTAAAATGAGCTTACAATGTCAAATTCCACTAGAGAGACTTTGAAGTTGGGGATCTTATGCTAAAAGAGAACCAACAAAACTTGAATTTACCACCTGATATGCGAGACAAATTCACGACTAATTGGCTAGGGCCTTACATCATATTTGAAAATATTGGTCCAAGTACCTATCGCCTAACATTTCCAGAGGGTGTGGAAGAGCTTGAGCCTCTAAATATCATCCATCTTAAGGTGTTCTATGCTTGAGAGTGTAGTAAAGGCAACAAAGGCATCTGTAAGCCCTTTGGTCAACCCAAAAGCTGCGAGGGTTTGTCCACAACTGCTCAGTCATCTCAAAAATCTTTGAGTTCTCAAATTGAGAAGCTTGGTCAAGTAAAGGCACCAAAGGCATCTATAAGCCCTTTGGTCAACCCAAAAGCTTTGAGGGTTTTGTCTCAACCACTCGGTCATCCCAAAATGCCCCAAGCTCTCTGTTGAGTAGCTTGGTCAAGTAAAAGCTCCAAAGGTAGTTCCTCGTCGTTTGGTCATCCTTAAAAGCTCCAAGGACATGTACTCATAATTTGGTCAAATATGAAAGATCCAAAAATGTATAAAATTTTGAAAATATATAAAATTCCAAAAAAAATTTGGTAAAGCTTAAAATCCAAAAACATTTGCTTTCATAGTTTGCATTTTCATATATGCATTCACATCATCATATTGCATTTAGGCATTTGTAATCCGTTGCAGTCCACCATCGAGTGTAATGCGTCTATCAAAATTTTACAAATGATCACATGTTTGTGTGTCAATCATGCACCCTTGCATTTATCATAATTCATTGCATTCATACACGATACCTGTTGTGGAGAAATATGTATGTATATTAAGTTTTCCAGTCACTCAGCAATACCTAGTGGGTTCTTCAAATATTGTAGAAAGCTTACTTTGTTGTTATAGACAAGATCATTAATTAGGATAGTGCGTCAACTTATCAGAATCCTGTCACTAAGCAAAACAATATAAAATCTTGCTAAGACAAGAGAGGATGAAAGCTACGAAAGCAGTCTTAGGTATCTAGAGAGATGGGTTTCATGACCTGCTTATCTTGCAAATAGTTGGACTAGAAAGGTGTACTTTGACAAAAGGAAAAGAATTTCCCCTATAAATCCCAAAGTCACAAAGTTTAAATCCCAAGTTACAAAGTGCAAAAGTACAAATTTCAAGTTCAAAATGTAAAGTGACAAAGTGAATCAAAAGCACTATAAAAATCCCTTGCTCAAATAAAATGGTAACACGTGGACTAACAGTGATTTTTATCACTACATATGAGCAAGTAAGAAGGGTGAGAACTTGAATCCCTGGATTTTCCACCTTTTGAAAGCCATAGAGTGATCCTTGATCGTAGCAATGGGTTGGAAGAGTCTCGCCTACAATCAGAGGGGTAGTTCTATTGGGTGATCCCCAAACGTAGCAATGGGTTGAAAGAGTCCCACCTACATTTGGAGGGGTAGCCCTAATCAATTTACAATATGAGCTAGCTCTAGGTACCTAGGATTTTCTAGCTATATAATTCTAATCAAAGTTGAAACAAGGATGGTACAATCGTATGAGGAACCCTATCTCACATATGGGTTGAAAGATTCCCGACTGACATACGGGGTATGCTTATGATCTATCTAAAAATACTCATATGCACACACAGGGATAATGAATAGTTGGGTCTATCACGGCAAAATCCTTGTCCAATATAAGTCTTTTACAGTTAGTATGTGATTTTTGGAGAAGTCTACTAGGGTGTTTGAGTCTCAAGTAAAACCCCAAAAAGTTCTCCAATAGCAACAAGATACCAAATATCATTAGACTTTAGAAATACGAGTCATTCATTCATCAGAATGCATGTTACAAAGCACAATCAAACATATAGGATAGATACCGCATGAATATCAAAAATTATGTTTAGACGGCCACTGCTTATTTAGTGCAGCAAAGAAGAAATATACAAAATGACATATTCATTCATTAGCATTATACCAATCTATTTCACTGCATTTCATATATGGGTGATTAATTTATTAAGTTCTTGTAATGAGAATTATCAATTATTTTGCATGATTATTATACATTCTATGGTGTCATATATTAAAAATTGATATACACAGTTTACATTCATTCCTTATGTTTTAAGTGATTAAAGCATACAGGTTCATTTCCATTAGATTATGATTATGTACATAATGCATTACCATACATTGCATAGCATACCATAAACTACATAAAATAAACGCATGCCCACAAAGCAAAAATAAATATATATTTAAAAATAAACATCGCATCCATATGCATACATCATATCTCGCATATCTAATCATCTAGATCACTTCAAATCATCATTATCATAAAGTAAAATAGCTATCTAGTGCATGTCATTCATACATCACATCATATAAACATAGCATTTACATAAGCCTTGCATCCATGTGCATCAAATAAACATAAAATCAAAAATAATAAATAAACATGTACACATAATGAGCCATAAAAGATCATATATATATATATATATATATATATATATATATATATATATATATATGTCCAAAAGAGTACATAGGGAGTACAAAATACCCGTAGGATACAACTGTGTAGGTCATCACCCTTACACACAAAACAAAATATCAAAAATGTAGTTGACAACTACTATAACTCAGATCTAGGTTGCTCCCCCCATACTGGAGCTCTTGTCGCCTCCCTTTGTATTGTGCTCTGAAGCCTGCTCTCCTGGCTGACCTGGCACCTGTGGTGGATCCTGCTGTGGATCCTGCCTACATCCAAAGCCTAAAGCACCCAACACACAAGAAATTGGTAACTACAGTAGGCTAGTCCTTTGACTGTAGGCCCCTGATGTCTACCCTGGATCTCTAGTCCTGGCCTGCGATCTCATTGTGTGTGTGCTAGAGGACCTGTGCATCCTGTCAGTCCTATGAGTCCTATAACTCGAGCTCATTGTATACTGTCTAGTATTCCTAGTCCAGGTTCATTGTGACTTTGAGGATAAAGGATCCTCAGGAACCTATAGCCCATGCATCTCTATGTAATCAACTAGCTGATCAACGTGAGCAAGTTGGGTTGTGTGCATCTCATTGGTCCTCATGACCATACCATGCAGTCGCTCTACCTCAATTGTCGGATCTTGTGTAGTTATTGTACCTACTACTGGTGTTGTAGGAGGCCCCATAGTAGCTTGAGGAGGCAACATACCCCCCCTTGACACCCAAGCAAGATCTAACTCTGCCTTTGCTTCAGTCCATTATGCTTATGCTAACTCCTAGGCAGTATGTAGTCTCTACATCTGGGCCTCTACATCTGTGGCCTGAGTCATGAGCTCCTGTACCTGGTCCTGCACCTTAGTTAGACACCACTCCTTTTTAGGTACATTTTCCTCCAAAGTGGCGATGGTAGTGTCTCTCTCGAGCTGCTGTGTGTGAAATCACCCAAGCTGACTCTACAAGTCAGCCTCCTAAGCTAGTAGTCGTCCCTCTACACTGTTAGGAGGGACCTCACCCTCATCTGGAGTATCCTCCTTAGGATCAATCTCAAGAATATCCTTAATTATAGCCTCTGCACCCTAATTTCCCTCTATATGCTGGCACACCCTACGCCCATCAGGATCTACCTCTACCTCTGCCTGAGCCAGCTCTCGACCTAGAGATCCTATCCCATGCCATTTGAATAAGGACCACCGCCCATCATAGTTTGGCATGGTCCCAACTGTCTCAACACTCACCTCTTGGAATTTGTCGGGTGCATCTCCTAGTGGTGGAGGAACTATCAATAGGAGGTCCCTCTCTAGAGCCATATGTCTGTACCTCAGTGGCATCTCTGGTATGTCCTGCACCATGCTGAACTATCATAGGACACGAGAAAATAACTGATACTCTCTAACCTCTAGCTTACGCTAGATAAGGCATCTATCTCGGTAGGCCTATCATAGCCACTTGTTCACCTTAGGCCATGTAGGGCAATCCATGTATGGGCACCAGACAACATCCCTCAACCCAAGTGATGCAAACCTAATGATGTAGTGCTCAGTATTCCCAGCATGAGCCCTACTGTGGATACCCTCATTAGCATGAGGCTAGCATGCGGTGTAACACTGATGGTCAGTTTCTATGATGGTGATTCATAGTGGTAGCTCTACAGGATGCTTGATCTAGATGTGCTACCACCCTTAGATCTATAACAAAAGACTGTAGTTGATGCCCTTACGACTACACTCTATGATCTGGTATAGCTCCCTGTAGAGTTGGCATAATAGGGTGCTCCCCCAAGCTAATCATAGTGGCTCCTATGTAGAGCTCTAAAGCACCCTCCAAGCAGTGGCTAACATGTTCTAGGGAATCCTCATGCCCAAGGAGTCTAGAAGGACAATCTACACAATGATATGCATGAAGAGGGCCTCTCGTATAGAAAAGACATCATTGCGATACCAGACATCGATGTGCACCCCTCCATGATTAGCATCATCCTATGCATCGGTGCTCTAGTCACCAAATATGGCATCAAAGATAGTATTATTTTTCATGGAGGTAGAGGATACGATAGCCTCGCCATCAATGGGGATCCTTAAGATCCTATAGACATCATCTAGAGTGATAGTCATCTCATCGGGAGGAAGGTGGAATGTGTTGGTCTGCGCATTCCAGCATTGGGTCAATGTAGTAAGATAGGCTTGATCTACCCTAATTGTGGGTAGATCCATGATGTAACTGAACCTAACAACTCAGAACCAAGCTCGGTCATCATCAGATAAAGCCTCATAGAGAGTCTTCATAAGGTCAGGCTCCCGCGCTCTAGAAGTTAACTTTTAAAAGCAAAAAACATAATGTAAGCTAAATCTGGCTAAGAAGAGCTAAAGAAAATTAAAAAAAATTAATTAGACAACCTAGAGTTAAAAAAAACAACAATAGCAAACCACAGCTGAAACCTGCTATCCCCAATTTGCAAATTGGGAATCGCAACTAAAACCTGCGGTCCCTAATTTGCCAACTGGGAACCGAGCTACCAGCTATGGTTTAGAAGCGGTACCCATTTTTGGTACCCTCCTAGACCACTTAGACATAAAATTAAATCCTATAGCTAGCCTAAACTAGTGGGGTTCTTTACCAGTAGTTTAGTGAGGTTCATTTTTTGCATTACTTAATATAGTTTATTTTACTAGTATTGAGTGTGTGGTCTCAGTTTCGAGTTACCTTGCCCGCACCTTGGTCTCGGCTAGTAGATGGTTGATTAGGATCCGCCATCGAGGTAGATGAGTGTAATTGCGGTAGATTTTGGTAGCATTCTAGATCGAGGAATGTTCTCTCTCTCTCAGAGCTCTCAAATTGCTAGTAGTTGCAAGAAAATAATGAAAATTTTCAAATGGGAATGCAATTTATAGGTCCTCCTAGTCTCCACAGATCATAGCTGACACTTGCAATTTTGGTACTAGGGTTTTTTGCCTACAGGCCTGACCCGTCATTCCCTAAATTTGGAAATGTAAACCATAGACCGTACCCGCGGTCCACAACTAGCAATAAATGCACTCAAAACCCACCGTGGGAAGGTCTAAAAAGATAAATTAATGACTCCCATTGGATAAAAATTCAAAATCAATGATCAAAATTGTAAATTTGGTGATGTTAAAAGCACCAGGATCAATCAAATAAATGCAAAATTAAACAAAAAAATCAAATAATGAAAAACCAAATGCGCCTCGTATTTAGTGATTTATCCTATAAAATTGGTGGTTGTAGCGACTTGCGATCCATGCAATCCGACAAGATGAGTAAATCACCATAAGGACATTTGGGGTAAACTTGTCATTTATTTTATGACATCTTTCATTAAATCATCGACAATATGATTCAACACAAGTATAATTTCATTTGTATTATTTTTATTCCCTAATATGGCTATCGTAGCTTGACTTCCCCATGGGATAGAGATGTGCATATACTACTAAGAGTTGCAATCATAAGCTGAACCAAGCCTAGCCAAGGCATTAAAAGGCTCGAATATAAAGTTGTGTAGGATCATTCATTATGGTAAAGCAATTTTGTTGCTTCATACATTGTCATTACCCTCATCGACTCATCGCTTGAGGGGGTAGTCATAATTTCATGTCATAATCAAAATCAACAGAAGATCCTGGAGATCGTAGATCCCTTGATCTTGTTAAAATTACATTCGTTCTTGTGAATCATTGCTAACAACTATCATAAGCTTCCCCCTTTGCTAGTGCAAATAGCAAATATGAAATTTTGTTTGTAACTCTCATCCTTCGATTATATAGGCCTAACTCCTATTGTAGCACCAAAGCTACCCGAACGTTTGATGGTGAGTACAAACTTTTCAAATTTAGGCCTTTCCAAGTTGGAAGCAATGATTCTAGGATGCGCATCCTTTTGCTGGACCTGGGGCATCTAATGTTAATCAAACTAATGATCATCATAAAACCTTCGACATCATTTTAGGATGTATATTTTTGCTTAGCGTTGTTCGATATCACAACGCATCTCAAAAGGGGCATCTGTAGACACCTAAAATGTGTCATGTTGAGGGTGACTACTCATATGGACATGCTACAAAACCATATGGAGGATCTTGGATAGACTCCAAGATAGAGCAGTGGTTCTAACCACTCAATTTAGGTATTTTAGTGTAAGCAGTCTGAACCGCAGCCCAGACCCGCGGTCTCCAGTCTAAACTATGGTTTACACCTACGGTCTACAGTTTGGACTGTAATTATGACCTAGGGTCTTAACTAAGTTTTGTTAGGCCTGCCATCCAAGCCAAATCGGTTGGAACAAACAAAAGATCTAGAAGGAGGCAGTTGAAGGACAGAATATTCTAGAGGCTTCCATCCCAACTGTCCTAACCACCCTTCTTGGTCTTGGCTTCTCCATGAAGCCACCCCTAGCCCTAGGGGCATGCTATAAATACCCCCTCCAAATGGGGAGAAAAAAATATAGAGTTAATTTATCAAGAGAGCAGCGAAGCCCTGTCAAATTGCATACTAAATCTATGCATTTTAGATCCCCTTTGCTATTCACCTAAAGACCAATTATCCATGGATGCCCTAGGTGCCTAGGAAATTCAAGAAACACAAATCCAGGCAAATTAAGGCCCTTCACAACAATTTGACTACTAAATCTATCAGAGGACAGCAAAGGCGACCCTTCAACATCAATTTGGATAAGGAGGTCAAGCCCATTATCCCTAATTCTGAGGGCAAACCTATTAGAGGTCAAACCGTGGCTGTCAGCCGTGGTTCACAATATAGACTGCCCACCATAGCTACGGTTTGCAACATGTTACCGATCACCTTACTTGCTTTGCTTTTGACCGCATAGATTAGTTATATTAGTCTTTTCATAGGTTTAATTGCATTTTAGAGAAACTCTAACCGTAGGAATTAGTCATTTGATGCATTGTATTGAGTAGGATTATATTGGATCTTTTATGCACTTTATTGCTCCAAACTTGATATTTGATCCATGCATCATTTGCTTATTCATGTCCCTCATGTTGTAGTATAATTCTTGATCAAATTAGAATAGTTTAAAGTATTTCTTTATGTTTTCTTGTTTTACTATTTTAATGGCATTTACATACATATTTCCTTAAAGGGCCTCATAATGAGAGGCTATCAATATTTTTAATCATGTGTTGTTGTTTCTTGTTCACAAGGAGATAGGTGCAAGAGGATCTTATGTCATAATCTTTCCACATCATAAATAAGGGGGTTAGCTCCACCCCAAGGCAGTTTGTGACTAATCAATAGAGCACTATAAGTGCACCTACCATATTGAGGGCATTGGCAATTGTAATATCAGTATCATCTTTCAAGTGATCCTAAGAGGGCATTTTTGTAATCAAATCTCCTTCAAATATTAATACAAGGAACCTTACTTATGTTGTTTTTGTTCAATTTATGTACTTGTGTGAATCTTTATGCTTTCATGATGGTATAGATCAATACAGTAGCTAGGTGCACGTTCCGTGATTAGGTCAGTTTTACATTCAGATTTTCATGTTATTCAGATAGATGATGAGAATATTGTTCTTGGTTATCCTTGGTTAGATTATTTGGGTACTATTAACATTAATGTGCAAAAGAAGTTTATGAAGTTATGGTACAGGAAAAGAAGATAACATTACAGGATATTTCTTAGCTTAAGGAGCAAGTATGCAAGGAAAATCAAGAAGTGGTTGTAGAGAAATAAATTGAAGAACCTAAAATAGAATCCAAGAAGGCAGTAGCAGCAACAAAGTCCATGGAAGAAGTAGCAGCAATGGAGTTCGTGGAAATAATAGTAACAAAGTCCAAGGAAGCTTTGATAGAAGAGCACAAGGACACACCAAACAAAGAGAACATGAAAGGACAATGTGTAGAAGAATTTAAAACAATGGAGCCAAATGTTGAGAAGTCAAATAAGGTAGAACATCAAGTTAAGGTTACACCATATCACCATCCACACCACCATGAGCATCAACAATCTTAGAGGTATGGTTCAAGGCAACAATATTATGGTTCTACATGGAATTAGAAGGGCACCAACTATGGCGGTGTTTGGCAAAGAAAGCATAGGGATCCTGGTTTTCAGAGTGGATCATAAGCATCAAGGAAAAAGAGGACCCATCATTCAAGTTATCAAAATACAACAGCAAAAGCATTGAGCCAACGAAGCAAATTTGGATACTCAAGTAAAAAAATGGCATACCAACATCAACGTGTTTCACTTGGATAGATGGATGATCGGGATTGGTACCAGCTGCTAACTTTGCTTAGCAAATCATATTATCATGTTTCTTCATATGTTTCGAGTATTGAACATTTGTAAGGAGGGTGGCATGGTAGGGTACTTAGGAATAGATATTTGAGGATATATTATTATATTGTATAAGGGTTGGCATGGGCCACCCATAACCCAAGGTTGATTGTATTATAATATTATATTATATTAGTAGTAGGCTTCCCAAAGTAGAATAAGAATATGGATATATAAAGAAGAGATATTTGTCATTGTAATCATCATTGATAATAATCTTATGTAATCGTCATTGCCCACGAAGTGGCTTATGGTACTTTGCCCTCCTTAAGAGGCATCTCTCATCTTGGGATATCTTGTGGAGTGATTCCTTCCTTAAGGAGTATTATTGGTGTTTCCCTACCTTAAGGGTATTATCTATCTCTCTCTCATTTGTGGATTGTTATTGTGGATAATGTATTCTGCCAATGCTCATAGTAGGGCTCGATATTCTCTTAGTTCTCATAGTAAGCATTGTTTGTGTTCACTCTCTCCACAACATGGTTGGAGTCTTATGCATTGCTTGATTGATCATGGTACTATTTGGATCCCTAAATAATATCCTTAATCAGTTACTTCTCCTCTTGTTCTTGCTCATTATGCTCCATTGCCACCTTTAGCTTTGATCAATTCTACTCCCCTGGTTAGGGTATTATGGTTCCTTTTATGAACACTTGCTCCCAATAAATCTTAGTATATTGATTTACCTGCAAATAATCCTCATGGTTTGGGATCTTTTGGGCCAAGGAATGATCCTCCTCCTCCTTCAGGAGTGGCTTCGTATGCTTAGTTATGTTGTTTTTTCACCCTTTTAAGGGTTGGTTTTGTATTTGTATTCTAGTTTCTCTAGTTGTTTTTTGGTTTTGATTGTGTGAGTGGCCTTGGGCCTCGAGATGTGATCTCTCCAACTCCTTTTTTATTGTAACCTCTTTTATTTATTTAATATAATTATTGGTTCCAATAAAAAATACTAACATTAATAAAATATTAATACTAATATCAATTTTTAAACTTAATGCATCATTGATTTACCCAAAACTTGGAGTAAGCAAGCCCAAGTTGCACCAATTTTTATGCATGGAAGGAATTGGACTGCACAAGACTAATAGAGGGGCAATTTTGGACATGCAATTAGGAATTTTGTAAGGATTTTTAAGCTCAAGCAAGGGATCCAAACTAGAACTTGCTATGCAATCTAAGAGCTAAACTACCACAAGCCTTGTCTTAGGCTCTAATACTAGTGATGAGGAACCAAAATTGAAAAATGCTAACTATAATTTTTATTCACGTAAGGTGTTTAAATAACATTTTTCAACCATAATATTCTAAAATAAGAATATGCTTAACCAAAAGCTATAGTTAAGCAAATATGCTAACAAAACTCTAACTAAGCTAACAAATCCAACTTTGCTAACTCATAAAAGAACAAATCCAACCCAAATACTATGTCATTCAAATGTTGTTGATATTTACAAGTTGGAATAGGATTTGCAATTATTCTAACTTAGACTTGTGACTTTAAGCTTTAGAGAATAATATAATAAACTAATTCTAATAAACATAACCCTAGGTCTAATGATGTCCTTATTAAAACTACCCATAGGGTAATGATTAGGTCAAATATTCTAATAAAACATTAATAAAAATATTAAAGAAACTTGTAAGTAAAACCAGTAGGGATTGGCATATATAACTATATCTCACTCTAATGGCATACCACACATGTAAGAAACCCAACTAGAGCTACATCCTATGCCTTGGTCTATGGGACTGAAGCTATCTTTCCATTTGAATTAGAATTTCAATCACTCATATCTTCTAAATGATGTGTCTAGTGGTAATGAGTATCACCATGCATGTCTTAGCCAATTAAAGATGATTGAAAAAATGGACTCATGCCTTGGAGTACGTACATTTTTATCATAAAAGAATTAATAAAGCCTATGGAAATAGGGTTCAACCTTGTTCTTTCAAAGTAGGAGACTTAGTTCTTAAGGAGAACCAAAAAAATACTAATACAAAAGAGGACCTTAAGGGTGAATTTGAACCCAACTAGTTAGGTCCCTTAATAATAACAACTAAGCATGGGTCAGGTTTGTACTTCTTGGACGCATTATATGGTAAGGAAAACAAAGAACCTATCATTATTATGCACTTAAAAAAGGTGTTTTGCTTGAATCTACATGTATGTCTCCTCATGTGCTTGATTTCATGGTTGATTAGATGCACGATTTCTTATAAAACATTTTAGCTTGTTTTCATATGCTTGATTGTATGTTTGTCTACGTCTTCTTGTTCATCCCATAAATTCATAAAGAGTCATCATGCAATAAAGCAATGATGATCCTAGCTAGCAAATAGTGTCACTTGCATTGCACTTGTAGTAGATCGCTGACCTAGTGGACTTCCTCGATGATTCCCTAAAATCCTTTCTCATTCTTTTAATATTTTAAACTCTGGAAAGGAAGCTAAGGTCTTGATGGTATATAACAATTTCCAGTCATGAAATGACTACATCTCAATTTCGTGGCTTCTTCTAGATTCCAAAATCTCTATAGTACTTGCATGCATTACTTGCTTAATCATGTGTTTTCTTGTTGCATAACTAAATGGCAATTTCACTTGCTTGTGTTCATATGCTTGTTGTTTGCATATGGAGTCAAGATGATTCGTTATGACCAATGATGATTCTAGTGAGGATAGATCACATTACATATTTGTATCTTAGTTAGGTACTTGAGATAGCAAATCTCTTTGATGACTCCTTTCATATGGATATCTCATCATTTTTTCCAACATCTTCATTATCTCACTTTTCAAAATATCTTTATTCTAACTTGTTAACACTCAATGATGACATTGATACTACAATTCCAACTTAAGGATGGCATATAAAAGGGTAGTCTAAGCTAGCAATTTTACCCTAAGAAAAAAATAAATTCCCTCTCTCATAGAGTATCTTTTATCATAACATCTTCTTATTTGCTTTTACACCTAGGAAAGTAGGTGATAGAACTATTAAATGACTAGCAAGTGCTTGAAAATCTTAGAAAGCACCCAATAGCATGGTATAATCCTATCAAATATTTTTTCCTCTATGTAATTATCTATAAAAAAATATCAATATTTCAAACTCATCATTGAATGTTGTTTCTCAAACATCATATTCATCAAATCGTGAATCACTCTTATATCTAAATAGAAGTTTGGATAGAATCATTCAACACTTTGTAAGCATTAGCATTTCTATAAACCTAAAAAATGAGGAAATATTTTGTCAAACCTTCTTCTTCGATATGAGGGTCTATCATAAATCCAAATAATAGCAAATATGATGTCATCAATATGTCAATTCTTTCATTAAAAATCTGATTAATTTGTTATTCATTCTTATACCTAGATAGGTGGGATAGAATAATTTGACACTTGATAAGAATTAGCATTCCTATATGGCCAACAAGCAAAAAATTATTTTGTTAAACCTTCTTCCTCAATATAAGGGTCTATCACAAATTCAACTTTATCAATTATCAAATTTATCATTATACCTAAAATGGATGAATGAAATAAGATTACCCAATACTCAACAAAGTGTTTAAAGCACCTAATAATATTGGATAATTAGATAAAAAAAATGTATCCTAGGATAAGCCTTTATCAAAATTATCATATGATCTTCTTTTACTAAATTAGGTCAATATGATGAAGCGTAATCGTTGGTAGGCCTATGCATCATCAATTTTCAAAACATAAACATCAAACAAATTTGTTCTAATTTTTCTAATCATCAATGACTTTACATGCATGATGCATTTCCTACTTTATTTTGCATAATTGTATTATTGCACATCTTCATAGACTACATGTCACTCCACCACGATGCAAAAAATACCTTTTTATATTATACTAGGGATCATATGCTAGTGAAATTTAGTTATATTGCATAGCATAGCTTTTGAGAGGAAGGGATGACAAAGGTTATTATGTGTTTGATAAGATAACATCAACATGGAGTAACCTCTTCATCATATTCCTTCCCTAAAAAATACCTAAGCTCATAGCTTCTTAGGATGTGGAGAACAAGAATTATTTCTTGCTCAAATAATTTTTGTAGTTCTAAAAATATTTTACAGGGAATAATTTGTATTTATCCTTCTTCATTCAAGAGAATTAATACATTACACATATAATCTCTATCACATAATTATAATTTTCATATACATTCATGCATCGATTATGTGTGCATATAGAAATCAAGGGATTTTACAATGAGGAGATGATGACCACTAATTAGGATAGCACACACTTACATTGCATTCACACTAGGTCTCTGATGGTAGCAAATCCTTGATCCTAGGATCACATATATTGCATCTTTTATTGATCTTCATTTAGAATGATTTTTTTTTTTCACTTTAAAACAATTGAACATTACGCATTGATTTATTTCATTGGCTTTGTCCCCTACAATAGTTTTAACAAATATTTAGCATGTATAGGGTGTTATTTGTTAGGATGTTGTGGATGAACAAAATTATGATCTAAGTCATCCTAATTCTATCCTAGTATCCTCAAACATTCTTTTTGTGGTAATAGCTTGTTTGCTAAAATTGACACAACCCTATTATACTCATAAAAAGAGATGTCATGAGAGGGAATCAGATAGACAATCGTCGAGATGCAATAAAAAATCAAAGTTATACATACAAATATAAAATTTGGATCCTAAAAACTAGTGGCAAATAAATGAAATACATATTGATTTTCATGTTGCATACTTGCATTACTTGTTTTTACTATGAATTAGTTCATGCATGCATCAAACATTAAAGAGAACTAGGATTAGTTTTGATCATTGATCAATATTTGAGGCATATATACCTATAATCAGTCAAAAGAAATACATAGTCCTCAAAATGATAAATTGAAATGTTTTAAAATTCCTAAAAGGATAAATAATTCTTATTAATATGAAAAACTATAAATCAATCTTCTTAATTTGAAAAACTATCTCCTACTTGCCAAATGATGCCAACCCTTAAGTTGCGAGAATAGATGACTACTTGCGTTATTATAAATCATTAAAAAAAATTAAAATTCTTGATCGCGGGTCACTTTTTAGTGCCTACTAAGTGATAAGTGGAGCAAATTTATTTCCTCACAAGCCCTAAGGAAGGCCTAAAACAATTAAATGTAATAACTTTATATCATCTCAGTTTATAGAAGGATGGACAAAGTTAGTTCACCTCCTCAAAGAATCAACATAACTAAAAAATAAAATTAAATGATAAAAATTCTATGATATCAATACTACTAATGGCAAGGTCTCCTATTAACATTTTATCACAAAATAATCTTCTAAATAAGCCCTAAAACAGGGGGTATTAACATCAACAATATGGGCATAAATTGTTCAAAATATTTGTGTTATACGGATATAGATTGTCTGAAAGCATTGTATTATATATGGACATTGATTGTCTAAACATCAAAAATAAATCGACTGTCTATAAAAGCAATAATTTATCTACGTGTTTTTCCATTACTCGGGCTAGAAGATCCATCACTTAGTAGCAAATAAAAACATTTTTAAAATGACATAAATTATCCTATGGCATGGACTGCTTGAAAATGCTATCAGTAATAGTAGCCTAAGTGCTTGTCCATTTATCAGTCTAAGAGGCCACTGCTTAGGGCCTATTGATGAAATAAATAAATCAACATTAATTTATAAAGCACTATTAAATTAGTTTTCAAATTGATATGAATAACATAAAAATAGCTTGTTTCCTTATGTTTGGATGTTGGTACTAACCATTACCCATTTTATAAATGAAATAAATTTGTGAAAAAATGCTTCTTCCATTTCTAATTCATGGTAAAGCCAAGAGCATCTATCAACCTCATTTAACACAACTTACATTTTGAAACTCAAAAATCAAGTTATCTTTCAAGTGAATTTATTTTGAACCTTGATCTTAACATTAACACAACCAATCAAAATTCTTCAAATCATGTTTCACATATCCCTTATCTTCTAAATCAATTCTACACCTCTTTATCAACCAACATTCACCTTATCATACCTATATTTCACACCATTACTTGACAAAAATTTGCTTGTGGAATTATGTCAAAATTTCCATCAAACTTTCAATACATAGAATTTTTCATATCAAAATCAATTTGTTTAAAATTCTAGATCAACTCTAAAATCAAATCTCTACTCACATAGATGAACCATTCAAGCATTAATATTGAAGCTTGTATGGGGATTTTCACAGGACTGCCCAAACTGTCGAACTCACTTTGGCCATATCTCACTCATGAGCTGAAATTTTGAGGGTAGATGCCTGAAAAACCCTAGAACGTCTCCACCAATTTTCATATCATTTGGAGCAACACAAATCCTAGTGCATCCCTATGTGTGAATGAGATATTTGACAAGCATCTATGCGAGGATTTCATCTAGGTTGAGTGCAAGCAGCTCCAGAGGTTGGTTTTTAGGGCCTTTGGGCCCTAGCGGCCAATATTTTTGTGGTTTATGCTCAATATTTTAGCAAGAAATGTTGCAAGGGATCCAAGATGGGTTAGAAATTTATCTTTCAATAGATCATACTATGAACTTGAGTGACAACGGCTTCCAATTTGTTGCACAAAAGAAAAGTGAAAACCATACCTTTCCACGACATCTAGGGCAAGGATTAAAGAGATCACAAAACAAGTTTCAAGTAGTTGATCAAAAAATGGCTCATATCTCAAGTGAATCGGGTGGTAAGGTGCACCCACAAAATAATTCTACTATGAAAACCCCTATCAAGAGTAAGAATTTCAAAGACTCTGCCCCAAAAATGAATTTTAGGGATGCCCTTTGTGGTGGACAGCCTTAGCCCAATGCTAATATCAATCTTAGGGCTTCCCATAAACCTCTAAGAATGCCTAAGATTGATCCTAGGAAAATGGAGTCAGGATGTCTTAAAGTAGCTGATGGAACTCCTATTGTTAAGCTTGATATGGGTAACATTCATACTGGCATTGAAGATTTGGAAAAAAGAGGACTAATTTATCGGTTCATGGGTTTTCATCCAAGTCTATCTGCTTTCAAAGTCTAGGCTGCAAAAAGCTGGAAAACTAAAGGTGAGTTACAAATCTCTATTTATCCAAATGGTTATTTTCTTTTTTTATTTGCTAATAATGAAGATAGAGAGAAAATTTTAAGGGGAGGGCTTTTCATGAAGCCTTGGCATACTAAATTTAAAGCCGAAGAAGAGATGCCTTCTATAGCTCCCGTGTGGGTTAGACTCTTTGGCCTCCCTATTGAATTTTGGAATCCTACTATTTTTTCTTCAATTGGAAACTCTTTAGGAACTTTTATGATGACTGTTGATTGTACTCAAAATTTTGAACATATTATTTATGCTCAGATTTGTGTTTTAATGGAATTTTACAAACCCCTACCTAAAAATATCACATTACAAATTGGGGAAGACACTTGGGAGCCATCTTCAAGGTTAGAAGCCATCTCAAATACAATTGGAATAAATCAATAAATAGGGAAAAACAAATTGAATATGGATTCTAATAAAAAAGGTCCCAAGACCAATCAATATCATATGGTAAAAGAAGGTGAAAAGCTTGTAGAGGAAGGTAATATTAATGCCCTTCCCAACTTTTTTAGCCCTAGTATTAATGAAGATCATCACTTGGAATATTAGAGGACTCAAAGGGAGTCTTTCAAAACAAAATGAAATTAGAAGAATGATTCAGATAAATCATCCACATCTTGTTTTCCTTCAAGAAACAAATATGTCAATGGAGGATATGGACTCAATTGCCAGTAAAATTTGGCCAGCTGGAAAAGTGGTTTCCCTCAGTTCCCAAGGGACTTCTGGTGGCATTGCTTGTCTTTGGGACCCAAAATAGGTAGTTATTCACCATATGGTTGGCAGTTGGGGTTTGTTGGCTATAGTTATTCAAAGTAGACATTCCAACAAAATTATGCTCTGCATTATTGTTTATGCTTCGACTTCTTTGGAGGAAAAAAGAAGACAGTGGAAGGATATTACTCATATTATCTCTCATTTTCCTAAAGCTTGGATCTTGATCGGAGGAGATTTCAATACCATCCTCTCTCTAGATGAGAAAAGGGGGGAAATAGAAATTTGGACAAAAGCACTAACCTCATGAGCGAATATATTGCAAACCTCCATCTTGTGGATATCCAACCAGATAATGGCCTTATGACTTGGTCTAACAGAATGCAAGGCTTAGCTTGTATAATGGAGAGATTGGATAGGTTTTTGCTCTCCGAAAATTTCTTAATCCATGGTCACATTCCTAAAGTGAAGACTCTTAATAATGTTGGTTCGGATCATTGGCCAAGCATGGTGGAAATGTGGAAAACCAATGTGATTTTATCTCCTTTTCATTTTCAATTAATGTGGCTTAGAGACATTTCCTTCAGACCTCGTGTGCAACAATGGTGGAAGGAAGGTAAACCTAGGCATGGGACTAAGATGTTCTATTTTTCCAAAAGACTGCAATACATTAAATCCAAAATCAAGACTTGGAACTGGAAAGAGTTTGGGGATGTTCATAAAAAAAAACATGAAGTTATTGCTCATCTTGAAAATTTGAATAAGAAAATCCGTTTAGATGGCCTCACAGAGAAGAGAAGTGCAGATGAAATTAAACTCACAACTCGGTTAGAGGAATGGGAAAAAAGAGAAGAAATCTTATGGAAGCAAAAATCTAGAATTCAATGGCTCAAAGAAGGAGATCGAAACACAAATTTCTTCCACAAATATCTTCTAGCTCGAAGATCTCACAACTTTATTTCTTCCTTAAAATCAGATTCTGGAGATGTTGTTTATACTTGGGATGGCATGAACTCTATTGTTGTTGATTACTTTTCCAATATTTTTGCTACTACTCCTCTTGACTCAGCTTCACAACAAAATGTTCTTCAAGCAATCCCTTCTCTTATCACTTTTGAGGAGAACTCTATTTTGACTGCTCCTATTACTATCAATGAGCTTCAACAAGTAGTTTTTAAAATGTAAAAAGGGAAAACCCCAGGTCCTGATGGTTTTCCCATTGAGTTCTACCAAGAGTTCTGGGATATCCTTCATGTTGATTTATTAGAGGTGGTGGAAGAAGCCAGGAAAGCCAAAGAAATTTTGAAGGTTATCAATAAAACTTATATTACTCTTGTTCCAAAAGCTCAAGAGGTTGATCATATCTCAGCTTTTAGACCTATTGCTTTATGTAATGTTCTTCTCAAAATCATTACTAAAATCATGGCGGAAAGGTTGAAGCCTCTTTTGCATAAGATTATTTCCCTAGAGCAAGGGGGTTATGTGGAAGGACGTCAAATAGTAGATGAGATAGTTATTATTCCATGGATATGCAAAAATCTCCTTCCATGTTCATTCGGTTAGACTTATCCAAAGCTTATGACAGAGTGGATTGGCACTTCCTTATCAAAGTTTTGAGGCAATTTGGTTTCTCTAAGGATTGGATGGATTGGATTATGGGATGTATCTCTTCAGTTTCCTACTTAGTTCTTATCAATGGCAGGCCTTCTCAATCATTCCCAGCTTCCAGAGGTATTAGGCAAGGTGACCCGCTATCCCCTTATTTATTCATCATTCTTGTTGAATGCTTGGGTAGGACTATAACCAAAAATAGGGAAAACAAAACCCTTGAGGGAGTTACCATTGCTCATGGAGCTAGACCTATCTCTCATATTCAATTTGTGGATGACTCTACTCTTTTAGGTAAAGCTACAGTTAAGGAAGCTTCTAATATTAAGCAAATCATTAGCTATTTTTCTAAGGCTACTAGGCAGTTGATCAATGAAGACAAATCTAAAGTTATTTTCTTTCACCGCTCTCGCTAGACAGGAATCCATGGTCTTGGATAAATTAAGATATAAGAAGACCTCCCTTCCAATCACTTATTTAGGTATTCCCATAAATATTCAAAGGCATAAAAATAAATATTGGAATTGGTTGTTGGACAAAGTCAAGAAGAAAATTGGAAAGTGGACCAACAAGTGGCTTTCTTCTGGGGGTAGAATCACCTTGGTAAAATCAGTCCTTCAAGCTATTCCTATTTATGTTTCTTCCGTTTTGAATATCCCAAAGGTTGTTCTTCGAGAATTGGATCAAATCAGTCATCGTTTCCTTTGGAGTGGTACTAAGGAGAAAAGAAAATGGGCCTTGGTGAAATGGGATACTTTATGTCTTCCTAAGAATGAAGGGGGGTTAGGATTTCGGTCTTCTATTAATAACAACAAAGCTTTAGCTGCTAAATTATATTGGAGGATGTTGCATAACCCCAATGCTCTTTGGGCCAATAATATTCGTGCTAAATATGTTGAGAACAAAAGTCCTAAAGACCTTGTTCGCTATCAACTTCCTACCAAAGGTTCTCCCATTTTAGCAGTTCTTAAGACTAGTGAGGATTTTATAAAGAAAATTTTATTTTGGATCATTCATAATGGTCAACAGGTAAAATTTTGGATAGATTCTTGGGATGGTCACAAGCCTTTGATAACTCAGTTTCCTAATTGGAGGCCTTGGATGGAGGAGCTTCACCGAGCTAATTGGATAAAGGTGGCTAATTACTGTCGGTACCATACTGGTAATTCAAAGGTTGGTAGATATTGGATCCCTATTGAGGACTGGCCTATTCAAATCCCGTAAAGGCAAAGACAAGATATCCAAGGCATCCTTCATATGAGATCCCTCTCTTGGTCCCATGAAAAATATTGTTTTGGATGGAACAACACTACTAAGGGTGAGTATTCAGTTGCTCAAGGTTATTTGACCTTATGCCATAATAATCCCAACCATTCTTCTGACATATTTTCTTGATTGTGGGCTCAAAAGATCTAGCCTAAGGTGAGGTTCTTTAATTGGCTTTTATTGCATCGTAGGGTGCTTAATGGTGAGCAACTTATGAAGCGTGGTTTTCATGGCCCTTTTAGATGTGAAATGTGTGAAGAGAATGTAGAAACTCTCAACCATATTTTTATTGAGTGTACTTTAGCCTCTGAGCTATGGAGGAGAATGGCCACTTTACTTGGCTTACAGTGGTCCAATTTTTTTACTTTTGAACAACTTTGGAGGGATTGGCCTAATCAAGAGGGTGTTGATCATTTTATTAGGCAGTTAGTTTGGATGGGTTCTACCATTCTTCTTTGGAATATTTGGAATGAAAGGAACAACCAAATTTTTAATCAAGATAGGAAGGATATTCACTATATTTGGCAAAAGACCATAGCCAACTTAGTTGAATCAGTCCATCAACTCCTTAATCACCCCCAAAACTCCCACCAAATATGGGATCAAGTGATGCAAATATTGAAGATTAAATCTTCTAAGGGCAACCAACTTAAAGGGAATGTGAGTATTAGTAATATGGATAGGACAAGAAATTGGCAACCTCCTCCTAAGGATTTTGGAAAAGTCAATACCGATGGAGCCTCTAGAGGGAACCCTGGAAAAGCCAAGTGTGGGAGGAATTGGTAGACTTTCAGATGGCTCCCTGGTTTTTACTTTTGCTGAGAATTTGGGTATTCTTTCCAATAACCTTGTTGAGGGGTATGGTATCCTCAGAGGCCTTCAGAAGGCTACTAAGGTTGGATGGGAAAAGGTGTTAGTTGAGTCTGACTCTCAACTTATGATTAATCTCTTGAAGACTCCTTCTAAGAATCATAAGGTGGATTGGAGAATAAAAAGAATTATTGAGAAGATTCAATTAATCCAGATGGGATTTTTGAAAGTTGATTACAATCATGTGGTCAGAGATCAAAACAAGAGTGTTGATGCTTTAGCTAATTGGGCTTTGGACAAAGGTGATCTTACTTTTTATGGCCACCCTCCTAGATGGTGGGCTTCTCAAATTAGGGAAGCTCTTCTTTCTATCATTTCTTTGGATGGCTCCAGTTCTGAAGGTACCTAGTTTCTTCTTGTTTTTTTTTTTTTGCTTCTCTTTGGTTCATTCAGCTTTTTTTAGTTCCCTAGCTCATTCTATTCTTTCTTTTGTTTCCTCCGTTGATTCTTGCCTTAATAGTCTTCTGGTCTAGATAGGTCATTGTTATGTTCAATTTTTTTCTTTTTTTCTTTTTTGTTTTTTTGGTTGAGTTTTTTAAGGTGGGTGGGTTCTTTTGTTTTGTTTTGTTTTTGTGTTCTTTGTGTTTTTTTTTTGTTGTTTTGTGTTTTTTTTTTATGTTTTTTTGTTATTGTTCTTGTGTTTTTTTCGTTCTTGTTCTTGGGTTTCTCTTTGTTTGTGTTAATTCGTGTTTTTATGTGTGAGTGTTTTCTATGTTTTTTGTTTTTGTTTATTGTCTGTTGTTGGTTGTTTTTTATTTTTATTTTTATTTTTATTTTTTTAATTTTTTAGGTTTTGGTTGTGTTTATTTTTCATGTTTTTTTTTTGTTGTCTTTGTAGTGTTCTGTTGTTTTTGTCTTGTTTGTGTTTTGTTATGTGGTTCTTGTGTTTTTCTATGTGGTTCATGTTGTGGTTTATTTTATCTTATTGTGCGTGTTTGGTTGTGCTTTTGTTTTTGACACACTCAAGGAGCATGTTTTTTATTTTATTTTATTATTTTTGTTGTTTTTTACTTATTTATTTACTTATTTTTAAATTGGTTTTGTGTGTTTGTTTGCTCCTTGAGTATGTCAAAGGTGGTAGGCCAGGTCCGAGTCCTGGGCATTTTTGGTGGAATGGATACCCCTGCCTCCTTGGGTCTTACCCAAAAGTGGCATCCCTTTTGGGATGTTTTCCAAAAAAAAAAAAAAATATCTCTACTCACATAACTAGACAATATCTATTAGAAAATATCATCCATACATCATATTTTTATCCACTCATCCATACAATTAACACAAATTTTCATATCACAATAACTCAATGCACAATGTAAAAAAGCTATCAAATTTATAAATAATTAATATACATATGTACATCCTCCACTCATATGTCAACCTTATCTACTACAATCTAACAAAACTGATACACTCAGATCATGTCATCTAGTTGAGGTACCTCATCAAAAAAATTGTGCACTCACATCACTCATTATGATCAAAATCTTAAGATCAATGTAAAATAGACCCTAGGCCTCTAACTCATTCTTTGTTGGTTGGGGAGGAAACTAAATAGATTGTTGTAATGGTTGCATCATTGATCTCATCCTAGAGAGAGAATGAAATTGGATCCTTGAGGGAGAAGGTTGTCTCTAGTTTGGAGGAACAAACCCATGACAAAGCAATTTGTAGTAGGTGCTCCTTGCCACCTCCATAGTTTACTAAGCCCAAAAATGAGCTATTTGAACAAACAAGCCTCTAATGATTGTATCACTACTCCCCATCATCGTTGCATCCACCTTGGCTATGGCATCATCCCTCTCAATCATCAATCGGTCCCTCTATATCATCACTCTATCCTTCTCATCCTAGGCTTGATCTCTTTGTAATGGCCTAATATCTCTCCACAATAGATGCATCTCGTGTTACCACTACCTAATCTGGTTATCCCTGGAGGAGCTCTATACACCTCATCATAGCATCCCTCTCCTACTAAGATGTCTCCTCTATCATCTTGTTGGTACTTACCTTAGTATCATGGGTCATAACAAGAGGGAGCATAATTAAAGCCCATGATGGTGTAGATTCATATCTCAACCTCTGTTGTAATATTTCTTGTGTCATCTGGATATGAAAACAAGCCATTTTGCTTAATCTTGGCCCCATATGTGGATACCTCATCACTAGTGTAACCCATGCAAGACAAATCTATTGGTACCACTAAAGATAACCTAGAGTAACCCTCGCATCATCTATCTTGATATCTATGATAATAGGATAATCTATATCCTCCTTGACAAAACTCTCAAGATCTAGGAGGTCACCAAATCCTCATATCTCCTAGGTAACACACTAGAACCAAAACTCTCCCATCATTGGGATCCCCTATACAAGGCTAAACTACCTTAAAACCTTATCTAGGTAATATAGCATAAAATCTCCATAAGATCCTCATAGCCACCTGATACTTAATACCTTGGCCAACTAGACCCCATTCTCAACCCATCCTTTGTGCTCTCTCCATGGGCATCATACCACTTATTCTGGTTATAGGTCATCAATGACTCGTTGGGATTCCATCATTACTCCTTTAAAAGCTCTCCTATTTATCTCATGGGCATGATCCCATCTAAAAACACTCAAAACATGTGGATAAACTGGGTCTACGAAGAGCCCAACCAATCGTTTTATGGCTAAGTTATCCCATGCCTAGATTTGTACGATATTGTAGAAAACTAGTCTCTTCCTTTCCTTATAGGCAACAAGGAGGAGAGTTTGATACAATCAATGTAGGATAAATGGACCCCATGTAAACTATGCATGTTCATATTGCATACAAGCGGTAATATCAAACCATCCCTAATGTAGTAACCTCTTGTTGGTATCTCTAACCAGTAAGCCTAAAACCACAACATATAGTAGTATTGTAATTTGATCTAGTAGTCTTACCTAATACATGACATTGATGTCAATGTTATACTATCTCAGCTCAAATTGTCAACCATAAGTCAACCCTAATATGGCATGATCCTAATTATGAATCCTCTCTATTTGGGCACCTTGAACAAGTACCCAAACGATCCTCAATATATCCTCCAATATCGTAGTCATCTCACTAGTCAACAAAAGGTGGCATACTCTAAATGCCACCTCTTTTCTATAGCAATCAAAAGTGCATGGTTTAACTTGATGGTGGGCATCATCACTATATACCCTAGCCCCACCACATCTAGGACATCTTAGTCTATCGATGTCATCATCACAACAATCAATTGTAAAGTGCATGAGCATTGATCATGACACTCTAGAACATCCAACTCTTGCATACATAAGCAAAAGAAAAAAATAGAGTTAGATTTTATTATAAAAATCATATTGTTCTTCTCTCTTTATTCCATTGCCAATTTAGAGTGAATTCTCTACTCAAAAAATTCGCTAGTCAAAAGTGAATTTGTCAACTTGCCAAAAATCATGAATACGCCATCTTACTAATGAATTTGAGACAGCATATTCATGCCACATGGAGCGAATACGTTGATTGCAATGTCTCAATCTTGAAAAATAAAAGATAGAAAATGCAATAGACTAAAAAAGCCCATACTTTTCCCTAGGCCTACTCCATCGCATACTAGGTCCAACCTATGTGTAGGACACCCTTGATGTGCCATATTATAAAACCCTAGTTTTTCTCCAAAGCCCTCTCTCTCTCTTGGTGCTTAGTGAAATGACTTCTATCCATGCCCCTTCGCCCTATTTTACCCTATTTGGGTAAAGATATAAATCAATAACTTTTTACCCATCCCATTCAAGTTCCTTCAAGACCCAATTTTGTTCCTCAAAAACTCAAGGGAGCACCCAGGCTAGGTGCAAGAATCAATTTAAACCTTCCATCGATCTTAGCAAGAAAATTATCTGATAAAATCTTGAAAAAAAATCTGCTTTTCTTGTAAATAATATCTTAATATGTTTTACCCTATATTGATTGATCAAAGCCTAATGATCACGTCTTTCTAAAAATCAAAGGTATCTACAACTATTTTTAAAGCATTTATTAAATTTTAAATGTATCAAAAAGGGGACAACTATAGATACCTAAAATTGAACCACTGTAGAAATGAATTTTTTTTTATAGGTTAAATTAAATTAAAGTGGGTTTTTATCAAGGGACCCAAAACTTGACTACAACAAGTCAAAATACTTCAAGCAAGGCCAAAGGACGATCGACAGGAAAGGCCCAAGTATGGACCTAAGGATAGGATCCAGGAAAGAAAATAGGATCCATGATAGGAAACAAAAGCAAGAAACAAGACAGGAAGCCTGAAGTAGGACACGCATCCAACTGTACATTTGAAAAGCCTGCCCATCAATATAAAAGAAAGGTGGTAAGAATTGAGTTTTAAAACTCCCGCCCAACCAAGCCATTTGAAAAAACTCTCACCTAGCATTTGAACCAAAAAGTGGAAAAATTATAGAAAAGGCACTCCTGCCAATACATAAAAATTTAAATAGCCCAAGAAGCGAGAAAAGAAAGTACAAGAGTGGACAAACCCATGTAGGGAAGAAACCACAAACTCGTAGGGAAATGCTGAAAAACCAAAAGGTTTACAAAAAACCACCCTTCACCACAGGGTGGAGAAAATAAACTATGAATACAAAAAATCCTATCCAAGAAAGGATAGGAAACAAGCAAGGATGCCAGAATATCAAATGAACTACGTTGAAACGGCATCCCTCATAGGCCTGGAAAGTGGAATAGCAAACTGAGGATATCCACAGGCCATGAAATCCTCTTGTAGCGAATAGAGGAACCTACGAAGGCATCAACCAAAGTAGAGGAAGCGGCAAATGCAGACCAGCAAACCACAGGAAAGAGACGAGAAAGTTCCCAAGGAACCCAAAAGGAAGGAGCCATAGGGAAAACTAGTTGTAGAAATTACACACATGTCAACCCAGACCAAAAGGATGTAGCCAAAAATCCCATACTACCTTCAACATCACCAACAAACAACTTTAGGGGAGTAGATGAGGAAGTCCAGCAGGAACACAACAAGCAAACCAGATGCCCTAGGGTAAGGCCATGAAAAATACTGAGAGCCCATCGAGCACCATACCAATGAACCCAAAGAGTAGAGTCATAGTAGAAAGCACATGGTCCATAAAACCATAAAGATGTGTAAAACTACTCATGAAGCCACTCTCCCACAACCACAGCAGTCCACACCTAGAGAACTATTGAAGGTAAGCACCAAGTAAACATCTACAAAAAACCTTGGAAAAATCTAAGAAATCCAAGGAAAAGAATCCCTGAAGAAGCCCAAAAAACCTAGGGAAGGTCCTAGGGAAAAACCCAAAACCGTCCCAAAAATCAAAAACCAAAAAAAACCCCACCAGAGGGTAATAAAATGGGTAAACAGATGGAGAAGTGACCTCCTAATCCAAGGAGATCATCTGCAACACCATCCAACCAAGGAGGACGGGTTAAGGAAGTGCCAGGGAATCTAGGACAAGATCAGGGACTTGGGACAATACCATGGAAGGGTTGTAGGGAAGTGGAGAAAGACTTCCCAAGGAAGTCCCCTGTAGAGCCCCCCCCAACCTCCTTATGTCCCCCTTAATTTCAAAATTAAACCGTAGAAATAAAATTTAATATGCTTATACACAATTCCATTTCTATTGAAATAATTCTACAGATCTACAGTCATTTGTAATAACAATGCACAAAACAACAATAATAGCAATAGCAACAGTAGCAATAGGAGATAATACATAAATGGGTATATTTATATTAACAATGGTATATATGGTTACAATAATATAATTTTAGCATTACAATATGTAGTTTGCAAACCCTAGGCAGAATACTCTTTCGGGCTACATACAAGAATAAATTGCATCATGTCCCATGCAAATATGCACCAGCATTCTCACATACCAATGCTCTCATCCACAATCTATCAATATGCTCTTCAATCAAATCCCGTTGGTATGATTGAATGAGGGAGTGGAGGGATATATTTATACAAACAAAAGTAGTTACACCCTCCAATGACTTGACACCTCATTATTTCCCCAAATTATATTTCATATGCATTTAATATTTGCATTTACATGACATTTCCCATGTAAGACAAATCTATTGGTACCACTAAAGATAACCTAGAGCAACCCTCGCATAATCTATCTTGAGATCTATGATAAGAGGATAATCTATATCCTCCTTGACAAAACTCTCAAGATCTAGGAGGTCACCAAATCCTCATATCTCCTAGGTAACACACTAGAACCAAAACTCTCCCATCATTGGGATCCACTATACAAGGCCAAACTACCTCAAAACCTTATCTAGGTAATATAGCATAAACTCTCCATAAGATCCTCATAGCCACCTGATACTTAATACCTTGGCCAACTAGAACCCATTCTCAACCCATCCTTTGTGCTCTCTCCATGGGCATCATACCACCTATTCTGGTTATAGGTCATTAATGACTCATTGGGCTTCCATCATTACTTCTTTAAAAGCTCTCCTATTTATCTCATGGGCATGATCCCATCTAAAAACACTCAAAATATGTGGATCAACTGGGTCTACGAAGAGCCCAACCGATCGTTTTATGGCTAAGTTATCCCATGCCTAGATTTGTACGATATTGTAGAAAAATAGTCTCTTCCTCTTTATAGGCAACAAGGTGGAGAGTTTGATACAATCAATGTAGGATAAATGGAACCCATGTAAACTATGCATGTTCATCTTGCATACAAGTGGTAATCTCAAACCATTCCTAATGTAGTAACCTCTTATTGGTATCTCTAACCAGTAAGCCTAAAACCACAACACATAGTAGTATTGTAATTTGATCTAGTAGTCTTACCTAATACATGATATTGATGTCAATGTTATACTATCTCAGCTCAAATTGTCAACCATAAGTCAACCCTAAGATAGCATGATCCAAATTATGGATCCTCTCTATTTGGGCACCTTAAACAAGTACCCAAACGATCCTCAAGATATCCTCCAATATCGTAGTCATCTCACTATTCGACAAAAGGTGGCATACTCTAAATGCCACCTTTTTTCTATAGCAATCAAAAGTGCATGGTTTAACTTGATGGTGGACATCGTCACTATATACCCTAGCCCCACCACATCTAGGACATCTTCGTCTATCGATGTCATCGTCACAAAAATCAATTGTAAAGTGCATGAGCATTGATCATGGCACTCTAGAACATCCAACTCTTACATACATAAGCAAAAGCAAAAAATAGAGTTAGATTTTATTATAAAAATCATATTGTTCTTCTCTCTTTATTCCTTTGCCAATTTAGAGTGAATTCTCTACTCAACAAATTCGCTAGTCAAAAGAGAATTTGTCAACTTGCCAAAAATCATGAATACACCATCTTACTAATGAATTTGAGACAGCATATCCATGCCACATGGAGCGAATACGTTGATTGCAATGTCTCAATCTTGAAAAATAAAAGATAGAAAATGCAACAGACTAAAAAATCCCATACTTGTCCCTAGGCCTACTCCATCGCATACTAGGTCCAACCTATGTGTAGGACACCCCTGATGTGCCATATTATAAAACCCTAGGTTTTCTCCAGAGCCCCCTTTCTCTCTTGGTGCTTAGTGAAATGACTTCTACCCATGCCCCTTCACCCTATTTTACCCTATTTAGGTAAATATATATACCAATAACTTTTTACCCATCCCATTCAAGTTCCTTCAAGACCCAATTTTGTTCCACAAAAACTCAAGGGAGCACCCAGGCTAGGTGCAAGAATCAATTTAAACCTTCCATCGATCTTAGCAAGAAAATTATCTGATAAAATCTTGAAAAAAATTTTGCTTTTCTTGTAAATAATATCTTAATATGTTTTACCCTATATTGATTGATCAAATCCAAATGATCACGTCTTTCTAAAAATCAAAGGTATCTACAACTATTTTTAAAAAATTTATTAAATTTTAAATATATCAAAAAGGGGACAACTACAGATACCTAAAATTGAACCACTGTAGAAATGATTTTTTTTGTATAGGTTAAATTAAATTAAAGTGGGTTTTTATCAAGGGACCCAAAACTTGATTACAACAAGTCAAAATACTTCAAGCAATGCCAAAGGACGATCGACAGGAAAGGCCCAAGGATGGACCTAAGGATAGGATCCAGGAAAGAAAATAGGATCCATGATAGGAAATGAAAGCAGGAAACAAGACAGGAAGCCTGAAGTGGGACACGCACCCAACTATAAATTTGAAAAACCTGCCCAGCAAGAAAAAGGAAAGGTGGTAAGAATTGAGTTTTAAAACTCCCACCCAACCAAGCCATTTGAAAAAACTCTCACCTAGCATTTGAACCAAAAAGTGGGAAAATTATAGAAAAGGCACTCCTACCAATACATAAAAATTTAAATAGCCCAAGAAGTGGGAAAATAAAGTACAAGAGTGCACAAACCCATGCAGGGGAGAAACCACAAACTGGTAAGGAAATGCTAAAAAACTAGAAGGTTTACAAAAAACCACCCTTCACCACAGGGTGGAGCAAAGAAACTATGAACACAAAAAATCTTGTCCAAGAAAGGATAGGAAACGAGCAAGGATGCCAGAATATCAAATGAACTATGTTGAAACAGCATCCCTCACAGGCCTGAAAAGTGGAATAGCAAACTGAGGATATCCACAGGCCATGAAATCCTCTTGTAGCGAAGAGAGGAACCTACGAAGGCATCAACCAAAGTAGAGGAAGCAGCAAATGCAGACCAACAAACCATGGGAAAGAGACGAGAAAGTTCCCAAGGAACCCAAAAGGAAGGAGCCATAGGGAAAACTAGTTGCATACATTACACACAGGTCATCCCAGACCAAAAGGATGTAGCCAAAAATCCCATACTACCTTCAACATCTCCAACGAACAACTTTAGGGGAGCAGATGAGGAAGTCCAGCAAGAACACAAGCAAACCAGATGCCCTAGGGCAAGGCCATGAAAAATACTGAGAGCCCATCGAGCACCATACCAATGAACCCAAATAGTAGAGTCACAATAGAAAGCACATGGTCCATCAAACCATAAAGATGTGTAAAACTGCTCATGAAGCCACTCTCCCACAACCACAGCGGTCCACACCTAGAGAACTACTGAAGGTAAGCACCAAGTAAACATCTACAAAAAACCTTGGAAAAAGCTAAGAAATCCAAGGAAAATAATCCTTGAAGAAGCCCAAAAAACCCAGGGAAGGTCCCAGGGAAAAACCCAAAACCATCCCAAAAACCAGACACCAAAAATAACCCCACCATAGGGTAATAAAATGGGTAAACAAATGGAGAAGTGACCTCCTACTCCAAGGAGATCATCTGCAACACCATCCAACCAAGAAGTATGGTTTAAGGAAGTGTCAGGGAATCTAGGACAGGATTAGGGACTTGGTACAATACCATGGAAGGGTTGTAGGGAAGTGGAGAAGGACTTCCCAAGGAAGTCCCCTGCAGAGCCCCCCCAACCTCCTTATGTCCCCCTTAATTTCAAAATTAAACCGTAGAAATAAAATTTAACATGCTTATACACAATTCCATTTCTATTGAAATAATTCTATAGATCTACAGTCATTTGCAATAACAATGCACAAAACAACAATAATAGCAATAGAAACAGTAGCAATAGGAGATAATATATAAATGGGTATATTTATATTAACAATGGTATATATGGTTACAACAATATAATTTTAGCATTACAATCTGTAGTTTGCAAAACCAAGGCAGAATACTCTTTCGGGCTACATACAAGAATAAATTGCATCATGTCCCATGCAAATATGCACAAGCATTCTCACATACCAATGCTCTCATCCACAATCTATCAATATGATCTTCCATCAAATCCTGTTGGCATGATTGAATGAGGGAGTGAAGGGATATATTTATACAAACAAAAGTAGTTACACCCTCCAATGACCTGACACCTCATCATTTCCCCAAATTATATTTCATATGCGTTTAATATTTGCATTTACATGACATTTCCCACTATAGGACAAACTAGCTTATGACTTATGATGTTGTCAACATAAATGAGTTAACATCATTATGTAGAATATTATATTACCACTTTATAACATTATTAAATATGTGTACACACATTTCATCAAACACTTTGTGTACAACTATAAATTAACACAGAATACCAAAATTAGTTACTAAATTCAAACATATCAATTTGTTTATCTACATCTATCCCCTCCTCTAAAATAGTCGACATCCTTGATGACACATGAGCTAAACATTGGGAATAGAAGCACTAAACAATGTAATAGAATCTTTTGTCATGCTTCTACTTTCTCATGTTCCATACATCTTGGGCAATAGACTTTACTTCAAACTCCTTTCACCTCCACCTCCTCACCTCATACAGCTCCTGGTATAGCTGAGCTAGTAGAGCAGGCACCCATGCATACACTCAAGGCACATTAATCATGTCATACACCATACTGATCATATTCCATGGGAATCGACAATGAGTGTTTTTTGGGGTCACTATGTTGGCCAACATGAACATGACTAAGGTAGGTAGTGCATCCAACTTCTTATCTAGGTACATAGCCAAGTACCTTATCCCTCCACCCTTCACACTCTCACCCTGCCATCGATATCCAAAGATCTAGCCCATCTCATACTCCTTATTGTGTTCAACATTGACACATAAACCCTCCAATAATACCTTGAGGATGCGATATACATCCTTAAGTGTCATTGTTGCCTCTCTAGTGGGGAGCTCAAAGGTCCCCCTATCTAGATCCCATTTCTCTGCCAAGGTAGAGAGATATCCCTCATCCGCCCTCACCACATCAATCTAGACTGCACCACCTAGCCCCACATCCTCTAGCCACTTCTACTGATCCTCCCATAGAGCCTTTCTCACCCCTGGGATGAGAGGCGAGAACCAATTTCGAGCTTCCAAAATCTTTAGCTGTAGCACAACACATGTACAATCCACATGTTACATTCATTTGCATACTCAGAAAACAAATTACATAATCTCAAACAAAGAGTGCCAAGGGTACTTACCTCAATAACATGTACCTCTGATCCTACCTCTACATCATCACCATTCATCATCATAGCTTCCACACCACTAAAACTCCTTCACCCCACTTCACCTTCTTCACTCAATCCTTTAGATGCAATTTTTGGAATACGAAAACACAAATAATAAATATGATTTATCTTCTGCAAAATATTTATAGCCATTTTGGTGCACTAGAACGCCCATGGTCATTCAAAGGAATATTGAAATACTGACCAACAACTGCAAAATACTAGACACTTACGGGCGTCTGAGGATGCTCAAGACGCTAGCTAGCATCTAGTGTCAAAATTGGCAAAAAGACCAAAATAATCTAAAACGGTAGCTTACCTCCAGAAAATCACTCCAAATTGCATCCATATATTCAATTCATCATCATATCATGTTTTGTGAAAACAAAAATCAATTTAGGCACGCTTGTAACCAAAAGGCACAAAATTGCCTTACAAGCTTCAAAATGCATAAAAATAGTTCGAATTTTCACAAAACGACCATAGTCATCATTCTCATCATCCATCACATAATTTCATAACTTTTGTAATAATATGAATTGATTTGGAGGTAATTTTTGTTTGCTACCAAAAAGTTGCATAATTGCTAAAAATTGCTTCAAAAACGCTTCAAAACAATGCAAAATTTCACAAAATCATACAATCCAATCATCAATGCATTTTGCATTATCAAATCTTCATTGCAACATCATTTTCCCCATTCAATGATTAGATTTACCCATTTTCCAAGTTTAAATATAAATTTCAAGTGAATCTCATAGCTAGTGGTCTATTCTATCTCCTTGGCGATTGCAGCGATTGGTTGTCCATGCAATTTGATAAGATGGGTAAATCACTATAAGGATGCTTGGCCATTATAATCATTTCATATCTCTTTGTTTGAAATCAAATTACATTTGTCATCCTCATTTTTGAGTGCAACTATGCTCTAAATTAATTTGCTCAAAAGTTGTCATTGATGGCCTTGTTCGTGGGGCTTGAAACATGAACAAAAATCACATCTCAACATTTATTTTACATTGACAGTAATCACGGACACAGGCCTTTCCTAGATTAATTGGTTCTTATTGAGGGAATTATCCTACAATCACTAGTCGACCCTCCAAGGTTGACTCTTTTTATTTTTGCATTTTCATCACTTTGCATTTCAATGATGCCAAACAACACTTTCTTCAACATCATGGAATCACCCCAAATTTGGGGCAACTAAATTTGATTTTGATTTCCCACAACGAGATACATTTTACATGATCATGGCACCTACACTTGGCAAAAACCTCCTTTCTCCGTTGGGGCAAAAACAGAATCATTTTACATCATTCATATCATCTGTATTTACATCATACATTTGCACTTACAACATTCAACTGCATTTTTCACCACACAATTCTATCAATTGGCTTATGAGATTCATTCTTCACTCATTTGCCAATTGAGGGGGTAAGCTACACATTAAAATTATTTTATCTTCAAGATCGTCTTCGCATTCCAAGGAAAGAAAGTTGCTTCTTCATCATGCCAAACTAGGTATCTCATATTTTTGCACCGCATTGTGTTTCACGCAATGGGATACAAAAAGGGGCATCTGTAGACACCAAAATCTAGCCACTTATCATCCATCCATGTCCTCCAATCACAACCATCCATTAGTTATATATATATATATATATATATATATATATATATATTAATATTAATATTTTATATATTATATATTTATTTATTTAATAAATATATATGTATATATATGAACTAATCCTAGCCATCCACCACATTTTAATCTCAGCCATCCATCCACCTCAATCCATGCCACTTACCTAGATTTAATCTCCACCCTTCCTTATGTTTTAATCTCGACCACTCATTTTGTGTCGTCGAAACCCTAACATGTTCTAGGGAAGATTATAAAAGAGGAGTCATTTTGATGAATCAAACCCTTGGAAACCTTAATCTTAGAATCTCTTGAGCTCTAGATTAAATCCTAAGCTCTTATAAACTTTTGCCCTAGCCATTCTACCATCACTTTCATTGCTCACTGTCATCATCCGCTTGCCCTCTTTCGTCACCAACAAATATGTGCAGAACCAGATCTGGTTCTACGATATTCTCCTCAACCCCTAAACACCCCAAAGCTAGTCAAGCATCTCTGGGTATTTTTGGAACTCTCTGGTGCATCCACAACCATCATAGAACACCCTTGAGCATTTCCCATAGTAGATATGTAGTCCTCCAATCCTCGGGAACCGTTCGAGTGTCCTCGCGACCATCACTGATCGAAGCAAAATAGAAATCACTATGTTGACAAGGTAAGAAGTTTATTTGTATTTATTTCATGTTCCTACACTTTTATTTTTAGTATTACATTCAGCATCTAGGGTTTTTAGTTGTTTATCTTTCCAAGGGCCTCACATAGTGTAGTCCTAACAAGTGCTTCTAATATCCTTCTTGTTGTTGTCTTTATTTGCAGGTACATGATAATATATCTAAAAGATATTAAAGCTAGGGTGGCTCTTTTAGGATACATAAGCCCTCCCACAACCTCCTTTTGATCGAAGACAAGTACGAAGATACCAGTTGTATTTTAAGCTAGGGTTTCGAAGAACCCTAGCATTTGTAAAATTTGTATCATAGAAGCATTGTAAAACCCCATATTGGGGCACATTGATTGTATCATTTTGAGATTTGCTCACGTTAATAAAAATATTATTCATCTTATGCAATGTTGTGTTATTACAATATTTTTTATTACTTTATCTTTTGTATTGGTGTTGTTCGATTTCGATTTACACTATAAGCCCTTGGTGAACCTAGAATCTCCCCACCAAGTATAAATATTGCATAAAGCGTAGTCTCAACAATGGGTCTTGTCCAAGTGTGGATGACACTTAAGGGAATGCACCCAGGGCCAAGCACCCCCATACACCTTTTGGCATCCCATAAATTATCTTTGAAGTTTAGAGTGTGAGAACTTGAAATTAGTTATGGCTTTACACCATAGTGTGGAGAGTATATGATTATTCAACATATGAGAAATCAAATAACATCAATGTCTACCCATTTGTTTTATTATGAAATTGATATGTGAATGAGAATATGGGCCAGAAGGGTCATGCCACAACTATCACACACTTAGCAAACCAAAAGAGTGGTGCCACTTATGGAATGCTTAAGGATTTACCAATTTCTTATAACCCCATGAGTACAAAGCACGTTGTGGGTTTTACAAAGTGTATCTCTGAATTCTCATGGCCAAAATATGATTACAATGAGATCCCTAGGCTCCAACTTATAGTAAAAATTTACCTCTGAGTTGCATGGGGTGAAAAATAATCACGCCTAGTAAAAGTAAATATTTGGAGGAAACTTTAGCAAAATGTTGCACCTCCAAATGCTACATGGCTCCAATCATGCCTCTAATATGCTTAGAAGGATTCTAAAATGACTTAGTGTGCCGCTACATGCCAAAATCTCACTTTTCAAAATATTTACCTTGGGATATGCATTTTATTTCACCTTTATAATGATTTGATTGATTTGCTTAGGTTTGACAAGTGAATCACTCATATTTCACACACAAATTGCTTGCATTTATGAGTGGATCAATACCTTTTATTGAGAAAATCACTCTTTTGATACAATCAATCCATTTTGGCAAGCAAATTACTTCTACAAGTGAATCACTCCTATAAACAAATTGGCCCATTTTGTGAGAAAATCACTCTTGCAAGCCAATCAATCTATTTTTGTGAGCAAATTGTAGACTTGAATAAATTGGTCTACTTTGGAGACTTAGTTAAATTTTGTCAATTTCATAATTTTTTGCTATTTTACAATGTTGTTTCTAGGTTTGCAAAAATTCAAGTTTTATGGCTAATTCCTTAGAAATAGAAATTAGTAGTTGAGATACTACAATGAACATTCAAACTTTGTTTCATCCCACCATAACCATATAGAAGAAATCAAGGTCCTAGAGCCACATAGACTAAAATCACAATGGCTTTATATGACCATTATTGAGTAAAGTACATCTCAAGAGAATGAGTTTATGACTAGTTCTTGTTTGTAATAAAATATTTGAATTGATTGTACACTCTATTTGTAACTATGTATTTGATAACAAAAATATATTCAATCTTTCTGCTATATGAATTTTCCCAATGCATTTATTATACCATGTATATTGAAAGCTTGAAGACATAACACCCTAAAGACCATTTTAATTAGAAAATAAAGCAAAATCCTCTGTTAATTTAGATCATCCAAGAGTACCATACTTCTTTCTGAAGTGGATAGAATTGTGTTGAAGTCACCCCAAGAATCCATAGATCACAATTATAAATTGTCATTCTATTTGACAAAAATATGTTGAGGTCCTTCCTACATCTTTCACAATGAGTAACTATAGTTGGAAAATATATATTATAATCCAATTTTGGTATTTTCCTCTTTCCTACAAAATAGAGTAGTAACCTAATTACTTTTTACTTTTAACAATTGCCCATCCCATTTGCATTTGTTCCATATTGATGCAATACCTCTAGAAACTCTTATTGAAAAAACTACCAGATAATCTCCCATATTCCAAATCTTTTTTATGCATCCTTACATTTCTCGCAACTTAATTTTGTTTATTGTATTAAAATAAACTTGTGTATATAACAACCTATTAATCACTGAATAATATTTATTTAAGGGGTCTTATTCATACCCGTAATATTCCACCATACCATTTTCATCATAACCTTTTATTTTTATTTGGTTGCTTAGCCCTGTTCCTTGTTAACATTTATGATATTTGTATTTGGTTTCCCAATATGATGTTCCTTTAAAAAAAAATTTCTCTCTCTTCTTACTCTAGGTGCCTTCTTATCATTTTTATTACCATCAACACTTTCATCTTCACCAATCTCTTCTATTTTTCCATATCATTTATAATGAGACTTGTCTTCTAAAGGTTTAAGTTGCCTTGAAGAATATGAAGTGCAAGAAATAACCTGACAAATACTTTTTTCTTTATGTTGCACTAGAAATCCTAAAGTACAAGGATAATCCTCCATAATAGTTATTATCTGGTGCTGCTCTAAAACTCCAAAATATTGTCATGAAATCCCTAAACTACAAGGATGATCCTCTATAGTAGTTATTTTCTTATGAAGCCTAAATATCCATGGATATACTCCATACTCAATTCTTGGTTATGTTTCTCTTGTAACCCTAAAGTGTAAGGGATAACCTCTAGATTATTTTTATTTGTATTACAAGGAGAGTATTTTATACTATTTGAGAAAAATGAATATGATATACTTGGATTAAACTTGACCTCTTTTTTCTCCTTTCTTAAAATTTACATCCTCATCTTCTTTTACATCTTTAATTACTTTTATATTTGAATTTGAGCATTGTAATTCCTCATCCCTTGTGCCTTTTATTTCTTCTAATTGTTAATCCTAGTAAATCATAATGGTCTTAATAATTTGATGATGTATAGGGGATTTCTTTGTCACTTTTGTGGGAGTGGAAAATCCTTGATTTGATCAAGTTTCTACTATGGTATGATCTCCTTGCTTTATATTGAAGTTTGTATCATGCCTAATTTTTTTCTCTTTCTCTATTATTTTTGCTTTGTATTCTCTTGTCGTGTATCTACTCTTATAACATTTGTAGCATTACAATGCAATGTATAATCAACTAGTTGATCCCATTCTCACAATTTAGATTAAACCCTAATGGAGTGCAAAAAAAGTTTTGAAATAGCCATGGCAAAACACATGTGGGTATGTTCAACATGCTTTTGCTCCTTAGTAGTTGGTCCCTCTTGGATGAACTCCCTTAAAGTATTGTCAATACTCTCCAAAACATAGAAATCCAAAAAATCCTAAACCACATCAAAAGCATTTTTATAACTTTATCTCCATAGAAAAGTCTCCCTCTATGGTCTTAAATATAATGCATCTCTCCCCCTAAACCATGTGTAATTTCCCATTATTGTATCCCTACTTTTTGAACTAGATAAGATGATGAGGAAAAATCTTTTTGAAAGAAAAGTTATGGAGTATTTTGAATTCAATCACCACATCCACTTGATCTAATTTTGAATCTTTGAAGAACCTGGTCAATATCCATGAAACTTACATATTAACCCTCTGCTTTGAATAACCATTATGTCATGCTCAATAATTTCATCCTTGATAATCACTTGTTGTGACATATTCTACCTATATAGGGTTTTCCATGGATCGGTATTCTTCTTATCCTAAACTAGGGCACCCATACTTCCAATTAAAACTTAAAAAATGATTTTCCTACATATATTTTACTCATAAGAATTTTTTTTTTAATTTATCCAAAGGTCTAGAATAAGAAAAAGTGATGGTCACTCCTTGCTTGCACTTGCTTCCTATTTAAACTTGCAACACTTTCTTGCATTCAAAAATAAGAAAAGATGATGCTTGTGGATAGTTTTTTTTATTAAAGATTTGGGTTTGAGTTTATCAATTATTAATTGTTATGGTCCCTATGAAGATAGACGGGTCTTCTAGGATGATTTTTCTCCTAGAGGTATTTTAGGGATGAAAGAATTATCATTGGTGAGGACTTAAATTTTACTATGAACAAAAGTAAGGTATAGGGATAATATGCAAGACATGATAGACTTGCAGATTACTTCAAACATAATATTGAATAAGTTGGTTTAATTTATTTGGAACCAATCAAGTTACTACGTACATGGAGAAATAATAGAGCTAGGGAAGCTATGATCTCAAATAGGTTGGACAAATTTTTGATCTCATAGTCATTATACAACGAAATAGATATAAAATGATCATGGGTTGAGACTAGAGGTGGCTCATATCATTCTCCCATACTTATTCAATTATAAAGTAGGAGGTAACACTTGTCATTACTTTTAAGCTCAATCCAATTTGGCTAGAAGAAGAAGGATTTCAACAATTGATTAAAAAGTAATGGATTGGTTATGATCAAATTTCTAGGTTATCGATAAGTTTTCAATTTGTTGCTACTTTAAAATAATCAAAAGGAGTTGTGGCAACTTGGATTGGAGTTAAAAAGGAGAGTATGGATAGAGATCTTAAGTTGGTGGAGAATGAAATTTTAAAAATTCATAGAAAGAATGAGATTGGTTTGTTTAAAAAAGAAGAGAAAACAAGACTAGTTGAACTAGAAGTTAAGAACAAATTCTTGGGGTGGAGAAAAGCTGAATGGAGAATGAAAAATAGAGTTGTATGGTTAAAAAAAGGGAATGAAAATACTAAGTTTTTTTTATTATTTTTCTAATCATAGGAAGAACAATAACACTATTTTGGAGATGTATAATGAAGAAGGGGTCCTTGTTAGGAGTTTATTCGAGTTAAAAATTTTTGGAGTAAAATATTTTCAATCTATCTATAAAGAACCTGATAGAATTACTATTGGGGAAATTTTAAAGTTAACTACTTTCTTCGCAAATTTTGTGATAAAGGAGGATAATTAGTTACTTATGAGGGAGGTTACAAAGAAAGAACTAAAAGTTGTCCTAACTTATTTCAAAAAGGATAAAAATTTGGTGCCTGATGGATGGCCTGTGGAGTTTTTCCTAGTTTTCTATGTATTTTTTTAGAAGGTTATTTTCAGAGTAATGGAGGAAGTCAAGTTGACTGGTCAGGTTTTGGGGGCTTTTTACTCCATTTTTTTAGCTTTGATTCCAAAAAATGAGAAGCCTAAAACCTTTGATGAATTTAGACCTATTTACTTGTGTAATTGTATCTATAAAATCATTGCAAAGATTATGGTTGTTAGATTGAAGAAGATTTTCTCTGAAGTTATTTTCCAAGAGTAGTTTGGGTTTATAGTAGGTGGACAAATTTTTGAAGCCATAGGAGTTTCATAAGAGAGCTTGCACTCTACTAAAACTAGAAATCTTCTTTAAACTAGATCTATCTAAAGCTTATAATGATAGAACTAGCCGGTTGCATCTCAAAGTGATGCTCTTACATGTGGGTTTTAGCTATTTGGTAGTAAAGTGGATTATGGGATGCATTTCTTCAGTATCTTTTATTATTCTTATCAATGGATAAACTTCTAAATTATTTAGACCCTCGAGAGGACTGAGACAAAGATGTCCTTTATCTCTTTTATTTTTTTTGTTGGTTGCTAAAGGATTGAGTAGAGCTATTTTGGATGCAAAGAGGGTAGGATCCATGTCTAGGATCAAAGTGGGGGTCCTTTATTTATCTCATTTATTATTTGTTAATGATGTATTATTGTTCACTAATGTCAGATTAAGGGAATCTAGAAAGTTGAAGAAAATACTAGACACTTATAGTATTGCTACCAGCATGGAGATTAATTTTCAAAAATCCTTTATTTGTTTTAGTGGTCTAGAGCAAGAGACTGAATAGGGTCTGATCAAACTTTTTTCTTTTAATCTCTTAGATTTCTAGGGAAGCTTTAAGTATTTTTGTTTTGTACTGAAGCCAAATAGTTATAGGAAGAGATATTGGGGATGGTTTTTAGAGAAGATTGAAGTTAGGATTAACCATTAGTATAATAGATGGTTGTCTATTAGTGGGAGATTAACACTTGTAAAGTTCATTCTTGAGGCAATTCCTGTGTTATGGCACTGCTTGGCCTTCATTCTCAAAGGAGTCCTAGAGAAAATAAGAAAACACTGCTTTAGATTTCTTTGGACTAGACGCAAGGAACATGAAGGCATTCCTTTATTTAAGTGGAAAAGTATTGCTAGGCCAAAGGAGGAAGGTGGTTGGGGACTTAAAAATATCCATATTTTTTGTTTTTCTTTGGCATCAAATAGCTTGTGGAGGATTCTAACCAGAGAAGGATTATGGAAGAAGATTATTGAATAGAAGTATATTCGTCCAGGGACCTTTATGGATTGGATCAGAAGTCCACAAAAAATATAAAAAAATGTTTCCATTCAATGGAAGGTGCTAGTACATGCCTTTCCTGTGATTGGAAAATATTTGGCTTGGAAAGTGGGCAAAGATGAATAAGTTAGATTAGGGGCTAATTCTATTTTGGGTTGTGGAGAAAAAAAATTATTGTCGAAAGCTATGGTAGGTTCTTTACAAGACAAGGGTTTTTACTTTCTTTACCAGGTGGGAGAATCAAATTCTTCTAGTTGGAAGCAGGTTTAGGTATTGGGTCTTTTTGGTGAGCAGGTTGTTTTGTGGAAGGCTTACACTGGTAGTCTTAATAAGATTCAGATCAAGTTGAGAGCTATATCAAATACTATTGCATGGGCATACAATAAATCTAGGGATTAGTATACGGTTAGACTTGGCTAAAAAGCAATTTTTGATCCTAATCCCCAAGGGTTTGCTTGGTGGTGGAAGTAGATTTTAAATTTTTTAGCCCCAAAAAAACAATTAAATTCATGTGGTTAGCTTTGAGAAATAAGGCTTTTACTTGGGAAGTTTTACAAAGGAGAAGTAGACAAGGTCCAAGTATTTGTATGTTGTGTCGGTTGGAGAAGGAAAACATCACACATTTGTTAATAAATATTTTTTTTCTCAACAAGTTTGGTTAAAAGTTGAACAGACAATTGGAGTTCAAGATATTTGGAAAGAAGAAACTGTGGAGATATGCTTAAGATAATGGTTTTTGAAAAAAGATCTAAAATGGTTTCTTTCTTTACCATGTCTTGTATGTTGGGGTATATGGTTCGCCAGAATGCAACTTTTTTTGAAGGGAAGTTAATACCCTCATTTCAGGTCATATTTCAAGTGAGGACTTTGGTCTCAATCAACAAGAGGTCTTGCAAACATAAGAAACCTTGACAAGTAGATAATTTGTTCATTGAAAAGTATAAACCATGGGGTTTTTTTGATGTGGCTAGTCAGGGACAATCAACTTTTAGCAACGCGGGAGGTATTATGTAATTCTTGGATACCCACTATATAAAATTTAAAGTAGGTCTTGGGATGGGTTCCAACAAATATGCAAAGTTTCAGGCGTTGAGGTTACTAATGAAGTGTGCTTTGAAGAGGTGAATAATTTATAATTTTTTGAAGATTCTACTCTAGTCATAAACTAGATGAAAGGATCTACTCAATTACAAAAAATTATGCTCAAACCAATGGGAGATGAACTACTGGAGGTAATTTTATTTTTTGAAAAGATCTCTTTTACTCATGTTTACAGGAAATTAAATCAATAAGTAGATAGGTTATCAAAAGAAGGTCAACATGTTCCAAAAGGTTTCTTTCAAATGGAAGAGATCAAGGATGGAGTTTCTTCTTTCACTCACATATCATACCCCTAGTTTCTATGCTAGCTCTGGGTTTTTACTATGGGTCTATCCATTGATTAGAGCTTTATGGTATATTTTAACTGTTTCTTTTCTTTATGATATTTTATTCTTTCTACTGGTTTCTTTTTCATTGGTTTCTATCCTGGTTCAGGACATGGAGGTTATTTTGATAAATAATGTATTGATATAAAAGGATTTTTATCCTTATTATCCCCATGTTGTTTTGAAGATGGGGTCTCCTATATGATCTATTTGATTGTAATTATATTTGACTCCTAGTAATTAGTTTTATCTAGGTTTTTGTTTGTGCCAAGGCACCTAAAAAGTGTAATTTTATTTCATTCTCGAAATAAAATTACAATTTTTTCTTTGTAAAAAAAAGGAAGATAAATTTTGGAGATTAAAATTGAGATAGGCTTGGTTTAAAGGAGGAGATTAAAACATAGTTTTCATAATATGGTAATGGTACATAGATCAACATCTAGAATTAGTAGAATTAAATTAGTGGACAAGGTTTGGATTGAAGACTAGAGTGAAATAAGAAAGGAAACAAGTTTTTTTATGAGAACATTATAGGACCAGAGGAGATTGAAGTTCTTAATGATAAACTATTATAAGAAGTACCTTAAACTATAACAAATGAAGACAATAGCAAACTAATAGGGCCTATTACTTTGGAAGGAGTTCATTTAGCTCTTTTCTCTTTTGATAAGTATAAATCCCCAAGTTTATATGGGATCTCAACAACATTCTATCAACATAACTAGGAAATAGTGAAGGATTATTTATTGGTGGCAATGGAATAGTCTAAGATAAAATAGTGCATGCCTTCTAAAATTAATGCAACATATCTTACCATGATTCCAAAAAAGAAGGATGCAATATTGTTTGATTCATTTTGGCCCATAAGCCTATGAAATATGACATATACGATAATATCCAAAGTGATGATAAATCAATTAAGACCATTGTTAGACATAATTATTTCAAAACAACAAGGAGAATTTGTAAAAGGGAGACAAAATTTAGATGGGACCATAGTAGCTCATGAAGTAATGCATTCAATAGCTTCAAGAAAAGAAAAAGCGATGATCTTAAAACTTGATGTGAAAATATCCTATGATAAGGTTAAATGGGATTTTCTTTTTGTAGTATTATAAAAGTTTAGATTTGGGAAGAAATGGGTTAGATGGATTAAAGCTTGTATATCTACAGTATCATATTCAGTTCTGGTCAATGGGCTAGTAAAAAATATTGGAGAATATTACATTATTTGGTACATGCAAATGTACTCCCATGGTACCTTCATGGTACAAATGTAAATATGTAATAGATTAGGGCTGAGTCTATAGTTTAGATAAGTTATTTATATTTTCTCTTTATGTAAGTGTCCATGTGTAATATATGCACAAGTGTCATGTAAGAGTGCAATGTGTAGGAAATGCACAAGTGTCATGTAAGTAAGAATGGAAGTGTATATTAAGAGAATGTGCACAAGTGTCATGTATTTAAGTGTGCAAATATGTAAAGTGAGGATGTGCACAAGAGTCTTGTATTAGGCGTGCATGCAGGGGAGTAAGAGTCATGTAGAAGTGTGCAAGTGTCATAGAGTCAAGGATGCATGTAAGCAGAGAGTGAAGAGTCTAGTATACAAGTGGCAAGATGAGAAGCCAAAGTTCAAGAATAGGAAAGGTCACATCTCCCAAATATGTGAGGATTACAACAAGTATTGAAGAGTCATATTAATATGTCTATATTATGGAGAAAAAGCTCCATACAATGTAACACGAGAAAAAGGAAAAACAAGTCTCATTGATAATAAAGCTTGTATATAGATTTTGAGCAATTCATATTGTAAGTATTCTTCATGCATGTACATGAATGATTTTGGCCATTTACATTCATATTTGATATTATAAGTGAATGTTATTTTTATTATTATATTGGCCTTGATATATATTTAAGTGCTCATATATTATTCTACTATTGATTATTGATATTTTGGCCTATAATATTGTTGAGAAGGTAGAGTGAAAGAGGTAACATCTATATGTTACACATCATAAGTGTTTCTATTGAACGTTACAAAAATAAAGGTACGTTGATTTATCTTTCATTCATTTATTGCTTGGAGGGAAAACAAATTATTTAATTTTAAAACTTTACTAAGTTTATTAAGTAGAAGTTATAATGTTTTCTACCTTATTAAATTTTTTAAATTCATTCATTTCAAAAGTTTATTTTTTGAGAAGCTTTTAGAGTTATTTTTTTAATAAGTTGTGTGTGGCTTCTATTGGGGGCCACTCCTATTACAAAAACAAAATAATACATTGCTCTCATTACATTTCTAACAAGTTAATTAAAGCATACCTATCTTTGCTTTTCTATCAAAAATATTCTCCATCTTCCTCAAACTCCTAAGTTTCCATAATAATTTTTTTTTAAGGAACTAACAATAAGAACAACCCTTACATGACATATAACCCTAGCATATAGAAGGAAAACAAACATAACAGTCATCCATCAAAGAGGAAATCAGTTCGATTATTTATTTTTTGTAGCAAAGGTTCTTTCTCCTATAGAGTGGCAAGATATGAGCATGCATTTTTGCACTTCAAGTTCCTGAGGTAATATCTAGTTGTACCAAATTTTGTAGGATATCCATTTTTAGAAAACTAACTATCACTAATTATTTCATAATTAAGGTACTAATATTTTCCATGGAATCTTTTGGATGATCTTTAGTAATCATTTGGATTGTATCAATGATATGATTCAAATTATCCTTTTGGGGTTGAATAGTATGTTGCTTGCATGATTCCTAATAGGTAATTGGTGTATCTGGAAGATGAGATTATTTCTTTTAAACTAGGATATTTGAAGGTTTTGAATCATTTGCATTTAGGGTCTTCTTCACCAAGGAGGAATCAAAGCATGATTAGATGTTCGGGTATCTCTTCTTCAAGTGGCCATATTGTTGATAACCATAACATCTTAGGAAGAAGTTTTCATATTCAATATTTTGGATTCATTCCCCTTTGCTTGAGGAGATAGTAATGGATTGAGTCCTAGGAACTAAAACATCCATCCAAACAATCAATCTTGCTTTACTCATATTAATTTTACTAGACAATTTTTTTTAGTTTGGGTATCCATATATTGGAATGCACCAATGGCATTATCAATTTTGGTGAATATCTTCTCTCTCCAAAACTCCACAAGGAGAGCATAAATATTCACCCAGACTGGGAAGCAATTAACTTCTTTTGTAAAAGGGTTGAAACTAAGAGTCCAAGGTCTTATATAAACACCCCTTTGTCCAAAAAACCAATTATATATATAATCCATTAGCCTATCTCCATCCACTAAATCTGAAAAGGAAACAAAAAAGAAAATTTTGGGTAGGAGAGTTACTTGGAATTTTTTACTGGTCCACCAATACTTAATGTATCCTTTGAGCTCCTCTAGGTATGGTATTTTGCCCTTGAGTTTGCAGATAATTTTTTGATCTTCATGGTCAGTCAGATTCAACCCAAATTCATCCTCTGAAATCTTGATAGAGGGCATGGGTTCATCCACATGTGAACCCAAATATCCTTGAGAAATATTTCTTCTGACCAAAGAGGCTTTCTCACGAACTAAAGAGACCATCTGCAAATAATCCTTTTCCTTAAATGCTTGATTGCACCTAGGGTTTGCATATCTTTCACAAATAATATAGTCAAATTTATCGTTTTGTTCCATATCTTGATTGCACCTAGGGTTTACACCTCTTTCACAATTAAAAGTATCATTTGTCCCCTCGTACTGAGTGGGGTTTGAACCTTGAACCTCTCCAAAGGGAGCCTAAAGCCCTTACCACTACTGTAAGCTTGCATCTCAAATTTTAAAAGTTATTTAAGTTATGGAGTAATAAGGATTACAACTAGGTTTTAATTTTTAAGGATTTAAAGTTTAATATTTCTTTTCAAGTCTTGAAGATTTAAATTTTTAATATTTCAAGATTTAAATTTTTTTGAGTGATATTAGTTTTTGAAGAATTGAAGATTGGTTTTTAAGTTTTTGGGAGTTAAAAGTTTTTAAGATTTGATATTTTTAAGATTTGAAGAAATTTAGATTTGAAGCTATTTTAAAAGTTTTATAAGTTTTTAAAATTAATTTTTTTTTGAATGAAAAAGCATTATATTAAATACAAAGCCTAAACATACAAAATGGGTGGACTAACACATCACACCCCAAGCACTAGCCAAACCGACTGAAAAGACAGCCAGGATAAAGTTCAACTGCCACATCACACCTCAAGCAAACGACAAACTGGCTGAGAAGACAGCCAGGACAAAGTTCAAAACATCACCGCCTAAAAACTACAAGAAGGTGGGCTTAACAACAAAACTAAAAATAGATCACAACAGCCATTAAGTGTTCCAACCCGACCCTGGCATCTCAGGAGCAAGCTGCTGAGTAGGACTCATGGGAGCCTCAAAGGGGGTGTTCCAAGCTAAATCACCAGCAGTGCCTGTGCTCCATCCAGTACTAGCGTCACCTTCACCACCCTTCAGAGAACCGACATCGACAGAATGTGGAGGAGTTCCCCATCCTTGGAAAGCTCCCCAACCATCCATATTGCACAAAGGATCAGGTTGAGGGCGATCACCCCAAGCGAAAACCTGTTGTGCAGAGCTTGAGAGCAGCAATCTCTATGCGTGCTCCTTAGATGGTTGAGAGCGAGCCCTAGAAGCTGGCCTATCCCTGTTATTCGATGGTGGGCGACGACGCTGTCTGGATCTGGATCGGGTATGTTGTTCATTCTCTGGGGGGACTCTGCTCACAGCACATGGTGCATTACCCCAATGGTCAATCAGCTCCTGCAAATGAGTGAGCTCCATTGCAACTTTATTAGCTTGCACCTGAATCTGTAACCAAGCATCATGAAATACCATCAGCTTATCTGAAAGGGAAAAAATAACAGAGGGAGTTTTATCTACAAAAACTATCTCATTTCTGGTTTTCCATGTATGAAATAGAATGCTAATTCTAAAAATGTTCCAGAATTCTAACAGAGGTTGAGAAAATTTTGGCGTATCTCCCAACAGATTGTGAAGCCAAGTTAAAGGAGCATGCAAAAATGGCCGAAAAAAGGACTCCATCCACTCCCAGGCCATCTTTGCTCTACTACAGTTCCAAAAAAGATGCGAGGTTGATTCTGCTTCCCCATAGAAAGGGCAAGTGGGAGTGGCAATTCCCAAGTGCTTAAGCCTGTGGCCAAGTGGCAGCCCCTGATACAACATACTCAAGGAAAAAGAGGCCTACTTAGGTTCAATATAAGGTGCCCAAGTGATCTGAAAGCGGGCTCTCCATCTGGATTTGGAAGAGAACAAATCCCAACGCCCATTGAGCTTTGGTACCATGGGTAAATTGGGCGAAAGCCAGCTGTAACCCTGCTTAGTCATGTAATTAAGTAGAGGAACATGTTTATACCATTCCCACTCTTTCCACCAAGGTTGTTGAATAACCTGACCAAGCTTAGGCCAAAGGGAAAAGGGGGTACAATTGATAACCACATCATACGTGGCTTTGTCTGTGGGCTTTAACACATACTATTGTTGAAAAATCTCCCAAGGGATCCAATCCCTATTCTGCCTGCAATAAAAATCTGAAAGGGACACAATGCCCTTTTTAAAAAACTTGTTAGCATGAATCCATTGAACTTGAGCGAGTGGTTGTCCCTGATACTGAACCACAGGGGACCACCAAACATTCAAATCGGCAATAGCTGCCCCCTGGTGGCGACCAACTCCTTTCCAATGGAGCCAGGGCTTGATTGACTCCCAAGCTCACCAAATACTTTGAGTCACAAAGGACCCAACAATTTTAAAAGAAATAGGAGCTACAAAAATGGAAGGTAAATCCAATCCCTTCCAACATTTCTTGCCATTGGGTAGCCCTGATGCCACATAGTTCCTAAGCAGAACTTTCCATGCTTCATCCCCTTTAAGAGTTCTGATAATCCATTTAGCGTTGAGAGCCAGACCTTGACGAAAGCAATTAAACAACCCCAACCCTCCTGACTTTTTAGGAAGGCAACAGAACTCCCAAGCAACTTTATGGAAGCCATGTTTTTGAGAAGAATTAGCCCATAAAAAATCCCTCAAAAGCTTTTCCAGCTTCTTATAACAGGCTTGAGAAGGAACCCAACAGGAGGAGTAATAAACATGAGTACTGGCAAGAATTTTAGAGCAGATTTGGAATTTACCCGCAAGGGACAACTTCTTGGTGATCCAGTAAGTGAGCTTGCTCTCCACTCTTTGCACTACATACTCCCAAAGTTGAGATGGGGTGCTCTGAAAAGCAAAGGGAATGCCCAAAAATTTGAACATCTCCCCAGGTTGAATCCACCTCCATTGGTATTGCTCAAGCCAGGGTGGAAGGGGAAGGGAGGACTGCCTATAGCAAGCAGTCTTCCTCCACTGAATACTGGAACCGGAGGCTTTGCAAAACACATCCAGGCTGGAAAGAGCTTGTGTGACAGACGCTTCATCTTCAATGAGTGTTAAAAAAGAATCATCCACAAAGTGGCCATTGATGAGTTGCCCTTGCCCTCCTGGTAGGGAAATACCCTTAACCAGTCCTTGTGATGCTTTGTGGTGAGAAGGTACCCAAAAGCTTCAGCTGCAAGCACATAGAGGGAGGGGGCAAGAGGACACCCCTGGCGAACAGATCTGAATAGACCAATGCGCTCTGTTTGCACACCATTCAGCGTGAGAACCGCTGAAGCATCTGTAAACAACATCTTCACAGATTGGACAAAGCCAGGACCAAATCCAAGTGTTGTAAGCATTGATAGAATAAAGTGCCATTCTATTCTATCATATGCTTTTTCAAAGTCAATTTTAATAAACATCACCGGTTGCTGAGACTGTCGTGCCCATTCCATACCTTCCCAAACTGCTAGGACATTATCCAGAATATAGCGATTGCGAATAAAGCCTCTTTTGTTCATGCCTCACAATAAGAGGAAGCAGAGGCCGAAGTCTAAGAGCAAGGGCTTTAGCAATAATTTTATAGCTGACATTCAGCAGAGTGATAGGCCTCCAGTTGGTGATCACCTCAGGATCACCAGGCTTAGGAATGAATTTGATGTTGCCTCTGTTGATAAGTGATCCTAAGGAACCAGTGGACATGGCTTCCTGATAAACCCGTAGAAGATCAGGGCCAACCATATCCCACAAAGCTTTATAAAATTCACAAGGAAAACCATCAAGGCCTGGCGCTTTGTCATTAGCCATGTGAGATAAAGCCTCAGCAAGATCATCTAATGAAAGAGGTTTATCACAAGCTTCATGCTGGGAGGGTGAAAGCTTATTGGGAACCACCGAGCAACAATCCTCCAGCGCTTGTTGTCTCTCAGCCGAGAGATGTTGGGCAACAAAGACCTATTGATAGTGGTTAACAAATGCCTTAGAAATGTCAGGCAACTCTGATAGCCTTTCGCCATTATCCATAATGGCTTTGAATTGAACCGCTTGCCTAGGCGGTCTGAGTCTCTGAAAGAACTCCTTGGAGACCCTATCTCCGACTTTGAGCCAGTGCATTCTGGCACGGATCTATGCACCTCTGGCCTCATATAACTCAGCCTTCTTAAGCTCATGTCGAAGGATTGCAACATACTGTTGCAGATTGACACTGAGAGGGGAAGCATCAAGCCTAACAGATGCTTTGGCAAACTCTCGCTTCAGGGCTAGATTTGTCTGCTTACGCAGCTGGGCAAGCTTGACCCCAAGAGCGCGAAGCAAGGTGGTTGTGCGAGCAATGGCATCATTCCACCAAGCAATCCAACCCGTATTCCCGGATGGCCGAGGAACCAGGTTCCAAACCCTAATAATATGAGCAATAGAAGCAGGATGTTGAAGGAAAGAGATATTTAGGAAAAACTGAGAAGAAAAGGTCTTGGCTGGCAATGTGCTCGAAGAGATGTTAAAAATAATGGGCACATGATCCGACACCGTAGAACCAACAAGAGCCACCATCGGAGGAGTGGATGGCACAATGGTCTAAAAACTGAACCCAAAGTGATCCGTTAGCATTGCTCTATCAAGCCGCTTTAAAATTCGATCATCCCCACTTTGAAAATTGGACCAAGAAAACCAAAGTGAGTGCGAGAAGTCTTTGGAGGAAGAACAAGCATTGGGGTCAAAAAGCCCTAATTTGTTTTTAAAAAAAAACCAAGCTTCTCGCTCCCCAGAACACCATCACATAGGGAGGCGGCCCACTTTATCAAAAGTTGTCTCAATCATATTGAAATCACCACAGAGCAACCAGACAACGAAGGGTAAGGACAAAGCCAACCACCGCCAGAGAGCACATCGGTCAGGGGCATGATTGGATGCATACACATTTACAATTCCAAAAGAATGTCCATCAACTTCAAAAAGGGTCCACACAACCTGATTAGAAGGGTCCACCCCCCAAGTAACCAGATGAGATTGCCAGGTGGGAGCCACAAAAGTGACAGCTCCACCTCGACCTACAACATGATTAGTAGAATAAAATTGGCTGCCAGGCCAAATAAAAGAACATGCGCATTGTAAGTTAAAAGTAGAGATCTTAACTTCTTGCAAACAAAGAAAATCAAACCTGCCATGCTGACGACAAAGCTTATCAATCTCACTACGGACCAAGTATTTACGGACTGGGTCCGTCAAACCTCTGACATTCCAGGATAGAAATATCATGAGGAACTGTCAAGCTGCATATCACCTTCAATAACCTCAGAAGCACCTAAATCCCCAAGCGAGGAGTAAGTGTTTGAGAGGAATCGATCATGGTTTCCTTCCAAAAACAATGTATAAGGTCGTTTGTCACTGCTGGGACTGCGAGACCTTCTCGCCCATGCCTTCTCAAGGGCAGCTTGTAAATTAACCTGAAGACCCTCATTCTCTGCCACAACGGATGGCCTGTGGAGGGGCACCGGTGCAGCAACATGCATGGCCATCTTATCTTTGGGTGCATGCACCAGAGGAGCCATCCTCTGCCCAGTGGGTTTAACAAAGGGTTTGATGGGATGATTTCTTTTGGTAACAGTAGTCTAGGAGTCCTGCGAACCATTATGCGTGGGTCTTTGCTCGCCTTGAGCAACCCGAGATGGTTGTGCAGGCGCAGAGCTTGGAGGGTTGGCTGTGACTTTATTCTGCTTGAAACACCCCTCCATGAGCGGGCAATCTTTAATCATATGCGCTGTCGATTGACAACGAAAACAAGTGTTCGACAGGTTAATATAAACCAGCTTTTGAACAAAGGATACATCCCCAACACTAATGGTGAGATGATCCCTGAGATCCTTAGAGAGATCAATTTTCACACAAACCCTTCGAAAGGGATGAGCACCAAAAAACCGTGGATTCTCAATGCACACAAAATGGCCTAACGGGGCAACTAGGGTTTCCAAGAAAGGCCAAAGAGTCGATGGCAGGCCAGGGAGCTCAACCCACACTGGCACCTCAAGGGATGCACCCTCTTCAATAGAAAATTCTCGGGTCCATGGTTGGAAAACTAACAGAGAGTTACGCACATACCAGGGGCCATGGTCAAAAACTGCATGCACATGCTCAGGAGCAGAGAAACGAAACAAAAAAACCCCTTGGTCAGGTTTTGAATTCCATCAACCTCAATGCCATGAGGAGTCCAGTAATGTTGAATCCAGCTACGGATTAGCGACTCATTGGGGATTCGACCCAAGAAATAGCCAATAAGTGTATTATTCTCTAACCAGCTACATGATTGATTGAAATCATCTAATGGAATAGTAACATCGGCACCAGAGCCATACCACGTGGAAGACCTTCAAGACGAACTTCCTTGGTTCCTTGTTGCACGTCATAGCTAAGTCCAACAACTTCGACAAGAGACAAAGTCGCTAAATGTCCAGCGACCATCTTAAATGAAAACCAACCACCAAGGTGGTGGAGGCCTAACAACGTGGAGCTTAGCACGTTTTATCGACCAAACCCTACACAAAACCCTAAGCATACGACGTCGTAACACCTTGAAAAAAGCAATTCTCTCGGCTCTTGAAAGAAATTTAAAATTTTGAAATTTAACATTTTGTAAATTTAATTTAGTAGGGAATTTAAAAGGGTTTCTACTTCAAAAGTTTAGAAATTTTAAATTTTCTTATTCAAGTTATTTTTAACTTGGGAGATATAAGGATTACCACTTCAAAGGAATTGAATTGTAAACTTTTGTTATTATGGAAGAAAATATGAAATCCATAATCAAGTAGAAAAAACTAGAAGTTATAAAGTCTATCATTGGTAAATTGATTGAAAAATCTAAAAGCAAGCTAGATATGGCTATACAGTTTATCTATAGAGAAGTAACGAATGAAAATTTTGAGATATTTGAATATTATTTACATTCAAAGCTTGTTGAAGCAATTGATAATTCAAAGGATGACATTATGATACCTATTGATATAGGTAGCATAATGTATATGGCATTGCTTTCACTTGAAATTCATAAATATGAAAATCTAAAACAAAAAGAGTTGATTGAAACTCTACAAGAAAAATAGTTGTTGACCATGATCCAAATGAATCGTGTGAATCATTTGTAAAAATTGTGTTTCATTCTTCATGCAATATTGATATTCCAAACACTTCAAATTTAGGAAATTATTATGATTCTTTAAGTGAATGTTTAGAGATTTCAAGAATAAAATAAACACATGATCAAGAGAGAAAAAAAAAATTCAAATTATTCATGACCAAGAATCAAAAGCATACACCAAAGAAGAATCTCAAGTAGTTCATGAACAAGATAATGAAGATACAAAGACTTAAGATTAAAATAATGGAGATGAAGGAGAACTCAAAGCAGAACTCAAGCAAGAAACTGGAGATGAATCTCAAGTAGAGGTTCATGAACAATGCAAGGCCACATGAAGATTGAAGATGAAGACCATGATTGAATACTAAAGTCTTTAGTAACTAAATAATGTAATACAAGGGGGTGTTAAAGAATATTACATTATTGGTATATGTGAATGTACCCTTATGGTACCTTCATGGTACAAATGTAAATATGTAATGGATCAGGGTTGAGTCTATAGTTTAGATAAGTAATTTATATTTTCTCTTTATATAAGTGTTCATATGCATAATATGCATAAGTGTCATGTAAGAGTGTAATGTGCAAGAAATACACAAGTGTCATGTAAGAGTGCAATGTGTAAGAAATGAACAAGTGTCATGTAAGAGTGCAATGTGTAAGAAATGAACAAGTGTCATGTAAGAGTGCAAGTGTGTATAGAGTTGCAATCTTACTGTAGTGGTAAGGGATTTGGCCTCTCTTTGAGAGGTTCAAGGTACTCAGTATGGGGAGATAAGGACCTCTCATAAAAACTTATATAAACTCGTTGAAAAAAGAGTGCAAGCATGTATTGAGAGAATGTGCACAAGTATCATGTATGTAAGTGTGCAAATATGTAAAGTGAGGATGTGCACAAGTGTCTAGTATTATGAATGCATGCAAGAGAGTAAGAGTCATGTAAAAGTGTGCAAGTGTCATAGAGTCAAGTATGCATGTAAGAAGGGAGTGAAGAGTCTAGTATACAAGTGGCAAGATGAGAATCCAAAGGTCAATAATAGGAAAGGTCACATCTCCCAGATATGTGAGGAGTGCAATAGACAAGTATTGAAGAGTCATATTACTATGTCTATATTATGGAGAAAAATATTTAGACAATGTAACACAAGAAAAAAGGAAAAACAATCTCATTGATAGTAAAGCTCGTATATAGATTTTGAGCAATTCATATTTTAAGTATTCTTCATGCAAGTACATGAATGATTTTAGCCATTTAAATTCATATTTTTTTATTAGGTAAATGAAGGAGTTTTGAAAGGGTCCTCAAACCTTTTACAAAGCAAAACAAAAGTCCTCTTGGGCCAAACCCAAGGAGTACCTCACACTAAAAGAGAGCAAAATTAGTTGGATACAATCTAGCAATAAAATAACTGGCTCAAATAAAACAAGAGAAAATATATCCTAAATTAAAATATCCAACAAACATCGAGGACCAACCAACAACAAATTCAAATCAAGCCCACCTAAAATGAGTATCATCAAATGAAACTAAAATTCAAAATTTAGAAACCCCGCCTAGAGTTGGAGCTCTGAAACTTGGGATCCAAACCATAACAGCTCAGAAACTGGACATTCGACAATAGGCACAAAGGAACCTACAATTGGAGCCCATAAGAAAAGGTGCTATTAATTGAATTGCAGGGTGCCAAACAAGGGCCTTGCATACAAAACCACAACCACCAACAGCATGAAAAAATCCTATAGTCGGGTCACCAACTTAAAACTTTCCCTCCCAAAGAGGGAAAAAAATATTTGAGCTCAAGGGCATTCAAATTTTAATCATCATCCCACCTAATAAAGAGCTCAAAATTAAAAAACCCCACCCTTGAGGAACTCTGCAATAGACATTTTCCATCCAAAAGAGAGCAGAGATTCGAAGCCAACTGGAAGTAAATCTAGCAAATTTGAAACACAAGGCACAAAGAAGAATATCCCATCCAATAGGCATCAACTAGCTTAGGCTAGAAACAACAAGAAGAAAAATCCCTCTTCAAATGGAATATAAGACAATAAGAGAATGAGACCTCCCATTCCACGAAAGCCAAAGCTCAGTCCAACAAATAAATCATCTTGTCCAATAGGAGCCTTACAACTAGAGCTCAAACCAACTGAAAAAGATTATTGCCCAATGATAAAAGAAATAATAGTTGAGCATTGGCAACACAACAAACCAACGTCCACTAAGAATTTGGATCTCTTGTAATTGGTGCAAAGATATGCAACTCGTGCACCACCAAAAGCCCAAACACTCCACCACAAACTAATCTAACCTTCCACCCAACAACACATCTAGCTATTGCAGTTCCTTTAGTTGACCCAACCTTCTACCTAGCCCCCCAACTATGGTTCCTTCAACCAACCCAACCTTCCACCCAACCACTAGTTTGTTGTTAGAGTTCCTTCAACCAAACCAAAATACCCGATATTACAAAACAAACTAAACCAGCCTTCCACCCAATAACACAACTAATTATTGTGGTTCCTTTAGCTGACCAATCCTTCCACCCAACCCCTCCAACTATGGTTTCATTAGCTAACCCAACATTCCTTCCAATAAACCAACTTGTTGTATTTTCCAACCTAATTAGTTCTCCACCTAGCAACCCATTATTGTTGGATAGGAGGGCTTATTTTCCAAAAATACCAACACTCTAATGGTAGCACCCACGAACTAGGTTATGGGACAAACACCCCATTGGAGCATATATCTCTATTTTTACTCTTGCATAAACACTTTTAGGTTAGAAAGAAATCTTGAGAGCCGCTCTTAGGTGGTCGACAATGTTGTTCCATCCAAGTATCCCACTATCTAGAGTAAATCCACAAGATATTTTTTTTGTCCCCCTTCGCATCGTAGAGATTCGAACCATGGACCTCCCATTCAATGAGGCCAGGCTCACCTTATCCACTTGCGCTACAAAGGTGGACAAAAAATTTAGGTTAAAAAATAACCTCGAGAGTCACTCTTAGGTGGTCGATAATGCCATCCCATTCATGTATACCACTATCTAGAGGGAAGCCACAAGAGGTTTTTTTGTCCCCCTTCCAGTCTCGAGGTTTCTTTCTAACCATTTACATTCATATTTGATATTATAAGTGAATGTTATTTTTATTATTATATTGGCCTTGATATATATTTAATTGCTCATATATTATTCTACTCTTGATTATTGATATTTTGATCTATAATATTGTTGGCTTATTTACATTGGGACTTGTGATATTTTGAGATAGTTAAGCTTAAAAGCCAACAACAAGATAATTTAAAGCCAAGAGAAGTCTTAAACAAGGAGATCCTCTATCACCATAAATTTCCATTATTATGGTAAAGTTGTTAGGAAGGAACTTGAATAAGGCTTACAAAGATGGGCTACTAAGTGGATTTAAGACTATTAATAACATCGACAACATCATTCATCAAAAATTTGTAGATGATACAACCCTTTTGGGAGGGTAGGGATAAACAGGGCTAGATATTTGAATAAATTATTAAAGGAATATGAAAGCATATCAAGGCATAAAGTTAATAGGATAAAATCTAAAATTTACTTCTTAAACACTCCAGCTAGAACCAAAGTAGGGATATGTAGTTTATTTCAAATGGAGGAGGTAAATTTACCAATAAATTATCTAGGGATGCCCTTATTTAAGGGGAGAATGAGGATAGAATTGTGGAATCCAATTATTAGTAGAGTTCATAATATACTACCACCATATAAAGGTAGATGATTATCATTTTTTTTAATTGGTTATATGGGATTGAAATGGGTCCCACCCGTATTACATCATCCCCATGTAGTGGTATTACAACAGTTTGGATGGTATCCATTTATCACTTGGCAAGATTCGAAGCTAGGTTTCTTCCTTGAATGTTAAAGAATATAATCAATTGAATTAATATCATTTGATAGGTAGATGGTTATCGTTGGTAGGAAGAGTGCAATTATTTAAATCAATCTTATAGGCCATTCCAACATATAATATGTCCTTGTAAATTATCCCAAAATCGATAGAAAAAAGTTTAATTTATATTATGAGATCATTTTTGTGGTTAGGATTAAATGAGAAAAGGAAATTTCCCTTGGTGGGAGCAATATGTGTGATGATAAAACTAGGGGAGGTCTCTGTTTAGGAGTGCTTATGGATGCAAAATTAGCTATAAAGGGAAAAGTAAATTGGATATTGTACAAAGAGACTCAAAGACAATGTACAAGAATTCTTATAGGTAAGTATGTTGAGCCCAATGACCCAAACTTAATATTTATTGCATTCTCATGACCAAATGGTTTTGCACTATGAAACGATTTAAAAAAATAATTGATCTAGAGATTAAAGGTCCAAGATGGATGGTTGGAACTGGAGAAAAAAATCTATTTGGATGTATACTTTATGTGATCAAAAATCTCTCAATCTAGATCCAAATTTGGAACTATAGATGAGATTACTTCATGAAAATATGGTGTTGGAGTTTCAAACATTATGTACAAGGATCAATAAGGAAGATGCAAATGGAAAGAAAAATTATTTACAAGTATATCAGACATTGTTGCTAGGAGACAGTTGAGCAGAAAGATAACTTCAATGATTATTCTGAGAGGATCCACAAATAAGATGATTTGGGAGCTGAATAGATTAGGAGAATACACAACATGAAGTAGATATAATTTAAAGCACTAACAAAATAGAAAACCACAAGAATATGGAGAGATATTTGAGATAGCCCTAGATTTCCTAAAGTTAAAATATTTGTTTGGCTAGTAGGTCATAGAATAGTTTTATCTTGGGATGACCTTATGAAATATGGTTTTAATGGCCCCTCACAATGTGTTCTATGTAAAAAGGAGGAGAGTATAGACCATCTCTTGGGATATTGCTCAATAGTCTGGAAACTATGACAATGGATTATTAATATGTTTGGTAAATGCATGCTGACGAATGGTAAAATCGAAGAATGGTTAAAGCAATGGAAGAGCACTTTTAAAAGTGAGGCTTTATAGATAATCTAAGATACAATACTTTGGATTGTATGGTTAGAAAGGAATAGAAGAATATTTAAAGAAAAGAAAAATAGTTTAGAGGTAATAAAAATGAAGATTTGTTTAGCCATAGAGGAGGCTAAACCAAGCCTATCAACTCATCCAATCCCTAATCTTGAAGTAGAGAGCCTTGATATATGGAGTCAAGTGACCAAGTGGAGTTGATCAAACGAAATTTTAATGAAGCATCTAAAGGAAATCTATGACCAGCAGTAGGATGAGGAATACTTAGAAATAAAAAGGGGAGAGATTTTATCTCATTACACTTTCAATAGTGGACTTAAGACAAATAATGAAGCTAAAGGTTAGGTATATTTGGAAGGGTTAGATATATGCAAACAAAAAAAATGGAACAAAGTATGGATGGAAGGTGATTTACTAATAGTAATAAATGCAATTTTGAGGAAAGTAGAGGCTCCATGGAACATACAAGAGATAACTGTAGAAATACAAGACCTTGCTACAAAGTTTTAAAAAATCAACTTTACACATACATTAATGGAAGGAAACAAATGTGTAGATAGGCTAGCCAATAAAGGAGTTTTAATAGAGGATCGAGAAGTTAACTTCTCTTTTCCATGGTTAGAGGAAGTGGTAAGTTTAGCTAAAATTGACAGTAAAATGTTTTTTTTTGTGGAAAACATCCCAGAAGGGATGCCACTTTTGGGTAAGACCCAAGGAGGCAGGGGTATCTCTTCCACAAAAATTGCCCAGGGCTCGCACCTGGCCTACCACCTTTGACATACTCAAGGAGCAAACCTGAAACAACAAAAAACAAGAACACACAATCACAAACACACAATAAGATTAAAAAAAAACATGCTCCTTGAGTGTGTCGAAAAGATAAAGCACAACCAAACACACACACAATAAGATAAAAAAAAACACAACACGAACCACATAGAAAAAACACAAGAACAACATAACAAAACACAAACATGACAAAAACAACATAACACTACAAAGACAACCAACAAAAACATGAAAAACAAAAACAACCAAAACCTAAAAAATAAAAAATAAAAAACAAAAAAAAACAACCAACAACAAACAACAAACAAAAACAAAAACATAGAAAACACTCACACACCAAAACACAAAAACACCAATTAACACAAACATACAGAAACACAAGAACAAGAACAACAAAAACACAAGAACAATAACAAAAAACACAAGAACAACACAAAAACACAAAAACAAAACAAAACAAAAAACACACACACACACCTCAAAAAACAAAAAAAAAAAGAAAAAAATTGAACACAACAATGACCTTTCTAGACCAAAAGACTTTTAAGGCAAGAATCAACAGAGGAAACAAAAGAAAGATTAGTTTGAGCTAGGGAACTAAAATACCCTGACCGAACCAAAGAGAAGCAAAAATAAAGCAAGAAGAAACTAGGTACCTCCAGAACTGGAGCCATCCAAAGAAATGATAGAAAGAAGAGCTTCCCTTATTTGCGAAGCCCACCATCTAGGAGGGTGGTCGTAGCAAGTAAGATCACCTTTGTCCAAAGCCCAATTAGCTAAAGCATCAACACTCTTGTTCTGATCTCTGACCACATGATTGTAATCAACTTTCAAAAATCCCATCTGGATTAACTGAATCTTCTCAATAATTCTTTTTATTCTCCAATCAACCTTATGATTCTTAGGAGTCTTCAAAAGATTAATCATGAGTTGAGAGTCAGACTCAACTAGCACCTTTTCCCATCCAACCTTAGTAGCCTCTTGAAGGCCTCTGAGGATACCATACCCCTCAGCAAGGTTATTGGATAGAATACCCAAATTCTCAGCAAAAGTAAAAACCAGGGAGCCATCTGAAAGTCTACCAATTCCTCCCGCACTAGCTTTTCTAGGGTTCCCTCTAGAGGCTCCATCAGTATTGACTTTTCCAAAATCCTTAGGAGGAGGTTGCCAATTCCTTGTTCTATCCATCTTGCAATTACTCACATTCCCTTTAAGTTGGTTGCCCTTAGAAGAGTTAATCTTCAATCTTTGCATCACTTGATCCCATCTTTGGTGGGAGTTTTGGGGGTGATTAAGGAGTTGTTGGACTGATTCAACTAAGTTGGCAATGGTCTTTTGCCAGATATAGTGAATATCCTTCCTATCTTGATTAAAAATTCATTTGTTCCTTTCATTCCAGATATTCCAAAGAAGAATGGTAGAACCCATCCAAACTAACTGCCTAATAAAATGATCAACACCCTCTTGTTTAGGCCAATCCCTCCAAAGTTGTTCAAAAGTAAAAAAATTGGACCACTGTAAGCCAAGTAAAGTGGCCATTCTCCTCCATAGCTCAGAGGCTAAAGTACACTCAATAAAAATATGGCTGAGAGTTTCCACATTCTCTTCACACATTTCACATCTAAAAGGGCCATGAAAACCATGCTTCATAAGTTGCTCACCAAGTAAGCACCCTACGATGCAATAAAAGCCAAGTAAAGAACCTCACCTTAGGCCAGAGCTTTTGAGCCCACAACTGAGAAAATATGTCAGATGATTGGTTGGGATTATTATGGCATAAGGCCAAATAACCTTGAGCAACTGAATACTCACCCTTAGTAGTGTTGTTCCATCCAAAACAATCTTTTTCATGGGACCAAGAGAGAGATCTCATATGAAGGATGCATTGGATATCTTGTCTTTACCTTTCTAGGATTTGAATAGGCCAGTCCTCAATAGGGATCCAATATCTACCAACCTTTGAATTACCAATATGGTACCGATAATAATTAGCCACCTTTATCCAGTTAGCTCGGTGAAGCTCCTCCATCCAAGGCCTCCAATCGGGAAACTGAGTTATCAAAGGCTTGTGACCATCCCAAGAATCTGTCCAAAAATTTACCTGTTGACCATTATGAATGATCCAAAATAATTTTTTCTTTATCAAATCCTCACCAGTCTTAAGAACTGCTAAAATGGGAGAACCTTTGGTAGGCAATTGATAGCGAACAAGGTCTTCAGGACTTTTGTTCTCAGCATATTTAGCACGAAGATTATTGGCCCAAAGAGCATTGGGGTTATGCAAAATCCTCCAATATAATTTAGCAGCTAAAGCTTTGTTGTTATTAATAGCAGACCGGAATCCTAACCCCCCTTCATTCTTAGGAAGACATAAAGTGTCCCATTTCACCAAGGCCCATTTTCTTTTCTCCTTAGTACCACTCCAGAGGAACCGATGACTGATTTGATCCAGTTCTCGAAGAACAACCTTTGGGATATTCAACATGGTAGAAACATAAATAGGAATAGCTTGAAGGACTGATTTTACCAAGGTGATTCTACCCCCAGAAGAAAGCCACCTATTGGTCCACTTTCCAATTTTCTTCTTGACTTTGTCCAACAACCAATTCCAATTTTTTTTCTATCTTTGAATATTGATGGGAATACCTAAATAAGTGATCGGAAGGGAGGTCTTCTTATATCTTAATTTATCCAAGACCATGGATTCCTGTCTGGCAGAGTAGTGAAAGAAAATGACTTTAGATTTATCTTCATTGATCAATTGCTCGATAGCCTTAGAAAAATAGCTAATGATTTGCTTAATATTAGAAGCTTCCTTAACTGTAGCTTTACCTAAAAGAGTAGAGTCATCAACAAATTGAAGATGAGAGATAGGTCTAGCTCCATGAGCAATGGTAACTCCCTCAAGGGTTTTGTTTTCTCTCTTTTTGGTTATAGTCCTACCCAAGCATTCAACAAGAATGATGAATAAATAAGGGGAAAGGGGGTCACCTTGCCTAATACCTCTGGAAGCATGGAACAATTGAGAAGGCCTACCATTGATAAGAACTAAGTAGGAAACTGAAGAGATACATCCCATAATCCAATCCATCCAATCTTGAGAGAAACCAAATTGCCTCAAAACTTTGATAAGGAAGTGCCAATCCACTCTATCATAAGCTTTGGATAAGTCTAACCGAATGAACATGGAAGGAGATTTTTGCATATCCATGGAATGGATGGCTTCTTGAGCAAGAACTATCTCATCCACTATTTGATGCCCTTCCACATAACCCCCTTGTTCAAGGGAAATAATCTTATGCAAAAGAGGCTTCAACCTTTCTGCCATGATCTTAGTAATGATTTTGAGAAGAACATTACATAAAGCAATAGGTCTAAAAGGTTGAGATATGATCAACCTCTTGAGCTTTTGGAACAAGAGTAATATAAGTTTTATTGATAACCTTCAAAATTTCTTTGGCTTTCCTGGCTTCTTCCACCACCTCTAATAAATCAACATGAAGGATATCCCAGAACTCTTGGTAGAACTCAATGGGAAAACCATCAGGACCTGGGGTTTTCCCTTTTTGCATTTTAAAAACTACCTATTGAAGCTCATTGATAGTAATAGGAGCAGTCAAAATAGAGTTATCCTCATAAGTGATAAGAGAAGGGATTGCTTGAAGAACATTTTGTTGAGAAGCTGAGTCAAGAGGAGTAGCAACAAAAATATTGGAAAAGTAATTGACAACAATAGAGTTCATGCCATCCCAAGTGTAGACAACATCTCCAGAATCTGATTTCAGGGAAGAAATAAAGTTGTGAGATCTTCGAGCTAGAAGAGATTTGTGGAAGAAATTTGTGTTTCGATCTCCTTCTTTGAGCCATTGAATTCTAGATTTTTGCTTCCATAAGAGTTCTTCTCTTTTTTCCCATTCCTCTAACTAAGTTGTGAGATTAATTTCATCTGCACTTCTACTCTCTGTGAGGCCATCTAAATGGATTTTCTTATTCAAATTTTCAAGTTGAGCAATAACTTCATATTTTTTTTATGAACATCCCCAAACTCCTTCCAGTTCCAAGTCTTGATTTTGGATTTAATATATTGCAATATTTTGGCAAAATAGAACATCTTAGTCCCATACCTAGGTTTACCTTCCTTCCACCATTGTTGCACTCGAGGTCTAAAGGAACTATCTCTAAGCCACATTAACTGGAATCGAAAAGGAGAGAAACTCACATTGGTTTTCCACATTTCCACCATGATTGGCCAGTGATCCGAACCAACATTGTTAAGAGTCTTCACTTTAGGAATGTGACCATGGATTAAGAAATTGTCAGAGAGCAAGAACCTATCCAATCTCTCCATTATACAAGCTAAGCCTTGCCTTCTGTTAGACCAAGTCATAAGGCCATTATCTGGTTGGATGTCCACAAGATGGAGGTTTGCAATATATTCGCTCATGAGGTCAGTGCTCCTATCCAAATTTCTATTTCCCCCCATTTTCTCATCCAGAGAGAGGATGGTATTGAAATCTCCTCCGATCAAGATCCAAGCTTCAGGAAAATGAGAGATAATATAAGTTATATCCTTCCACTGTCTTCTTTTTTCCTCCAAAGTAGTCGGAGCATAAACAGTAATGCAGAGCATAATTTGGTTGGAATGTCTACTTTGAATAGCTATAGCCAAAAGACCCCAACTGCCAACCATATGGTGAATAACTACCTCTTTTGGGTCCCAAAGGCAAGCAATGCCACCAGAAGTCCCCTGAGAACTGAGGGAAACCACTTTTCCAGTTGGCCAAATTTTACTAGCAATTGATTCCATTTCCTCTATTGACATCTTCGTTTCTTGAAGGAAAACAAGATGTGGATGATTTATCTGAATCATTCTTCTAATTTCATTTTGTTTTGAAAGACTCCCTTTGAGTCCTCTAATATTCCAAGTGATGATCTTCATTAATACTAGGGCTAAAAAAGTTGGGAAGGGTATTAATCTTACCTTCCTCTACAAGCTTTTCACCTTCTTTTGCCCTATGATGTTGATTGGTCTTGCGACCTGCCTTTTGATTAGAATCCATCTTCAATTTTTTTTTCCTGTTTCTTGACTTACTCCAATTGAATCTGAGATGGCTTCTAACCTTGAAGAATGCATGTACACAACCAAAGTGTTACCAGAAGGTTCAACAGAGTCTATATTGGAACCTGTATTATTTGAAGTTTTAACATTTAAAATATTGTTTTTCTTATGTATATTTTCTCCCTTTTTTTTGTTGAAAACCTTTGATTTGTTGGTTTATCTCTGAATTCTTCCCTTCATATTTAAATTGTGTTTCTAAGATTTATGTTTCCATTATTTCCTCTTCCTCACTTGGGACATCATTTGTGGAAAGAATTTCAAACATATTAGCAAATAACTTAGATTGATCCTTCATAACTGGTTTTTTTTAAGTGTTCTTCTTCTTAGGCATTTGGAAACCTGTTGAGTTTATATCTTCTTTCTTTTGATCTGGAATTTTATTTGGGCAAACACTAGCCAAATGACCATATTCATGGCAAATTCTACAACGAAAAGGAATGTTCTCATAGTCCACTACTTGCTCCCAAGTGTCCTCCCCAAATTGTAATGTGATATTTTTAGGTAGGGGTTTGTCAAAATCCATTAAAACACAAATCCAAGCATAAATAATATGTTCAAATTTTTGAGTACAATCAACAATCATCATAAAAGTTCCTAAAGAGTTTCCAATTGAAGAAAAAATAGTCAAATTCCAGAATTCAATTGGGAGGCCAAAGAGTCTAACCCACACGGGACCTGTAGAAGGCATCTCTTCTTCGGCTTTAAATTTAGTATGCCAGGGCTTCATGAAAAGCCCTGCCCTTCCAAAGAACCAGGGACCCCCTTGAAATGTTTTCTCTCTATCTTCATTATTAGCAAATAAAACAAGAAAATAACCATTTGGATAAATAGAGATTTGTAACTCACCTTTAGTTTTCCAACTTTTTGCATCCCAGACTTTGAAAGCAGATAGGCTCGAACGAAAACCCACGAAACGACAAATTAGTCCTCTTTTTTCTAGATCTTCAATGCCAGTCTGAATGTTACCCATATCAAGCTTAACAATAGGAGTTCCATCAGCTGCTTTAAGACATCCTGACTCCATTTTCCTAGGATCCATCTTAGGCATTCTTAGAGGTTTATGGGAAGCCCTAAGATTAATATTAGCATTAGGTTGAGGTTGTCCACCACGAAGGGCATCCCTAAAATTCATTTTTGGGGCTGAGTCTTGGAAATTCTTACCCTTGACAGGGGTTTCCACAGTGGATTTATTTTGTGGGTGCACCTTAGCACCAGATTCACTTGAGATCTGAGCCATTTTTTGATCAACTGCTTGAAACTTGTTTCGTGATCTCTTTAATCCATGCCCTAGATGTCATGGAAAGGTATGATTTTCACTTTTCTTTTGTGCAACAAATTGGAAGTCATTGTCAATCAAGTTCACATCATGAAGATCTATTGAAAGATAGATTTCTAACCCATCTTGGATCCCCTACAACATATCCTACTAAAATCTTGAGCAGAAACCACAAAAATATTGGTCGCTAGGGCCCGAAGGCCCCGAAAACCAACCTCTGGAGCTGCTTGCACTCAACCCAGATGAAACCCTTGCATAGTCGCTTGCCAAAAATCTCATTCACACATAGGGATGCGCTAGGCTCTATGTTGCTCCAAATGATCTAAAAATTGGTGGAGACGTTCTAGGGTTTGTCAGGCATCTACCCTCAAAATTTTAGCTCAATCCGAGTCCGGATGAGTGAAATATGGCCAAAACAAGTTTGGTAGTTTGGGCAGTCCTACGAAAAACATCCTCTCATTCCATCACAATATTTGGACCTGTCAATGCACAATAAAATGTTGATTGCCTAAATCAAATAATGATTAAGATTTACTTTAACATTTTCCATTAGTAATATTTGTTTTATTTTATGTATTTATTTTTATTTTTATTTTTAGTTTTTATTTTTTGAATTTACATGATGGAATCGGTAGCCGCCATGAATTCGGGCAAGCTATCCGAATTTTATGGCCGCCACAGTATATTTGTTTTATTTTATAACATTAATGTGTTTTCATATAAACTATTTATTACAATTCTTGTGGTTGCACTTATGCTTCAGGAAGGAAACTAGTAATCTAGATATGATAAAGCAAACTATGATAGCACAAAGTTTTGGAAATATTACTCTACTAAGATGCAATGCATAGGCAACAGAGGTGGATTTTTGGTATTGTGAACACTGTTGTAGAAAAATATCAAGAAGAAGGATGTTGAATTTTGGAGTTTTTGTATTCACAAAGAAAAATGAAGAAGATCCAAAAAATGAAAATCAATAATTTAGACTTTTTATGAAAAATGATGTAGGTATCTAGCTATAGCAACTCAATTGAGATGATAATTGAATCTATTTGTAAACTCTCAAGCTCTAAAGGAGAGAGTTGTGATTTTTCAAGGGTGGGGGACCCAAGTACAACCCCTTGTTCTCAAACAAAAAATAATAATAATATAAAACTTTTGAAGTTACCAAGATCAAGATAATTTCTAATGTAATAAAACTTTGTTGTTGAAAATAATAATTATTTTGTTAAAGCAAATAAATGTGTGAAAAAAATATAGTTGAGCTAGCATTTTCTAGGTCTAACAATAAGACTTTAGAACTTTAAATAGAAGGTTCAAGGTTCAAATCCAATAGGGTAGAGTTGTATACCATGTTTCGATAATTTGAGTTTAGCTGGATAAATATAGACCAGGTAAATAACATCCTCTACAAGGGTCTTCTCATATAGCATGTGGTCTCGTGGATGTAAAAAACTAATTTTCTTTTACTTCAATTTTCAAAATAATTGATTTTTTAAACTAATCTTGATAACTTATTTAACTTCTCTATTATTTTTTAAACAATTAATGCATCTAATTTATTACTAATATTTTAGGTAGTCGTTTCACATGGAAGTAAAGTAAAAATAAAGTAGTTTTTAATGTCCACCAGACCATAGGTCATATAAGACAACCCTTAAAAAAGCTGCTAATTACATGATATATGTTTATCCAACCAAACTTCGACTACCAAAATATCATGTACAACTCTACCCCCAATTGGATTTGAACCTTAAACCTTCTATTCATCATAATTACAATGGTCATGGGTAGGGGCTTGAAGCATCAAAAGGACAAATCCTAGGACTCAAGATAAACAGTAGGTGTCACTTGATTACTCCTAATTTGCAGACGATACCCTCCTAGTTGTAAACCTAACTCTAAAGGAGATCAATCGAGTATAATGTCTGCTTACAACACATGAGATTGACTCTAGATAAGAGATTGACAAGATAAAATATAAATTGTATGGAATTAATCTAGAAGAGAGACACGTTAGATTATATGCTTTCCAAACTAGTATGGGTATCGGTGTCCTCCCTAGTACTTAGGTATGCCCCTATTTAGCGGTGACAACGTTGGAGAATTATAGGAGCCAATCATCCCTATATTCCACAAGAAAATGACCTCATGAAAAAAATGGCTATCTATGGAAAACACATTGGTTAAGATAGTCTTTGGAGCTCTACCCATCTTCTAGATGGGTGCATTTTGTCTTCTTGATGAGATCATCAAAATAATAATAAATATCATGAGAAAATTCATATGGAGAGGAAATGCTAAAGACAAGAAAATTCATTTAGTGGCATGGGATACAATTTGTAACAGTAAAGAGTCAAGAGGCTTGAAAATAAAAAACCTTTGGATAGTTAACAAGGTAACTCTAGGAAAAATAATTTGGAGGATTCGTGGATCATGAGTCCCTCTAGGGCAAGAACTTTAGAGCAAAATATTTAGATGGGGATGAACTTGAAAGAATCTTCACTACTAAAGACACCCCTTGGGGATCACTCATTTGGAATAGTATTAGGAGGGTTAGGAAATTAATGCTAAGCTTTATTAAATGGATTGTTAGAATAGGTTCAAAGTTTAATTTCTAGAAAGACGCCTAGTTAGAAAACCAATCTCTTGATTTCAGGGAATACTTAAAAAATATTCAAAACTTTCTTTGTAGGACCTAGTGAAATTTGCCATGAACTACTAGAATTAGGAAGAAGAAAATGGAAGAGTTATTAAAATATGGAAGAGCATTGCAATTATCCCTCTCCTAAGTTTAGTCAGGAAAGGATAACACTTGAATCCCTCTTGCTCAATCACAGAGTAATGGCTTCTAAGGGTGAGGAAAAAATAAGATGGAGCCCCACACCTTGGGGGACAACACTATTAAATTGGCATACTCTGCCTTCATTGAGGTAGAAATTAACACTCCTTCAATAGTGTGGGAAAATATTTGGTATTCTAAAGCCTGGCCGAAAATTATCTTTTTCCTCTAGTTGGCTATACATGATAAATTTCTATCTGGTGAAAAAATGAAAAAGAGGGGTTGACCTGAAATACTTAAATATGTTATCTATGATAATGTAGACAGAATCGGTCCTCATCTTCTCCTCCACTAGACCTTTGCCTATAAGCTATGGGGAAATTAATGGAGAAATTCAAAACCTCATGGGTTATGCTTGTGTCCTTTGAGTCATTGTTGGCTAAATGAAAAAAAACCCTTTAAGGGTGAGGCTCTTCTATTCCTACGAAACATGATCCCAACCATGATTGCCTAATGTATATGGCTGGAAATGAATGCAAGGATCTTAAGGAAAATCGTATCTAATGAAGAGAAAGGTTGGAGTAGGTTTGAGGCTCATCTTGCAAAACTACATGAAGTGTACTATCCCTACATTCAACCATTAGCACAAGAGATGAGAATTTAAAACTCTTGCGAGTACATTAGAACTAATGTGAAAAACATCAGTTAGGATCTAACATAAATAGACACACTAATGAGAATGAATCTCTCTTGGACCAAGCCTATTCAAGGATATTGGAAGCTCAATTTTAATGATGACATCAGGGGTAACCCCGACCCAATAGCTTATGGTTGGATCTTGTGGAAGGATCATGACTCTCCCATTACCCTTGGCGCTGGCTATATTGGCCAAAACACAAACAACATTGCTGAAGCAAAAACTATAGTGAGGGGTATCTTAGGCTCTCTTCGTATGTCTTCCTATTCACTGTGTGAAAGGAGACTCACAAATTATCCTTCATAATTTAAAGAAAATAAAAATTTAGAATTGAGTGTTGTCCGTCAAAATTGAAGAAGTGTGGGAGGCACTTGGCAACTTCTGCTTGTTAACTTCCATCGTGTAAAATGTGTGGCCAACGAGTTGATTGACTAGTTGGCCAACTAGACCCTTGAAAACAAATTTCAATTATAACAAATTATTCTTGGAGATGAGATCAAGCAAAGAAATGATTTAAAAAAATTACTAGAGTTATTAAAAACAACGTAGCTTAATTTAACATGCATGTACTAGCGGCAAATGTAATGCGTGTAGCATATATGATTTGCTTAACTTGACATTTACAATATGCAATAGAGTCTTACGCTATATATTTTTAAGTATAAATTAACCTTTTATTCAAATATTCAAAGTCTTACTATTTACCATTTTTTTTGTGAAAGGGATCCATGAAATAAAGAATTTGTTGCTAGAGGGAAAGTATAAATCTTTCCTTAATAAAGGGGAATGCAAATCTTCCTTTAAAATATGAAACATTATGGAATTTAATAGAAATTTATAAATTAGTTATATGGAATTGAGAGGGACCCCACCCCTATTATATAATCAGGGATATATATGATTTGGGTAGTATGATAAACCCTTACAACCAATGTATAGGATTGAGCAATCTCCTCCCAACCATGGCTTCTCGTAAGGCCAAGAGCTATGCTTATCAATAAGAGATGATAACACAATCACACACGCTACGGTTTGAACCTTGGACCTTCCAAAGAAGAGTCAAACCTCGAATTATGGCACTATCTCGCTTGGGGCGATATAAATATTATATTATGATCACTATTAATTTTTGACAATCAATTCTTTTAAAATTTATTATCTAGGGTAAAATATCTTAATGGTGTTAATCATGACCATATAATGATTTTACATTTTTTTAAGGGAATAATCCCTTGGCCCACCTCTTTAAATGTTTGCAATTATAATTTTTTTATACAATATATGCATTGTAACTTACACTAATATATATAATATTTTGAAACCTTTATAATCCTTAGCCCATTGGGTAAAGAAGAAATCAATAACCTAACCCACAAAGAATCAAATCCGGGTAACCCAACAACAAGCACTCAGCTACCAACCTACCTATGCCTTTTTTGGGTTGCTTGATAAATTTTTAACCAAAGTCTTTTTAACAAAAGTCCATACATTTAATCAAATAAGGTCATATTTTTTTTAATGGATTACATGGAACTAAAATGAGACTCACTCCTACTCCTCTTACATCATGACTATAACGTAATATCACATTAAACTTTTCCAGAGAGACAATGCAATGGTTCAGGGTTTGGCTCGTCTTTGGAAGGTCCAAGGTTCAACTTGAGGTGCATATACATGGCTATGTGTTAATCCTCTATTGATAAGTTTAGTTCTCGTTCTCTACCTTACGAAACACTAACCAAATAAAATAAATATTGCATTGCACTTAGGGGGTGGAGTGCAACGGTTCAGGCTTTAGCTTTTCTTCGGAAGGTCCACGGTTCAAACCGCGGCGTCGATGGGTGTATGGTGGCTTTGTGTTAAATTCCCTATTGATAAGTATAGCTCTCAACTTTCAACTTTAGGAGGGGTCATGGTTGGAAGGAGACTGCTCAGACTTTGGCTTTTCTTCGAAAGGTCCACGGTTCAAACCGCGGCGTCGATGGGTGTATGGTGGCTTTGTGTTAAATTCCCTATTGATAAGTATAGCTCTCAACTTTCAACTTTAAGAGGGGTCATGGTTGGAAGGAGACTGCTCAGCCTGTATGACCGGACCACAACCTTGTACCTCGGTCATAGGAGATTTCTCACAATAACCAAATCCAAAAAAAAATATTGCATTAACTTAACAATAAATTTTAAATAAAAAAAAATCTTAATCTTTTTAAAAAATTAATTAATTAAATTAAAAATTTTAAATTAATTATAAAGATTGATGTGCTAAATATATATTAACTTAATAATAAATTTTGAATATAAAATTTATTTAATTTTTTTAAATAATTAATTTTTAATTAGTTATAAAAAATACAACGATAGAATGCTGTCGCAAGACAAGGGCTTTCTAAGTCTTAAAAAAATCCACACATTAATCAAATAAAAATAAAAATCTTATTAATTTAACAATAAATTTTAAATATATTTTTTAAATCTACACATTAATTAAATAAAAATAAATATCTTATTAATTTAAATAAATTTTAAATAATTTTTTTAAAAAATAATTAATTAAATTATTATTTTAATTAATTATAAAGATTGATGTGCTGACGTGGCACAATACAACGCTGCCCAAAAAACAAGGGCTTTCTTGCGCTTCTCCCATCCTTTAACTCGAAGAAAGCATATGGGTTAGTGGAAAGCAAACTAAAATTTTTAATATTTTAATTTTTTTTGGTTAGTGTAAGAAAATTTTGTGATCAACGTAGAAAGTTTGGCAGTTCTTTTTAACCATGATCTCTTTTAAAGTCGAGAAATGAAAATTTTTAATATTTTAATTTTTTTTTGGTTAGTGTAAGAAAATTTTGTGATCAACGTAGAAAGTTTGGCAGTTCTTTTTAACCATGATCTCTTTTAAAGTCGAGAAATGAAGTGAAAGATTCTACTAATGTCCCCGAGACCTAAATATGGTTTATGGGACCTCAAATATGGAAGTGCAACTACTCAAATCATATGATATGATCTTTAATATCTTTGAGAAGGTTGTTCCTTTTGGGTTAGCAATTTCCCAACTTTTTTTTCATTTTACTATCTTCAAATAACTCTGTTATAGACCTGTTTCCAAATGTTTATTTGTATTTGCCACGGATTTTTGAAAAACTCGGGTAATTTATAGATGAAGTGTTCCTTTGTCTCTACTGTCTTTGTGCTGCTACAAACATATCCTTTCTTCCCATTGTTCCTTGGGCATTGCCCATCTCCCTGTTTCACATCTAAGCCTATGAGAGCTATGCTTATCAATAGGGAATTTAACACACAACTACCATACACCCACCTCCTACTCCCCCTGTGCTGCTAGAGTACATATCCTTTCTTCCCACTGTTCCTTGGGCGTTGTCCATCTCCCTGTTTCACATCTAAGTCAATGAAAGCTATGCTTATCAATAGGGAATTTAACACACAACCACCATACAACCACCTCCTCCCCTTGTGCTACTAGAGTACATATTATTTCTTCCCATTGTTCCTTGGACGTTGTCCATCTCCATGTTTCACATCTAAACCTATGAGAGCTATGCTTATCAATAGAGAATTTAACATACAACCATCATACACCCACCTTCTCATACACTCGCCCATGTTGCAGTTTAGACCTTGGGATCTCCTGAAAAAAAAAAAAAAAAACCAAAGCTCCAACAGTTGCGTTGTCCACTTGAGACCCTTTTTTAATTAATATTATCCAAAAACTGCTTTGAAATTACTTATACCCCTCATACACTTGCTCATGCTACGGTATGGACTTTGGAATCTCCCAAAAAAAAAAAAAACAAAGCTCCAACAGTTGCGTTGTCCACCTAAGACCCTTTTTTAATTAATATTATCCAAAAACTGCTTCGAAATTACTTGCACACCTCATACACTCACCCATGTTATCGTACAAACTTTGAAATCTCCCGGAAAAACTAAAACTCTGCTTTGTCCACCCTGCAACTTTTTGTAATTAATATCATCCAAAAACTGCTTCGAAGTTACTTATACAATTAAAAAAAATTATTTCGAAATTCGGGTCCTCCATCCCACGGCTCAACTTAAGAATCGGACGACCGACATTTCCCGCGTTCCCTAACCCGCACACTATAAAATACATACTACCAAACCCTTCGAATTCAAGATATTCGGAATCGCAATTCCAATATATTGATCAAGAAAGGTGTAAGCGAAGCTAAAGTTGTAGAGCGCGAGCTAGGGTTACTACAGGGTTTTTTCTGTGTGCGAGTTAGGGTTACTCCAAGGGCTTTTCAGGGCTTCGGAACAGATCTATAACGGAACAGGAGCGTTTGAGAAGCCATGGAAGCTTCTTTACAGAACGGAAATTCAGATAGTAATACAGGTGTGGATTTCCTAAGCTTTTGTGACCAGTCCACGGGAGAAAACGGAAATGCAAATGCCAATGTCAATGGTGTAGCATGCGTTCCGGTTAACAACGACACCAACAGTAATGATAATGATAATGAAAATGATCCTTTTCCAGTTTTTGGCCAGAAGCGGGACGCCAATGGCTGTGCTGTCAATTCGAACGGGCTTAAATCTGCTGAGGGTATGTTACATGTTTATTTATTTATTTTTTTTGTTTTTCTTCTATTTTTCTTTTTCGTTATTTTGTAAATTATATGAAGGTAAATTATGAACTCAGGTTATCACTAGTTCATTGTAGTGCTGGGTTCAAAAAATTATAACAACCTCTAGAAAACGGATTCGTATGCGATGTACCCCATTACACCGCAACCCTTAAACTCCTACGCAATCATCCAGCCGTGACGCAATTCTTAAACCCTAAGCCGGTGGACCATATAATCCTGGTTTTACGTTTAGATTATTATTTGTGTGTTATAAGGCTTTATGGGCAAGTGTTTTGTTTGTAACATGTTTTTTTCAGGGTGTTTCTGAACTTGTTTACTCAGGGGTTCTTTTATTTTTTTTATTTTTGATGTGGGATTGACATGGATCTTATCAAGACCATATATTGGTATTATAATAGGTTGACTATTATGCATGTATCTAACTTGAGTTCTATGAGGAATTTAGCCGGTTGAGTTAATGCCGTTTAATTAGGGTTCTTTTACTGGCTTTTTTGTTTATTTATCTTAAAGTTTGAGCAATGCACATTTTGTCCTATTTCAAAAATTCAACATTTTACATTTTACCCTATTTCAAAAATTCAACATTTTACATTTTACCCTACATTAGTATGGTCCCCACGAAGCACATCTTATTAATAAATTGATTGTATCACTCTCAACTGCATTTATTCTTAGCTTATAGCTTCCCTATTTGAAAGTGGTATTAATTGTTTGTCAAAATGGCCCGGATATGTGGATATAGATTTACATCAGGAAAACGTTTACTGGTCACTATATGTTTTAGGACTGTTTTTGTCATTTTTTTTCAAATATTCACCATTTGAAAGTAGGATTTGCCTATTTTCAAATTTATTTTGCATAAAGATATAAAATGATAATGAAATTGAAAATTCAGGATTAGAATATATTTTTTAAGATTTTTAATCTTCTAAAAATGTGCATATTTCTTTTCAAATTTTTCTTGTTATACACGAATACAAGAAATTTCAAATGCCGAAGAAAGTAATCTTCTAGATTTTTCATATACCAAATCTCAGATAACTTTCTATTACTTTATTGCTTGGAAACATAGATACACAATTATGAGCTTACGAGATATGTTAAGAAAGACAGATGGTGCATAATAGAAAAGGGAATTACAGGGATAAAAAAACTTCCTAGAGAGTCTTAGAAGAATAATGCTTATTAAAATTTCAGTAGGATTTTTGCCTGAACCTGATTACATGGTGTCAGTAGTCTTACATTTGTCTTCTATTTTCCTTCCAGGGGATGTGCGTTCTGCTAACGATGGAAGCTTTGTTAAACTCTTTGTGGGATATGTTCCTAAAACCATAACTGAAGACGAGGTATGAAATACTGTACCCTTGTATTGGCAAATATAAACCCTTTGTTTCATCAGTGAATATGTGTTGCCTTGTATTATTATGGTGATAACATCTGTTTAACAAATGTGTTGTTAGGTTCGGTGTGTATTTGCTGAGCATGGGAAAATACTTGAAGTTGCTTTGGTAAAAGATAAGATGAGCGGGCAACAAAAAGGTAGCTGTGCCTAATATTTGATGGGCTATTTCTTTTGAGTTATGCTCTTGATCTATATGATAGGTTAAAAGAAGATAATATGACGAGTTTATTTTTGTTTTCTTGTATAGTGGTTTTCTTTGGGCCTCTAGAAGGTAGTTGTGCTTAATATCTGAAGGGCTGTTTCTTTTGAGTTATGTACTTGATCTATATGATAGGTTCAAAGAAGATAATATGATGAGTTTATTTTCCTTTTCTCGTGTAGTGGTTATCCTTCATTCAAGAGTTCTATTTTAGATGATACTATTTATTCTATTGACATTTTAATTTCAAGATGGCAATGCTAGTTATTTATTGAACTTAGCTTTCAAAACACATCATGTGAAAAACTATTGCAGATTTAATTATGAAAATGTGTGATTCTTATCATTGAGGATGCAGATAACAATGTTGTTATTCTCAAGCATTCTCAAGCATTCTATTCATAGGTAGGTAATGTTTTTAGATTCGAAGGATATGTGAATTGCAGTGTAAAATCAGATTAAAATGAGCCTTCAGTTTTGTTGATCTTGTGAATTTAATGGTGTAAAATTAACCAGTAGTGGTGTAACTTGTGATCTGTACCGATTCGTCTGTATTGTGTGATAAAACAATTGTGCCTTTGAAACCATTACTGGTTTTTCCTTGTTAAAATTTATGTAAACCAATATTCAAACATTGCTTAAGAGCTGATGTTTCCACAAACATGGAAATGTTTCAATGTGTGTATTTCTGTGCTGTGGAGCTATGGGAACAATGATCATTATCTTATGTGGATGGAAGTAGTTTAGCCAATGTGATTGAGGGATTTCAGTTATTGTACAGATCTGCGCTCGACAAAAATTCCCAAAGCTCCAAGTTGCTGGGATGCTTATCATGTCACGACACAATTCTCTTAGGGTGAGTTATGACTGTGTGTTCACCCATAATTCCTTACACCAAAACTTTTACTTATGGCCACAGATGCTTTATATGATTCAGAAGTGATTTCTATGATTCTTATGCGATGTTGGTTGGGCTGTGTATGTTCAACATTCATGCAATAGGCATTCTCTTCGTAATTGGTAATCTTATTATTCAGGATGTGACAATATTTTAATGACTTATTATGTTTGCTATTTGCTTTAACATTCAGCATAATGCTATTCTCTCCTGAACATCTATGATTTACAATTCGAATGTGAAAGGTCTGTGATGGAATATGGGTGTGCTAGTACTAAAAGCAAAACTTAAAAAAAAAAAACATGGATCTGTGAATGCAACAGTGCACCAAGGTTGAAGTTGGGAAACATAATTAACAAATTTATGGAAATGAAGACAGATGAGTTCCAGTATTGTTTGGAAAGCTGGATAGGCATATATAGAGAACAATAGAAAATGGTAGCAAGTGTTAAGAAGTGAGAGAGGAACCAATGCTAACTCAATGGAATAAACAAGGAAATTATCTGTTTTGAAATTTAGGTCATGATACATGTCTTCCTCTGACATTATTGATTTGTAATCTTTACACATTTAGATTTGAGGATGTGGATTCTAGTTTCTTTGACATTTTTTTTGTTGACAATGTGTTAATTCTCAATGGAACTATTCAATATGGATTGAGAGTTGGGGATCAGCAGAATGAATCTACTTTGTATTTTATTTTTAAATTAAAAATGATAATAACATTTGTTTATTTTTAATCCATTTTCCATATGTTTTGATATAAATCCCGTATCGTTTATCGTGTTAAGGTTGAAGTTGGGAAACAGAAATAACAAGTTTATGGAATGGAAATGGATGAACTCCAATATTGTTTGGAAAGTTGGATAGGCATATATAGGGAACAATAGAAAATGTTAGTAAGTGTTAAGAAGTGAGGGAGGAACCAATGCTAACTCAATGGAATAAACAAGGAAATTACCTGCTCTGAAATTTAGGTCATGATACATGTCGTCCTCTGACATTATAGATTTGAAATCTTTACACATTTGGATTTGACGATGTGGATTCTAGTTTCTTTGACATTTTTTGTTGACAACGTGTTAATTCTCAGTGCAACTATTCAATATGGAATGAGATTTAGGGATCAGCAGAGTGAATCTCCAGTTTTTTTTTTTTTTTTAATTTTTAAATTAAAAATGATAATAACATTTGTTTTTTTATTAATTATTTTCCATATGTTTTGACATAAGTCCTGTATCATGCATCAGGTTGTTGTTTTGTTAAGTATGCAGCTGTAGAGGAAGCAGACAAAGCTATAAGAGCTCTTCACAATAATTGTATATTACCAGGGGTATATGCCAAAGCCAAATGATATACATTCCTCAACTATTTCTAAGGCTTCACAGATTTTCACCTACACAGATTACATTGAAATGTGTTTATGTATGGTTTTGTCTATCAGGGCACATTTCCAGTACATGTCAGATATGCTGATGGGGAGCTTGAACGCCTTGGTAATTTGCTTATAAATGAACTAAAGTTCTTGATAATGGATTATTATATGTTTTTAGAGCAGTGGGTCTGCAGAAAATTTGTAATATTTAAGTTCTTGAGTTTAAATTGTTCTCAATCTCTCCTACCAAGTTGTTTCATGTTGATTTCAATATTTGATGTTACATCTAGGTACAATGGAGCATAAATTGTTTGTTGGTTCTCTTAATAAACAAGCTACTGAGAAAGAAGTTGAAGAGGTGATCTTTTACATAGGCATGATTGGTCTTGTAAGAATTAATAATGCTGATTGAAATGTTTATTGAGTGTGAGGATAGATGATATTGTGAATGACAGATTTTTGCTCGATTTGGACAAGTTGAAAGCATATATCTTATGAAAGATGAGCTAAAACAGAATAGAGGTATGTATCATTGTGTTTAACCAGGACAGGTGATGGTTGTGCTTGGATATATATTTTCAACATGAAACATGTGACTTGGTGCCTTTACAGGTTCTGCATTTGTCAAGTATGTGTCGCGAGAAATGGCAATGGCAGCCATTCAAGCCTTGGATGGAACTTATAAGATGGAGGTAATTATCGAGCTTTGGTATTTGATGTGACCTCTAAATTACATTATCACTGCCTGACAAACTTACATGAGCAATGCTTTTAGGGTTGTGAATATCCACTGACTGTCAGAATTGCTGAGCCTAAAAGGCGCAAAGTTGCATCAAGTCCTCCATATCCTGTATTTCAAGGGCATGGCTTCAGATCTGGACCACATGGTCAAACAGGTTCTCGGTGAGTAGGTTCTCACCACAATGACCTTTTTTCTTTTAAGATTGTGGTTTAATGATTGCATGCAGTGATTAATGTTGCTTCGGTTTTTATTTTAGACCTCCTGCAGGTGCTGGTTGGGGTATTAGACAACAGCAGCCACCAACAAATTGGCGGCCTGTAGGTCCAGGAACAAGGGTAACATCACATCCTGTCCCACGTCCAAATGGGATCCATTTAATGTCTAGAGTAGGCTCTACTGGTGTTGCCTCACCTATGGTAAGCCTATTTATTCTCCATGGAGGTGCATGCTAATTGTAGTAGTATTGCATAATTTTTTAATTGTAGGTCATATTAAGATGCTCCTTTAGAAAAGCCAGAGCATAATATTAGTGTCGGAAATATGCAGGTTGGACCTGTAAGAGGCCCAGTAATTGATCCTACTCTTCAAAATATCTCTGCCCCTGGACAGGTTACTGCTCCTCAGCAACAGGTAATTGCCATTTGCCTTGCACTTTACGGTTGTGTGACATGAAACAAGGGCATTTTTCCTGTCTACAATATATTATTGAATTCTTTCTTGGTGTAGGGCTTCAATCCAGTTCTCATGCAGCAGCAACCTCAGGGATATGGTCAACAATGGCCTCAAATGCAGCAACAATTACAAGCACCTGCCTCACAGCAGACTCAACCTATGCCGCAACAATTACAAGCACCTGCTTCACAGCAGACTCAATCTATGCAGCAACAATTGCAAGTACCTGCTTCACAGCATACTCAATCTTATAGTCAACAGTTTCCTCAAATGCAACAGCAGCTACAGCCACCCATGCAAATGCAGCAAGGTTTTCAAGCACAGTCACATTCTAATCTCCAGCCACAATATGTTCAACAGTCTGGACAGCATGGGCAGCTGCAACAATCCTTACCACCCGTGTCATTGAGTGGGCAGTTGTCGGTTCCTAGGCCTCAAATGCAACATCAAGCTGCTCCACCACTGCAGTGGGCAGCAAATAGTGTACCACAATACTCTTTGCCTGCTTCTGTGACCCAGATTGTGCAGCCACAGTCACAGTCACAGTCACAGGCACAACCACAACCACAACCACAACAGTCTATCTTACAGCAAGTTCAAAATCAGCGGCCATCGTTTGCTGCGAATTATCAGCCACAACAACATGCCTTGACACAACAATATCCCTCAATGCAGCAGCAACCACCCTTTTTAGAACAACAACAGCAGCAACTCACACAAACTCCTACACAATCTATGCAAAATCAACCTATCTATGCTCAACAACAGGTTAGTTAAGAATTATAATGTCTGCTTTCTATTCCAGTGATATGTTCTAGAGCCTTTACTTTCCAAAAGTGAAAAATGATCTGGTTGTTTGTTATATCATATTTTAAATAGTAGTTATGTTGATGTTTGATTTGTTTCCTTTTCAGACATGGCAATATGCAGGGCAGCCTAGTGCAACAGTTCCTACTAGTATTGCACAACCAACAGTTGTGGCAACTACTGCTGTGCAGGATAAGAATCCACATCCTAGTCCTCTAACATGTAACTGGACTGAACATTTGTCTCCGGAGGGTTACACATATTATTACAATAGTGTGACTAGTGAAAGTAAGGTAAAAAAATCAAGAAAGATTCTCATAAATATTTTAATTTAACATTAAGTTAGAAGCGTGTGACTTACTTAATTCGTGCCTGGCAGTGGGAAAAACCTACAGAATTGGTAACTTCTGAACAGCAACAAAAGCCACTGACACAAATGCAGCACCCACAATCCCAGGCACAGGTTCTGCAGCAACAACTTCAAACACAGGTTCCACAATCTGTTATGGCAATGCAGGTGATTTATTATCTGATCAATCTTCCTTTGGTTACTTGTATTCAGGAGAAAAAAAGTCCTAAATCTTGATTTGTTTTTCAATGCATAGCAGCCCCCAGCACAAGTGCAGCAGCTACAGTCCCATCCTTATGTTCTGCCTCAGTAGCTTCAGAAAACACAAACATGACCATCAGCAATGTCAGTACAGGTTTGTTTATTTTATGGTTGATTGTGCAAATTACTTTTTTAGATAATATGTTACCTGATCCAAGAATGGATTTGTATTGCTATAAATTTTAGCTTTTTGTATTTTATTTTGCAGGCACAAAAAATGTGATTGGGGTGGCTTGTATTTTAGAATCAGACTTTAAGTGCTACCATCAAAAGGATGAATTGGGTTTTGAAGCGAGGAAGTCCCAGCAATGGGGGTGTACAAACTAGAGGATTGAGTATCACTGGTTCCTGTACAATACTAACATTGCATGTATTTGAGTTTTCTATTTGTAACTTTTTTCATAGATTTTGGTATTATGTGATCCGACCTCTTTCAGATTTACTTTATCATTCAAATTGAAAAGACAAGTATTTAATGCTAATATTATCAGTTTAATTTGCACTTTTGATATGGGTATAGGTTATTCAGATATGAGGAAGCTATTTTTAGTCTAAATGTCATTTAAGGAACCTGGAATGGAAAGAATTAAAATTCACTCGTCTAGAACTGCAGAAAACAGAGTATCATAATGTTTGCGTATCATTATCCAAGGGCACAAAAGGCGCAAAGGTTAGAGAGCTAACTAACACCCTTTAATAGTGGACATGCTTTAAATCAATCAACATTTTTTTAAATATGCACTGCGTCCAATGCCTCATAAGTTGACAAGAAAATAATCAGTTGGAAGTAGGTTCTATCAACTTAAACATTTGTTTAAAGATGTACCGAGCCCAGTGCCTCATAAGTTGACAAGAAAAAAATCAGTTTACATGGCACCCCAAATTGGAGGTTGACAAGAAAAAAATTAGTTTACATACTTTCTTGAGGGCAACCCAAATTGGAAGTAGATTCCATCCTTCGTAAGTCGACAAGAAAATAACTAGTTTCCATACTTTATTGAGGGCCAACCCAAATTGGAAGTAGGTTCCATTTTTTTTTTTCAGTTTTTTAATTTTTTTTTTGAAAATATTTTGTTTTTGCAGTAATAGTGATACCCTCATGGTCTGCTTTTTGATAAGGACCCATCAAGGGCACAAATACAATCTCTTGGTCACATTGTGGTTTATTAAAATATTATAAATTGCGAAGGGAACGTTAGCTTGAATCAATGCACAGACTTTTACATGCCATAACGTGTTTAAATCAACCATAATAACTCGTGACAATCAAATTAAGAGGCGAAGTTGATTATAACTAATAACTAATGTCAAACGATAGGACCGGTTCAATTAACTTTTGTTGGTTTTTCTTTGGATTTCTTTGGAAGCACCCTTCTCAAAATTAAGTTTGAGGAGCCTAAGTTTTTGGATATTTTTATTTTAATATTTTATATTAATTATATTATTGCATATCATATTTACATATATTTTTAAATCTGTAACTACGTTTTATATATATATATAAAATCCTCTAACTGTTAGTGCTAACTAAGTGGTTAGCACCAACAACTTTCCATAATAAACATAATGGTTGTAGATATTATAAGAATTCTTTAATTTGGATGTGATTTTCAAAATCCTATTTAAGTCTCGACAATTAATCAATTCTTATAACTTATATAAAACAACCTAATATATTATTATTTGATTGAAGCGGGTCTTTAGGGAGGAACTTGCTTTTAAAGAGTTTAAGGCTTTAAACTGCATTGAGATACGGGGAAGGCACGAAGGGAGGAACTTCTTTTTAAAGAATTCAAGGCTCTACACTGCAAGGCTGTACACTGCATTGAGATAGGGGGAAGGCATGTAAACCGTGTTTGTTGAGAAACATGCTTTTCAAGGACTTTAAACTGCATTGGGACAGAGTAAGGCATGAAAAGGCTATTAAACATGTGAGGTTAAATAGAGTAATTTTGATTTTTTAATAATTAGTTATATGGAACTGAATTTTTTTTTTGGTATAAGGTAGAGGTGGTTATAAGGTCCACAAACCTTTTACAAAGTCAAAATGGGCTGGTTCTAGCATCAAGCCCGTATAATCAAAATACAAAATGGATCTTTCTAAGACTCACATTAAGCCATACTTAGAGTCCACAGTCCTATACTTGTCGCTTGACTATTCAGGATAAAACAAAAACCAAACAACACCTAGCACTTACTAACACTAGGTTGCTGTACTGTACACTTGTCACCTCCCAGGCCCCAGCAAATGGGATGCCTTTTCTGCCTAATTCCATCTGTCGGATTACTCATCATCAGCCCCTCTGATCTCCTGATGCTCTAACAGGTTTGATCTTAGCTCTTCTCTAGCAGCCAACACCAATAGTTCTTGAGGGAAGTTATCCTTCCAAATTTGCATCTCCCCAACAGAAACTGCAATATTTGCCATTAGATCCGCCGCCTGGTTCCCTTCTCTGAAGGTGTGTTGGATTCGGGCATTAACCAAATGAGATTTATGAATCTTTGCTTCTAGGATAAGCTCCAATATGGTCCAGCTGGGGTCTTTATCCTCCTTAATTGCCTTGATTATATTAAGCGAATCCCCTTCAAAGATAACTTCCTTATAACCCTCAAGTCTGGCAATTCTCAAAATGATTTGTTTGAGTTCCCAAAGGCTCTGCAAAGGCAAGGACCACTTTTCCTTCCTCATTTCTCAAAACTCCTCCTGCTCCTGCAGCCCCCGGATTTCCTTTAGCTGATATGGAACTGAATTTTAATTAGTAATATAGAATTGAATTTTTTTTTAATCCAAAGGAAAAAAAGTTATTTTTGACATAATTGGTTATATAGAATTGAAGTATTAAGTTAGTTTTTTTTAATTGAAAGTTTAATTTTTTATTTTGAATTTATGTCATCTGACAAAAATATTGATGTTCACCTAGGGGATTATAATTTTGTTCCATGGTAGTTCTTTTATTTTCCACTTTCATCTTCATCAATCTTTTCATTTTTTCCACACTATTTATAATGAGACATCATATATAAGGTTGTCTTGCTTTGAAGGATTCAAAGGGCAAGGAATAACCTCATAAGCATTTTCTTCTTTATGTTGGCTTGGAAACCCTAAAGTGGAAGGACACTCCTATAGCAATTAGCTTCTAATGCCTTAAAACCCCTAAATTGTTATGAATATTCTCCATCCGCATTTCCTTATTATGCTGCTCTTAAAATCCTAAGTGCAGGGGATAACATCTACACTACTTCCATTTCTATTGGCAGGAGAGGAATCTATATTACTTGATGAAAATAAAGTAAATAATGAAAATAATTTACGTACAATAAACTTCACTTTTTTTTCTTCATTTTTACACCTTTGATTCCTTCTCCTCCACATCTTATTTTACACTTTTGATTCCTACTCCTCCACATCTTATTTTACACCTTTGATTCCTACTCAAGTAAATAATGAAAATAATTTACGTACAATAAACTTCACTTTTTTTTCTTCATTTTTACACCTTTGATTCCTTCTCCTCCACATCTTATTTTACACTTTTGATTCCTACTCCTCCACATCTTATTTTACACCTTTGATTCCTACTCAAGTAAATAATGAAAATAATTTACGTACAATAAACTTCACTTTTTTTTCTTCATTTTTACACCTTTGATTCCTTCTCCTCCACATCTTATTTTACACTTTTGATTCCTACTCCTCCACATCTTATTTTACACCTTTGATTCCTACTCCACATCTTCCTCTACACCTTTAATTCCTTTTGTATTTGAACTTGAACATTGTACTTTCTCATCCCTTGTATCATTATTCATTTCTTCTTTCTTTGTCTTTTCGTTTGGAGTTGAATCTTCTTGATCTAGTCTGGCTTGTATTACATTATGATTTTCTTCATCTTGAAGTCTCATGACCAAAATTTTCCTCCTTCATCGTTTTTACTTTCAAATTTTACACACAATGTGTTTAATCTCATAACAATTACGACATCAAAACATAATATCCATAGCAACAAATATCCGAGTATATTTAGTATGCTTTTGCTCCTTTGTAGTTGGTCCTTTCTTGATAAATTTTCCTAAGGTATTTCCAATAGTTTTTGAATCATCCGTGTTGATAAGTTGATATGGAAATCCAAAAAGCTTAACCCACAATGAAGGTTTTTAATAGTTTCTATCTTAGCAAATCTCTCCCCATAAACCATGGTCAACAACCCATTATTTTATCTCTAGTTTTCAAATTGGAAAAGATGACGAGGAAAAAAACCTTTAGGAAGAAGAGTCAGCGTAATTTGAATTCAATTCCCACTTTCACTTGATCCAACTTTGAATGTGTGAAAACCTTGGCCAATATCCATGGAAGTTGCATATTAAACCTCTACTTTTAAGAACCATTATATCATGCTCAATCATATTATCCTTGAAAATAACTTCCGGTGTAATATTTATTCTTTGGATCGATCTTGCCATATATTAGCTCTTTATCTCCAACTTGGGCATCCATCCTTCCAAATAGAGTGATGGACTTTCAAATATAACTTTCCTTACATGCTACCTAGTGGGGCTTGCTCTTTGCTTGCATTTGCTCCTGACTCCAATTTTCAATTTTTGTATATTGACTAAATATACACACATGTACGTGTGTATTGTAGAGTAAAAAGCAAAAGTCGCCTAAACCTTTACTTTTAAGAACCATTATATCATGCTCAATTATCTTATCCTTAATAACAACTTTTGGTGTAACATTTATTCTTTGGATCAAACTTGACATATATTAGCTCTTCCTCTTATCTTCAACTTGGGCATCCATCCTTCCAAGTAGGGCACTTGACTTCCCATTAGGACTTTCAAATATAAATTTTCTTCCTTGCTACCTAGTGGGGCTTGCTCTTTGCTTGCACTTTCTCCTAACTCCAATTTTCAATTTTGTTATTGGCTGTATACATGCACGTATATGTGTGTATTGTAGGGTAAAAAGCAAAAGTCACCCAAACCATATTAAATAGGGTGATTATACACAAGTAGAAAGGGAAAATAACCATGGATCACAAAAAGGTTGAGCATAAAATAATAGAAATCAACCTAATGAATTAGGAAAGGATTATTTTTTAATTACTTTTTAGAAAATAATTTGAAAATTTTAACTTCTTTTCAAAACCATCTAAACGGTCCTTTATCTTGATCATAATAAAACTTAGTTTTTAATTTAAATTTTGTATTGTTAAATTGATTTTTACAAACGATTGTGTGCATATAACATGTAAATAAGGTAGAACTAGAAAACTTGTTTGGTTAAGCTTGAGTGGTTGAGATGAGCCATCTTCCATAGAGAATGTTCGTGTTAAAGGCCCAATGTATATGAGTGATGAGATGCTTGACCCTTGAGTGAGTTGTCATTGAAAAAAATGAAATTAAAAAGTTTAAATGTCATGTCTAATTCACAACATGTATATAATTTTGGTTGCTCCATTACTTGCTTACAAGATGTACATTGTAAAATTGTATATAGAAAAGAAAGGGCCTAAGATGAGAGGCATATTTATAATACCTGACTATAAGTTGCTAATGTATACTACATTTTTGCAAACTTAAAATATTTAAATGATTTTTTAACTAAAAGTAAATATCCAAGGGGTAGAGAGGTAAACTAGAAAAATTTAATGTTACACCATCAAAACTAGTTGAGAATTTAGTTCTTTCTCCTTCACATACAAAGTTTAAAATAGAGGTGCAATACTTAGATATATATAAGGGACTTATTGAATTGAGGAATTGTCTTGACTCCCTTGAGGTTTACGCTCCAATTCAAGTTTCAACAAAGTTGGAAGGGATTGCTAATGAATTCTCCCAACCTTTGAACTTAGGTTGGCTCCAAATTGTCCTAGTAGAATACTCTTGCAATAACCTACACTAACTTGCATTAAAAGTAAAGCACAAAAAGGAAAAGGCAAAAAAGTAAATTGCATGAAAGTTTAAGGGTATGGAAGATTTAAGCAAATAATTTTTTTTTTTTATAATTTGTATTGTATTTACATTACGGGTTTTGAAAGGAACCCAAAACCTTATTACAGTAGAGGTTGTACAGCCATACGCAGAAACAAAATTTCCAAGGAGGTACTAGGGACCTCAGAAGCCCATATAAACGACCATAACAAAAATCCTCTTAGACCCGGAAGGAAAAACACTTAAAATAGAAATTAGAATAAACAGGTCCTAACCAGACAAAAGCACCAAACCAAAAAACAGTTGTTTCAGCTTCGAAAGCCCCACCAAAACACTATCGGACAAAAAAAGAACTGCTAACCCAGACCCACCAGCGAGAAACAAAAGCATCCCTGCGTGCCAAAGGGCCCAGAGGGAGGGTCCCATGCCTGTCATTTTTTGTTGTCATCTTTCTTCCTTGCAACATATCGAGACAGGATCTTGGAAGCCTCCTCCAGAGACTTGATGGTTGCGTTTATGGTCGTGACCACAAGCTCCAACAACATTTGGGAGCACGGGTCATCTTTGTCGCTCTCGGATTCAGAAATGACATGAGTTGAGGAAGATGAGTGCTCCACCTTTGGCTTTTTGAGCCTGGTCGAGGATCTGGCCGTCGGAGGAGTGTTCGAAGCAGTCGCGTGCTTCCTTTGATCGCTTCGCCTAGCACTCCTGAGGGGGAAGGCTTGGAATGACCCCTGACTGGACCAGGGTCGACAGGGGAGTCATCAGGGATGGGGCCACGACTGGGAGAAGGGGGAAGCTCGTCGAGAGGATTGACAGACACGGGCTTGACATTGTGGACAGGGGGTCGGTTGGCTAGGGCATGCTTGAAGATGATAGGCAAGAGGCCTTGGTGAAGTGGCTTCCAATTTGACTTCTGACATTTCTCGAGGGTCTGAGTAAGGGAGTACAGGAGATAATCGGGGACACAGACTGCCTTGCCGTCCCAGAGGTGGTTGACGAAGGCGAGGTGGAAGCTCCTCAGGGGCTTCTCCGAGTCATCGCAGGTTACATACTGCATAATGGGGACAATTGTAATGTTCCAGGGAATCGGGAGGGAAGAAACGTGAAGGGTAGATTTATCCCAACCCAAGCTTTTACCTTTGTCGAGGAATTGATCCATCTCTTCCTCCCGGTTGTGCTTGTCGCGGCGGATGAAGCGACCTGTTAGCGGGAGGCCGGTGATTTCTGCTAACATTTCAATAGTCACTTTGAAGTGAACACCCTGAATGGTAACCTCACCCTGGTTCCAAGAAGCGATGAAGTCCTTGGTGATCTGGTCCTCGGCCCTAGAGAACTTATGCAGGAAAGGAGTGAAACCTTTGGCATCCATGAAAATCTGGGCAGTGGGGTTCAGGTTTAGCTAAGTTGGTTCGATGAAAGCCATGCTCTTAGCAGGGGGACAGGGGCAGAGGCAGGGAAACGAGAGGTGGAGGGAGCCGAGGCCAAGGTTCTGCAGAGCCAAGGTAGGGGTGACAATTGAGGGGGTGTGAGCTGGGGGGTTAGAGCCTTTGCAGGTTAAAAAGGAGTGGATCGAGTGGAGAGGGCCGAAAATGATGGAATCGGGTTGAGCGATAATGCGTTGGAACAAGGTACGGGTTGGGGCTTGGGAGTAATTGGGAAGGAGCAGGATATCATCCCAATGCATGGAAAGATCGCCACCGAAACGCCTAAGATTTGCATGATTGGAACACGAGCGAAAAGACTGGGATGAGACCAGAAAAAACACTGTGGGGAGGAGCGAGGGGTATTGGGAAGGGCAATTGATAGCTTGGGATGGAAGAAAATGGCGGAGATTCTCGGCATGATTAACGAGGCGGAGATTGATACGCCTTCCCAGCTTCTTGTGATCGACCACGTACCAAAAAGCAGTGTGATGCAGGGCTCTGATGACTTGGAACATGGTGGCTTTGTTGGCGCGCGTGCCACTGGCCTTGAAGTTTGGATGCCACCATAATTCAAACATGTGGTGAGTATTAAGAGTTTCCCACGTCTTGCCACCCACGAGCTCAAACTTGATGAAAGTCCTGATCCACTCGTGACAATTGCCCGCATTCAGGGAGGAAAATCTGAGAACTCTAGCATTGGTAAGGAAAGCCCCTGTGATGAGCTTAGTTTCAAAATTCTTTTCATTGGGACTTGCCATTTTGAATATTAGCCTTTTCACGGATTGCAGCATTAGTGATGTCTTGGGGGAAGTTATCTCTCCATACTTTGAAGCTATTGGAGGAGGCTGCCAGGTTGGCCATGAGATCAACAACATGATTGGCTTCCCTGTAATTATGGTGGATGGTCGTCTGCGGTTGACTTCGAAGAATCTTCCTGGATTCTTGGATGGTGTTGAAGACTTTCTAGGATGGAATCTTGTCATTCTTCATATAGCTGATTATATTCAAGGAGTCGCCCTCTATGATTGCTTTCCTGGGATCCTCTTGGAGCAGAACAAGCCCCCTCCACAGAGCCTTGGCTTCCGCAAAGTTGTTGGTTTGAGGCCCGAGGTACTCAACAAACACGAGGATCAGGTTGCCATTGTGATCTCTAATGACCCCTCCTACCCCAGCATTGCCAGGGTTTCCTTTGGAAGCCCCATCAAAATTCAGCTTGATCCACCCCTCCGAAGGAGGCTTCCACTTAATATTGGCTCTGGGATTGGGCCTTGGCTGAACTCTAGGATCCTCCTCAGGTATGCCAAGATATTTGAAGAGGGTGCATTCAAGAGCTAGGGAAGGGGCCATGGAGCAAGGGATGAGCCGAATGTTTTCAATAGCATAGGCAATGGATTTGGAAGCCACAGATAGGGGATCCTTGGAGGAGGATGAAAAGGCCTTGTTGTTGCACTCTAGCCAGATTTACCAAATGAAGTGATGGAGGCAAAAGGACTAGAGGGAGCGAAGCTTGGGATTGCTAAAGGGATTTGGCCACTAGGAGAAGAGGTCAATGATTGAATTGGGTTGAACCCACTGGATGTGGAAGGAATTGAGCAGGTGGCCAAGGACAACGGAGGAGAAAGCATAGTTGGTGAAGATGTGGTTCAAGGATTCCCAGTCAGAAAGGCACAGGTAGCAGTGGTTGGGGATCATGAACCCTCTTTTGGCCAAATTTTTGATCGTGAGGATCTTATTTTGGATAGCAATCCAAGAAAAGAAGCTTATTTTAGGGATGAGTTTCTTCTTCCAAACAAGGTTGAAAGGAATAGTTGAAACCTGGGCCTTCTCTTGGAGGGTGTAGGCTGACTTTATAGAGAAGGACCCTTCATCAGTTCCTCCCCAGATGGGCCTATCTTCAGCTTCTCCAGTGGGAAGGGTGACTGCATTGAGCAAACTGGATAGGGTAGCAACTTGATTAGGGAAGTTGGCCACATCAATGGTTCTCCATCTAGGGTCTCCGTTGTGATTGTTGATGAAGTTAGCAACCTTGCTCCCCAGGATGGTATCAGTGGAAGGTTTTAGGACCGCCAGTGCTCTGTTTTCACTCAGAGGTTCCTCTTGAAGCCACCTGTCATGCCAAAAGTCGATGTTGTTCCCATTGCCCAGAATCCATCTACTACCTTTTTGGATGAGGTTTCTGGTCTAAGTGATGGACTTCCAGAAAGTTGATCCATTCTGGGGCCCCTGATCATTCAAGAACTGGTGGTTCTACATATATTTCTTCTTGACTATCTCGACCCAATCTACGTTGTTGTTGGTGTAGATCTTCCATGCATGCTTGGCTAGGAGGGCAAGATTCATTTGGGTGACTTTCCTGAGCCCAATGCCCCCTTGGTTTCTGCTGCGGTAGACCAAGTCCCAAGCCACCAGGGGGATTCTCTTCTTGTCTTCACTCCTAGACCAGAGGAATCTCTTTTGGATTTGTTCGATCTTAGAACTCACAGAGGCTGGGATCCTGAAGACAGATAGGAAGTAAACCAGGATGCTCTATAGACAAGCCGAAGTAAGGGTGGCTTTGGCTTCTTGAGAGAGAAGGTGACCTTTCCAAGAGGCCAACTTTTTCTGAATTCTTTCAATGACATTGTTCCACATGGAAGTCATGGGGTTTCCTGAGAACAGGGGAAGCCCAAGGTAAGATGTGGGGAGAGCCTCCGGGGAGCACCCAAGGATCCATGCTATTTTGATTTGTCGGATATGGGGTGTGTTGATGAAAAATATTTTGCTTTTGAGGAGGTTGATCTTCTGACCTACAACATTCTCATACAGGTGGAGGATGTGTTTAATGGCCTTGGCTTGAGAAACTGATGTGGAAGTGGACAAGATAGTATCATCGACAAACTGTTGGTGGGTAACAGGGTTAAGACCAGTAGCAGTTTTGATCCCAAAAATAAGACCTCTCCTGCTGGCACTTGCAATGGATCTCCCTAACGCCTCAGCCAGGATGATGAACATGATTGGGGATAGTGGATCTCCTTGTCTCAGACCTCTAGAGCTTGGGAAGAAACCAACAGGGGACCCATTGACTAAGATAGAGAACCAAGGAGAGGATATGCATCTTTTGATGAGGTCAACCCAAGCCGGGTGGAAGCCAAATTTGAGGAGGACATCAATGAGAAACTCCCAGCTGACCCTATCAAAGGCCTTGTTCATGTCCAACTTTAGGAGGAAAGTTGGTTTCTTGGCCAAGGTGGCAGAGTGCAGGGCCTCATGAATGGTGATCACTCCATCAGTTATGATCCTCCCTTTAACAGAGCTGCCCTGGAAGGGATCAATGATAAGGGGGAGGATCTCCTTAAGCCTGCTAGCCAAGGCTTTGGTTAGGATCTTGTATAGAACATTGCAGAGGTTGATGGGGCGAAAGTCAGACAGAGCTTTGCAGGCCGACACTTTGGGAACCAAGGCAATGAAGGTGGAATTGATCCCTCGAGGGATGGCCTTGGAGGATTGGAGGTCTCTAACTGTTGCACAAACTTCAGGGCCAATCAGATCCCAGAACGCTTGGAAGAAGCATGGAGGAAAGCCATCTGGTCCGGGAGCCTTGTCAGGCTGCATAGAGAACAGAGCTCCTTTGATCTCTTCATGGGAGAGAGGGTTGATGAGCATTTCGTTAGTGGATGAGGAGATGGAATGGGGAATATTGCCCAAGAGGGCTTCTTTGGCCCGGGGGAAACAGGAGAGGAGGTGCCCAGAAGGGACTGGAAGAAATTGATAGATTCGTTCCTGATGTCAGATATTTCCCTTGTGATCCTTCCATCACTGCAGGTGAGCTCTGATATTTTGTTGGAGCTTCTGTTTCTCAGGGTAGACACATGAAAGAATTTGGTATTCGAGTCACCATCCCGGAGCCAAAGGGCCCTCGATTTTTGCCTCCAGTACATTTCTTCCCTGGCCAGGATGTTGTGAAACTCAGCTAGGAGCTTGCTCTCTTTAGCTCTGATGTTGCTATCCTGGTTGCCTTCTTGGATTTGTTGTTCTATGATTTCTAGTTTCTCTTTGACTATTCGCTTGCTTTCAAAAATGTTTCCAAAGATTTCTCTGTTCCAAGTCCTGAGATTTTCTTTAATGAATCTAAGTTTTTGGTATAATTGCCCAGAAGGGGACCCTTTGAAGGGCTGCTGCCACCACTGAGAGACTTGGTTCCTAAAATCTGGGTGGTGGAACCACATAGCCTCGAAGCGGAAAGGGATCTTGAAAGAAGGAGCTTTGATGGCTTCAAACAGAAGGGGACTGTGATCAGAGCCAATTTTAGGGAGGGATTTGAGGGTGGCATCCCCAAAAATAGGAATAGCCTCTCTTGAAAGAAGGACCCTGTCCAATTTGACCTGGATGAGATTATTTCCAGCCCTTCTGTTGCTCCAGGTGAACTTTGCTCCTTTCAGTTGGACATCCATGAGTTCGTTTGCATCTATGAACTCCCCAAATTCCTCCATGCTTCTGGTAAGCGAGATGTTGCCTCCTTTCTTATCAGACGGGAAAAGAGGGTTGTTGAAATCTCCTACGAGGATCCAGGGGATGGTATTGAAAGAGTTTCTCATTTGACTTATGGAGTTCCACAACAAGGCTCTTTCAAGGGGGTTATTAGGAGCATAGACATTGGTAAGGATCCATGTGTTGTTGTTGGTTTTGCAGTGAAAAAGCATGTTTATGATCCTGTTTGAGGAGGAGATCAATCTTCCTTCAACTTTAGTCGGATCCCACATGCATATCAGCCCTTCGGACGTTCCTTGGGTAGGAGTGAAGATGAATTCACTTTTATTCCATATTGCTTTGGCAACTTTGGGGGAAGAGATCTCATCTACTTTTGTTTCTTGCATGATGAAAATTGTAGGGCTGTAATCTTTTCTTAGATTTGCAGCCAGACGTTTCTTGGGGGCACCATTAAGCCCTCTCACATTCCAAGTGAGAATCTTCATTTAAAACTTTTTGAGGGATTTTTTGCCTCCCTTTGACTGCTGAGGGGGAGGTTTGGATCTTTTGGGTTCATCTCTTATCAAGTTGAGAGAGTCAAAAAGCAAGGTGGCTTGGAAGTCGTTTGCTATATCCTCTTCGATCTCTTTCCTTCTTTGCTTAGCAATGGATGACCTTCCTCTCTTTTTATCACTTCCATAGTCGATGAGGGATTTTTTGCTCCGGGTCTGCTTGGGACTGAAGTTCTCTGGAATGGACTGGGATGGAACAAGGCTCCCTTCGTCTTCATCTTCAGAATGAATGGATGCTGGTCCGAAAGTTTCCAGAGGGGGTGGGATGGACCAGATTTTGATGGGGACTCGAAGGGTACATTCTCGATCGAATCGGCTTGGAGAGGATCAGACTGGATAAGGGGTGGGGGATCAGCTGTTGGGGGGTCCATTTTACCCTCAAAGAAAATAGGATTAGATTCGAGTGAGAAACATACCTGGTCTATCTCCGAAGCCGGAGGAGAATCAATAATTTTTTTTCCTTTGTCATCCGAGGAACCATCCCTCCTTTGATAGTTTGTGACCTGGTTTGCATGCGAAGATGAGTTGTTCTTTTTGGGAAAAGTTTGGATATTCTTGAGATGATGATTCCTTGATGGTTGGGGATGGAACCGATTCTGGGATCTGGTGGGAGGAGCCCTCGGTAAGAACTTGTCAAAATCCTCAGTTTCCTTTGGAGGTTTAGCTTTGAGAAGAGGGCACTGGTTTCTGAGGTGGCCTTGCATGTGGCACTGGATGCAAAACGATGGCTTGTTTTCATATTCTAGAGGTTGACGCCATCTGAAGGATCCCGATATTAGGTTTACGAACGTGGGTAGCTCGGAATCGAGATTGGTGTTCACACAAATGTGGGCGTGGACCATTCTAGAGCGCGCTTTGGTTGCAGAATCAATAGCCACCAGGTCACCAATAATTTTGGCAATGGCTCCCAGGATGTCCTCGTGCCATAGGTGGAAAGGCAGATCTAGGATGCGGACCCAGATGGGTGCAAAGTTAATGCTCTGGGTGTTGGGATTGAAATCTATAGCCCACCTCCTGAGGAACAAGCTCCTCCTACCCAGGAACCATGGTCCCCCATTAGGATTTGGCTTGCATCATCATGGTTGCATAGCCTTATGGCAAAAAATCCTCTAGAAAGGGCTACAATCTCCATGCTTCCTGAGGTTTTCCATTTGGAGAAGGCCCAACGCCTTATTGTCTCCATATCCGGCCGTCCCCCAACGAACTTGCCGATTAGGGAATATGATTCCATTGAAACGTAGCTGGAGAAAACCTCTTATGGGATGACGATATCCGTTCCGATAGGAGTTAGGTGGATATCTGAGGTTTTTGGAATGATCGGGCCATTGGAGATGACCTGGGCGTACGAAGGCCCACAAGGGCTTCCAAGAGTTGGGTCCTTATTGGGGATGGGGTCCTCGACAGGCCTTTTGTCGGGAGGTTCCTTATCCCGAGGGCCCTCGAGGGGCTTCCCTGGAAAACCCGCTTCACCACCAGAAGCAGCTTCCTTACCTGGTCTAGGTCTTTCATCCGTCGCTCCAGAAGGTTGGTTCCCACCATCGCCATCGCTGCCCTCTGCCTTTGCCATCCGCTCCCTCTCCTGCCAAGCAAATACATGTTTTAAACTACAGTGAGGAGAGTGTATTATCAATCAATGCATGAAAAATAAAAAAACATCAATGTCCACCCATTCATTAGAATATGAATTTGATAAGTGAATGATAAGATGGGCTAGAAAGGTTGTGCCACAACCTTCCCACACTTTAAATAAAAAAATGGCAATGCCACTGATGGAATGCCCAAGTACTTACCAATTTCTAATAGTCTTATGAGGACAAAGCACAATATGGGTTTCACATAGTGTAGCTCTAAGTTCTCATGGTCAAATTATGAATGTAATGAGGGCCTTAGCCCCCCTATTTATAGTAAAAGTTTACCCTTGAGTTACCTAGGATGAGAAACAATTAATCTTAGTAAAAATAAATATCCAAGGGAAACTTTAACAAAATGTTGCACCACCAAATGTTAAATGCCTTCAATTAGGCCTCTAATAGGCTTAGAAGGCTTCCAAAGTGAGTTAGTGCACAACTACATGCCAAAATGTTGATTTTAAGAAGATTTGCCTTGGTATTTATGCTTTCAATTTTACCTTTGTGATTGTTTGAGTAATTTGCTTTGGTTTGGCAAGAAAATTGTTCATATTTACAAGCAGTTCAATACCCTTTGTTGACCAAATTGCTCACATTTACAAGCAGTTCAACACCCTTTGTTGCATGACTCACTCCTTTGAGTCAATCGGTCTTCTTAACAAATAAATCAATAATTGGAGTCCATAGTCAAATTTTGATTTTTTAGGGAAGCATTTGCTACTTGATTTCTTTATCGCATCCTCCAATATTTGTAAATATTACAAGGTAGTGTCAAGATACTACATTTATGGTAATTTTATTGACCGACAAGCTCAGTTAGTAGAAGATCCCAAATTTTACCTCTATCCTTGGAGTCTACAAAATTGGCACCTTTGTAGGAAAATTGTCAAAATTGTTGGTTTTACTTGGTATTATGTGGCAAGAATCCTAGAAACTTCTGTGACTCAACATCACTTAACAACTACACCAATGTGAGTTCTTTATCTCCCCATAATATCTTCAAAAATATTTTCTTATAATTCCCCCTATTTAATAACTAGGTACTGCAGCTTGGCATATACTAGCTCTAGCCTCTCATAATTATTAGTTTCATCCCCTTGGTTGGCTTGGCTCTTTTATTCCTCAAACATAACACTTATGATGTCATTGTCTAGAATGTGCTTTTGTTCATAAAAAATGTTGGGCATCCCTACAATAATCAACCCTTGAATCTGCTTATCCATTTCCTAATCTTTGGTTCTTAAATATGCTAGGTTATCTCTACAAGCGTGAGGTCCATGCTTTCTACTACATGTTGCTATGCCTATGCTGTTAACAATGAGGAGAGGAGTTTAAGGACCTCTTGTTATTCAATTCTTGCAAATAACTACCCTTCCACATGTTTGATGGTTTTTTGTACTTGTTTTAAGCTTCCTTCCATGAAGAAAGTTAACCAAAAGTATTCATAGGCATTTTCCACCTCTTCATTGATCTTGTTCTGAAGGGACTTGACCTTTTGAATATCCTAAACCACCTTAGGATATACAACTATTTTTGTTGGCTTTTGGGCTATCAAACAATAGTTTTTGGAAGGCAAGTGTTCTAGATCCTTTGTGGGAGACCTATGTCTTCGCGATTGTCTCTTCAAGCTAATCAAAGTAAGAGGTATTTTTCACAACACTTTTTTTAGTGGCTTTCCAAGTATTTTTTAGGTTTTTTAATTTCCCTTAGTGTATGAATGAACATGTTGCCAGTACTAGTTGGGCATGAGTCAATGGTCTATTACAACATACTGTTCATTTAGAGGATGTGTGTATGAGCATAAAGAAGTGCCTACCTATAATTTTTTTCTTCCTTCAACGCCATGGATTTTCCTCCTCCTAACACCCTAGGTTATTCCTCTCCTCCTCCCAATAACACTCCCTTGGTCACTTCTATTACCCATCCATTTGATAATCCCATTCCCAATATTGACTCTAATCTACATGCATATATTTTAAATCAAGAACAAACAATTACTTCTATTGTCAAACCCTTGAGTAATTAAGACCAAACAATTACTTCCATTGCCAAGTCCTTGGATAACATCCAAAAAGTCCTACGAATATCTGCTACTATGACTCCTCTTGTCCAAGGATCATAATAAACTATGGGGAAATAGGCTCTGATCATTCATCAAGCACCATTCTTCCACAATCACCACCTAGTCATAGTCCTCCAAATTTCTATGGAAGTAACTTAACTTCTTATGCTACCCAAGGCTCTCCTCTAGTTATGGGTGCTTATGACCTACGATTTGCTTCTAATTTGGGTTCCATTGTAGAGGTGCTTCTAATTTCCTTTATTGACCTCATGAAGTTCTAATTAGTCGTATCAATATACCCATCTTCGAAGGTGTTGATCCATGAGGATGGTTGGCCAAGATATACAGCCTTATCTACTTGCACCATGATCTTGAAGTAGGCTGTGTTGCATTAGCATCATCTAAGTTGGGAACCTAAGCTCATTAATTTTTGTTGTGGCAAGTTTGCCAACATAGGGGTTCTCTTTTATGGCCTAACTTCAAAGAATAATTTCTCCAAATATTTGACAAAGAATCTTCCACATAGTTTGTGGTCTATCTTAAGCAAACAAAGCAAAGATGAATAGTGGAGTATTAATCCAGATTCACTAGTCTTCTCACCTACATCCACAAACTGCATTTAGTGGTGGTGGTCTCAACATTTTTCCATGGTCTTAAGGATAAATTGGTTAGGAAGTTAACATGCTTGATCCCTATACTCTTGATGATGCTCAAAATATAGCTTTGGTGGTAGAATAGAAGCACCAAGATTCTAATTTCCAACATAGACATGCCTTCAAATCTCATCATATTTACTGTAGTAATGAACATTCCTATGGATTCTTCTATTTTAAATAACATTCTCGCCATCCACGAGATCAAGCCTATGAAGAATGTCATAACTTTCAAGTGAAAGTTGAAGATAGGAGTATATGAAGATGGAGATTCATTACAACAAGAGCAACCAATAGAAGTAGATGAGGCAAAACATGAGGATGATACCATGGCTCTCTTTGCTCACCCTTTTATGAGGCTTCAATCTCACCATACTATCAAGGTACAAAGATTTATTAAATTATAGTGTGTCAACATGTTGATTGATTTAGGTAGTATGTATAACTTTATAGATAGTAAGACAATGAAGTCTTTGGGATTGCATATCAATATTTCATATCAAGATAAATTTTAAGTCTTAATTAAAAATGGGGGTATTATTATCTTCTTTGATTGTCTTTATTGGAACAATCGTACCTCACGAGGAGTGACACAACAAGGCCACAATCAAGAGCATGGGGTTCAAATCGATCGGGGGTCTTTGAGAGTTTTTTACAAGGCTAGATCCTCATTGAGATGTGATCTTTATGGTGCAATTGGGCTCAAAAGAGGAAAAGGGACGTGAGAGATAAAAGTAAACAACTCAAAAGAAAGAAAAAAGGATGGTGATATGCCAAACGATCCACTAAGATCCCTCTGCACAATAGGCCTGAAAGCTATGTGCCAGTGATGAACTCTTCCTCTCCCCAACACAATTAAACATAGATGAGATTCATCAACATAGGCATGAATAAAGAGGTAGGTTCACAAAAACCCATAGATGGATGATCCAAAAATTGACACAAGCTCCTCACACATACATACTCCAACAAAATCCAAAGCAAGTAAAGAATACAAGCACACACAAGGAAGTCGTAGGTGATTGATCCAAAAATTGATGTAGGCCTCCATATATATATATATGTAAATAGTACAATTAAAAATATTGTGCTAGGAGCGAGGGTTCAATTTTCCCATAAGCTACTTAGGAGCCAACTGCTATGCAGTAGGAAATGAAGGGAAAGCCTACAAACTAATACAATTGCAAATTTATCGATCATTTTTTATAGTCTATGCTACTGCTATTGATAGATTATAACAGGGAATATTTTCCTCCAAAATTATCTATAGGTGGACCTAATAATTCTAGCCACCTCTTCTAGGGATATTGAAAATTAAACGAGGTACCCATGGGTCAAAATAAATGTCAGATCTAGGACTGTCAACACCATGTTTCTCTTAATTGAATATCTAAGCCATTTAATATAAATGTCATTTGGTAGGTGGTCTTTGTCCTTCCAATAAAAAATACATTAACCTAGAGTACCTACTTTTGCCATAGTTCCATGCACTTTGACATGACTGAGACATTAGTGGTAGCTCAAAATTTTAGCACGTTCCTTGGTCCTTTCAAAACCTAAAGTCTACCATAGGATGGTCAGGACTTTTGCTGTTGGTGCTTGATTAGGAATCATAAAACCTACGATATTGGAGTTGCCTTAACAGGAAGGACTCCTTAATATTTTTTGCTTCATTGTCATATCTATCATGACTTTTCTTTCCTTCATCTATTGAGATTCACATAGCCTCCAACTATTGAAACTCATCTTGGAACGTCTTTGGAAAAAGGCTATCTCCTTGGTCAATAGTTTTATAAAGTTCTAATTGCTTGTGGTCAAGACTTTTCCTTAAGCGCAAGTAGTGTGAAGTCACTATAGTTTTGGAGGCTTAGAGGGGCATTCTAGCATGCTAAAAGGAGAGCTCAAAATTGCCTTTATCCTTGGGATCAGAGTCAAAATCCTTGTCCAACCTACAAAACAACACAATAAAGAAAATAAATTAGTGACAAACCTTTCAAACTAACGACCTCTCCCTAAGTTTATTAGGTTTTGATAGTGCCATTGCTTGATAGGCGTTGTGTATTACTTAGGTTGCTGTGGTATTAGAATCTTGGATGCTTAAGAGTACCTTTTAGGTGAATTCCATTCATGGGTATAGGGAGGGTATCTCCTTCTAGGGTTTCTAGATCAAATGAATTGCTCTCCTTACAATTGGCCATGATGTAATGGTCTAGTCTAGAACATATCAAATTTAGTATGGTTTTTAGGTTTACTTTTGTATTCATCCCACCTAAGGACCATATCACCAATCTCAAAATATTGTGGGGTAACCTTTTTATTAAACCATTTCTTGACTATTTTCTAATGTCTCAAGTAGCTGTTCCCCATCCCTTCTTCTCTGTTCCTCAAGATTCAACAATTCCTCCATTCTTATTGTCATTGGGTAATTTTCTTGTAACTCCAGTTGATGTAACAATTGAAACACCATAAATTCTATGAATATGGGTAACTTAGAATCTTTACCATTGACCAAGCTAGATGGAGAACATCCTAGTGCCTTTTTTGGAGTAATACGGTCTTTCCAAAGAGCTCTTTTTAGATGAAAATGCCACTGTCTCTAATTTTTTGATCTGGTTATTTTTAGGATTCTTAGTAAGTTCTTTTTTGTCAATTCAACCAAACTATTACCTTGGAAATAATAATTTGAGGAAGCTTTTAAATATATACTTTGCTAAAATATAAATTGAGTAAGTTTTGAACTCGTAAACACCTTGGCATTGTCTATTATAATTATATCCAGGACACCAAATCTCCTTATGATATCTTCTAAACATTTTATGATTACATTCTCCGTAGCTTCTTTTAGTGGCACTATATTTTTTTTTTAATTTGTGGAAAACATCCCAAAAGGGATGCCACTTTCGGGTAAGACCCAAGGAGGAAGGGGTATCCATTCTGCAACACTACTTCAACCCATATGGTAAAGTAATCTATAGTTGTTTGGATCCATTTGTGCCCTTCATTGGATGGTGGAATGATCATTCCAATAATATCTAGTCCTCATTGTGCAAAAGGTTCCATTGCTGCTATGGGTCTTAAAGGCATAGGGGTATTCCTTTTTCTTCCTATGAAAAATTTGTATTTTTCACAATTTCTAACCCATCGATGAGCATCTGTGAACATGTTGGGCCAATAATATCTAGTCTTCATAATTTCATTGGCTGTTGTTTGAGTTGAGAAGTGTCCCCTGGCTAATCCTTGATGCAATTCTTGTAATATAGATTGTGCTTGCTCCCCTTTTACACATATAAGAAGTACCCCATCAAAATTTCTTTGGAATAGAAACCCATCAATTATTGCGTAATGAAAATTTTGTAGACGAAAAGCTATTTTTTGGGCTATGTTCAGATTAGGAGGATATTCTCTCGTTTGCATGTACTCAATTCTTTTTTCTATCCAATCCATTTCTACTTTCTCCTTATTTATCAAACATTATTCTATCATTATTTTCTCATTGTCCTTTCCTAAATTACCCCTTTTTAATTACTTCTTCAACCATTTGCTGACAAAGAGCTCTACTTGTGACTAGTTTAGTAGGCTTAATTTCTACATCATAATCCAAAATCCTAGTAATCCATCAGGCTCTCTTTTCGCTCATTTCTTCGTCCATTATATATTCTCTTACACTGGAATGTATGACATAAGCAACAATTTTGTTGTTAGAAATCATGTGTTTAAAATACTTTAACTCTCTTACTAGAGCATATGCCTATTTTTCAACAAAATTATATTTTTCTCATATTCCTTTAAGGTCCGACTGAAAAACACCACTCAACGCTCTTGTTGGTTTTCATCCCTTTGTGTCATTAAGGCCACTATACCAAGTTCCCTTCCACACGAATAAATGATAAAATATTTAATGAAATCTATATTGACAAGCACTAGAGCATTTGCGATAGCTTCTTTTATTTTTCACAAGCCTCTTTTCCATCCTTTGTGCATAAAAAGGGTGGGTTATTTTTTAACATAAATGTTATGGGTTTGATTATTGTTGCAAAATAAAAGATAAATTATTTAAAAAAATTAATTTACCCAAAGAAATATTGCAGTCTCTTATTGTGCCTTGGTGGTATAAGATTCATAATAGCTTCCACCATGTTAGGGTCTATAGCAATACTATATTTAGATACAACATGCCCTAGATACATTTTTTGGGTTAAGGCATATTCTAAATTCCTGGCACTATTGAAATATTCTTTCCAAATGTTCTAAGTGATCCATTTATTTAGAATACTGTGAGATCATCCACACATATTAGTATGATTTTGTTTATTAAATCATCGAATGCGATATCCATGACCCTTTGAAATGTTTTCCTAGTATTGGATAATACAAAAGGCATCCACTAATATGCGAAGTTTCCCCATTTGTAGTGAAGGTTATTTTAAGTTGATCTTCATCCTTTACTCATATCTGATTAAAATCAAAGAAACCATCTAATAATGAAAATATTTCAGAGCTAGCTACTGTTTGAATAATTTACTCCATGGAAATCAAGGGATAATAATATTTTAAAGAGGCTTTGTTCAGATCCCTGAAGTCCACACACAGTCTGCTTTTGCCATTCTTTTTTTTATAGGCACTAAATTATAGACCCATATGGTGTGCTTGATTGGGTATATAATTTTTGACTCAATCAACTTATCCAACTTCTACATGAGAGGCTCAAATTTTGGAATGATTGGTGTTTGATTATTTTGACCTCTAGGTCTAATTCAATTGTGTGTTGGATAACATTCTTATCATATCCCTTCAGGTCTTCATAGGTCCATGCCATTACATCTTTGTATTTTTGACATAGTTTGATAAGTAACCCCTTTTCTTCCCTTGTGGCTATTTTCCCTATTTTCAATGTTTTTTTGGGGATACCTCTATTTCTTGACAGTCTTTTTTTTTTTGTAGTAAACCCTTTCTTTCCTTTGAATCCATCATCTAGGTTAAAGAGGGATTCTAGGGTAATCAAGCCTTTTAGCATTTTGTTTGAACTTCGTTGAATAATTTTATTCTCACATGCTTCTTCTATTTATGGGGATATAATTTGTAGGAGTCAATTAATCTACTCATCACTTTCAAATACTTACTAATTTTCTTCATTATTAGGTACTTTTGGTCTTATTATCATTTTTACCAGTTGATTGTTTCTTCATATATCATTGAATAGGTCAAGTTGTCAACCAACGACCACGATACTGTTTGCATCTACATTTTGTTTTATTGGAATCACTTTTATGTTGATAGCATCAAAATATTCCATTAATTCTCAAATTATATTTCAAAAGGATTTCATTAGGTTATTCTTTGCTTGACATTGGGCTCTCACTTAATAATTAGTTCAATATCACAAAAAATCTGAAGCATTTTGATTTCTCTTTTCTCAGCCATTTAGAGTCCCAAGATTAGGGCTTCGTATTATGCTCTGTTTCTAGAACAAGAAAATTATAGCCTATATGCTTGAATTTTTCTTAACCCTTTTGGAGAAATAAGGCATACTCCTACACCTACCCCTATTTTTCTTTGGGTAACATTAAAGTACAACTTCCATAATCCAACTAATGTCTTCTCCTCTTTGTAAATTCTTGAGATAATGATGCTTTCCTCATAAATTATATGTCCTATGCCCATATTTCTATAATGAGATTTATTTTCTTGTATATAAGCCTATTGATCCCTCAGTTCTCTTTCAAGTTCATCTTCTAGATGCTATTTTTGCTCTTCCATTATCATTATTTCTCCAAGTGGCATAGCTAGGGTAGTTTTATTGAGATATTCTACTATGTTAAAGGTTTTATATAACTATTTGCACACATCAAAACTTTAGATCCCAAAAAATTCACCTTCCTTTGATGTGTATGACTGAAAATATTCTAGTATAGGCTCATTCATGACTTTAGGAATATATGTAGAAACTGTGGCATGTGCTTGCATAGTATAACCCCTCTTTTGATTATTTCTCCACTCTCTTTAGCTATATAGGACTCTTGTGTTGGGGATTTGATTAGTTTCCTTTTAATAGACATTCTCAACATCGTTGTTACTTCTTGAGATATCAAGATTTGCTCATAAGGGCCCCATATATGTGTTACCATTAACAATTTCAAGTCTTTCTTGAGACACTTGTCAAGACTATCAGGCTCCTTTTGGTACTCCTTTAAGGATTTAAATAGGTCTTCTATTGCATTATTAGTTATGTGGTTAGGTGTATTAGAGGTTATGAACATAGGTACTACTGGCCATGGGTGTGTGATTTGGCAATTTGGATGATAATGTAAAAGGGGATAGGGATATAGTGACCTTGATGATAAATTTTCTATTTATATCAAATCATTGTTTAATGTGGTGGCTAGTTTATATACTTTCGGTAGGGAGTCTCCTCTTTTTGCTTTTACCATCATAGATATTTTAGGATTCAAAGCTCTAAAATATCTGGTGGAGGGAAAATATTTTTGGGTATTCTATGCTAGGATTTATGGAATTTGAGGTTAAAATATTCCATCAGTTCCATGGAATATCTCTTGATAGCTGAAATTTGTTGCAAGAGTAGTACCCCATCCACCTTTTCTTTGAATCTCTTAACCAAAGCATCTTTGAGCTGGCCCTAACTGACTATTGATCTATACTAAGACTTTACCCTAAAAGAAGTTGCTAATAATCTTAGTGCTATGTTTTGCTTTGATATATTATAAATTGTGCATATACTTACCACATGGTTTAGATGCTCAATAGGGGTAGTTAGTTCTTCCCTACTGAAATAAGTGAGACTTTAAAGCATATTGGGGAATCTTTTCTCATACTTCATGCAACGTTGGTGGTTCTAGTGGACTTTGTCATTTTAGACAGGGAATGTTTTGGGGGGTGGCATAGCAGCCATATTATAGTCTACAACTCTTCTTCTTTGATGAATGGTTGTAGATGGTGGTAGCAACTCTTATAAAAAATTTTCAGCATAAAACCTGATTGAAGGTTCTTTATCTGACTAATTTTGGGTTCTTTATTTGAGTGGAGTTGCTAGGTGAATGCAGCTTTGTGCTTCTTGAAAGCAAGTATATTAAGGTTTTCACTAGAACCTCAATATATTATCTTCAATAGTGGCTTCTTATAGTGTTCATTTTGGAGTGAAGTTTCCAAGTGAGTGAGAGGAACTTCAACAAGCAGGGGTAGGCTCAAATCCTCACTAAGTCTAGCCTATCTTGTGATTACGTGACTAATGATGTGCCACTGGGATCCCAATAAGAATTCCATTAAACTATTGTCATCTCTTATTCTCCCAATTAGAAAAATATGCCTCATGAAGAGTGACATAGTAGGGCCACAACTGACAACATGGGATTTGGCTCAATTAGGGGCCTTTGAGAGCTTTTTACAAGGATGTATCCTTGTTGATATGTGATATTTATAGCACACTTGGACTCAAAAGGGAAAAGGGATGCATGAGATAAAATTAAACAACTCAAAAAAAATAAAAAAGGGTGGCGATGCACCAAAGGATCCACTAGAGCCCTCTGCACAACAAGCCTAAATGTTGTGCCAACGGTGAAATATTTCTCTACCCAACATAGTTAAGCACAAACGAGAGTCATCAACACAAGCATGCATAAAGAGGTGCATCCACAGAAAGCCATAAATGGCTAATCCAAAAATTGATGTAGGTACCTCACATGCATATACATAAACAAAATCCAAAGAAGGTAAAGACTATAAGTACAAAAACACATATAGAAATGAGTCTATAGGAAGTCATAGATGACTAATCCAAAAATTGATGCATACATCCATATATATACAAATAGTACAATTACAAAGATTGTGTTAGGAGTGGGGGTTTGACTTTCCCACAAACTGCTCAAGATCCAACTACTATACATAAGGAAATGAAGCGAAAGCCTACAAAAGAACATAATTGTGAACTCATTGAAATTTTTTTACAGTCTATGCTACTACTATTTATAGATTACAATAGGGAATATTTCCCTCCAAAAATATCTACAGGTGGACCAGACAATTGCAACTACTTATTCTAGGGATTCTTAACATGAAATGAGGTACCCCTAGGTCAAAATGGATTTCAGATCTAGGAATAACAACACCATGCTTCTTTTAATTGAATTTTTGAGTCACTTTAATTCAAATGTCATTTGGTAGGTGGTCTTTGTCCTTTCATGTAGGAATACATTAACTTAGATTACCTACTTTTGCCATAGTTCCATGCGCTTTGACTTGATTGAGAAATTAGTGGTAGCTCAAAATTTTAGCACACTCCTTGGTCTTTTCAAAACCTAAAGTCTACCATAGGTTGGTTAAGACTTTTGCTATTGGCACTTGATTGGAAATCACAAAACCTATGATATAAGAGTTGCCTTAACAGGAAAGACTTCAAATTATTTTCTTCATTGTCATATTTGTCAGGATTTTTCTTTCCTTCACCTAATGAGTTTCGCATAACCTTGAACTGTCGATACTTATCTTAGCATATCTTGAGAAAAATGCTACCTCCTTGGCTGATAGTTTTATACAATATTAATTACTTATGGTTAGGACTTTGCATTAAGCGCTGGTAAGTAGTTTAAAGTCACTATAGGAACCACTTAGTGTGTGGGTTGAACTAATAAAGTTAACATCCAAATGAGGGAATATACTTGGTTAGGTAATGTCTTTACCTTGAACTTAGTTACTTCAGATGTTATCTTGGGAGAACAATGGCTGTCTCAGCTTGGTGATAATACTATTAATATGCAAAAGTTATATGTCAAGTGGACAGAGAATGGAAGAGTCATTTTTCTCTAAGGAATCCAACCCCCTCCCTCCAAGGTGGTTAGTTCACATAGCATGTAAAATATATTAAGAAATATTTTTGGGGATTCTTTGACCAAGGTAATTGCATGAAAGTTTAATATTTAGAACCATTTTTTCTAGCTCTTCCTTCATATTTATAGAGAATTTTGGATTTCTATGAGGAGCTCTTTAGTGATCCCATGGGTCTTCCTCCTAAGCGCACACATAATCATATTGTCCATCTTGTTCCAATAAGTCAACTTCCTAATGTGCATCCTTATAGCTATGTCTAGCCCTAAAAGTTAGAAATTGAGAAGTTGGTTTAGGAAATGTTGGGCCAAGGAATTATCCATCCAATCATCAATCCATAATCCTCTCTAGTAGTGATGATATGACATAAGTATAATTCATGGTACATGTCTCCTAATTTATATCTCATGGAACATAAGTATAATTCACATGCACATGTCTCCTGACATAGGAATAGGAATCAAAGATAAGATTCCTATCCCTTTTATAGATGATTTGTTGGATGAATTACATGATGCTAGATACTTTACAAAACCAGACTTGCATTCAAGGTTTCATCAAATTAGAGATAGGGAAGAGGCTATCCCTAAGACTGTTTTCCATACACATGAGGATCATTATGATTTCTTATTCATGCTTTTTGGTCTCACTAATGCTCCTTCCACTTTTCAAAGTCTCATGAACTTTATCTTTTGACATTCTATTTATAAGTTTGTCCTAGTTTTCTTTGATAATATTTTTATTTATAGGAAGCCCTAGGAGGATCATCTAGTTCATGTTGACAAAGTTCTTCACATATTAAAAAGGAGATTTTTTTGACAAAAGGTCCAAATGTTCCTTTGCGGTCTAGGAGGTAGAATACTTGGGACACATAGTAACTTAGAAAGGAGTCAATATAGACCATAACAAGATCAAAGATATGCAAGGTTGGCCCTTGCACAAATCCCTTAAACAACTTTATGGATTTTTAGGAGTCACAAGTTACTACAAAAAGTTGCTCGCAACTGTGGTAAGATTGCACTCCTCTCACTGCTCACTAAAAAGGATGTTTTTGTTTTATCTAAAGCTACTTCCAAAGCCTTCCAAGCCATCAAAGAAGCTATGTGTACCACTCTTGAATTTAAAAAATATTTTATCATTGAGTGTGATGCTTCTGACATAGGTGTTGGAGCTATTTTGATGCAAGATGAACATCCATTAACCTTTGAAAGCAAGCAACTTTTGGACAAGAATATAGGATGGTCCACTTATTAGTTGTTTTGCATGACATAGAGAAATGAGGGCCTTGTATTTTAGAGCTATGTTTCATCATCAAGGCTAAGCATAAAAACCTTAAGCATTTCTTAGAGTAGCATCCCTCATGCCCTAAATAGAATAAATGGATGACTAAGCTCTTGGGTTATGATTTTATCATTGAATACAAGAAAGAAATGAATAATTTGGTGGTTAATTCCAGCTCTTCTACAAATGCTTTCTCAACTTTGAGAAGAATGATTTTCTGACCTAGAGACTATGCGGATCATTCAAGAACGGGACGTGGGCTCATCATTGATTTCTTGTTTCTCATAAACTAATGGAGTGCTTTATAAAAAGGATTGTATTCATCTTACTCAATATTCAACTATTTATTGAAATATTCTCCAATTTTTGCATGCATCTCCTTTGGCTAGACATTCAAGATTCTTCAAAACATACCAATGGATGAAGTAATATTTTTCTTGGAAAGGATTAAAAGTAGATGTCAAGATGTTTATGGCTAAGTGTGAGTTGACATAAAAAATGGAATATAATTAAATTGAATTGTTTCAACCCTTGCCTATCCTTGATCATGAATGAGATCACATATCCATGGATATCATTGAGGGCCTTCCCAAATATGAGGGCAAAACAATGATCTTTGTGGTAGTATATCACCTTTGTAGGTATTCCTAACTTCTGTGCATTACAACATCCCTATTCAATAAGTAAGGTGGCCAAGGTATTTTTTAATTATATTTTTTTATTACATTGTATGCCCAAAACCATTATTAGTGACCATGACCTTGTCTTCACCAATACATTTTGAAAAAAATTGTTTTCTTAGTGGTACCAAGTTGAGTATGTCATCTTTTTATCACCCCTAGTTAGATGGTTAGACAATGATTGTTAATAAGTATTTAGGTTCTTACCTTCGTTGTTTTTCTCAAGACTAGCAATATCACTAGGTTTAATAGATCTTGTAGGGAGGTTTCCTTACATTCCTTACTTCATGCAAAAAAAACTTAGTCGAAAGGGGTAGGCACCAATGTCGTAGTGCAAGAAATTGTTGTCTTTTAAGCCAAACTATATCAGGTCACAATATAATATTCTAGGTCTTAATATCAATATTCAAGAGCATAATTAAATATATGAGCAATCAAATATTTACTGGCCAATATAAATTATAATAACATTCACTTTAATATCAAATATGAATTTAAATGGCCAAAATCATTCATGTACAAGCATGAAATATACTTACAATAATATTGCTCAAAATATGTAGACAAGATTTATTATTGTTGGACATTTTGAGTCCATGAAGTTGTCATTGATGTCAAGGAATGAGCTACCGTTGATGTCAAAAGGTCAAAAGGAGCAATGCAAAAGGTTGATGGCAAAAGAGCTTCATAATATTTATTTTTAATATTATGTAAAGCATAAATAAAAGGTTTTTATTAAAAACCATAGTGGGAAAAATAAAAGGTTTTATTAAAAACCATAATGGGCAAAGTAAAAGGTTTTTATTAAAACCTAAGGAGGCTTTAATCCTTAATAAAGCCAAAATATTTAAATATTAATTTATAATATTTAAATTCTAATGAATTTAAATAAATTATAAATTAAATATTTGAAGCCAAAACATTAGCGTCGACCCCCAACGAATTCTATCTCCGCCAACGTGCATGAAATGGAGGGCAAAGGTATTTATACCTTAGCCAAACTTTAATGTTTGGCATTCGAAAAATATCCACGATATTCGGTGAGAAAGAGCTCGTGCGAAATCGAACAAAAGGCACCTCTGAAGTGCGTGTGGAGCATGCATCATGTTGGAAGAAGAGCCAAAGGCTCTAGGGGAGAGTGAAGAGGATAAAGCACACATTGCGCTTTAGAGCAGCAAGGTGAGCACGTGGCTCACACGACGTGGAAGCCACGACCAAGGCACTGCTGAAGCATTTGGTGCAAGTTCGAATCCCATCGATTGTGAAGCGGGTAATAAAGTTTTTATTTTAATTTTTATTATTGCACATGCTAAGGTTGTTGGAGAGATAAGGGGTAAGTAAATATTTTATTTACCTAAGTGGTGAATGGTAAATAGTTGCTAGGGTAAATTGTGTTTTTACCTTAAGAAAAGTGGAAATTGATTTATTGCATTAAAGTTATAAAGTGAGTTATTTTAATTAAATGCAATAATAAGAAAGGAGTTATAAGTAGAAGTTGAGTTATATTTTTAAGGGGATTTTGATGAAATTTATGATGTTGAATATTATTGTTGAGATGGAGCAATAAGGTGTATTTGGAATTTAATTTATCTTTGTGATTAAGGTAAATTGTGAAAAGTGTTAGAGTGATAATTCTTGTCATCTAACCCTTTGTACTTGGCAAAGAAGTGTTTATGATTGTGGCAGATTTGTGTGATCTACTTCTACATCAAATAAAAGGTATGGGCATATTCTTCCTTGGTTGAGTTGATTGGTTGGTTTTCTGGAAAACAACTTTGGAGTGAAAAGGACTTGATTAGGTTTCCTTATTGAGTTGTTGAGCTATTGTGAAGTGAATGCTATGCACCTTGTTTTATAAGCATTGTTGTTGAAGTGAGTAATTGAGTGAAGAACTTGAACTAGGGTTTGGAAAGAACATGAGTATCATTGTTATGTGAGATTGGTTGATAAGCATTGTTGGAAACATTTTGAGTGAGTGTTCATATGCTTGGACTAGGGTTTGTGAGCAAGGATTATTTCATTGAGTGATTGGTTGAGTAGAGTTGGTTGAGCCTAGTCAAGTGGATGTGTGAAGTGATAGTTCAAGTTCTATGAAACAAATTATTCTATATTTTGAATTGATTTGAGAAAAATGTTGAGTGTTGGAACTTGAAACATATTGAGTCTCTAACAATTCTGTTTTAAAGAGTTGATTGAGAAGATGATTGAGCATTGAGGTGAATGTGAAGCATATTGAGTCTCTAACAATTCTCTATATGTTTCTAAAAGAGTAATTGAAAATGATTGAGCATTGTGATGAATGTGAAGCATATTGAGTCTCTAACAATTCTCTTTATGTTTCTATGAGATTGGACAAGTTCTAGTGTGGACTTGTTGAGCAGATTTGAGGTAAGTCTTTGAGAAGACTTGTGGACAGATTTGTGTGAGATTTTGTGGAAGCTTACAATACAGATTGAGAGCAAATTGGACAAGTTCTAGAGAGGACTTGTGGACAGATTAGTGTGAGATTTTGTGGAAGCTTACAAGGTATATTTGAGACAAGTCTTTGAGTAGACTTGTGAGCAGAGTTGATTGATTGATTTGTTCAAACCTTGGGTTAAGGTTTGGGGCAGATCTAGCAGAGTTGATTTGAGATTAAGTCAAGCTTTGTGTTAAGGCTTGAAGATAGATATTGAGGATATATTTGTGCTAGATCGAAGGAATGTGTTTAGTGTAGATCAGAGGATAGATATTGAGGATAGATTTGTGCTAGATCGAAGGACTATGTTTAGTATAGATTAGAGGACAGAGTTTGGTGCAGATTTGAGGATAGGTTTGTGCCAGACTAGAGATAGAGATTGAGAAGATTTGTGCTAAATCGAAGGACTATATTTAGTGTAGATTTGAGATAGAGCTTTGAAGGTGATAGAGTATAGAGGATGACAATCTCTAGTGGATAGAGATCCATTAGCCAGGGCAGTGAGGATAGGAGTCTTCAGTGGATAGAGATCCATTAGCCAAAGTAGTGGGGGTAATAGTTCTTCTAGAAGATCACCAGTTAGAGCTAAGGAGAAAGGAGTTCTCCTGTGGATAGAGATCCACGAACTTGATTAGGGGATTGGTGTCTCCTTTGGATAGAGGTCCATAAACATTGTAATAGGGAAAGGATTCCCAAGAGATTGATTGAGAAAATTTTAGTGAAATATTTTCTCCATGGAGTAGCCCACATTGGGTGAACCACGTAAAATTGGTGTCTCTATTGTGTGTGGTGATTTGTGCATTGCTTTGATTACTATTATTGATATTGCTATCTTTACATTGCATAATATTGATTGGGAAAGAAAAGTAAAAAGTGGTCTTATATTATTCACCCCCCTCTTAGTATAAGCTTGTGTTCTTCAATTGGTATCAGAGCGGGTTCCTTCGAAAGAGTTTAACAACTTGAAGGAAAAGATTTCAAGAACACAATGGATTCTAAGAATGTGTCCTCAGATAATTCAACACCAATATTTGATGGAAGTGATTATATATTTTGGAGTATGAGAATGAAGATTCACTTGATGGCACTTGGCAATGAAATTTGGGAAGCAGTTGAAAATGGATACATACCACCAGTTGATCCACCTACGGATAAGGAAGGTAAGCTTCTACAACATTACAATTCAAAAGCAATGAATGCAATTTTGAGAGGTTTGCATAGAATAGAGTCCATAAAGGTTATGCATTGTAAAGATGCAAAAGGAATTTGGGATAAGTTGCAAAGCATATATGAAGGAGATAAAGGTGTCAAAAAGGCAAAGATACAAAATCTCAAAGGACAATTTGAAGAATTAATAATGAAGGATGAGGAAAACATTAGTACTTATCTACTTTGAGTAGATGAGGTTGTTAATGCCATGCAAGGACTTGGACTTAATGTTGAAGAATCAGATGTTTGTGATAAGGTCTTAAGATCTCTTCCAAAAATATTTAGTGAAAATATTTCTGCTATAGAAGAATCAAAAGATGGTGATTCTTTGACAAGAGATATGTTACTTGGTATTCTTACAAATTTTGAGTTAAGAACAAAAGAGGAACCTAATCCCTAGAAGGAAGCAACCTTCAAAGCAATTAAGAAGACAAAGGGTAAGAAGTCAGAATCAAGCAATGAGTCATCCAGTGATGAAGAAGCTAATTATGGTAGAAGGAATAAGGATTCAAGAAGATTTAAAGATGCAAAATCTATTAGATGTTTCAATTGTGGAAAGTATGGTCACTATGCAACTGATTGTCAAGAAGCTAAAAATAACAATGATGAAGAAAAATAGGATCACAGGAATAGGGAATCAGAAAGATATAGGTACCAAAAGAAAGGCAAGGATGGACAAGGTAGACAAGGAAAGAAGTTCTTTCAAAGACAAAAGAGGAGCTACTATGCAGACAAGGCAAGTAAGTACTCAAGTGATAGTGATAATAGTTTTTCAGATAATGATAAAGATGAAGTCCTATTTCTGATTGAAGAAAAAGAAGAAGTCAAGAAAAGGTCACCAATAATTCTCAAGTGTTTTAGATGTGGTAATTTTGGACATCTTGAAGATAGTTGTACAAGGGATGGTTTTAGTTTTAGTGATGATGAATATGAGGATGCACTAGAAGGACCAAAAGAGAATCTTCTAATGGCACTAGAAGAAGAAGAAGGTGATCCTATAGAAGACAAGTCAGAAAATAATGAAGATGTTGAAAAAGGCAAACAAATAGAGGAAGAATCTAAAAAAGGAGGAGTTGATCTTGAGGGAGAGCTTATTTATGCTCTTAAAACTTTAAAGAAGGTAAGAAAGCAAAACTCCCAACTTGAATTTCAGTTTCAAGAATGTGATGAAGAAAGAGGAAAGCTTATAGAGGATCTAAACAAGTCAATGGCTAAGACAAAGAAGTTCAAGGATAAGTTAGAAGCAAAGGTCTTAGAATGTGAAAAGTTAGAACAAGAAGTAGCTCTACTAAGGGAAGATTTAGAAAAATCCAAGGATAAGCTACACAAGTTTGGAAAGAGTTCAAAGATTGTAGATAAGATGATCAAGGTACAAAGAAGGTCAACAAACAAAATAGGTCTTGGTTTTGAACAAGCTCAAAAGAAACAAGAAGAAGAGTCAACCTCAAGTTCTAAAGAAGAAGAAACTTCAGAAGAAGATAATGTAAGAGAAAGTGAGACTTCTGAGGATGAGTTGGACAATAGAAAGTTCAACAAGGAAAGGAACAATGCACAAAGGAGAAACAGATGGAACAACAATCAGAATAGGTTAAGAGAGACTAAGAGACCAATGAGGTCAAGACAAGGAAACTTCAATGGATGATGTTTCTCATGTCACAGATTTGGGCACATGGCTTCATAGTGTAGGACACATGAAAGACAAGAATATGGGAATTTCAGGAACAGACAACTTTTCCATGGGTATTGCTACTCATGTAATCAGTTTGGTCACAAGGCAATGAATTGCAAGGTTCATGATAGAAAAGGATATGGCTTCACCAGGAGAAATCCTAAGATATTTGCACCTTCAAGGAATAATAACATTAAGTGTTATAAGTGCAATAATGATGGACATACAACAAAGTGGTGTAGAGAAGACATTCCAAAATCAAGCATGAACAGGAACAGGAATATGGACATGGATAGGAACATGAACAAGAACATGAATATGAACATGAACATGAATATGGATATAAACAGGAACATGAATATGGACATGGATAGGGACAAAAATAGGAACAATCAAAGAAATCAGAAGGATCAGATGAGAAGGAAAGAGGATAAAGGTAAAGACCAGTGCTTTTTGGGAGTAGAAATACTCCCACCCCAGAATTAACCACCTCAAGAGGAGGTGGGGGAGGGGCTAAGCTAAGAGACTCATTCTTAGCCCCGAGCCCCAAAGGTGACCCTTTGCCATTGATGTCAAAGGGGGAGATATTTGAGTAAGGGGGAGAGATTTGGTTTAAGGAGAGAGCATTGAGACAGGGGGAGCAATGTCCCAGGGGGAGCAGAACAAGAAAAAGGTCAAGTGTTTGGTAAAAATAATTTGGGTTGCCATCAATGACAAAGGGGGAGATTGTTGGACATTTTGAGTCCATGAAGTTGTCATTGATGTCAAGGAATGAAGTTGTCATTGATGTCAAGGAATGAGCTACCGTTGATGCCAAAAGGTCAAAAGGAGCAATGCAAAAGGTTGATGGCAAAAGAGCTTCATAATATTTATTTTTAATATTATGTAAAGCATAAATAAAAGGTTTTTATTAAAAACCATGGTGGGCAAAATAAAAGGTTTTATTAAAAACCATAATGGGCAAAATAAAAGGTTTTTATTAAAACCTAAGGAGGCTTTAATCCCTAATAAAGCCAAAATATTTAAATATTAATTTATAATATTTAAATTCTAAAGAATTTAAATAAATTATAAATTAAATATTTAAAAGCCAAAATATAAGCGCCGACCTCCAATAAGTCTATCCCCGTTGACGTGCATGAAATGGAGGGTAAAGGTATTTATACCTTAGCCAAAATTTAATGTTTGGAATTCAAAAAATATCCGCGATATTCGATGAGAAAGAGCTCATGCGAAATTGAACGAAAGGCACCTCCGAAGTGCGTGTGGAACAGGCACCATGTTGGAAGAAGAGCCAAAGGCTCTAGGGGAGAGTGAAGAGGATAAAACACACATTGCGCTTTAGAGTAGCAAGGTGAGCGCATGGCTCACATGGCGTGGAAGCCGCGACCAAGGCGTTGCTGAAGCATTTGGTGCAAGTTCGAATCCCGCCGATTGCGGAGTGGGTAATAAAGGTTTTATTTTGATTTTTATTATTGCACATGCTAAGGTTGTTGGAGGTATAAGGTGTAAGTAATTTCTTATTTTCACCTAAGTGGTGAATGGTAAATAGTTGCTAGGGTAATTTGTGTTTTTACCTTAGGAAAGTGGAAATTGATTTATTGCATTAAGTTATAAAGTGAGTTATTTAAATTAAATGCAATATTGAGAAGGGAGTTATAAGTAGAAGTTGAGTTATATTTTTAAAGGGATTTGATGAAATTTATGATGTTGAATATTATTGTTGAGATGGAGCAATAAGGTGTATTTGGAATTTAATTTATCTTTGTGTTTGAGGTAAATTGTGAAAAGTGTTAGGGTGATAATTCTTGTCATCTAACCCTTTGTACTTGGCAAAGAAAGTGGTGATAATTGAGACAGGTTTTGAAGATCATTTCTACATCAAATAAAAAGGTATGGGCATATTCTTCCTTGGTTGAGTTGATTGGTTGGTTTTCTGGAAAACAACTTTGGAGTGAAAAGGATTTGATTAGGTTTCCTTATTGAGTTGTTGAGCCATTGTGAAGTGAATGCTATGCATCTTGTTTTATAAGCATTGTTGTTGAAGTGAGTAATTGAGTGAAGAACTTGAACTAGGGTTTGGAAAGAACATGAGTATCATTGTTATGTGAGATTGGTTGATAAGCATTGTTGGAAATATTTTGAGTGAATGTTCATATGCTTGGACTAGGGTTTGTGAGCAAGGATTATTTCATTGAAGTGATTGGTTGAGTAGAGTTGGTTGAGCCTAGTCAAGTGGATGTGTGAAGTGATAGTTCAAGTTCTATGAAACAAATTATTCTATATTTTGAATTGATTTGAGAAGGTGATTTAAAGTGATTGAGTATTGTGAATGTGAAGCATATTGAGTCTCTAACAATTCTCTGTATGTTTTTAAAAGAGTGATTGAAAGTGATTGAGCATTGATGTGAATGTGAAGCATATTGAGTCTCTAAAAATTATCTGTATGTTTCTAAAAGAGTAATTGAAAGTGATTGAGCATTGTGATGAATGTGAAGCATATTGAGTCTCTAACAATTCTCTTTATGTTTCTATGAGATTGGACAAGTTCTAGTGTGGACTTGTTGAGCAGATTTGAGGTAAGTCTTTGAGAAGACTTGTGGATAGATTTGTGTGAGCTTTTGTGGAAGCTTACAATATATATTGAGAGTAGATTGGACAAGTTCTAGAGAGGACTTGTGGACAGATTAGTGTGAGCTTTTGTGGAAGCTTACAAGGCAGATTTGAGATAAGTCTTTGAGTAGACTTGTGAGCAGAGTTGATTGATTTATTTTTTCAAACCTTGGGTTAAGGTTTGGGGTAGATCTAGCAGAGTTGATTTGAGATTAAGTCAAGATTTGTGTTAAGGCTTGAAGACAGAGATTGAGGATAGATTTGTGCTAGACCGAAGGACTGTGTTTAGTGCAGATCAGAGGATAGATATTGAGGATAAATTTGTGCTAGATTGAAGGACTGTGTTTAGTACAGATTCGAGGATAGATTTTGGTGCAGATTTGAGGATAGGTTTGTGCCAGACCAGAGACAGATATTGAGCAGATTTGTGCTAAATCGAAGGACTGTGTTTAGTGTAGATTTGAGATAGAGCTTTGAAGGTGACAGAGTATAGAGGACGATAGTCTCTAGTGGATAGAGATCCATTAGCTAGGGTAGTGAGGACAGGTGTCTTTAGTGGATAGAGATCCATTAGCCAGAGTAGTGGGGGAAACAGTTCTTCTAGAAGATCACCAGTCAGAGCTAAGGAGAAAGGAGTTCTCCTATGGATAGAGATCCACGAACTTGATTAGGGGATTGGTGTCTCCTTTGGACAGAGGTCCATAAACATTGTAATAGGGAAAGGATTCCCAAGATATTGATTGAGAAAATTTTAGTGAAATATTTTCTCCGTGGAGTAGCCCACATTGGGTGAACCACGTAAAATTTACAAGGATTCTATAGACACAACTTCACTTTTGTGGGTAGATATCACTTTACTTTTGCATTGGATCAACTTCCACTGATTGACGTTGGCTCGACTTCTGTTGGTTGATATTGGCTAGAATGTGTCTTCAGCCTTAGCTTCTATATTTGCTAGACCATAGGCTTTAAATGTGCTTTAACTTTAGTTGGAAAATGTGCTTTAGTTGGAATCTATACCTTCACTTTTGTTGGACCATGTGCTTAAGCTAAATCATGTACCTTCACTTCTACTGGACCATAGGCTTTGAATTCCACATTTGCTTCAACTAGCTTGTAGGCTTTCATTAGAGCTCTTTACTACTATGCTAACCACCTAGTATCCTCCTATTACATTAGATTCACCAAATACTCCACTATAGCCTCCACTATAGCCTTATGCTTCAATTAGCTACTTTAGTCAACTTCAATATGCTTTTCTCACTACATTGGTTTATCTTCAATATTGAATGTGTTGCAACTAGTTTACTTGAGTGCTTCAGACTACTCACTCTTAATTCTTCTTCTACTTTACTTTGAATATTTCGTTGAATATTTTGTGCCTATTTTCTATTTTACATTTAGAAGAATTTGATTTTTTTAGAAGAAACTAGATAAGAGGCCCGAATTAATTAGCGGTATGAGGACAAACATGCACCATTCATTTTTTATGAAGATTACGAGGTGATATTTTTTTAAAGGAAGCTAAATGGATTTAATTAGCTTTTAATGGAAATATTAATCATGACCTATGGTTGAGAGATGAAGATGATTGAATTATTTAATATTTTTTAGACGTGGGCATGATTGAATAAAAAGGAAATATGTGGGCTAACAGTGGTGATGGATTAATGAAAAACCTTAGGGCTCTAAAATATTAGGTATGATAAAAGGACCATGGTGCGAGTTAAATGTTTATGGGCATAAAAAAGAGGGGAATACAATTTTATAGGTCAAAGATATTGAAATATTAGGAATGATGGGGTGCTTTTAATGGGGAATTTAAGGAGTGGGCAAAAGATAAGACTTTTGATGGACCAATGAAATTTAAGGGACCTTAGTACTTAGAACATAGGAATTCAAATAAATTAATAAGACTTAAGAAAGGGAGGAAAATTTGAAAGGTGATCATTATAATAAAATAAACTTAAAACTATAGACTAAAATGAATTTTCAAAACAAAATGAATTAGACCTAAAAATATAAAGTTAATAAAACCCAAGGTAGAAATTGTTAAAAAATGGACTAAATGCAAATAGTGGAATATTCTAAAAATTAGAAAATAGGGGTATATTTTAAGTTGGATTTTTGAGGATCCAATACTACCTCTAGTTGTGGCATAGGTATAGAAAATAAATTGATGAGTCTGAGAACGCCAAAATCTCTAGTTGTTGTGTTGACTTGTAACATCCTACCTAAAGACCTATACCTATGAATAGACTAAAGACTGCAACAAGGAAAATAAAACTTGACTAAAAAATAAGAAAATAATTCTTTTTTTGAAGGAACAATCACACCTTTATAATCCCTAAAGCAAGGTGGTAGACTTTTAGATGTTGGCCATTGATAGCAATTAGAAAATTTCTCCATCCAAAGTTTGTAATTTGTAAGTATGTTGTCCAACAATCTAAGCAACCTGGTATGTGCCAAGCCACTTTGGCTCAAGCTTTACTTTCTTGCCAAGCTCATAATTTTGGGGATCCTAATACAACACTATATCACCTTCTTGAAATGTCTTACCCTTGGCTTTCTTTTTGAAGATCTATGTTTTTCTTTGAGCTTGTTTAGTTATCTTTAATAGTGTATTCTTTCTATCTTCTTGTAATTGTACTATCTCGTCTAATTTTCTCTATAAGATATTTGTATTTTCATAATATAGAATCAAGGACAAAACATGACTCTCTACCTAAGGGGGCAATAGAGCATCTTCTCCATATACTAACTCAAAAGGAGATTTATCAGTGCTCTTTTTTACAAAAATCATATTAGCCCATAGAGAAAATTTCAATTCACTATCCCAAATCCTCTTATTTTTCTCCAGTGCTCTCTTAATCCTAGTGATTAAATTTATATTTTATAATTCTACTAAAACATTTTCTTGAGGATAATAATTGAAAAAATGAGAAAACTCTATGGCATAATTAGCACAAAATTTAATCATTTGTTTTTGATTAATAGGTTAAGAAGGGGATTGAAAGGGTCCTGTCCCTTTTACATAAACTTCCTTATAAGCAGATTATAAAAGGAAAAGAAAATATGGTGCCAAGTCCATCCGAACTATTAACAATCATAAAGAACCAATCTAAATCACCTGATAAGAAACATACATACTATAATACCAATAACAAGAATAACCAGACAATAGTTGACTTTACAAACATAATAGTCTACCACATATAGTTTGGGACACCCGTAATAGTTTAACCCAAGAGTTGAACCCCAAAATTTAGCTTCTTCAAATTTGAAAGTGAACATTATTGGGATGATTTGGCTTCTCCTTAGCCATAAATTTAATAATTTGAAGTGGAAAATTATCTTCTAATGTAAGAGCATCCAACGGTGTAAGAGTGATCTTGCATCACCCAAATTTTTATTTGTTTCATTTTGTTCTAAATTTTATTTAGTTTTTTAGAGGATGGAGAAATAGACCCAACATCGAAAGAATTGTTTCAATATCCTGAGCGGTTTGGAAGATATGTAAATTTTAAGGTCATCTACCCTATCAAAACTAGTGAAAATCCTGCTAGTAAAACTTGGAGGTTAATTTTTAAGGCCTTAGAGGCCTTTTTGAGGGTTAAAATATGGTGGTGATGTGCTAATGTGTTTTAGAAAATTATGAAGCTGCAAACCCCTTCGAGAGCTTTCTAAAAACATGCGCCTATAGTCATTTCAAGCAATGAGCGATGAGTTATGACCTCACAAAGTTTACCCCTCGAAGTTCAAATTTCAAATATATTGTTCTAGGCGGGAACAAGGGAAACATGGTATTTGAGGAGGAATTTCGAATTTGTATGGTATTGGTCTTTGTAAACTCCATTCTCCTCAGCAAGGAATACATAAAAATTACTGCATTTCACTGTTCTCTATGCTTTTTGTGTGTGCTGTTGATCTCATTGAAGCTTCAAGTGGTATTAGAGTGGGAGTTCTTGAGTGTGTAAACAGATCACCGGATGTGAGGTAGTTTACACCAGGATTTGTGGTTAGGGTTTGTGAGAAACATGATTAGAATGCATCCACAAAGAAATCATGGTGGTGGAGAAATGTGGTGCTAGAAGAAGATTTTAGAGCCAAGGAGAGAAGATAAGAGTGAATATGAAGCTGAAGAAGAAGAGGCCTAGTTCGAGGAATAATAAGAGGTAGTAGATCCTACACAAGCCATATTATATAGATCCATATACAAGATTGGTAAAAGATCAAAGATGGAGGTTTCTACGTATTTTGGAAATATTAATCCAAAAGAGTTGATCGACTGGATTAATGATATGGAAGAATACTTTGAGTATGAGGAGGTTGAAGATCTTGAGAGGGTCAAGTTTTCTAAGACCAAGCTAAAGGGTCATGCTAGTATTTTGTGGAAGGAAGTATAGTTGGATAGGAAAAAAAGAAGGAAGAAAAGGATAACAAGGTGGGAGCAGATGGTGGAGAAGTTGAAGAGACAGTTCATTACAGCTGATTACGAGTTGGATCTGCTAAATAAAATGTAGGGTATGAGGTAGTCAAGAAAGTCTATCAAAGAATACACAGAGTATTTCTATAATATCCTAATCAAAATAGGCCATTCTGAGGCCAACAAGGAGAAGGTAGCCCATTACATAAATGGATTGAGAGCAAGTATTCAAGAGGAGCTAAGTTTGGTCAGGATGACCACCATAGAAGATGCTTATTAGTTTGCCTTGAAGGTAGAAGATAAGTTGAATAGGATATTTGAAATCAAACAAAGAGGAAGAGGTTATGGTGGAAGATCTGGCAGGAGAACAAATGGAGGATGAAATGAGGACCAAAATAAGAATGGAGAAGCAAGCAACAATCAGGACCAGAATGGGAAAAATACTTACCGCCTCTATGAGCAGAATAATGGCTACCAAAGAGGAAGAGGAAGGTCTGGAGGTCCTAGAAGAGGAGGATTTTGTGAAACTTGTTTTCAATGTTGGTAAGTAGGACATCGAGCATACGAATGCCCACAACACCAAGGGGAAAAAAATAAGAGACCTGAAGGTAATGCCTGAGCTGCTATTGTAGATGGTACTAAATCTAAGCACTCTGAGGAAGAAAAAAGAGAAGTTTTGGTCACAAGGAGAGCCTTTCTGAATGAGGAGAAATATCCAAATCAAATGAAGAGTCTATTCCACACAAGGTGTAAATGTGCAGGTAAGGTATGTAATGTTATTATTTTGAAACAAACAAAAAGATGCTAAGACATTCATTCAATATCAAAGAATCTACTGCATTTGTATTGAATTCATAAAAGAGGTTACACTGTGATATCCTTTTACAAATTTTGCCCTGAAGGCTACAATAGGGTTTTCCCTAAGGAAACCCTTTTGAATTTGGAACAAAGGTAACAAGATCCATATTTTTGGGTTCCTCAGTGTAGGTGGGCTTCTTGCTCGTGGGCCACAAATTGTTGGATGTATCCTTGTGTTTTTATGGACCTGTTAACCTGCAAAATCTTGTTAGTGCGTTGGGGGGTTTGCCTCAATCAAACCCCATGGTTATGAAGACAAAAATAAAGATGCTCAAAACATGAAAATCACTACTAAAAACAACATACAACTATAAATTAAACTATACTTACCTTTACTAATGATTCTTTACTAATGATTCTAGTGCCTATAGAAGAGGTTCGCACGGGGTCGTGTGAACCGGTCTTGAACCTTGTGGTTTGCACGGGGTCATGAGAACCTATCCTTTTTGTACCAAAATTGCAAGTTAGTTTTTATGGTTGTACTAACCAAAATTGCAAGTTAGTTTTTATGGTTGTACTAGAGTAGTTGCTTGTTTGATTTTTGTGCAGGTCACCTTCAAAAAGTACGCTTTTTGTAAAATTATTGATCTATATCAATCACAAAGGAACTCCATGAAATTGATAGATCAATTACGATATTTGTACGATGGTTATGTGGTGGAGGTGTGGTGGATGCAAACGACTATGATGATTTTGGTAGAGTTTCGGTAAGCAAAAGTTGGTTGTGTTTGAAAAGGTGAAAATGGCCTTCTATTTATAGACTTGGCCAAGGTTAGAGGGAGAGGATGAGGTGTTCCCTGTGAGGTGGCAATGGTGAGGTGTCCACCTGGGATGTGTCCCCTGAGGTGTCCTGGCTCATAAATGGAGTTAGGTGAGAGAATCCCTCACCCATCCACAAATAATGATGACTTTCTAAAAATATCCATTAGGCATTAATGAACACCTTTTAGGAAATATATTTCAATTTAAAATTGCTTTTTATGTTCAAAAGTCTCCATCTTTCATTTATGACCCAGGGGAGTGTGAGGTGGAGAAATATCTAGGTAGGAGGTGGCAAGGCTAGGATAGGTTAGCATAGGTGAGGTGGAGGCTTAGATCAAATTAATATTAGATATAATTAATCATGTAATTAACCATAAAGCAAGTTTTGACCAAAAATATTGACTTTTGGGCATAAAGTGCTTTTTGACCATGGTGAAGGATTCAACCTTAGTTGAGTTGGCATAAGGTCACATGAGGACCTATGGTTAAGCATAGGAAGGGGCTTGGTTAGCTGAAAGAGGCTAAGGATGATGAATAGTGGATTTGATAAATGAATAGTATTTTTAGCCAATTTATGCAATTTTTGAGGGTTTTGCAAATTGATTGACCACAAAAATGGGGAGAGGGACAATGTGTGACTTTTGGGTGTCTACATTTTGCCCCTTTTTGTACTGGATTGTGTGAAACATAGTTTAGTACAAAAATTAATGATACGAATTGATGGAATGATTAGAAGGCAAAGAATTTGTGATTTATGAGTTGTAGATGATTGTGAGAGAGATGCATTGGTAAAAAATGGTTCATGATGGATTGATTTTGGAGGAAAGCGTAATATTATCTTTCATTATGATCAACTTAAGATGTTTCAATTTTTGGACGAAATAAATACCTTTGCTAATTTTTGCTTTTGATTGATTGATGAGCTCTTTTGACAACATTTGACAAATCATTGGAGGCATGGGGTAGAACTTTTAGAAGCTTCATTCACAAGTGGTCTTACGACTGCCACTATGAAGATTGGAATCCATGAGGTGTCTACAGGCAGAGTCATTTTAAAATTTATCAAACATTGCTTTGTTTTGGGTTGGAATTTTGGTCTTAAAATAATCATTAGCAAAAAATTTCTTAGGCAAGTGTTGAATTTGTGATTGGATTTTGGTTGTTTGATCCTGTGCAAGGTAGATTTTGGTAGATTGAATGATTACCCCCTCAAGCGATGAATTAGCGATGGAGGTGGCAAAAATTGGCGATGAATTGATTGATGAAGATATAGGAAGAGATTGAAAAATATTGCATGAAATTCACCAAAATAGAGCATTTTAGAGATTTTCTAGGGGTTGTGAATATTGGGCAATGACATTGCCATTATCCCTTGATTTGATTCACAATGAGGAGGGAATCACCAAATATATCCAGGCAACAAATGTGCATTGAGAGTGCTTGCTTTAGGCCAAGGATAAGAGCTTCATACTTAGCATTGTTGTTGGTGTAGGGAAAGCCTAATTTGAAGGAAAATGAGAGAGGCTCCCCTTATGGTGTGAAAAAGACTATTCCTACACCGCAATGTGTGTGCAATGGGAGCCATTTAAGAAAAGGGTCAGTTTAGTAGTTGATTCAAGCTCTACGGGTTCTTTGGATTTGCTTATATGAAAGACTGATTCATCTAGAAGTTGGATAAGCAATTATGCATTACTTGGTAATGGGGCCTCAGCCAACTGATCAACAATAACTTGGCCTTTGATGGATTTTTGATTGATAAATTTGAGATTAAATTCCATGAGGAGCATGATCCATTTGGCCGTTTGACTATTGTGGTAGCTCTTATCCATCATGTACGAAGTGGATTATCACGGGTAACTACGTAGGTAGTAAGGTTAATCATGTAGTATCACAACTTTTGGGTGGCAAAGACAACGACAAGGTAAAGTTTCTCCATGTAAGCATACCATGTCTCGTAATCAATCAATGTGCAACTGATATAGTATAGAACTTGCTCTTGGTCTCGCTCATTCTTTTGAGCAATAAGTGTGCCCAATGCAACATCAGTAGTAGAAATGTATAGGTGGAATGGGTGTTCGGGATGGGGTGGAATGAGGATGGTTGGAGATGTGATTTACAATTTGATGTCATCAAAAGTGGCTTGGCATTTATCGTCCCATTCAAATGGGACTCCCTGATGTAAAAGATGATTAAACAACTAACACTTGTATAAAAGTTGGGCGATAAATCACCATATGGATTGAATCCTTCCTTGCAAGCTGCATAGCTGATTGAGGTTTATAGGGGAAGGCATGTCAAGAATAGCTTGGAATTTGGTAGGATTGACTTAAATGCCTTTCTGTGAAATGATGAAACCCAATATTTTACTAGTGGTGACACCAAAGATGCATTTCTTCGAATTTATTCATACATTATGTTCCAAGAGGCAATCAAATATTTTATGGAGGTCCTCAATATGTTGACCACGAGTTTTGGACTATGAGGTCATCAACGTAGTCTTCGATAGTTTTGTCCATCATATCATGGAAAATGTAGGTCATGATGCGTTGGTAATTTGCCCCAACATTTTTGAGGTTGAAGGGCATGACATTGTAACAAAAATTCCCCCAAGAGGTCGTGAAAGAGGTTTTGTGCTGGTCTTTTGGATTGACATAAATTTGAATGTAATAAAAAATCGTCCATGAGTGACAATATTTCATGTCCAACGGTAGCATCGACTAGTGTGTCAAAATTAAGGAGTAGAAAATTGTCCTTGGGACAAGCTTTGTTAAGATCCCTAAAATCGATATAAATGTGGATACCCTCGTGTAGTTTCCAATGAGAACCATGTTTGAAACCCACTCAAGATAGTCTATAGGCTGTATGAAATCTATAGCAAGGAGTTTTTATAACTCCTCTTTGACAATAAGCACAATGATAGGGTGCATGCGGTGCAACTTTTGTCAGATAGGTTTGGCATTGTTGTCCAGGATAAGGTTGTGCATGACTAACGATGGGTCAAGGCTAGGCATATCCATGTAGGACCATGCAAACACCTTGATGTAGTACCTGAGGAAATTGGTATAAAGGACATGTTCTTCTTCGGATAGGTTGGCAGTGAGGTAGACGATGTGAGGGCATTTCAGATCATTGCCAATATCAACTTCAATAGTGTCCTCAATGATCATGTGAGAACCATCATGAAGTTGAATGGGTTTGGGATGAGGTAAAGGTTGTCTATGGACTCAAGAATTTGGAATTCATCATCTCGATAAAGATCTGTATGATTGATCCATGGGAGGTAGGGTGGAATGGAGGGTAAAGGTGCATTTATGGATTACAACATGTGGGGTGTTGGGATGAATTCAATGGCTGTGGGGGTTTCGGAGATATCATTGAGAGCAATGAAATATAGGACATGTGGTGGAATGTAAGTGGGATGGTTTGGATACCGTAGCGAAGCATAAAAGTCAATAGAGATCATGTTGACTGAAGCGCTAGATAAGGGAGATGTAGGTGATGAGGGTTGTGATGAATCATATGAAGATATCATTGAATATGGAAAAGGTTGGTGGTGACCTAGGTTTAACACCACAGGTGGTGAGGGGGAATGAGAATGTGGACCATGAGGTGACGATAGTTCTTGAATGGGGAAGAATCAAATAGCGGGTGGGGGTGAAGAAGGATGATTTTCTAGCAAAGGTGGTTCAACGATCAGAGGTGGATCAAGGGACAAGGTGGTGAAGTGGTGAGCAAGGGTTTTGACTTCATGGGGAGAAAGGAGATCATATGAAGAGGATGGTGAAAATAATGTGAATGGAATATCAATTATAGAATGAGGGGAAGAACTTCATATCAAAATATTAAGCTCAAATTCCTCATCAAAAAGGAGGTCCACAGGATCAAGATCCAGATTTTGCAACTCATGCTTGAGTATACTGATTGTTCGAGGATGGTAACCAATGCTAGATCGATTGGTAGGTTTGTGATAGGGAGGATGGATATAGGTGTGACACTCTTGTTCATATATATCGAGGCCATACCCATTCCAGTTATACATACGTAAATAATTCCAGGAAAAATTGGGGTTTGACATGTGGTCAAGGTTATTGTAAAATAGAGTTTATGGCGGCGAAGGTGCTGAAGGTTCTACAGATGAGTCAAGTCCCCCATATAAAAATTAGTGCAATTATCAGGAGGACCTAAAGGAACCATTGCCCCAATAGTAAGGGCACATCACGAGGTCGACCAAAATAATAGGTGGATTAGATGGTGGATGGAAGGACCCGAGCATTGCTTATGTTATACTCACCAGGACCTAGGGTGGTCATGAGTGTTGAGACATGAGGAGGGGCCATATGCTCATGTGGAGGTAAGGACCCCCTGGATGGTGTAGAATATGGTATAATTGGTGTATGTGGATTGGTGGGTGAAGGGGTTGAAGCACGAAAATATTGGATTGAGTTAATTGGTTATCAAGTTAAGTGGTGCATCGTGTCCATTAATAGCACTCAACATGTGTTCCAATGATAGGATGATTGTCATGGGTGAATTGGGAAGTGGGGATGGAAGCAGTGGTAGGTGAACTGGAGATTACCAGTGTTTGCATTGAGTGAGGCACAAAGTGATGGTAATATGCAGGAGGTGTGGGAATAATTGGTGGGTTGTTAGATGAAGATGGGGTGGAGGGTGTAGCAAAAAAGGTGAATGGAGGAAGTGGCATGAAAGACAAGGAGGGGCAATAAGAAAATGTAGGAATAGGTTGTGTGGTGGGAGGTTGAGGTGGATTGGAGGAGGTTGATGTGATGTTGCTTGGATAAGGTGGTGGAATATGGGATTGTGAGGATGATGGATAAGTGTGATTAAGAGACTGATGTGGGATAGGGGCAAATTGCATGGATGATAAGGGTGGACCTGGTGGAAGAGTGATTATGGACATATTTGATACAATTATGGAGCATGGAAGGGATGCATTGCATGTCCTAAATCCAAGGGTGTCCCAAAAGGATGTTATATTGCATCTCATATTTGATAACATGGAAGAGAGTGGAAATGGTTTTGGCACCTGCCTTTATGGGAAGGACAATGGTACCAAGGGTGGGACACATTGAGCCATCAAAGGCTCTAATATCCATGGATGGAGTAGCGAGGTGGGAAGGAGGAAGGTGAAGGTGGTCCAAGGCAGTGGTAGAAATGATACTGATGGATGAATTGGTGTTGATGAGAACACACTTATAGGTAACAACATTGATGGAGGCTTGAATATGTAATGGGGGATCCACTCCCTTGCCTAAAATTTTTGTACTTTTGTGGTCATGGAAGCTGATAGAAGGTTGTAGGCATCTCTAGATATTGTCGATAAAGTTGGCAAAGACATCAACATCATGGGTCTTGATATTGAGAGAGCAAAGGATATAATCAAGTGCTTCATGATGAGGTTGTGATTGCTACATGAGGTTATAGATGGATAATCTTGCAAGGGTGGTATGAAGCTAATGGGAAATACTACCATGGATGGTAATAACGTTCCATGGAATGGATGGAGGAATCAGTGAGGTAATGATTGAGGTTGTAGTTGGTGGTTGTTGAGAGGTGGAGGGTTGTTGGGGGGCTGTAGGGGGTGGATAACATTGATTGCAAGTGGCGATATTGATCCTACCCATAAACCCCTACTAAGAAGGGCCTTGATTAATGTTATTGACTTAGCATGGATTAGTTTGATGCAGATTACCCCTATGCTTGGGTAATGGATTTTGATATATCCCCAAGTTTTGATTTTGCGATGCGAGGGGATTTGAGACTTGAATAGTGCCTTGATCGATAAGGTCTTGCATGGCATGGCAAAAAATACAACATGAATCAATAGTGTGATCATGTTATCGATGGTAATAATAGAAAGCCCATGGATTATGGTCTCGTAGGAGAGGATGATTTGGATCAAGAGGTTGGACATTTGGCAAAGTGATGAGATCTCCCTCATGTAATCTACGGAATAGAGCAAACATGGGCTCAAATAGAGGTGTCCAATTATGGGGAGGATGAGGGGGACATGGATTGTGACCTTGGTATGGATTAGATTGTGGTGGAGGATTGCTTGGGTATGGAGTGGGGAGGAGTGGTGGATTGACTTGGTATTTATTTTGAGGAGATCATGGGGGAGTGGGTTGTGGAGCTTGCGTAGATGCCACTTGCGATGGTGGATATGGAGAATTTAGAAGAACCTGATTGGTTTGGGGTGGTCAGGTAGTAGGTGGTACATATGGAGGGTGGTTGTAGTGGTAATTGATAGGTTAAGGTTATTTTTGATGCAATTTTATTTTACCTGTGTGGACCTTGATGTCCTCGATAACTTTGGCTTGGGAAATGACTTCCTCAAATATCTGACTTTGATGAATTTGCAATGTCTAGGAGATTTGTTTATGAAATATTTTGGTAAAGAGTTTGACAAGCTCTAAATGTGGGAGAGGGAAGGCAAGATCATGAATGAACACTCTCTAATGGGTGATAAAATCAGTAATAGGCTCGTCGTCCCATTGATGTAAAGCATAAACATCATACAAGGTAAGCTTAGTTTTGATGTTAATCGAGAAGTGCTCAAGAAATATATTGGCCAATTGTTCTAAGGTGAATAGACTATGGTGAGGCAAATGGTTGTACCAATCCAGTGCTTATACCCCAAGCAAAAGTGTAAATATGCAAAGCATAATGAGGTCACTACCATGCAACTGGTAGAAAGCAAAGCGGTAATTATTGAGGTGTTCTCTAGGATCTTCCTTACTTTTAAATTTGTCAAATTTAGGGATCTTAAATATGTAAGGATATGGATGTATAGGTACATAAGGGTGAATTGGTTTATTGCATAACTCATCATATGTGGGTTTTTGAGGCCTATAACTAGTCGTACATAAATCCAATGTGCGAATATGTTCTTGCATGGCTTGAAATTCACTAGAGAGCACCAGGGTAGTGTTTAGTGGATCCAAAAATGGGGGTGATGATGTGGATGTAGGTAATGGATGTGTGGAGGTCACAAATAATCTAGATGTGGTGGATATTGCAATTGTTGTTCCTCACATGAATGATAGTAAGCAGCTTGGTTTGGATCAGGCACTAACATGGTCTGATATTATGGGACAAGAACCTGAGATGGATGGGATGAGATGTAGGAAGAGTGATAGGTGGGTGGATACTACTACTGATCATAATACCTAGGGATCTACTGGGTAGGTATGGGAATCTACTACTATTGCGCATATGGGTAAGTCAGTTGCACCTAAGCAGTAGTGGTAGAGGACTATGTGGGTGGTAAAGTGAAGAAAGAAGGTGGTGTAGAGAGGGGGTGGAAGAGATTTTTGTATGGTAAAAGTGGACAGGTGTGAAGATGGAGGTGGAACTGATGAGGTTGAAGAGGGTATGGAGGGGATGGCGAGAAGGGAGTTAGGTTGAACTGAATATCAATGTGGGTGACCTTGATAAGCGAGGTTCAACGATAGCAAACAAAAGGAAGGTGGAGGTGGTAATCAAAATGATGATGAAGGAGCCAATGGAGGTCCATATGATGAAAATGGTGGGTAGATAGTGGGTGGATAGAGGAAAACCATGGCATGAAAGAAGCAAGTTGTGATGATGAGTATGCCTATTGTGGGTGAATGTGCAAGGAGGGATGGGATATATTGGGTGATGTCAGTTGGTAATACTGAGATGGGTGTGAATAGTGCTGGGGCAGGAGCAAGGAGGGTGGCTAGGATGAAGTCTGGAAACTCAATGAAGCCTGTTGGGATGGTGGGGTTTGGGATGAAGTTATGGTAGGAGGGTCCATGGATGAAGGTGTGTGGAAATCATATCGACTGTCTGGATAGTGGTAACGATATCAAGTATGATTTGAGAAACAATTGGACCAGAGTCATCTTCCAAAAGTGGATGGGAGGAATGCTCGAGGAATGGATGGGTACTGGAAGGTGAGGTAGGTGGGGTCAATTCATCCACCACTATAATTAGTATGGGGTGGCCGAGAGGGGTAAATATGACATGCTAGCAATAGGTGGATGGGGGATTGGGAGAGGAGAGATATTCCAAGGGAGGGGTCTCCTTGAAGGTCTCGTCCAAGAGGTGGGATGGAGCGAAAGATGCCATATGGGATGTGGGGCTAGCACTAGAGTGGAAGGCCCATTAAATAGGTCAAGAGGACCTATAGCAGTAACCTATGCAGAATCGAAAGATGGATCAATGGTATGAGAAGTAGAAGCACCTACCATCATGACAGTCCATTGAGTAGCCTCAATGGCATGATGAAGGGCTTCACGCATCTGACTACACATAACTGGTATGGTGATGTGTGCAAAATGTGTGGTAGCAACCAAAAGATGTGAAATCTAGATTATGGAAATATTTGTGGCTGAATGTGGTGCTATCTGCTCTAAAAAATATAGGTTTGCACGGGGTCATGTAAATCACTTATAAAGCTGAAGATTCACATGGGGTTAGGCAAATTGCTAAAAATTGGCACATGTGAGGAATAAGTGCTCTGGGGATAACCTGTGTGCTATGGAATAAGATCTATGTCTTGAAAAACAAGTTTTCATAGGGTCATGCAAACCACTGCTACAACCAAAGATTCACACGAGGTCATGCAAACCACTAGAAACAAAGACAGATGATGGATTTTCTATTGTGGAGAGCCTCTGTGTGCTATGTAGACCTATGTAATGCAATTTTGGAGCCTAGAAGTTTAATTTTGCACATAATATTGTGAATAGATCAGAGTGTAGGAAATTCACACTGGGGGTTGTGAATCACCTAAAATAGATCATGCAGTGTATAGCGTGGAAGTGAAACTATGGAACAACTGAAGAGTGAGTTATAGCACATTTAATATATTGTTGTAACCACTTTCACGAGACTCAACAATAAGCAAATGTTATTTATTTTTGGTTTTCATGTGTTTTTATGAAAGTATGTATCTGCCCTAGGAACAAACCATAGGTAATGGGTGAGTGCTACTTGAAACAGGTATGTTGTGACATAGAACCTCCTGCAACACCCAAAGGTGCACAAAATAGAACTATACCCAATAGGCAAATGGTAACCTAGATGTAACGAGCACAGTAAAATGATATCCAAAGGGGGGAGACTCAAAATGCTCTAATGATTAAAAAAAAATCTTGTGAAGAAAGGTCGCACTATCAATGTGGTGCTACCGACATACCCATGCTTTTGCTTAACCATCATGTTTAAGGAATCCATAATAACGATAAGCTATGCCCACTAATTATTTGAAAATCCTTATGGTAAAGGGGCTTTCTAAAACTACCCACTCTAAAGGTACCTTCCAGTGATAATTATGGATAACCAACACTCAAAGTGGGAAGGACTAACTAGGTATTAATTTCGTAATGATCCACCTGGGGGGATATTATGGTGGCTAAAACTAGAGGTGAGCTAGTGGAGAGTAGAACCCAGACCTCACTGAACTCTGGTGGTGAATTGGTGATGAAATCCAATTCAGGCTAGAGATGAACCCAAATATTTACACAATTTAAATAGGACATGAGTGTGTGGTGTTTTTTTGTGCAGTACTGTTTCAGAAGGAAATATACTCTAAATGACTTTTCAAAACAAAACTATGCTATGATGCTTTTTTAAAGCAAATCTACTTACTAGGTTTTTCACAAAAGGAAATTTCATCTATTGGTTCGCAAAAAGAGAGTCTACTTAATTAATTTTGAAAGGAAATGACTAGAATGAGAATTAACTAAATACTTTTGGAAGGGAAATAACGTAAAGGTAAATCTAATTAAATGCTTTGGAAATGAAAGAATACGAAGGGGAATTACAGAAATGGAAACTAGCTAAATGCTTTTGAAGGGAAAGGACTTGAATATAAATTGTTGGAATAAAATATGGTCTAGAAATTAGATGTAAATTTAACTACAACAAACATGAAGATGCACGTTTGTGGAACTTATAGCCCAATAGGAAGGATTAGCTTCAAAATAGAGGAAAATCAAAAGTTTTCACACAATACCTGCATCTAGGTGAATGTAAAAGCCTCTGGTTTACCTTCTGGTCCAAAGTTGTGCTAATTTGGAAGGTTCACATGGGGTCATGCGCAACTGTCTTTTGATAGGTGGTTTGTACGAGGTCATGCGAACTGGGATCCGAGGAGTGGGCTAACTGGTTTGGAGGTCTTGATAATGATTTTGAATTTTTTGGAATGTTCTAGCACTGGTACCTGCACAAAAAAATCCTATAAAGCCAATTTAAGGTTAGCCAGACAACAAAAACCTCAAAAAGATCTCACACATACCTAAAGGAAGTAAATGGCAGAAAAGTAAGTTAACTACTGATTTGCTGCATAAAAATACAAGGACGCTTTAAACCTGCATACACCATGACAAGAGATAATTTGTGGTCTAGGTATGGGGGTACGCAATCCTCGAGAACATGAGGCTCTTAACCTCCCCTGACTTGCCTTACCATTGGTTGTGGGTGTCTGAACCAATACCTGGGTATCAAGTATCACGTTTGAGGCAGATTGGGGAATTCACATGCCCAAGTGTGTACTCACTACTCTCTTTGAAGGCTCACCGGTGCACCAGTGAACCTTTTGAGGTTTGTCCTGAGATGTCTTTTAGGTCATTTTTGTTGGTTTGGGGTTTCTTCAAAGATGAAAACTACCTACCATACAAAAACATACCACAATTTTTGGTTAGAAGGTGATTAAGCTAATGCTTGGTGGAGGTCCCACCAAGTGTGCCAAAATGAAACAAACAAAAATATGCTAAGACATTCATTCAATATCAAAGAATCTACTGCATTTGTATTGAATTCATAAAAGAGGTTACACTGCAATATCCTTTTACAAATTTTGCCCTAAAGGCTACAATGGGGTCTTCCCTAAGGAAACCCTTTTGAATCTAGAACAAAGGTAGCAAGATCTATCTTTTTGGGTTCCTTAGTGTAGGTGGGATTCTTGCTCATGGGCCACCGCTTGTTGGATGTGTCCTTATGCTTTTTTGGACCTATTAAATTGCAAAATATTGTGAGTGCTTTGGGTGGTTTGCCTCAGTCAAACCCCATGGTTATGAAGACAAAAGACTTATAAAAGATGCTCAAAACATGAAAATCACTACTAAAAACAACATACAACTATAAATTAAACTATAATTACCTTTACTAATGATTCTGGTGCCTGTAGAAGAGGCTCTCATGGGGTCGTGTGAACCGGTACTGAACCTTGTGGTTCACATGGGGTCGTGCGAACCTGTCCTTTTTGTACCAAAATTGCAAGTTAGTTTTTCTGGTTGTACTGGAGAAGTTGCTTGTTTGATTTTTGTGTGGGTCATCTTTAGAAAGTTCACTTTTTGTAGGATTATTGATCTATCTCAATCACAAAGGAACTCCATGAAATTGATAGATCAATTGCGATGTTCATATGATGGTTATATGGTGGAGGTGTAGTGGATGCAAACGGCTGTGATGATTTTGACAGAGTTTCGGTAAGAAAAATTTGGTTGTGTTTGAAAAGGTGAAAATGACCTTCTATTTATAGACTTGGCCAAGGTGAGAGGGAGAGGATGAGGTGTCCCCTATGAGGTGGCAATGGTGAGGTGTCCACCTGGGAGGTGTCCTTGCTCATAAATATATTTGGGTGAGAGAATCCCTCACCCATCCAAAAATAATGATGACTTGCTAAAAATATCCATTAGGCATTAATGAACACCTTTTAAAAATATCTTTCAATTTGAAATTAATTTTTATGTGCAAAGGTATCCATCTTTCATTTATGACCCAAGGGAGTGTGAGGTGGAGAAATATCTAGGTAGGAGGTGGCAAGGCTAGGATAGGTTAGCATAGGTGAGGTGGAAGGCTTAGATCAAATCAAGATTAGATCTAATCAAGCATGTAATTAACCATAAAGTAAGTTTTGACAAAAAATGTTGACTTTTGAGCATAAAGTGCTTTTTGACCATGGTGAAGGATTCAACCTTAGTTGAGTTGGCATAAGGTTGAATGAGGACCTATGGTTAAGCGTAGGAAGGGTCTTGGTTAGCCCAAAGGGGCTAAGGATGATGAATAATGGATTTGATAAATGAATAATATTTTTAGCCAATTTATGTAATTTTTTAGGGTTTTGTAAATTTGTTGACCACAAAAATGGGGGGAAGGATAATGTGTAACTTTTGGGTGTCTACACATTGATAATGGTATCATTGATAACCTAGTTTTAGAAGGTATGGTTACCAAGTTATAGTTAAAGAGGAGGCACCTACATCCATATCAGATTGCATGGTTATAGAAGGACCATAGGGCTTTGGTTAGTGAGCAATGTTTAGTAAAATTCAATATTGGAAGTTATCGTGATGAGGTCCTGTGTGACATCCTACCCATGGATGCTTACCATTTTCTATTGGGAAGGCCATGGTAGTTTGATCATTATGCAATACATGATGGGCATGCCAAAACTTGCTCCCTAATGAAATATGGAGTGCGCCACAAGCTGAAGCCCCTAAAGGAGGTGGATGAAAAGGTATGTAGCAGTGCCATAATCTATTTAGTAGATGGTAGAAATTTTTTGGATGGCCTAAAGCATGAGCATATGTGCTATGCATTAATTCCTAGAGTTAAGGATGAGCAATGCAAAGATATCCCAATAGAGGTCTCAAGTTTGTTAGAAGAATTTCCAGATATTATATCAGATAATGTACTTGAGGGTTTACCACCAGTGAGGAAGATCAGTCACCACATAGACTTGGTACCGGGAGCTAGTTTACCCAATAAGACAACCCATAGAATGACTCCTATAGAAAGTGAGGAGCTAAATAGACAAGTCCAAGAGCTACTAAAAAAGGGACTGATTTGAGAGAGATTGAGACCATGTGTAGTACCTACAGTATTGGCACCAAAGAAATATAGGGAATGAAGAATGTGTACATATTCTTGAGCTATTAACAAGATCACCATCAAATACAAATTTCCATTACCAAGGATGGATGATATTATGGACTGTGTGAGTGGAGCCAAGTACTTCACAAAGATTAATATGAAGAGTGGGTACCATCAGATCCATATTAGAGAAGGAGATGAGTGGAAGACAAACTTCAATACTAGAGAGGGTTTGTACGAGTGGTTGGTCATGCCATTTGGGCTAACCAATGCACCAAACACATTCATGCAACTTATGAATGAGGTATTGAAGGAGTTTTTAGAAAAAAATATCATTGTCTATTTGGATGAAATTTTAATTTTTAGTAAGACTTTGGAGGAGCACCTGCTACATATTCGATGAGTTTTTGAGAAGCTGAGGGAGGAGCAATTGTTGATTAATTTGAAGAAGTGTAGTTTTGTGAAGAAGGAGTTGGTGTACCTAGGATTTATCATCTCAGTTGAAGGTCTTAAAGTGGACCCAAAAAAAGTGAGGGCTATCATTAAATGGCCTACCCCAAGGAGCGTTACAAAGGTAAGATCATTTCATGATCTAGCCAATTTTTACAAAAACATTATTAGGAATTTTAGTAGTATTTGTGCACCTCTAATGGAGAAAATCAGAGGGGATAATAAGGAGTTTAAGTGGACTTCAGGAGCAGGTAGAAGTTTTGATATGTTGAAAAATAAGGTCACAGAGCAACATGTTTTGGCACTTCCAAATTTCAATATGGTATTTCAGGTAGATTGTGATGCTTGTGGTAGTGCCATAGGAGTTGTATTGAGTCAAGAAGGTAAGACTGTTGTCTATTTTAGTGAGAAGCTTAATGATGCTAGGAATAAGTATTTTGTCTATGATCAAGAGTTTTATGCTGTAGTTTAGGCTCTAAAGAAGTGGAGACACTATTTGTTGCCAAAATATTTTGTTCTATATACTGATCATCAGGCCTTATAGTATATTAATAGTCAAGAAAAATTAAATCAGAGGCACTTAAAAAGGGTTGAGTTTTTACAGAGTTATACCTTTGTATTGAATCATAGGAGTGGGAAGTCAAATAGAGTTGCATATGCATTAAGTAGAAGGAAAAATTTGTTGACAAAAATGAAGGTGGAGATTGTAGGGTTTGACAAACTTAAAAGTTTATACCCTGAAGATCCAAATTTTGCAGAGGCTTGGAAAGATTACTTGGCACCAGTTACTTTGGATAAAATTAAATGGTCAGATTTCCTAATCCAAGATGGAATGCTATTTAAGGGAAAATAGTTGTGCATTCCATGGAGTTTTATGAGAGAGAATATAGTGAAGGAGAAGCATAGTGGAGGTTTGGTTGGAAACTTTAGTCGGGATAAGACCATTGCCCTCATTAGTGAGAACTACTATTAGGTATAGTTACAACAAGATGTGAAGATATTTGTACAAAGTTGCAGAGTATGCCAGAGGGCCAAGGGTGTGAGGTAGAACACTGGTTTATATCAGCCATTACATGTATCAAAGAAACCATGGGAAGACATCAACATGGATTTTGTTCTTAGTCTACCAAGGACACAAAGGGGGAATGACTCCATATTTGTGGTGGTTGAGGTTTTTAAAGATGGTAAATTTCATTCCATGTATGAAAACCAATGATGCAGTTATTGTTGTAGGGTTGTTTTTCAAAGAGGTGGTACGACTACATGGTCTACCAAAGAGTATCATTTTAGATAAGGATACCAATTTTATTGGGTATTTTTGGAAGACCTTATGGAAGAAGTTGAAGATAGATTTGAAATTCAGTTTTGTATACCACCTACAGAATGATGGGCAAACAAAGGTGGTGAATAGGAGTTTGGGTAATCTATTGAGATGATTGGTAGGAGATAAGCCCAAGGGATGGGATTTTGTTTTACCACAGGCGAAATTTGCTTAAAAAAATCCTATCAATAGGAGCGCTAATAAATTCCCATTCCAAATTGTATATGGGAGCAACCCAAGGAATGCTTCTGAGTTGAGGGAGATAAACATAGGGGAAAAAAGTAGTGCTGAGGCTGAGAACTTTGTAGAGCACCTGAAGAGCTTGCATGAAGAAGTAAAGAAGCTTATTACTAAGATGAAAACTCAGTACAAGATAAGGGTAGACTAGAAGTGATAATTTAAGGAATTCCAAGTGGGAGATGACGTTATGGTTCACCTGAGAAAAGAAAGGTTTCCTGCTAAAACTTATAACAAGCTAAAAATGAAGAAGTTTGGACCATGCAAGATCATAAAGAAACATGACTCAGGAAATGCATATGAAGTAGAACTACCAAGTGGACTTAGCATATCACCTGTGTTCAACATTTTTTATTTGGTAGAATATCATGAAGGGGACAATGATGATGGACTAGTAACAAAAATTTAGGATATTCCAACATCTGCTCTAGAGAAGGAAGAGATAGAAGAAATCCTGGATACCCGCATCAACAAAAGTACCAAAAATAGGAAGTATGAAGAATATTTGGTTAAGTGGAAGGGCAGGCCTATTGAAGATTCATCTTGGTTGTCAAATATAGAGGTTGACCACCTTGGTTTTCCTCCAACAATAGAGAAGTGAAGGTCACTTCTCAATTTACCTTGTGTGTCTAATGCAGGAGCATCCAATAATGTAAGAATAATCTTGCATCACCCAAATTTGTATTTGTTTCATTTTGTTCTAAAGTTTATTTATTTTTTTAGAGGATGGAGAAATAGACCGAATATCAAAAGAATCTTTCCAATATATTGAGTGGTTTGGGAGATATGTAAATTTTAAGGTCTTCTACCCTGTCAAAACTAGTGAAAATCCTGCTAGTAAAACTTGGAGGTCAATTTTGAAGGCCTTAGAGGTATTTTTGAGGGCTAAAATATGGTGGCCGCAAAATCCTTTGAGAGATTTCCAAAAACATGCACCAATAGTCGTTTCGAGCAATGAGCGATGAGTTATGACCTCAAGAAGTTTACCCCTCGATATTAAAATTTCAAATAGATTGTTCTATGTGGGAAAAGGGGAAATAGGGTATTTGAGGGGGAATTTAAAATTATTATGGTATTGGTATCTATAAGCTCCAATAAGGAATACATGCAAATTATTACATTTCACTGTTCTCTATGGTTTTTGTGTGTGCTGTTGATCTCATTGTTGCTTCATCTTCCCATATAATAATATCTCAAGCCTCCACCCCTATGTTTGCCAATAAATTTGTGGCTCCATTCCCCTCCTGATAAACATACTTCAAATGAATTTTGTGATAAGAATACAAGATCTCTTTCATTGCCACAACCATATCTACAATGCTCCAACTAACTTCCTATCTTTCTTTTCGAATATTTATAAGGTTTAGGGAGTCCCATTTAACAATAATGTTTTTATAATGGTATTCTTTGATTAACTTAGCCCTTGTAAAAAATGCTCAAGCATCAATGAAATGGTTGGATTGGATAGATAGAGGTTCAGCAAAGGCTTGCATAATCATCCCTCGAGAATCCTTAAAAACTCCATCCACACTAGCAGGCCCTAGGTTCCCTTTCATAATGCCACCCACATTTAGTTTGATCCACCCATATGGAGGGGGTTCCTATTTAGCTTCTAGCCTTAAAGACCTCAAAAAATTGACACATATTAAAGGCTTCAAATTACAACAAACAATAATGGCTTCCTTGAGTCTACTTTAAGATACCTTAGGAAAGGATAAGGTTTGAGTGTTCTCCACAACAACATTGAGAATACAAAAAGCAACCATAAAAGCCTCTCTTTTCATATTTTCAAAAGCCCTATTATTCCTCTCATTCTAGATTCCCCAAAGAAAATGGGGGAGACAAAACCTCCAAAGAAATTTCAATCTACCACCATTGAAAGGAGGATCCCACTGCGCACATAAATATCCTATAGTGGCTAGGAAGACCCAAGGAACATTAAAGGGTTCCAAAACCTTCTCTAAATTATGCCTAGAAAAGGAACATTTGAGAAAAAGATGATGAACTGATTCCAAATTTTGTTCACATAAATAACATCTATTTATAATAGGGATGCCTCTTTTGTGTAAGTTGTCAATAGTTAATATTCTATTTTGATCCACCAACCATAAGAAGAAAGCTATTTTAGGGATGAGCCCTTTAATCTAGATTTTCCTCATTGGAAACTAGCTTCTACCTTCTATCTCAAGCAAATGGTATCCAGACTTAACATAGTATTTTCCATTATTTTCCTCCTTCCAAATGATCGAATCACTAAAATAGGAGGATAATAGAGGATACAAATGAAGCCATATTTTTATATTAGTAAAATGACTAGCCAAGTTTGGGTCTAAATATAGAGTAGATAAATCTTTTTAGATTTGTCCACTATTTTTGGTTGTTATATAATCAACAATTTTGATACCAAAATAGAGGGATAGAGCAGGTTCTAATGCACTTATCTCTGGGTCCTTCAAAATGGGAATTTTCTTCAACTAGTGATATTTCCAAAATTTCACTTGATTGCCATATCCAATATGCAAATGAATCCCTTTACATAACAAATGTTTAATATCCACAAGACTGTTCTAAAAGGAAGATCCGACTAGGAAGTCATTGGAGTATATTTTTTTTCCATTTTGTAAATACTTGGCTTTGAGGATCTTAACCCACTCAAGTTGATAATTTTTCAATAATTTCATCCTATATTTCCCATAAAGGCTTCATTCATTTATTTTACCCTTCTAAAGCCCAACCCTCCTACATATTTAGTAGAACATATTTGATCCTAGGAAACCAAGGTAAATCATCTTTTATATTTTGATCCATACAAGAGGAAGGATATTTGAATTTTCTCCATTTTAATCCTTATTTTAGCTGTAATATTGAAAAGAAACATAAAATAAATGGGAATACTTTGTAAAGAAGACTTCACAAGCTGAGCTTTACCTGCATGGCTAAGAAGACTTTCTCTCCAACTTATTAAATTTTTTTCTAGTCTATCTAGAACTGGATTCCAAAGATGTGAATATATCCTACCTTTGAACATAAGAATACCCAAATACATGGTTGGGAGTTCTCCAATATCACACCCGAAGATTCTCGCGATTTTTATTTTCCTTCCATCTAGGGTGTTGATAAAATAAATTTTACTTTTTAAGAACTTCACTTTTTTACCAATAACTTCTTTATAAGACACTAAAATATTTTGTAACTTAGCTTGAGGGACAGAGAAGCAAGAGATCAACAAAGTATCATCAAAAAACTATTGATGAGAAATTGGGTCTGATATCAAGGTTGGTTTGAAATCATCTACTCGCCAACTTTCTACAACCTCTGAAATATATCTTCCTAGTACTTCAACAAGAGTAATAAAAATATATGGTGATAACAAATCCCCTTGACAAAGACCAAGTCCAATTTTGAAGTAGCCAATAGGGACTCCATTTACCAAGACTAAAAACATAGCAGATGAAAAATACTTTTTAATCAACCCCACCCATTTACTTTGAAAGCCAAATTTCAATAGAACTTTGGTCAAGAAGTCCCAAGAAACTTGATCGTAAGATTTGTTCATATCTAACTTTAGAAGCATACAATCCCTATTATTATTTTCCATGGTATGAATAACCTCATGAATGGTAATTATGCTATCCAATTTTTTTTGATATTTAACAAAACCACGTAGTTGATCTACCACAATAAAAGGTAGAACCCTCTTTAACCTATTGGCAATAGTTTTGGATAAAATTTTATATTTTGTGTTCCACAAACTAATAAGCCTACAATTTTTAAGATGTCTTGCTCCTTGCACATTGGTATCAAAGCCAAAAAAGTGGAATTGATATCCTTAGGAAGGTATTGGGTTCTTTGGATCTCCTTGATAGCCTTAGTAATATCCGATCCTACAATATTCTAGAACTTATGAAAGAAAGTATCTAGAAAACCATCTAGTCTTGGGGGATTTTTCCCACCTAGACTAAATGTGGCCATTCTAAATTCCTCATATATAAAGGGGGTCATAAGAGAAGAATTCATCTGATCAGTCACCAATTTCAAACTATTAGGAAGAATTTTGCTTTTAGCTTCACCATTCACTGCCATAGGTTCTCCCTTGAGACCTAAAAAATAATTGACAACTTCTACCCTGACATCCTATGGTTCCCCTACCATCGAGCCATCATCCCTAACCAACTCCTTTATATTATTATTGTCACTATATATTAGGGTAGACACATAAAAGAATCTAGTATTTCTATCATCTTATTTAAGCCAAACTAGCCTTGATTTTTGTTTTCAAAACACTTCCTCACAAGCCAGAAGGTTATGATAATAAACTAAGATATGGCATTCAATATTTCTACTATGATCATCTAGACCAAAATGGTTCAATTCCTTTTTAATATTTTCAAGCTTCAACTTTAGATTCTTTGTTTGGATAAATAGATTTCCGAAGACTCTTCTATTCCATTCTTTAATATTGGATTTAATCCACCTAAATTTACAAGCAATTTGAATTATTTTAGGGCACTTAAAAACCTTTTTCCACCAATCTTCTATACTAGATTTTAAATTTTCATGATTCATCCACATCAACTCAAATCAAAAGAGGCTCTTATACAATTTTCTTTCACTCTCTATTTCATAAAGAATAGGATTATGGTGTGATCTAATCTTGGGGAGGGATATAATAGTAGTGTCTCTAAAAATTGTTAAACCTTCTTGAGAAACTAAAAACTGATCTAGCCTTATATGAATTAATTGGTCACCCAATATTTTGTTACTCAAGGTATACTTAAAATGCCTAAGATCGATATCCATTAACTCATTATCACTCAAAAATCTCCTAAAGTCTTCCATGCCCTCGAGAGACTCCATTCTTATCATATTGGTAAAGTGGTGTATTAAAACCACCTTCCAACACCCAAGAAATATCTTTAAATTCTTCCCTAAGACAACTTAGATCTCTCCACAAAGAGCATATTCCACTCATCGAGTTAGAGGCATACACGTTCATCAAAATCCAATTTTGGTTATATTTCAAACTATGATAGAACATAGAGATGAAACTGATATTATTTACAATAAGTCAACCTTAAATCATCTCCTTATTCCATAAACACATAATCCCTCCAGACTCTCCATTTTATGGGCTAATCAGACAATTTACTTCTCTCCATAAAAATTGCTTTACACTTTGAGCCTTTTGTACATCCATTATTATTTTCTAGCGCATTACCATATCTAATTTTTTTTCCTTCCTTAGCATCAAAATATCCTAGTGTTTCAAAGGGACATTCAATCCCCTAATATTCTAGTGTAGAAATTTCATTTTATATTTTTAATGGGGGGATTTTTCCCCTAAAGTTTGAAACTCTTTGAGATTCATTTGCCACTTCCGTGGCTATTTTATTATTTCACATTTTAGACTTTGATGGGTGACCCCTTTGGGTCTTAGAACCAACATCAGAATTTCCTTTTTTTGAATTTTAGTGATTCAAGTACTGATTCCATCACTTTGAATTAAGGTAAGATCCACATCTTTCCCAGGGCCATAATCAGTAGGATCATAAAAACCAGATTCATCCAAAAAAGATAATATAACAGGTGAAATTTTTTTTGCTTGCTTAGATGCTTCAAAATCCTTTGTCATAGATTTATCACAATCTAAAACTTGAAGATAATCAAAGTATTCCAACATTCAACACCAACATCATCAAGCATTTCCCAACTATGTTCTCATATCCAAAGAATGGGTCCAGACCCCAAACTTAGAATCAATTTAATTGACTTCAAAATGTCCTTGTCAAGTATAATGTTAACAAAATATTTGGCGTACAAAAACCTAGATCTAGCAATGGTAACAAGAACTATCACCAACATATCTCCTATTTCACTTACGATTTTGGCTAGGATATCCTCATGCCAAATATATAAGGGAAGGCTAGGAAGGCAAACCCACATGAGAGCTTGGTCAATGCATTGATAATTAGGATTGAAATTAGGTGCCCACTTCCTTAGGAATAAAATTCTATGCCCAAATAACCATGGACCACCTTGAATAATCCTATTGTGGTCCTCCAAACCACTAAGCCTAACTAGGAAAAATCCCTTAGGTAATGCAAAAATCTCCAAAGAACCCTTAGGATGCCATTTTAACTAAGCCTACTTTCTAATAGTATCCATATCTATTCGAACCCTAAAAAATTTCCCAACAAGAGTAAAATCCCCATGGAAAGCAACCAAAAGAGGGTTTGAAACCATATGTCTTCTTGAACAAGAAAGGAGATTTAACCCTAGGATAATAGTTTTTTTCTTCCCCTTAAGTAGACTAACCCAAGATCAGACCCTTGAGATAAAATATTGATGAAATGAAACATGTTTGAGACCATTTTTTTGACTATCACCTCTCATTGCAACCAGACCCACAATGCTTCCTTTGTCCTAACCAACATCACTCCCCATAACCTGACTACCTTCACAAAAAGAACCCTTACCCCTAGCACTCCCCATTATCTAAAATTTACAACTCTTCTCACCATCCCCACCACCAATATCCACACCTTGACCTCCACCACTGTCTACATCTTGACCTCCACTGCTCCCTACAAATTCAATCATTTCAAAATAAATGAAATAGTTGCCATTATTTGGATTCTTTTGAGGGTATCAAGCACATAATTATTTATCTGATCAATAAATATAAATAAGGTGTTGCTAGCACTAGTCATGGTGAAAGTAGGATGGAGAAAGCCTTATGATTGCTGCAATCTACATGAATCTTGAGTAATTGGTTTTTTATCATTCTTTCTAGTTGGTACATGAGTGGCTTGTTGACTGATTTAATTTAGGCTAGAAATGCTCTTTGAGTTTGCCAAAGGGTGCAAGACATGTGTGAGCCTTGGGTGATTTTAGAAGAATAGATACCCCTACCTCCTTGGGTCTTACCCAAAAGTGGCATCCCGAAAGGGGTGTTTTCCACAAACAAAAAAATAGTTGCCATTATCTATAACTATCTTGTTGGAACCCAAAACCTTTTTAATATGTTTATTTCTAAAAATTTAATCACTACTTTTTTAGTTGATTTCTTGAGGGGTGTTGTTTCTATCCTCTTGGTAAAATTGTCCATGACAATTATTATCCACCTATGACCTCCAAAGGATTTTGGATTAATTTCACCAATAAGATTTATTTCCCACTAAGTAAATGGAGCATTCACAACTACTAGCTTTAATGGCATGGTAGACAAGTCCTTTTCCCTACAAAAATCTAGCAATTATGACAAATCCTTACCAATTGATATACATATTTGAACAAATAAGGCCAATAGTAACTAGATATCATAATTTCATGGGTTGTACCTTTAGGTGTGAAATGACCTCCAAATAATCCATAATGATATCTTCCAACACCTGAGGGATTTAGTTTTCAAACAAATAGAGCAATAATATGTCATATGGGTGTCTCCAGTATAATATTACTTCCTAAAGGTGGTATCTTTAGGCTATATATTTAACATATCTCCTTTTATTCTTAGGCATATCCCTCGGAAATGATAGGATTTGAAGATAGATCACAATGTCATCATACCACTCGTAATCAGAATTATCAACCATTCTAACTTCATGTTCTTCATTTACTATGATTGTAGCATTCATAATATCCTCTTCTTTATTCAGCATATACTTTACTAATCCCTATCTTCTAATAATCTAAATTGCTTTAAATTCCATAGCGTACTATAACAACTTTACCATCCATAATTTTGAATTTCCTAAAGGTTCAGACTGAGTGAAGACATCCTTTATAGCAATGTAGGGGATAAAGGCTATGATCTTGTTTGATCCAAAAATACTTTTAAAATGATCCAATACCCTGATGAGAGCACAAGCCTATTTTTCTATCATAGTGTATTTCAATTGTGCACATTTCAATCCTTCACTCATGAAGTCAATAGGTATTTCATTTTTCTCCTTATCCTTTTGAGATAAAACTACAATGATTGTGTGTTCTAACACAAATGAATATATAAAAAAGTTTTGGAGTAATCAGGGTAATTTAATATAGGGTCTTGAGTAATTGCATATTTTATTCTTTGAAAATCCTTAGTATTTTCTTTTGTCCATCTTATTTTACCATATTTTTTTATCATGTCATTTATGGATTTAGAAATTTCAGCAAAATTAGGAATAAATCTTCTAACAAAATTAATTTTACCAAAAAATTATCGTACTCCTTTAAGATTCTTGGGAGGAGAAATTTTAACAATTGCTTCTATTCTTGATGAGTGCAAAGTAGGGTTAAATTTTCTCTGTTTTTGCCTAAAAGGTTTTGAATCTTCTTGAAGAGGGATTATATGAGTCATCACTTCAGTGTTAAATGTCCTCAAATCTACATAGCTCCAGGTAAAAATATCTTTGTTCATTTTTAATAATCTAATATACTATTATTTCTCTTCTAATAATGCTTTGTTAATCTTTATAAACCTAGGCTCTTTCTCTATCCCAATATTGATATCATTTGCTTCAAACTATTGGAAGGGTGGTTTATATGCTTTATCAAAGTCATAAAACAAACTCTCTAAAGATACAAAACCTCTAGGGATTCTATTTATTTTCAACTAAATAACTTTTGTTGGTTCTCCAATAATATCTTTTAGTTTTTCCTCATATTGTTCATCACATATTATATCAGAGAACTCATTTTGCAAGGTCATGCAATCATTAGTATGAGTATCATCTTGAATTACCTGTAAGTAAATAATATTATCTGGTATAGAAGGCTTGTAGATGGATATTGTAGGAAACCTATCCATATATGCAATATCAATGTTTCTACTATCTGCAGTAGATGCATTCATAGATAACATATTAGCTACATGATTTTGTGCTTCAGGAAAATATTTTAAATTTAATGCTATGAACTTATCAACTTCCTCTAGCATAACCTAGTTGTACTACTTGAGTCTAGGATGTTTGACTTGTTACTTCCCTTTGATCTATCGAATTATGAGCTCTACATATCCAAATACTGTGAGGTGATTGATGCTTAATTCTCTAGCTTTCTTGAGTCCTAATAATAGGGCTTCATACTTTACAATATTGTTGGTATAGGAAAACTAAAGTTTATATGGTATGCCTAGGTAATTTCCATTTATATTAGTATAATTTACTCTAGTCCAACCCTATTCTGTGATTTCACACCATCAAAAGATAGTCCACAACTCTTTGGTCAAAATCCTTTTAGATTCAACATCAGCTTTAGCTTTTAAATTTGGGTCCATGTTTTAGATTTAGGGAATTCTAACAAAAAGGGTGAATGCCAAACAAAATATACCTGTATTTCTTTCTCGTCAACATATTTTACAAGATTGATCATGGTATCACCAAGCTTCTTTAATTCAATTGAATATTTATTAAAAGGTTCTTGTATCAGAGTAACTTTCTCCTTTCCTTGTAAGGGAATAGTTGCATAAGACCAATCTACTTGAATTGAACCAGCCAGTTGTTCAAACCAGTGTGTGCATATCAACAAGGAGAAGAAGAGGTCTAAATCTACCACTACGACATCCAAGACTATACCCTTTCTAGGATATTGATATAAGTAAACAAGAAACCCAATCACTCCTACACATGGTACTTACTTGCTATCCATTACTAAATAGGAGGACAATATTTTATATAACTTAAGCCCAACTTATCGACTACTTGCTTTGAAATTATACTATATGAAGCCCCATTATCAAGCATACAATTGTGGATGACATATTGATCAACCAAATCTGATGTGTACCTAAGGGAGATATAAAATGACCTTATTGAATATGGTGCTCTAACCTCATGACTTTCTAGCCTTAAAGGGTTGAATGTCTATCATTCTGATTGATAAATTAATCCAAAAGGTTTATAAACCTAATATCTATACTTGGGAACAATAATTAATTCATTAAAGGTAATATTAACATTTTGTTTAACAATTTCTAAACCAACATCGAACTCATATTTCTTGATGTCTATTATTTTTTGAGATTCATGCTTCAACATTTCATTTTGTTGTTTTTGTAGCTTTTCTTCCACTTTTTTAAAAATGACTTATTTTTTATCATTTATTTTTTTTTGTATTTTTTCTTTATCTTTACTGGTTTGTCTTGTATTTCCATTAATAGGATTTTTGTCAACTTTATCTTCTATTGTCCTATTTTTGATATTTATTGCATGTACCCTTTCCAACTTCTCTATGTATTTTGTTGTGGCGCAAGCTTACCTTGTTTCATCCTTTTAAACCTAGTATCTAGTGATATTTGCATGATATATACATTCTCAAGGACTAGAGCTTTTTGTTGGTGGATTGAAGCATATAAATCCATTTCTTTTTCAAATTGTACTTCTCTAGCTTCATCCTCTTGATTCCAACACACATTGATCCTAATGTCATCTTCAAATTCATCTTCAAGATTAATATTGAAATATAGACTCAAGTAAATACCACAATCAATAGAGTTGTGAGGAACATCACAAGAAGAATAATAAAAAAGTAATTTTGAAGCTATGTTAGCAGATGGAATGGGATTGGGAATATCATTTAAAATTTTTTGTACTTCTTCGAGTTATTACCATCATTCCTATTCTTACTCCATCAATATTATTGTTATTCCAATTCTTGTTAAAATTTCTTCTGAAATGAGGTCTACTATCAACTTGATATCTATTATCCCCTTGAATTTTTAAAGGTTCAACATCATCCTATTTTTCCCATTCTATTCTGGTCAGTCTATTATTCATAGTATTAAACATTTCAGATATGGAACTCAATTGGCTAGTAATTTTATCTATTGGGTCTTGCTCTATTTTCTTAAGCATAGTAAACCATGCTTTTTTAGGTTTCTTATAAAACATACACTACCCCAAAAAATAGCTTTAAGTATGGTTCTTAATCGCCCTTAAAGGCCTTTAAAGGCAGTTATTTAGCTGTCATCTATGAGGACATTGTAAAAAAGTCTACGACATACGACAATGATTAAAAACCACCTCAAAAAGCCACCATATTAGGATCTAAGAGGGTGGAATAAAACCACCCTCTTAGGGCTATGAGGGCTATTAGAAACCACCCTCTTAGGTCTAAGAGGGTGGTTTATAACTACCCTCTTAGATCCTAAGAGGGTGGTTATAAACCACCCTCTTAGGGATAAGAGGGTAGTTTTAAACCACCCTCTTAGGTCACCCTAATATGGTAGTTTAAAACCACCATATTAGGTCTAAGAGGGTGGTTTAAAACCACCCTCTTAGGGTCTCACCTAAAAAAAATATAAATGATACCTCAATTGAAACAACATAGCACTCAATAGTGGTTTGTTATTTTAGCTGAGGTATCCTTTATTTCTCATGGTCATTTCATGGACAAGGTAATTTTCCATTGGAACAAAGAGGGACATAATTTTAAACTACCTCCAAGGGACAAAATTTTCCATGGAAGCATCAGAGTATGTATGAAGTCACAATGCACCATTTTGCTCTTATGAAGTCCAAACCTTTATTAATTTAAGAAAGTATAGAAAATTAACTCTAAATGAATAAGAAAACATAAAATTCTTGTTATGTAATCCTACAACAGTCTAATCCTACAAATAAACCAATAGACAAATGGTAAGAAATTTATGAAATACGAGGTCAAGTTTGTAAGAATCTCTCTAGAGGAGTAAGTATCCTTGAATGCAATAGGAATACATCAGAGAAAAAAAATAAGAGAAAGAAGAAAGGTAATGCACTAGATCAAGGTGTATTGTAAAATATGCTAGTTAATGCATAAATATGTTGTGTGAGAATATCTAAACTAAACAATGAAATATATAACAAAAAAATAAATAAGCAATGATAAAAGCTAGATAAAATGCCTAAACACAAAAGTGTTTCAATGGTTATGGTAATATGATATTAACAAACTAAGCCCAATAAGACAAACATAGGTTAGGTAACAAAAAGTTTCTAGTAAAAATTAGATGTTAAAAGCTATTAAATAATGATATGTACGAAAAAAAAAAGTTAAAATATGTATGTAAACATAGGGTGATAATAACAATAAACAACAAAATATTAACAACTATAAAAATAAACAACAATAGAAAAATATTAGTAACAGAAAAATACTATAAATGCATACAACCAATGTGGTCCTAGGCATACCATGTTACAAATACTTTTACACTTGATAGATGACCACATGCATACTATCCTATGGGACATGGCAATAAAAAATGTATGCATGTATAAAAGACCATGATAAGTAGTCATACAAATCCTTGGGTGCTAGAAATTCTTTACAATTTGTAGATAGCGTGAATCAAAAGAATCTTACTTTCAATAGGCTAAAAATTGCCAATGATATCCCATTCTATACCTGGTTGGTTGAATCAAGGTAAAAATGTATGGGTCGACTAACATCCCAGACTTTCATGTGCAATAAAAAAATTCAAATATAGATATCCTCTTTGAGCAGCCCAATATGTGCCAGTGCCATGGTGTCTACTAGTCAAGGTATCAAGGAAGAGTCCTCACTTTGTGAGATCAATTTTATAGGGATAACAGAGATGGCTCATGCTACCAAGAAGGTCAATGCTTTTGATGATCAAATCACATAAATATGGAAATACTACTGCAACTCTATGTTCTTGAGTGATGCAACAAAGGTGGGTTGATCAACCAATAGTGGAAGACAAGGACATATTTGCAACATCTGAGTTGGTATTATTGCATTATCAAGTGAATAACTTGATAGATGTAGTTTCTTGGGCCTCTTTTTTAGATGACCCTTTGTACCAATTTTGTCATTTGGAATGGTGAGATCAAGAACCATATTGAAGAGTTGAGAGAAAATGGATACATACGACTGAGTGCATCATCTTGCAAGAGTTTGAATGAATACAAAGTTTGAATGAAATCATTGTGAAAAATAGGTACCCAATTACTTTTTGAATCAACTTAGATATGCCAACTATTTCATTAATATAAACCTCAAGTTAGGTTGGTTGAAAACAAGATTTACATCCAAGTCTTTTGAGTTGTTGGGCCTAACCAAATGCATTTTGAATGACATAAGTTTTACTACTATTGACTGAATCATTTGTAGCTTGTCTACCTGCTCAATACATGTCTTTACTCTTTAGTAAAACATAAGAGGAAAAAATGGAGCATGTTGGGAAAGTTCTTTATACCCTATGTAAACACTAATTGGATACCAACTTGGTAAAGTGTTTGCTTTGTATGCAAAAATTAAATGTGCAAGTTGAATTATTAGTAAGGAAGGAGTTCATGTTAGAAAGTTTAGACAATTTGAGACTGGCTTGCACAAATGAGCTTCATAGAGTTTTGTAGATTCTTAGGTCTAACTAATTTTTATGATTGGTTTGTGATAGACTTCTCCCACATTGCAAGACACTTAAGTTAAGTGAGAAAAGAAAGAGCCAAATTAAAGTTCATGTGGAATAAGGTACCACAAAGAGCATTCTAAGACTTGAATCATTGACTTAGCTTGGAACTAATACTTGCATTTTTGGATTTGCAACAACCATCATGGCACTTAAATTAAGTGAGAAAAGGAAGATCCAAACCAAAGTTCATGTGGAATGAGGTACCACAAAGAGCATTCTGAGAGTTGATTCATTGACTTAGCTTGGTACTAATACTTACCTTTTTTGATCTGCAACAATATTTTGAGATAGAAACTATCAACATATGCACTTGGTACATTCCTTGCTCAACTTAAGTATCTTGTTGCCTACCAAGTGAGATATTTAATGATATATTCTGAAGGTATCCTGCATAGGACAAAGAACTCCATGCCATGTCCCAAGCATGTTGTTAGTGAAAATATTATATTTTGAGCAATGAGAGAATCATACATATTGATTATAGACCCTTGCCATTCTTGTAGATAGAAAGCAAAGTCTAAAATGAATGTCATAAAAGAGATCAATATACCTATAATAGTTCCACCTAAAATCAAATATAAGAAGGTAGTACAACTCTGGTTGTTGATGGCTTGAATTAAGATCTTCTTGGAGTGTTCATTATCATTTTTTACTCTTGTGTCCATTTGAGTTCCACTTTTTAGTGATTATACAAGAGGAGCCCTGCCTTCACAAATGCATACCAGACACTACTCATAATAAAACAAATAATTAACTACCTTTTGCACGAAACTTGCACTTGAATACGATTATACTAGTTGAGGGTATTCATGTGTCCATGTAGTTTCAATAGGAATTTTGTAAGAGGATTTGGATGGCTTGCAACCCATCTTATTGATCTTAAAAAAATATCAAATTCATTAGATAGAGACAATGGAGGTTACATTGAACTCATGAAAAAATAATAATATCCAACTCAGTTTTAACACTTGTAGATTATTTTTCCCTTTTATTTGTGGTTCAATAGATACATTTTTACTCTAAGAAAATATTAACAAAATCCTATAATATTCAAAAGATAATAATCTCCAAATCATAAATCAATTCAATACATGTAAATATATCAAACTTCAACAATGAACAATTTACTTTTTGTAGTGTATAAAATCAAGACCTTTCCAGTTATTTGGTTTGTTGTCAAAACCTAAAATTCTAATCATTCCCTGCATTATCAAAAAATTTATGAAAATAAAAATATCCATTCAATGGTCATATTAATTAAATAAAATATACTCATGACTTACGTTGCTATAGGTGAAACATAAGGAACTAATGGTACAAGTATTGCAACAATATTCTATCATGTTAATTCCTACTTGATCTTGGATTATTTTGGTAAACCATAGATCTCAACACCAAGGCATGTGATGTTGCTTCAACTTTAAACCAGATAATTTGTAGTTACATGCTAATGTTCCTTTTTGGACCTGGCCTTGGCTACTTTTGGTGGCTATAAAAAAAATGGTACTAGTGTCCCTACATAGTGGACACTACTATATGAAGCCAATGTCTCATGTAGGCTCAATACCTTGCATACATTGGACAAAGTGAGTTAGAAGTATGGCTGAAAAGAAGTTGTAAACTTCATTGTTAAAGAATAAGACTCTGAATCTATCAACCTAGAAACAAATGAGGAATATAAAACTTGGAATAATTTAACAGTCTTATTCCCATACAGGGTTAAGTACACAAACTATAATCTTTTCCATATAAATTTCTAAAACTGAACACTATTGAATCAAGCTAAAGAATATTAAAAAAAAAACTACTTAGTCACAAAAACCCTTCTAGTTAGTTAGAAATAGGGCCATAGAAATTGATATCCTTTTTCCATTTTTCTTGAGACCATTCAAAAATTGAAGAGTTTATAGATGTCAATCAAAAGAATCCAATAAGCATTTAACTTGATTACCCTAAAATTCAATAGAATGAAGGATTTGGAAAATATTATGATTATGATTATATGTAAATAGAAAATTCTTATTTCAAGTGCAATTCTTATTTACAGATATAGGTGAATGGACAACAAGAACCCTCCATATAAGGAGTAGATGTCTAAACATCCCTACCCATCCCAACCATCAAAGATGAGGTGGGAAGGTATCTTGAGACTTATGTCAGATACATAAATATCCATATATGCAAATCAAATACTGCTGCTAAGGGTACATTATGTAAGAATGATTAGACTCTTAATCTTATGCCCTAACAACACTTGAATTCTCTCTCTTTTTTACCAAATTACCTTCTTGTATCTGATTGGCCAACCTCATGCTCAAGATATCTACTTGCCTCACTCATGGTTTGGCTACCTATTATTTGTAAACAATATTTGATATAGGCCAGGCAATGAAAGAGCCCAAAACATACTTCATTATGGCCATCTTATAATTCCTTCTAAACAAGATTGTTTCCTCTTTATGGGCAATGTGTACATTGACTTTGCAATAACCTTCACCCAAACATTGACCATGTACAAGGTCTTCAGGGTCAGTACTGATCACTATGCCTTCGAACACTATGTTTTCTTGATGGATCTAAGTCAAGTAGCATTCACTTTTCTCAGTTTGAGTGATTGGTGTTGTTTTTAGTCCCTACATGGAAAATCAACAGTCTAGATAAATTCAATACATAGCATACAATACAAGCTAAGTCAACCATTTTATATTTGAAATAATAGTCATACCATTGATGAATCTGGCCTAGAAGGTATTGAGTAGCTGCCTGTACCTTGATCACCACCACCAACATTGTACCCAATTGTAGGGGATGTAGCATGTAGTGATGTTACCTATGGAATTATATGCAAGGGATCATTACAACATTAGGGGTGCAACATGTAAATATTTTAAATATAAAATCATGAAAAAATGGACACACATATATCTGTGAAAGTTGTGTCAAAATATCTTCAATATTTTTATCTTTCTCTACAAGCTTCTCTTCCATTTTTTTTCATTATCTTCAAGCTTCTCTTCCAAAATTTTCTCTTTCTCTATCGTATGCTCTTGCATCTAACCCAACTTCTGTATGTAACCCTCACTAGCTAAAAAATCTGTTGGTGATACTCCTTTGTTGACACCCAAACTCAACCAGGTATTTTGGGTCCTAAAACCTTGGTAAGGGTATCATTCTTAATACATTGACTTATAGAGCTCACAGATGATATTTCATCATCCATTTGTTTTGGCAACATCACATGCATAGTTAAATGGTAACATGTTAAAAAAATAATCGATATAATAATGGTTTGAAGTTCAATGTATTGCTGTTTCCAAGGGAATATCACTTACGATTGTCTCTGCAACTTCTGGTGAAATAGGAGTCCCATCCTTCTTTGTGTGAACTACCATCCACACAATTTCCCTTGGTAGTGGAGTTTTCATATTTTATGGTTCTTCCTCTACAAGATATGTAGTTGGAGAGACATGGGGATAAGTCATACGACAAAACAATAGAGCTATGATTGTCATATATAATGGATGAGTATGATAGAATACCATTTCATGCTCCAATCGAGCATATCATGTTCGATTGCAAGTGTACATGATGAACTGGTGAGATATATTATGTTTGTTCCTTTGACTCACCACCTACAATGTAATGAAGAAACCAATATATAAATTCATTAGGGAGAGCAAGGTTAGAAAATTCACATGAACATAACAATGGTATGAACTACCATAGTACATTGGTTGGTAGTTTCCTTAGATCAACATTGCTCCTACCATTCACAAAGGCTTCCCAATATTTTTGTGATATACGAGGTGGAGGATTAGCAATTCTATCCTCTTCATTATAAAACTTATCATAGTGTTTTTTCACAAGTAGATGCTTATGTTCAGGCCATTGCTTGTCCATGGTTGTAAAAAACCATTTCTTCATTGTGTCCAAAATAATATATTTTTGCTACATTAAACCAATATCTTATTAGATGCAACATTTATATAAGTATTTAAAAATGGACATTGTGAACTCCATTGGCTAGAAATTTACTATAACAAGTATTCATAACTGATTTTTAACTTCCACTAGTATTGCTCTTTAGTCTATATGGGTGATAGTGTTAGAAACCTACTATTAAAATAAAGCTCACTCACACAAAATACTAAAAATAATTGAAATACATCAAATAACAGAATAACACTATGCATAAAGTAATTGTAAAATTGAAAGAATCTCACAAATAACTCATAATCGCAAGCCTCGAGGGGGCAACCTCCTTCAATATTTCATTAACTTGCAAAAATATACATTTGTACATGGCTCCATGTATTTTAAAGAGAAACTCCATACAACCCTACCCTAAGGCTCAAGAGTTGGATTACATGCAAAATACCACTTGAGCTAGAATATTCTACCAAACATTGGTTACAATATTGATAATGGTTACATGAAATGACCCCACTTGGCTAGGTGCCTTACTTGCCACATACATTACAAAGTATTACAAAATAACATTATAGATGGAATCCACCATGTTAAACGTGGGTAATTACATAAGAAAATGAGAATTACAAAATAATTTTAGGATGGGATCCTAACATGCCCTTCCCCTTCAAAAATATTTGTCCTCAAAGCTGAAGATGAGGAAAATAGTGCTGGAGCTATTGGAGCCATGTAGCATATTTTGGTTGGAATCCACACCACTGAACAAGGACCTCAATAATGGTGTGGTTGCAAAGAGTGCAATTTTGATGATCCAACAATTATTCAGGCTCGAGCAAAATAGAACCTTCTTTATCCTATTTTGGGAGTGCAGATTGAACCTATACCTAAGTACCCTTAATATTTTAAGAGAGGAGACATGAAAAACAAGATGGAGCTTGGATGTAAGTGGAAGATCCAGTTTGTAGGATGTGGTACTAATCTGCTGTAAAACTTGGTAGAGTCCATAGTATTTCACAATAAGTTTTTGGCACCTACAAAGCTATAGGGATAACTATTTATACAACTACAAGTGAAGGAAAACCATATCACCCACATCAAAGCTACACTCAAAATAATTTTGGTCAACTGTAGGGATAACTATTTGTATAGCTACAAGTGAAGGAAAACCATATCATCGACATCAAAGCTACACTCAGAATAATGTTGGTCAGCTACATCTAAATTCATATTTAGTTTGTGGAGGATATTGACATGTTAACTGAGAGTAGTATCGATTGCTTGGACACTGGAGCTACCCAAATTGTAAGAGGAAGGTATAAGTGGAGGGCACCCATAAATTGCCTTGAAAGAGGTAATCTTGGTTATTGTGTGATAGGAGTTGTACCACCACTTGACCAAAGGAAGCCACTTTTTCCATTGAGTAGGATGATCAGATGCAAAGCAACAAAGATAGGTCTCTAAATATTTGTTGATAATCTCAGTCTGGCCAGCCATTTTTGGATGATAAGTTGAACTCATTTTGAGCTAAGTTCCTGATGTAGGAGCATCCAGTGACATCTGATGCAGAAGCATCCAGTGGAAGCAGAGCCATTTTAAAAAATTGGCTAAGGAAGGAAGATGTCATGATTTCGGGACATGTCACGAAATTGCGACCAAAAGAGGAGAGAGAAAGAGAAGGAGGAAAACTGTTGTGATATCACGACAAAAAAAGTGTCACGATATCGCGACACAAAGTGGGAGAGAAGCCAACAGGGAAAAACTATCGCGATATCGTGACAGAAAAAGTGTCGCGATATCACGACACAAAGAGGAGAGAGAAGTAGCAGACGAAAGATGTTGCGATATCGTGACATGTCGCGTTATCGTGACCCATAGATGAAAGAAGGAAGCAAGGAGGGAAGATGTCATGATTTCATGACATGTCACAGTTTTGTGACCCGCAGAGGAGAGAGAAGGCACAAACGAGAAGATGTCACGATTTTGTGACATATCATAGTTTCGCGACCCACAGAGGAGAGAGGTGTAGAAAAGATATCGCAATTTTGTGACATGTCATAGTTTCATGACTTGCAAAGGAGAGAGAAGGCACGAAGGAAGAATGTCACGATTTTGTGACATGTCACAGTTTCATGACCCACCAAGGAGAGAGAAATCCATAAGGAAGAAATGTTGCGATTTCACAACATGTCGCATTTTTGCGACCACAAGGCAAAGAAGAATCCAAGGGAGGAAGATGTGATTTCGTGACATGTCGCATTTTCGTGACCAGAAGGTGAAGAAGAAGCCAAGGGAGGAAGATGTCACGATTTCACGACATGTCGCATTTTCATGACCAGAAAGTGAAGGAGGAGCCAGAGGAGGAAAATGTTGCGATTTCGTGACATGTCGCATTTTTGTGACCAAGAGGCGAGCGAAGGATCCGGAGGAGAAGATGTCATGATTTCACGACATGTCACATTTTTGCGACCCAAAGAAGTGAGAGGAAGCAGAGAGGAAAAGATGTCACGATTTCGTGACATGTCACATTTTTGTGGCTAGAAGAGAAGAGAAAGTGGATGAAGAGAAAAGTGTCGCGATATCACGACATGTTGTGATTTCATGACCCGAAGAGGAGAGAGAAGGCGATGGAGTAGAAATGTCACGATATCATGACATGTCGGGTTTTCACGCCCCAAAGAGGAGAGAGATGGCCAGGAAGCAAAAATGTCATGATATTGCGACATGTTGCGATATCGCGATAGGAAGAGAAGAAGATGAGGAAGAGAGAGGAGATGTCGTGAAATCGTGACATGCTGCTTCACGACTCGAAAGGGGCAGACGGTTACAGGGACCATTACAGAAGGAGTCCATTGAGCGACACGTGGTAGCAAGGTGCAGTGAAAGTAGGCAAAGACAAAGAGTCATGCAAAAAATGTAACCGTAAGCGGGAGTCGGACGACAGTTACAGAGGCCATTGCGGAATGCAGTTATGGAACCGAACAGTCATGGCAGAAATGAAGGAGAAGCCACCAGATGAAAGACGAAGAGTCATGCCAAAAAATTATAAAAGGGTAAAGCAAAGTCATGCATAGGGGTCGGAGGACCGCAACATGGTTGCAGTTGTGAGGCCAGAGGGCCATCCTAGCCCTGCTTACGTTGTTTTTCTTCCAAATGAGCTGAAGGGTTCCTGGGCAGTGTAGACAGATGCATCGAACGTGAGGCAGTCTACACCAGGATCCATGGAGATGAAAGACCATGAAACAGATGCACCGAATGTGAGGTAGTTTTGGACTGTGTTTCCTTCCAAAGAAAGCTCAGAGTTCCTAGGTAGTGTAGGCAGATGCGCCGAGCATGAGGTAGTCTACACCAGGATCATGCATGTCAGAGGGCTACGGAGAGAGTGGCAATGTGTTTCTTCCAGATGGGAAGTTAATGGCTACGGCCATTGTTCTGTAATTGTTATTGTAGACTGCAGAGGGTCGGGGCCTCTATAAAAACCCAAGAATTGTAATGAGAGAGCATGGAGAGCCAGAGATTGCATAGTGAATTTAAACTATGCCTACGAGGCTAGTCTATGTAACTGTAGAATGAAAATATTGAATGAAAATATGAGTTTTGATGAATGCAATTTTTGGCCCCCCATCAAGTGGTATCAGAGCTAGAAGATTCTAAGCGTGTAAGCAGAGCGTCGAACGTGAGGCAGCTTGCACCAGGATCTGTGGAAGAGTGGTGAGAAGATAGAAGGGTTGATTTGAGAGAGTTCGAGTCCCTGTACAGAATAAGGAGACAGAACAGTGCAGAAGTGAAGGTCACTTCTCCATCAACCCCGGGTGTCTGATGCAGGAGCATCCAGTGACATCTAATGCAGAAGCATCCAGTGGAAGCAGAGCCATTTTCAAAAATTGGCCAAGGAAGGAAGATGTCACAATTTTGGGACATGTCATGAAATTACGACCAAAATAGGAAAGAGAAAGAGGAGGAAAACTGTCGCGATATCGCGACAAAAAAAGTGTCGCAATATCACGACACAAAGTGGGAGAGAAGCCAACAGGGAAAAACTATCGTGATATCATGATAGAAAAAGTGTCGCGATATCATGACACAAAGAGGAGAGAGAAGTAGCGGACGAAAGATGTCGCGATATCGTGACATGTCGTGTTATCGTGACCCACAGATGAAAGAAGGAAGCAAGGAGGGAAGATGTCATGATTTCATGACATGTCATAGTTTTACGACCCATAGAGGAGAGAGAAGGCACAGACCAGAAGACGTCACGATTTCATGACATGCCACAGTTTCACGACCCATAGAGGAGAGAGAAGGTGTAGAAAAGAAGATTTCACGATTTTGCGACATGTCGTAGTTTTGCGACTCACAGAGGAGAGAGAAGGAAAGGAGGAAGAATGTCATGATTTCGTGACATGTCGTAGTTTCATGACCCATCAAGGAGAGAGAAAGCCAGAAGGAAGAAATGTCACAATTTTGCGACATGTCACATTTTCATGACCAAAAGGCGAAGAAGAAGCCAAGGGAGGAAGATGTCGCGATTTAAAAATGTCATGATTTTGTGACATGTCGCATTTTCGTGACTAGAAGGCGAAGAAGAAGCCAAGGGAGGAAGATGTCGTGATTTCGTGACATGTCACATTTTCACGACCAGAAGGCGAAGAAGAAGCCAAAGGAGGAAGATGTCACGATTTTGCGACATGTCGCATTTTCATGACCAGAAAGCGAAGGAGGAGCTAGAGGAGGAAAATGTCACGATTTCATGACATGTCACATTTTTGTGACCAAGAGGCGAGCAAAGGAGCCGGAGGAGAAGATGTCATGATTTTGCGACATGTTGCATTTTCGTGACCCGAAGAAGTGAGAGGAAGCAAAGAGGAAAAGATGTCACAATTTCGCAACATGTCACATTTTTACGGCTAGAAGAGAAGAGAAAGTGGATGAAGAGAAAAGTGTCACGATATCGTGACCCGAAGAGGAGAGAGAAGGTGATGGAGTAGAAATGTCACGATATCGTGACATGTCGGGTTTTTGCACCCCAAAGAGGAGAGAGATGGCCAAGAAGCAAAAATGTCACGATATCATGACATGTCATGATATCGCGACAGGAAGAGAAGAAGATGAGGAAGAGAGAGGAGATGTCATGAAATCACGACATGCTGCTTCACGACTCGAAAGGGGCAGACGGTTACAGGGACCATTACAGAAGGAGTCCATTGAGTGACACATGGCAGCAAGGTGCAGTGAAAGTAGGCGAAGACAAAGAGTCATGCAAAAAATGTAATCGTAAGTGAGAGTTGGACCAAAATTACATAGGTCATTGCGGAATGCAGTTATGGAACCGAACAGTCGTGGTGGAAATGAAGGAGAAGCCACTAGATGAAAGACGAAGAGTCACACCAAAAAATTATAAAATGGTAAAGTAGAGTCATGCATAGGGGTCAGAGGACCATAACAGGGTTGCAGTTGTGAGGCCAGAGGGCCATCCTGGCCCTACTTGTGTTGTTTTTCTTCCAGAGGAGCTGAAAGGTTCCTGGGTAGTGTAGATAGATGCGCCAAACATGAGGTAGTCTACACCAGGATCCATGGAGATGGAAGACCACAAAATAGATGCATCGAACGTGAGGCAGTTTCTGACTGTGTTTCCTTCTAGAGAAAGCTTAGAGTTCCTGGGTAGTGTAGGCAGATGCACCGAGCGTGAGGCAATCTACACCAAGATCATGCATGTCAGAGGGTTGCAGAGAGAGCGACAATGTGTTTCTTCCAGATGGGAAGTTAATGGCTGCGGCCATTATTCTGTAATTGTTATTGCAGACTGTAGAGGGTCGGGGCCTCTATAAAAACCCAAGTGTTGTAATGAGAGGGCATGGAGATCAGAGAATTACAATATAGAAATTATAGTGATTAAAAACTACGCCTACGGGCTAGTATTGTAAATGTAAATTAATGAAAAATGTTTGATGAAAAATGTGAAATTTAGATTGCGATTTTCTGTTCCCCATCAAGTGGTATCAGAGCGAGAAGTTCCTGAGTGTGCAAACAGAGCACCAAATGTGAGGTAGTTTGCACTAGGATCTGTGGAACACGCAGAAGTTGGCACTTAATGCAGTGCTTGCAGGAAGTTTCTGAGTGAAGCTTCAGAGGTAGAATATTGACACTCTGTGCAGTGTTTGTGGATGAGTTGGAGCTGAGAGAGTGGTTGTGGAAGGGTTGATTAGAGAGCGTTCGAGTCCCGGTGCAGAAGAAGGCGACAAAATAGTGTAGAAGTGAAGGTCACTTCTCCATCAACCCCGGGTGTCTGATGTAGGAGCATCCAGTGACATCTGATGTAGAAGCATCCAGTGGAAGAAGAGCCCTTTTCAAAAAATTGGCTAAGGAAGATGTCGTGATTTCGCGACATGTCACAAAATTGAGACCAAAATAGGAGAGAGAAAGATACGGAGAAAAATTGTCGCGATATCGTGACAAAAAAAGTGTCGTGATATCATGACACAAAGAGGAGAGAGAAAGAGAAGGAGGAAAACTGTCACGATATCACGACAGAAACAGTGTCGCGATATCGCGACACAAAGTGAAGAGAGGAGCCAGCAGAAAAACTATCGCGATATCGCGACAAAAAAAGTGTCGCAATATCGCAACACAAAGAGGAGAGAGAAGACAATGGGGCAAAACTGTCGTGATATCATGACAGAAAAAGTTTCATGATATCGCGACTGAAAGGAGGAGAGAGAAGTAGCAGACGAAGATGTCGCGACATGTCGTAGAATCGCGACCCGCAGAAGAAAGAGGAGACAGTTGAGGAAAACTGTCGCGATATCGCGATAGGAAAAGTGTCGCGATATCATGACCAAAAATAGGAGAGAGAAAGCGGATGAGAAGATGTCGCGATATTGTGACATGTCGTGTTATCGCGACCGAAAGGACGAGAAGAGGCACAATTGGAAAAGATGTCATGATTTCGTGACAGGTCGCATTTTCGTGGCCAAAGGACGAGAAAAGGTGCAAGGAGGAAAAATGTCACGATTTCATGACATGTCAGGTTTTCATGACCCGAAGAAGAGAGAATGGTACGGAAAGGAAAGATGTCACGATTTCGTGACATGTCGCATTTTCACGACCAGAAGGCGAAGAAGGAGCCAACGGAGGAAGATGTCACGATTTCGTGACATGTCACATTTTCATGACCAGAAGGTGAGCGAAGGAGCCAGAGGAGAAGATGTCATGATTTCATGACATGTCGCATTTTCGTGACCAAAATGCGAAGAAGGAGCCAATGGAGGAAGATGTCACAATTTCGTGACATGTCACATTTTTGCGACCAGAAGGTGAGCGAAGGAGCCAGAGGAGAAGGTGTCGCAATTTCATGACATGTCACATTTTCACAACTCGAAGAAGCAAGAGGAAGCATAGAGGATGAGATGTCACGATTTCATGACATGTTAGGTTTTCACAACTCGAAGAGGAGAGAGAAGGCGATGGAGCAGAAATGTCACGATATCGTGACATGTCGTGATATCGCAACCGAAAGAGAAGAAGAAGAGGAAGAAGGAGAAGATGTCATGATTTTGTGACATGCTACATTTTTGAGGGACCGTTACAGAATGAGGTCATTGAGCGACACATGGCATCCAGGAGCAGTGAAAGCAGGTGAAGACCAAGAGTCATGCGGGAAGACATTTCGAAAGCCAGAGCAACGAAGAGGCACGAGAAAATGAAATGACAGATTACGAAAAGGAATCGAAGGGCCACCGAATGCAAGATGAAGAGGCACACCAAAAATTATAAAAGGGCAAGCCGAGGTATGCAGAGGGGGTGGGAAAATGCTATAAGTAGAGTTGTAGATCTGTTTGTAGAGTTTTTCTTCCAGAAGAGCTTATGGAGATGGAAGACCGCAAAACAGATGCGTCGAGTGTGAGGCAGTTTCAGACTGTGTTTCCTTCCAGAGAAAGCTCAGAGTTCCTGGGTAGTGTAGGCAGATGCATCGAGTGTGAGGTAGTCTACACCAATATTATGCATGTCAGAGGGCTACGAAGAGAGTGACAATGTGTTTCTTCCAGATGCAAGAGATTAATGGCTGCGGCCATTATTCTGTAATTGTTATTGTAGACTACAGAGGGTTGGGGCCTCTATAAAAAACCAAGAATTATAATGAGAGAGCATGGAGAGCCAGAGATTGCATAGTGAATGTAAACTACACCTACGAGGCTAGTCTGTGTAACTGTAGAATGAAAATATTGAATGAAAATCTAAGTTTTGATGAATGCAATTTTTGGCCCCCCATCAGTTCCCTACAACTTAAAAAATTCTTACCAAAAATGACTAGTGAAGGTTGGGTCATGGTTGAACACAATGGAGGTGAGTATACCATGAAGGTGGAAGATAGAATCAAGGAAAATTTGGGCAATGGTGGAGGATGTGTAAGGATGGGAGAGGGAAAAAAAGTGAGCATACTTTAAAATATGATCCGCTACCACAAAAATGCCTTTGGACTTAGGGAATCCTTCAATAAAACCCATGGAAATATTGGTCCAAACCTGGTCAGGAATGTACAAGGGTTGGAGAATGCCTGGAGAATGTACCATTTCTCCTTTCATCCATTGATAGGTATCACAAGCCACCACAAAATTATGAATATCCTTTTTCATACCATTTTAGAAACAAATGCACTTAAGTCATTCATAGGTTTTGAGAAATCTTGAATGGCTTGTAGATGGGTGGAATGTAGTTCCTTCATGAGAAGTTCCCAGAGTGGATATATGGGGAACAACAAGGTATTTGTGGTAATGTAAATCATGGCCATCCCAAGTATAGCCATGCATGAAGTAGACTCATCTTAGAGGGAGGCAACCAAAGTTTGCAAGCTTAAATCCTAAAGTAACTCATATCATATGGAATTGATCCACTGTGGAATGGGAAAATAAATAGCACATAGCATACTGTGAGCCTCAAATTGGTGAGAGAGAGCATCGACCATAATTTTATCCTTGCCCTTCTTATAAGTGATATCAAAATCATAGCTGATGAGCTTAGAAACCAATTTTTATTGTTCAGGGGTGGCAACCCATTGCTCCAAAAAGTATTTGAGACTTTTATGATCAATTTTAATGGAGAAATAGTGCCCAATGAGATACGGTTGTTAATGGGTTACTGCATGCATAATTTCTAGAATATCCTTAGCATAAGTGGATTTTCCTAGATTATAATTGGAGAGTGCTTTACTAGTAAAAGCTAAGGACTGTCCTTCTTGCATAAATATTGTGCCAATACCATGACTAGAAGCATCACTTTCAATGATAAAAGGCTTAGAAAAATATGGCATGGCTAAGATTGGAGTGGTGGTCATAGCGTGCTTCAACTCTAGAAAGACTTGTTCAACAGGTCCCATCCAATTAAAAGAGTCCTTCTTTAACATGGATGTGAAGGGAGTTGAAATTTTACATGTAAGCCCTAAAAATCCTTAAAGACCTTTGAGAGTGTGGGGTTTTGACCAGTCCTGAACTACCTGTATATTTTGAGGGTTAAATTTAATGCCATATTTGGTGATAATGTGTCCCAAATACTCCACTTCCATAAATCCAAAGGAACACTTGGACCACTTAGAATAAAGTTGATGTGCCAACAACTATAAAGTCTAATCCACATGGACAAGGTGCTCTTCCCATGAGCGATTATTAACCAAAATATCATAAAAGAAAACTAGGATGAATTTTTGAATGAATGGGTGAAAGATGTTGTTAATAGGGCTTTGAAATGTGGAAGAAGCATTAGTCAATCCAAATGGCATCACCAAAATCTTAGAGTGACCTTCATGAGTACAAAATGTAGTCTTGGAAACATTTTCATCCTTGAGCTTTATCTAATGGTACCCAAAGTGAAGGTCTAATTTGAACAAATACATAGTCCCATATATCTCTTCTAGTAATTCATACACCACTAGAATAGGAAACTTATACTTGATGTTGAGCTTATTGAGCTCATGATAATCGATACACAATCGCCAAGACCCAATTTTCTTGCGTACCAATAAAACTAGAGAAGTGTAAGGGCTGCTACTTGATCTAATGACATCAAATTTTAACAATTATTGTACTAACTTCTTGATTTATGACTTAATATCATGAGGATACTGCTAGAGTCTGATGTTGAGATTGTCAAGTAACAATGGAATAACATGGTCATGGGAGTGATGAGGTGACAATTCTGATGGTTTAGTAAAAACATAATTGTGCTTGGCCAAAATAAGTTGCAAATCTATAGGAATGAAATCCACCCCAAAAGTGCAAGGTTGGATTAAAAATATCTAATCTATGGCTCCTCAAGAATATATTTTCAACAACTTCTTCATATAGTTTGAACTGATAATCTGTGGAGGCCCTACTTTTGAACCATGTAGAGTATATGACTATTCATGCCATGAAAATAGTATCCAGAGCTCAATAAAGTTCCATGAGATGGTTTCTAATGTACCCAACCATTGAGCTCCCAACACGATATCACATCCCCCTAATTGAAGAGCAAACATATATTGTTTGAGATCATATCCTTCAATTTTTACTTTAAGATTACGATATTTACCTTTGCAAGGTAAGGTAACTCCATTAGCTGCCATAACCTAAAAGGATTTACATGTGTGTACGTAATAATTATCCTGCTTGGCAATGCAAGGATCAATAAAATTGTGTATTACCAAAATCAATCAAGATGGTAAGACGTAGGCTTATGAAAAATCCACAACTTTCATGGTTTGGGGAGTAGTAATTTCAACAAGAACATGAACATAAATTCTGGCCTGTGGTTCTTATTGGATTTCTTCCTTAGTTTGGGGTGGTTGATCTATTACTTTTGTGTCATCATCACTTTGGTCACTAGTGTCAGGCTCATCAATGTCTATGAGGAACAACTTATTTTGGGTGCACCTATACTTGCAAACATACTTTTCATCACAATTGTAGCACAACCCTTGGGCACATCATGCATCCATTTATTTTGTAGTAAGACTTTTAGGTGTAAAATTTTTGTTTTTAGTATGATTTTGGAATCTAGGAGGAAAGGAAGGTCTAGCTTGTGGAAATTTAGATGTTCACCTTTGAGTTTAAAATTTGGATTTGGCCAATCGGGTCAAGCTAATAGCTTGCATCATGGTCTATGATTTGAACATCTTGAACTCAACCTGTAGATCATCCTTCAAGCCACTAATGAAACAACTCATAATGAACCCTTCATTCAATCCCCTAGTTTTGTTGGCCAATTTCTCGAATTGCATTTGGTAATCTTGAACTATAGAAGTTTGTTTCAACTTTTTTAATGCTCCTGTAAAGTCATCATACTCACTAGGGTCAAATTGAGTGAGTAATTGAGACTCAAATTCTTCCCAAGAGGGATTAGGAGTAGTGTTTTACAACCATTGGTACCACTATAAAGCTTTAGATTCCAAGTTGAAGAAAACCATTTGAACCCGATAATATCTAGGGATATTATGGAGTTTAAAAAATTGATCAACATGACACAACCACCCATATGCATCCTTTCCATTGAACTTAGGAAAGTATAATTTAGGCATATTAAAGGTAGGATCATAATCATAGTGAGGGTGAGATTCATATATTTCAATTTTTTTACCTCTACTAGATTGTTCAGTATGGTACTCAAACCTTCTTGGACCACCTTGCAATTTGGACTAAACATCTGCATGTTTTTCTTCTAAGCAGTTTTTGGAGGTATCATAATCATATCTAAAGCATCGAAGCTCTTCCTTTATGGATTTATTTGATTCATTAATGTTATCAATGGAGCTTTTGAGGTATTCCAATAATGAGGTGGTTTGGTCTATCTCTTTTTGATGTCCACGAGTGCCAGTAGCCATTTTGGAGAGTCTTGAACCTCTTTCACTGAATTACTAAAAATATAAGTGTGGTTTCAAGGGTTACTATTATTAGTAAGGAGTTCAAAAAAATTCTTGGTTAGGTTGAAACACTTATTTTATGATAGTGAAAACTTCAATGGTTGCTTGATCTGAGTGCTTAGTGAGGAGATATACTGACTTATTTGACTTTATACGATCTCTTGGTTTGATTGAAGTCGATATCAGGGTAATTTTTCAACTTGAACTTAAAAATTTACATGTGGGTCCTTGAGGGTCTTTGGTGTAGAATAATGAGATACTTCTAGTCCCAAAATGTTAGACCAATTTGTCTAACTATTGAGAAGTTATGGCCTTTACAAGAAAAATAAAAAATTGCTAATTTTAGAAAATTGGTGCAAAATTTGACCAAGATCTGCCAAGGATAATTTTGTCTAAAATAGAAAGTAGAGTTGTTTGCTAAATTATGGATTCAATCTAATATTTCAGTGAAGATATATCCCTATTCGAGTAAAATTCCATTTTTTAATACTCCGATGATTAGGTGGGGTATTATGTCAATTATATCTGCCTTGTATGTTATGACTACTAACCATTCCTATAACTATCCTGTCTCTATCCCTATCACCTGTACTATTATTATTGACACTATTCAAACAATAACCCTAGGATTACCTATACTTTATGGTTACTAAAACTGTATGTATTATTTTTGTAACTAACAATCCTTATTATTGATGACTATTACTGTTACTATCGACCTGACTGTTATTACGAGTAACCCGACTATTACTACTACTAAAATTTATCTATCACAAAAACTTGTCAACTTTTTCTAGACTATTTGGTGCATCAAATTATTTGTTCTCATGATAGGGAAGTCTTCTTCGTATGCTCACTTTTGTGGGAAATAAAATTATAGGTTCAATAGACAGAAGGCTTTATTTTTGCAGGTTGAAGATTTTTGTTTGGATAGAACCAAGGTGCACTAGGCAAGGGAGTATGTAATACCTATAGACCCTCTATTATACTGCAGTGATGAACAATAGTGCTCAGAACAATATTTCAAGCCACTACCCAATGAGGATTCCACACATACCCTTGATCACACTATTTTCCTCTCTAACAGTACAAGAGGGTAATTGTTCAGGATGCTATGTCCGTGAACTATGGATAATACAAGGTTTAAAAGCTTTCTATTGGATACAATTTTATTTAAGCCTAAATAATCTTTTGATACACCAGAAGATGCATGGGAGCCCAAGTCTGTACGCGAGTGTTATACGAGACCTAGGTATTGGAGCGTAATCGTCCCTCACTTCACTAGATACTTTATGGGCTATCTAGCTTAGCCAATAATGACAAGTACTTCATGATATTTTAAAACCCTCGGTATAAGGTTTCTAGCTGAATCAACTACTGTAAAAAAGAACTGTATTTTTTTACTTTTTTTGGTTTTTGCTAATTTTTTAAATAAGAAAAAAAATTAAAAACACAAGAAAATTATACCTAACATGCAAAAATGGATGGGCAAGAATTATCGCAGTTGTAGAAAAACTCAGTCCTGGAAAGCACTCTGATACCACTTTTTAGCAAACATTATATTAAAACAAAGCTCACTCATACAAAATACTAAAAAATAATTGAAATACATCAAATAATAGAATAACACTATGTAGAAAGTAATTGCAAAATTGAACAATCTCATAAATAACTCATAATAATAGGGCTCTTTGAAAGGGAAACCTCATTTAATATTTCATTAACTTGCAAAAGATACATTTGTACATGGCTTCATGTATTTTAAAGAGAAACTCCATGTAATCCTACCCTAAGGCTCAAGAGTTGGCTTACATGTAAAATGCCACTTGAGCTAGAATATTCTACCAAACATCGGTTACAATTTTGATAATGGTTACATGAAATAGACCCACTTGGCTAGATGCCTTACTTGCCACATACATTATAAAGTGTTACAAAATAACATTATAGATGGAATCCCCCATGTTGGAAGTGGGTCATTACATAAGCAAAGTAGAATTACAAAATAACATTAGGATGAGATGTTAAAAGATAGGGACAATCTCCCTCACAATCACCCCCAAGTAAGATGTAAACTTAATAGACATTTTTTCTATGGAATATCCGTTTATATTGTAAATGATCTCCACCTTATTTGTGCTACTTGACTCTGCTGCACATCTTATTGGATCTCTCTTTCTATGATATTCAATGTCTGAAGTGTGTGATGATCTGACATCAACACCTATAATGCTAAAACCATCCAAACATCATTATACCATATAGTATGACAACAATGAGTAACCCAACATCACAAGCAAATTTCTTATGCAGTCTACATACCTTCATTAACCAAAGCACTGTCAACCTCATTTTGAGTATTCTTGCCATCGAATTCATTTATGCTATGGGTCACCTCCTTATATTCCTTATTTAATGGAAATCCATAGCTGGTATCTTCCACCAGCTACTACAATACACCATAATCGATGACAAAACCATGATCAATTCTAATATGCCTAGGTCAACCACTATTGAACAACACTATCAAATTTCAAGTACTTACTAGCATACGAGGCATCTATCACAAACTCTTGATTTATTGTGATAGCCCCAACTACTCATGGTGTCTTTGTTGGTATTTTTTGTTCATATTTCCTTATGTACTCTCTCTAGATTCTAAATCAATATGAAATATTAGCAAATTAGAAGAGATATATACTAGCCTTATGTACTCTCTATGGACTCTGACTCAATATGAAATATTAGAAAACAATACGTATTCATTAGGAGGAAATAATTACAAATAAACATGTTAAATGACAATAAAAACAACACCTAGGTTCAATTCCTCAACTTTAAAGGAGATCTAGATTTGAATCTTGCCAAGCAATACATGCATAATAGCAACCAAGTTGTTGTAATACCACTGTGTGATGATGATGTAATACAGGTGGGACTTGATTCAATCCCATTTAACCAATTTTAAAATTAAAAAAATTGCAATATAGTTAAAAAAATATTTAGTTTATGTCCAACTCATTTACCTAATACTCATTCCCAAAGCTTTCTAGCTTTACTAAAGCTGACCAATAAACCAACATTTCTAATCAAAATTTAAATGTTGGTGTTAAAATTTATATATTTTTAGCTATTTAGAAGCATTATTGCTAGTCCTAGCTATTAGAAAATAAACAACTATGAAACATTAGAGGCTATGAAAAGAATTTAAAACTATCAAGTTAACTCAGTTCAATAAAAAATATTGGAACAATATAGAACATGTTTGTTCTAAAACTAGTTATTTTCTTTCAATTGACTTTTCTAAGATAAAAAGTAGAAGAAGCTGTTACAAAACAAAAGGAAGAAACCTTAGCTAATAAAAAACTAGAAGATTCAGTTAAAATAAAAGAACTGGTTTCAAAACAAAATAAAGAGCCATGGTTAAATCTGTCTTCATTAGCATTAGTTGTCACATCAATGCTTTCAACTACGAAAATTTTCAGAGCACCACAAATGAAGACTACTTTTTCATCAAACACATACATTTTCCAATATGCACACATGGACATAGACATATATGACACACCTTTAGGGTCATATGTGTCAATATTTGAAGAAAAACCAATAGGCTTGAAGACATCTATGATAACATTGCTGTGAAAAAAGTTTCAATGAAAGTAAGGCCAAATCGATAGATCATGCAAAATCAAACAATAAAATGATAAATATAAAACTTAGAACTTTACCAGAAAGGTTTATTGCAGATCCAAAAGGAGTCATCTCAGAAGAAACCAAAAAATAAGAATTAGAATAATATGATATAAGAGTCATAGAGTTAGTTGATCTATCATTACCAATATCAAGAACAAGATCAACTAATGAAAAGAAGCATTTAAGAACATAAATTTGTCTTATAACATTACCATGGATATGGACTAACAATATGTTAGAATATATTGGCCTAAATAAGGAAGAAGATGGTAAAGAAAATATTATTCCATTTCTGCCAAGAGAAGAAATAGATGATGAAAAGAAACTCAAAGATATTCCTATAATGCAAAAACAATTAAATCATTTAAGCCAGTACATGAACTGTTTAGTAAGGAAATTTGATGGCTTTGAAAGATTATGCAAAAATGAATTCATGAAAATTGAAAAAGGCATATGTAAATATGTGAATTAAATAAATATTAAATACACCTAAATCCTTTTTATAAAGAGTATGTGGCATAGTTAGAAACTATAAAAATAGAGATATTGGGTAACAATCATGACATATAAAATTTTTAAGGTATATATTAGCTTATTTTAAAACCTCATGATCAAGTATTTTTGTGTATGAGGATACTCTAGAATATCTATGGAGTCAAGTTTTGTTACACTTGTTGTATGAGCTAAAGATCTATTCATGAAGTAAGAAAAATAAATGATCTTTATTTTCATGAAGTTTCACAAGTGATGAGAAGAATGGGAATATAAGATATTGAGAAGATATAATAAGAACATATGTTTATCAAGAAAATATTATCACAAATTAAAGATAAAAAATAAGAAACTTCCAAATTGTTTAATTGATCAATTATTTATATTTCATATTCAAGTGATTGATAGAACAAAAATTTCAATAAAAATTAAAGGTGTTTCTTATAAAGTGAAGAAGTTATTATTGCACAAAATAATGCTCAAGAAATATAATAAAACTATATTTATATATCCAAGAAGACACCAACCTTCAAGAGGAGGATGTTGGCAATTTTGGGTACTTTGGGTACATTGCCTTTGCTCAAGTATATAAGTTGTCATTGATGTCAAGAAGTTTTTGAAGGAATTTGATTTGATGTCAAATAATTTATTTTGATGAAGGTTACGACATAACAGTTTCAAAGGTCTTTTGCAAACCCCAAGCCGACAGGTTCGAGAGAAAGAGCTCACAAAGAAAAGTGTCGCGATTTCACGACAATTTGCAAGAGGGATTGTACGGACGAAAAAGTGTCGCGATTTCATGATAGGTTCGAGAGAAAGAGCTCACAGTGAAAAAGTGTCGCGATATCGCGACATGTCGGGTTTTCATGACCCGAAGAACAAAAAAGAGCTAAGGATGAAAAGTGTCATGATATCACGACATGTCGCATTTTCGCGACTTAAGCAGGAGAGAGAAAGCAAGTTAGAAAAGTGTCACGATATCACGACATGTCACGATTTCATGACGGGTTACAAGGAAAGCGTACGAAAGTTGAAAGCATCACGATTTCATGATGGGTTGCAAAGAATGCGTACGGATGCAGAAAGTGTCACGATTTCATGATAGGCAGAAAAGAAAGCAGACAGAAGCAGAAGTGTCACGATTTTATGATAGAAACTGAAAGCAGGTCTTCTATAGGAGAAGTGTCATGATTTCGTGACAAAAGCAGAGAGGAAGGCTATGAAGACAGAAGTGTCGCGATATCACGACAGAAGTGAAGACGAAGTCTGTAGAGGTAGAAGTGTCACGATTTCATGACAAAAGCAGAAAGGAGGTCGACGAAGGGAGAAGTGTCGTGATATCACGACAAAAGCAAAGTTGATGCTGACAAAGACAGAAGTGTCACGATATCACGACAAGAGCTTAGTTGAAGTCGACAAAGGCTGAAGTGTCGTGATATCATGACAAAAGCCAAAAGAAAGTGTATGGTTGCAAAGGTGTCACGATATCGTGACATGTTGTAGTTTCGCGACAAAAGCTACAGAAGAGTTACAGAGGCAGTTGAAGCCGACAAAGTTAAATGTGAGCCGACAAAGATTAGGGTTTGCAGCCGATGAAGTTTAGGGTTGTGTAGTCGACTAAGATTAAGGTTTTGATCTTGAAAGTGTTATTATAAAAGGCAAGCTATTTTGAAGAGTTGGTGGTGTTGTTGGTTGTGACGTTCGTAGATAGAGCATAGAGTGAGAAGTTTGATCGTCGAGAGCAGAGTGCAAAATTTGATCAAAGTGTGCAGAGTGAGCGAAGAGTCATGGTGAATTGTTCTAAGTGCCGCTGTGATTGTGCAGAGAGTGCAAAGGTTGAAGTTCAACCAAGTGCGGCTGTGAGTGCACAAAAAGAGCAGAGGGCGTAGAGAGCACAAAGGGCAAAGACGAATGCGGAGTGCTACTGTATGAGGATAGAGGTGCACTGGTTCTTTGAGAAGAACCTGAGGATAGATTTGGCAAGTCTTTGAGAAGGCTTGTGTGCAGAGGATTGATTTGTTCAAGTGTTGGATAGATCTGACAGATAGAGGAAGACTTGTACTAGACCGACTGACTGTGTTTGGTATAGGTTGTTGAGCTGCTGTGGACGTGATCATAGAAGGCAGAGGTCTCTTAGGCTAAGCATTGAGGACAGGAGGTCTTCGATGGAAAGGAGTTCCACGTGCTGGCAAGAGGTAGAGGCAGTTGATCTTCTGAGGGATCATTTCCAGAGCAGAGGGGAAGGTATCTCCTTTGAGCAGAGGCTCATAAATCCAGAGCAGAGGGGAAGGTATCTCCTTTGAGCAGAGGCTCATAAATTTTGATTGGGGGAAGGTATCTCCTTTGGGCCGAGGCTCATAAACATTGTAATTGGGAAGGATTCCCAAAGAACTTTGAGATAACTTTTAGAGAAAAGTTTTGTGGACGTAGCCCAACCATTCTGGGTGAACCACGTTAAAATTGGTGTCACTTTGTGGATGATATTGTGCATTGTTTTGATATTGCTTTGGGTATATTGCTTTACTGTTTTGAAGTATAAAGGAAAAAGTAAAAAGAGGTCTTATACTGTTCACCCCCCCTCTCAGTATAAGCTTGTGTTCTTCAATTGGTATCAGAGCGAGTGCCTTCAAAAAGTTTAACAACTTGAAGGAAAAGCTAGTAAAGAACACAATGGATCATTCAAGTAGCAATGCAACACCTATTCTTGATGGGTCAGATTTTGGTCTTTGGAGTGCAAGGATGAAGGTTCATCTAATGGCACTTGGTAATGAGGTATGGGAAGTGATTGAAGATGAGTACACTATTCCCGTACATGGTCCTAATACTAAAGAAGAAAGGCTCCTACATCACAACAATTCAAAAGCAATGAATGCAATCCTGAAAGGCTTACAGAAAGTAGATCTCACCAAAGTGATTCACCTGCAAGACAACTAGTGAAATGTGGAAACAGATTGAAGGTGGTTCATACAAGTGATACAAATGTCGGAAAGGCCAAGTTGAGACACTTCAAAGGTATGTTTGAACAACTCATAGATGAATGATGATGAAAATATTAGTGACTACATGCTTCGTATGGATGAGGTTGTTAACTCCATGAAAGACTTAGGTCTTGAGCTTGCTGAAAATGATGTTTGTGATAAGATTTTAAGATCTCTTCCTAATAGATTTAGTGAAAAGATTTTTGCTATTGAGGAAGCTAAAGATTTGGATAAGTTGAAAAAGGATGAGCTCCATAGTATACTTGCAGCATTTGAGTTGAGAACTCAAGTGAAGGTTGATGTCAAGAAAGAGGCAACTTTCAAGGCTACCAAGAAATCCAAGGGTAAACGACTTCAAGATAGTGATGAGTCTTCTAGTGATGAAGAGGCATATTACGACAAGAAAGGCAAGTTCTCTAGAAAGCACAAAAGCATGAAAAATATAAGATGTTTCAATTGTGGAAAGTTTGGTCATTATGCTACTGACTGTACTATTCCCAAGAATGAAAGTGATGAAGATAAACAGGATTCTATGAGCAAGGTTTCTGAAAAGCATAAGCATCATAGAAAGAACAAATATGAGCACAACAATCAAGGAAAGAGGTATTCTCACAAGCACAAGAAGAGTTTCTATCTAGACAAAGCAAGTAAGTGTTCTAGTAGTGATAGTGAAAGTTCTTCAAGTGATAATGAAAATGAGATGTTGTTCATATCAAAAAAAGAGGAAGAACCGAAACATAGATTCATTATCATGAAATGTCTTAGATGTGGAAATTTTGGTCACCTTGAGGATGATTGTACAAATAATGATTTGGTTTCTAGTATGTATGAGGATGCTTCAAAAAACTATAAGGAAGATGCTTGTATGGTTTTTGAAAAAGGTAGCACCTCTAGTGATAAGAAATCTGAAAAAGGGTTTGATGATTCAGAAAGCAAACAAATAAAGGATCTTGAAAGTGAACTTATTAATGCTCTTAGTGCTTTGAAAAAGGAAAGAAAGAAGAATGCTAGACTCAAGGATAAGTTAGATGAATGTTGTATGGAGAGAGATGATCTTATAGAAAATCTTGATTTCTCTATAGCTAAGACACAAGAACTCAAGGATGAGTTAGAGTCTAAGGTTCTTGAGTATAGTGAGTTAGAACAAAAAATGGCTTCTTTGAAAGAGGAAACTAAAGAGTACAAGGATAAGCTTTACATGTTTCAAGATAGCTCCAAAAAGGTTAAGTCACTCATCAAAGGTCAAAGAAAGACAACAGATAAAATAGGCCTTGGTTTTGTTAAGCCACACAAGGAACAAGTTGGAGAGTCTAGTAAGAGACTCCAAAAGGAAGAGAGTTCTGATGAGGAAAGTATTTCAGATCATGAGTCCTTGAATGATAGATGCGTAAAAATAGAAAAAAAAATTCAAAATGAGAAGAAGAAGTTTTCAAGACCCAAGAGGTCAAATAAAGGAAAATTTCAAGGCAGATGTTTTGCTTGTCATAAGTTTGGTCACATGGCTTCACATTGCATGGCTCAAGTGAAGAAGGTAAACGACAATTTCAGAAGTGCTAGTTTCTTTCAAGGGTATTGCTACTCTTGTCAACAGTTTGGGCACAAGGCAGTCTATTGCAAGGTAAATAACAGGAATAGGTTTGGTCAGAACAGGTTTGGTCAGAAAAGCTGGATTCAAAGATCAAGTTTACCTTAGAGAAACAACATCGTCAAGTGTTTCAAGTGCAACAATGAAGGTCACATAATCAGACAGTGTAGAGCTGAAATTCTAGATTACAGGAACATGAACAGTGGCATGATCAGGTCCAAGGATCAAGGCATGAACAAGAATAGGGATGAGAACAAGAACAAGAATAGTGACAAGAATAGGAATATGGACAAAGAGTTCAAGAGAAGGCCCGAAAAGGAAGTTATAGACACTGATGATGATCAGTGCCTAATGGGAGTTTTACTCCCACCCTAGAATTAATCACCTCATCAGGAGGTGGGGGAGGGACTAAGCTAAGAGGCTCATTCTTAGTCCCGAGCCCCAAAGGTGACCCTTTGCCATTGATGACAAAGGGGGAGAATGAAGAAAAAGGAGGGGAGAGCTTCAAAGTGAAGAGGAAAGCTTCAAGTCAGGGGGAGCAAAACTTCAAAGGAAGATTCTAAGTTGTTAGCATAGTTGGTTTCAGTTTTGGCTCTTGAGAAGTGTTTTCAGTAAAGGTTTGCCATCAATGACAAAGGGGGAGATTGTTGGCAATTTTGGGTACTTTGGGTACATTGCCTTTGCTCAAGTATATAAGTTGTCATTGATGTCAAGAAGCTTTTGAAGGAATTTGATTTGATGTCAAATAATTTATTTTGATGAAGGTTACGGCATGATAGTTTCAAAGGTCTTTTGCAAACCCCAAGCTGACAGGTTCGAGAGAAAGAGCTCACAAAGAAAAGTGTCACGATTTCGTGACAATTTGCAAGAGGGATTTTATGGATGAAAAAGTGTCATGATTTCACGACAGGTTTGAGAGAAAGAGCTTGTAGTGAAAAAGTGTCACGATATCGCGACATGTCGAGTTTTCGTGACCCAAAGAAAAGAAAAGCGCTAAGGAGAAAAAGTGTCGCGATATCGCGACATGTCAGGTTTTTGCAACTCGAAGAACAAAAAAGAGCTAAGGAGGAAAAGTGTCACGATATCACGACATGTCGCATTTTCGCGACTTAAGCAGGAGAGAGAAAACAAGTTAGAAAAGTGTCACGATATCGTGACATGTCACGATTTCACGACGGGTTACAAGGAAAGCATACGAAAGCTGAAAGCGTCACGATTTCGTGACGGGTTGCAAAGAATGCGTACGGATGCAGAAAGTGTCACGATTTCGCGACAGGCAGAAAAGAAAGCAGATGAAGCAGAAGTGTCACGATTTCATGACAGAAATTGAAAGCAGGTCTTCTATAGGAGAAGTGTCATGATTTCATGACAAAAGCAAAGAGGAAGGCTATGAAGACAGAAGTGTCACGATATCGTGACAGAAGTGAAGACGAAGTCTGCAGAGGCAGAAGTGTCACGATTTCATGACAAAAGCAAAAAGGAGGTCGACGAAGGGAGAAGTGTCACGATATCGCGACAAAAGCAAAGTTGATGTTGACAAAGACAGAAGTGTCACGATATCATGACAAGAGCTTAGTTGAAGTCGACAAAGGCTGAAGTGTCGTGATATCACGACAAAAGCCAAAAGAAAGTGTATGGTTGCAAAGGTGTCACGATATCGTGACATGTTGTAGTTTCGCGACAAAAGCTACAGAAGAGTTACAGAGGCAGTTGAAGTCGACAAAGTTAAATGTGAGCCGACGAAGATTAGGGTTTGCAACCGATGAAGTTTAGGGTTGTGGCCGACTATCAGGAGCGGTTCAACTAAGATTAAGGTTTTGATCTTGAAAGTGTTATTATAAAAGGCAGGCTATTTTGAAGAGTTGGTTGTGTTGTTAGTTGTGACGTTCGTAGATAGAGCGCAGAGTGAGAAGTTCGATCGTCGAGAGCAGAGTGCAAAATTTGATCAAAGTGTGCAGAGTGAGCGAAGAGTCATGGTGAATTGTTCTAAGTGCCGCTGTGATTGTGCAGACAGTGCAAAGGTTGAAGTTCGACCAAGTGCGGTTGTGAGTGCATAGAAAGAGCAGAGGGCATAGAGAGCACAAAGGGCAAAGACGAACACGGAGTGCTGTTGTATGAGGATAGAGGTGCACTGGTTCTTTGAGAAGAACTTGAGGATAGATTTGGCAAGTCTTTGAGAAGGCTTGTGTGCAGAGGATTGATTTGTTCAAGTGTTGGACAGATCTGACAGACAGAGGAAGACTTGTACTAGATCGACTGATTGTGTTTGGTACAGGTTGCTGAGCTACTGTGGACGTGATCATAGAAGGCAGAGGTCTCTTAGGCTAAGCATTGAGGACAGGAGGTCTTCGGTGGAAAGGAGTTCCACGTGCTGGCAAGAGGTAGAGGCAGTTGATCTTCTGAGGGATCATTTCCAGAGCAGATGGGAAGGTATCTCCTTTGAGCAGAGGCTCATAAATCCAGAGCAAAGGGGAAGGTATCTCCTTTGAGCAGAGGCTCATAAATTTTGATTGGGGGAAGGTATCTCCTTTGGGCCGAGGCTCATAAACATTGTAATTGGGAAGGATTCCCAAAGAACTTTGAGATAACTTTTAGAGAAAAGTTTTGTGGACGTAGCCCAACCATTCTGGGTGAACCACGTTAAAATTGGTGTCACTTTGTGGATGATATTGTGCATTGTTTTGATATTTCTTTGGGTATATTGCTTTACTATTTTGAAGTATAAAGGAAAAAGTAAAAATAGGTCTTATACTGTTCACCCCCCCTCTCAGTATAAGCTTGTGTTCTTTAGAGGAGAAAATAAAAACCGTATTGAACACTAGTCTAATGCAAGCTCCAATGGTTAAAACTATTAAAATAGAGATATTGAATAGTTAAAATCTATAAAAATATAGATATTGGATAACAATCATGACATATAAACTAATTAAGGTATATACTCACTTATTTTAAAACCTCATGATCAATTTTTTTTGTGTATGAGGATACCCTAGAATATCTATGGAGGAGTCAAGTTGTGTTACACTCGTTGTATGAGTAAAAGATCTATTCATGAAGTAAGAAAAATAAATGATCTTTATTTTCATAAAGTTTCAAATTCTGTAGAAGTAATTTTAATACTTGGAGTGCTTGTCAAGAATGAGTTCTTATCAGTTTGCCAACCCACAATACCACTTAACATTTAAGAAGCATAATGTAAAATTATTCACAAATGTTGCTTTGAAGTTGTACAAATTTTTGTTTGTGAGTTCATTATTCCTATGATATATATAACACGTAAATTACTGAGCTTCAAGTGGATATAAAACATATTCAATGAAAGGATGGTTTGATTGGGTTACTATACCCATTCTTGCTTGATTAAGTTATTTTCACTTACTCTACATTTTATTCAGTACATGCAAAAAAAACACTCTTGGATTCTGAAACGTAATGGTCAGGCCTAGTTAAATTCAAGCTTAGTCACTTGTTTGAATCCTATGGGGTAGGGTAGGTGTATCCCTCAAGGGGATATTAGACTCCAGACCAAGAATGTTGGGCTAGACCTGCGCCCTAAAAAATTCCTTGACCTTGAACCTCTATAGTCAAATGCAATCGGTGAATCTATAGGGAACCAAAGTACATGAATGCTATATTGATGAATAATTAGAAGACAACACGTATGACAATGCTACATACATACACTCAAATAGAAGCAAAAAAACAAATGGTAATATTTCAAGGTGCAAACTCTATAAATCATAGATCCTCTAAAACGATATTAAGATATGAAAACATTAATGGTTTGGGTGTCCCTTGTACTCAAGGAATTCTATCCAGTTTATACTACTCAGGATGCTAATAGAAGCTCAATGATAGAGAGAAATTGAAACTAATCACATCCAGGACTAAGTTTCCAACATTAACTTAGTTGCATGGGGCAATTTCCCTCACAAGGGCTATGATAAAAGCTATCTCATATTATGGATTCTTGCCTTATAGTGGTCACCATTTTTATTTCTTGTATTTCTTGTTCTACCAATGTTTAAGAGATACTTTATGGGCTCTTAATAAGTTTTGATTTCAATATGGAAAGTCATAGATGGTTGCAAACCTCATACCAGAGTTTTAATAATAACATCCTCCAAGTTATGTAAATTGCACAACTCTATGAACAACAATGAGAGTGGGAATACAAGATATGGATAATATATAATAAGAACATATTTTTATCAAGAAAATACTATCACAAATTAAAGATAATAATTAATATGATAAAAAAATAAGAAACTCCCAAATTGTTTAATTGATCAATTATTCAAATTTCATATTCAAGTGATCTCAAGGACTAAAATTATAGGTTTGTGTTAGTTGATAGAACATAAATTTCAATAAAAATTAAAGGTGTTTCTTATAAAGTGAAGAAGTATTGTATCATATCTAGAGATATAACACTAAAAGGATTTTTTAGACATGAAAGCAAACCATCAAAAGTAACCAATATAGCCTTTAAAACAACAATAGAGATGCAAGTAGAATATTTGGTGTTATAAGAATCATCAAAGAAAAATTAAAATCAATAGTAGTCATTGAAAGGATAATAATAATAAAAATCAAATATTTGGTATTATAAGAATATCAACAAACCTAAACTAGAGTATTTTACCTGCCTTCATAAGGAAAAACCGCTCACGAAGAAAACCATATTTGCAAAACCAAGAACTAACTTGCATGAACTACATGGTGAAACCCCTAGAAAGATCCACCCACAAGATCCTTAAAAAATAGAATTTGTAAAACTATTAAGTAGAGAATGAAACAAACTTTGTTTCCACTTGCAAGTAATATAATGATATAACTAACAAATAAATAGATATTTGCAGTTATAGACTATTGTATGAAACCTTGAATAAAATAATCAACACAATAAAAAAAATCTTGGAAATTTTAATTTTAGAACTGGAATGATAGGAGAGATCATCTAAAAAAGTAAGGGAGAAGATCCAATAGTTAAAAACCCTATGGTAGCACATGTGCCAAGATCATATAACCTCATTTTAGCTCATGAAAATTTATGAACAACATGTTTATCACATTGTCAAATCATGATAGATGCCTTTATAAATAGATATTTTCAAAGGTGTCAATTTTGGGATATCCATGTTCTATTTATGGGCTTCGCAAGTTCATAGACCTTGAAAGCGAGCATAACCAAGAATAAAGCAACAAAATGTGTTCTCCAAGTATGTAAGAACAACTCTAATTTCCATTTCCTAAAATAACCACCATTTAAAAAAATAGACATAATAGCAAATGCAACAATACATTTACTAACCCACTTTATACCATAATAGCAAATGCAATAGTACATAGCTGAATTAAATCAATTTAGCAATAAAGCTTAACCATCATTGTAAAGAAGAAAATAAATAACTTGAATCTTTAAAATAACAAATTACAATAGTAGTGAAACTCCTTAGTACATCAGGAGTTTTGAATCTTTTTAGTAATACATAGAAATATGGAGCAGATTCTAACTCATAGATATAATTTGATATAGCACATCATTAATTAACTAGTTATAATAGCATCCCCAAACCCTAAACCCTCTGCATCCCAAGCCCATAAAGGACTATTCTTAGTATGTGCCATTATATGTCCAGTGCTGCTATCACATTGAAAATTTTGTTCATAATTCATGGCTTCAACAACTTTTCCATATCCTTCTTACCAATATTTTCTACTAGAAATCAACATGCCCTATAAAGAGAGTTCCAAAAAACAACCAAATCATCTATAGTGGAGATATAGATTGACATGCTAAGTGTCAAGTTTAGGACATCAAAATTCTCTTGATGGGCTTGGAAGGTCCATAGACCTTGACAACGAGCATAACCAAGAACAAAGCAACCAAATATGTTTTCCAAGTATGTAAGAACAACTCTAATTTCCATTTCCTAAAATAACCATCATTTAAAAAAATAGACATAATATCAAATACAATAGTACATTTACTAACCCACTTTATATCATAATAGCAAATGCAACAATACATAACATAATTAAATAAATTTAGCAGTAAAGCTTAACCATCACTGTAGAGAAAAAAACATAATAACTTGAATATTTACAATAGCAAATTACAGTAGTAGTGAAACTCCTTAGTACATCAGGAGTTTTGAAGCTTTTCAAAAATACATAGCAAGATGGAACATATTCTAACTCAGATATAATTTGACATAACACATCGTTAATTAAGTAGTTACAGTAGCTTCCCTAAATCCTCTGCATCCCCAAACCCTAAACCCTCTACATCCCCAAGCCCATAAAGGACTATTCTTAGTATGTGCCATTATATGTTCATTGTTGTTGTCACATTGAAAATTTTATTCATAATTCATGGCTTCAACAACTTTGCCATATCCTTCTTACCAATATTTTCTACTAGAAACCAGCATGCCACATAAAGAGAGTTTCAACAAATAGCCAAATCATCTATAGTGGAAAGAGAAATTGATATGGTAAGTGTAAATTTTAGGACATCCATGTTCTATTTATGGGCTTGGCAGGTCCATAGACCTTGACAATGAGCATAACCAAGAACAAAGTAGCCAAATATGTTCTCCAAGTATGTAAGAACAACTATAATTTCTATTTCCCAAAATAACCATCATTTACAAAATATTAACCATAATTGTAAAGAAGAAGACCCTAAATTTTGAACACAAGTTCCCCTTGCATTCCCAAACCTTGAGTTTTGCATACCACTTAAAATATTGAGCTCTTTTTCAATCCCTAGCTCGAGATCTCTGTAAGAACAAATCTAGTTTCCATTTCCTAAAATAACCATCATTTAAAAAAATCTTAACCATCACTGTAAAGAAGAAAATCCTAAATTTTGAACACAATATCCCCCTACATACCCAAAACTTGAGTAGTGTGTACCACTTAAAATATCAAGTTCTATATCAGGCCCTAGCTTGAGCTTTCTATCCAGCCTTTGTCTGAGTGAATGCCCTAGCTTGAGCTCTCTATCTAGCCTCTATTTGAGAAAATTACCTAGCTTGAGCTCTCTATTCAACATTCATTTGAGCGAACACCCTAGCTTGAGATCTCTATATAGCCTCCATCTAAGTGAACATCCTAGCTCAATCTATCTATCTAGCCTCCATCTGAGTGAACACCCTACCTTGAGATCTTTGTCCAGCGAGAAAAGCAAAAGAAATGCTCATTTTTCTTTTTCTGTGGTCTTTATATATTTTATTTTTAGTTGATAGCCTAAGAGGGTGGTTATAAACCACCTTATTAGGGTTGCCTAAACCACCCTCTTAGGGCTAAGAGGACAATTATAAACTGCCCTCTTAGGATCTATTAGGGATTTTTTTTACCGTTGTAAAAAATTGCCATTTTTTAGCCATCGTTAAAGCTCTTTTTGGTGTAGTGATATTAGGTTACAAGGAGTATGATTTCATTTTGCCACTATCAAATATATTCCTTTCTATCTGAACAACTTTATCTATACATTCATCAATAGTGGTCACATGTTCTTGCCTTAATTCATAATTGAATTCTTTAGAGAAAGTGTTCTTATAGAAGAAAGTAGATTGAATATCATTAGGTCTTAAACCCATAGGAATCCTATTCCTAATTTTAATGTATCTTCTATTAAAATCCTTTATTGACTCATTTTCTTTATTTTTCATCATAGCTAATTTTGTTAACAAAGACTGCTCATTATTTCTTTCTCCAGATTTTTTAAGAAACACTTGTTCCATGGTCTAAAAATTAGTGATAGTATTATCTATGAGGCCATTGAACCACTCATAGGTATCATTTTCTAGAGTCTAAAGGAACAATATGAGGACTAGATATACCTCAAGACTATCCATAGCATAAAAAAATATTTGATGTGGTCTTCACCAATTACAACAGTATTTTTGAATCTTTGGTAAGTACTTACTAGCTTTACTAGGAAGAGGGTTTAGATTTTGGGGTAATATAAATGGTCTATACCTATTAGTCCTCCACTAATAAACATTCTAGTTTTAGTTAGGATTTACAAATGCCATATTTATGAAAGGGGTGCTAGAAATAGGGTTTGGAGTAACACTCAAGGAAGGAGTAATGCTAGGAGAAGTTGAATTTAGAATACTTCTAGAAACAAAATTTATAGATATAGATAAATTTCTATGGGACTGGAAAAATTCCTCTAGATATTGCATTTCTTAGTAGAGATATTTTCCGCTTCTCCTTGTGGAAACCAAATCAAGTTGCTCCTTCTTTATTCAAGATTTAAATTCTAGGTATGATAAGATCAAAGTTGCTAGCATAAATGTGTAGAAAGAAGAATGCCACTCCATGGTAAATATTACTCAGGCTTAAACACTCTCAATATCATAGAATAATACTTTACTCAAGGGATTTAGGAAATGGCAAGAAAAAATTTAAACACTATGTAAGCCAACAAAACCCATGACTGCTGGATTTGAATTTGTTTTGATTTGAAATAGGGAATAAAACCCAAAATAAACCAAAATCAAAAGATAAATTTAAATTTCTTGATGTCGTTATATTTTTTCCCCAAAAATGGTGCCAAAAATGGTTGGAGAAAATTATTGCATCCCTCAAATATTATCACGTTGTAATATTTTTTGAATCTAATCAACATTATGGACTTTGGTATATCCACCTCTTTTACTTAGGAAATAATTATCTAAAGACTTATGATAGATAGAGTAAGGTAAAGAAACCCTATAGTGAGCTCAAATTATAACATTCATGCTCATGCTTATCCAAATTAACAAAGAAATATAAAATATTAAAGATTATGACCAAGATTTATAAAACCCACTAAAATGCTCCTATTAGTAGATTGGTGCATTGTCCATTTGCAATTGTAGCAATAATTTAGATAGTTTAATAAGAAATAAAGAACAAGAAAGAAGAAATTGGGTTAATTATATCCATTCAAATAATATAATAGTTATAACTAATTTACCAGTGAGGGAATAGTCATTTACACATTCAAATAATGTAACATGCAAATGTGAAACATATACACAATCGAGACAAAGAATTGACCAAAGGAGGAAGAAGGATTTGTATTAATATCAAAATATTATTACAATTAGAGTCTAGTAAAATATCCTAAATATTATTAAGAAAATACAAAAAAAATCTCTATTCAAATGATGTCATAGAGAACTTCAACCCTTCATTCTACAAGGTTGAATATTCTAAAAGTTCTACTTACCATCATCATTTGAAAAGACACAATGAAGGGTTGAATATTAGTTCTACTTTTAGAACCCTTATTCCAATCTAGCAATTACCTACATAATTAAGGGGAAGAATGAGAGATGGAAATAAAAGAAAAGACACAAAAGGGAAATACAATCGACAGGAAAATGACACTCAACTATACCTTTGACCAAAAATTGGCTATGCAATACTTGATAATTTATTTGTTGTTGCCTATATTTATAATTTAAATATGCTCTATTCTATTGCAACTAGCTCCATCTGATCCCTCCATTTGGCTATGTTTGCATCATTCATCCTATTTATGGTTTACAGTTGGATTACAATTGTCCTGAACTATCTCTTCTATAATTTCACACTTGGCTACCATCTAGTCGTTAGATTTTCTAGCAGGTAACCATTGTGCTAAATCTAGACTTTTGTATTTTTTTTTGTATATTTTTCTACTGTGAGACCTTAGCTTAGGTTATGGTCCTTTGTTATTTCAATAAATTTTTTATATTTGGTTAATTTTGTAACTTAAAAGACCACTTCCTTGTCTTTGTAGTTGATAAAATATTTGACCTGTATGTTTAGTGTTTCTATGATAAACTTCCTTTAATTTTAGCACTTTAAAGGAGGAGAGAGAATGAAGTGTAAAGTGAGAGGAATATGAAGATCATAGAAAGTGGAAGGTGGTTATTTATGAAGAGATATATGTGCAAAAAGGGGGTAAAATTAGGGTGAGAAGGAAAAGAGTGAAAGAAGAGGAAAATAACAAAATGTTACATGGGAAAAATAGTGGATGGATGGTAAAAGAAGTGATATTGTAATAGGAAGAAATTGAAGAAGAGAAGGGAGGCATATTAGAAAAGGAGAGTCTAGATCATGGGACACCCCCACAAAATTGTATCTCCATGACTATACTTCATCATGACTTAAAGTTGTTTCAAGTGTAGAAAATATGCCTCAAGTGGATATTCCAAATGCTTAAAGGCCAATGTTCACCATATTTACATAATTTTCTCTTCTTCACACAATTCAGCAAGAACATCTTTTATAGGTCACTTTTTTCCATGTGGATATTCTATAGATCCATTTTCCCATATATTTTTATATGGTAAGTAGAACTAATATTCAATTTAGTGCCCATTGCATGATGAAGAACCTACCAAAATTTTGATGTAAACTTGGAATCTCTATCTGATATGATCACCTCAAGAAAACCATACAACCTAAATATTTTCTTGGTAAACCTGTTTGCCACAACTGATGCATCATCCTTAATGTTTCTTGAATATGCAACTTTAGTCAACTTTTTGACTCCAAAAGTATTGTATCATGTTGGTACCTAGTCTTAGGTAAACGCAAAAAAAACCGAAAATATAATCTTCCACTTCTAAGTAGGTATATTGTGTGGGTACAATTTCCTACTGGATGTTGATGTTTTATCTTAACATTCTAGTATTCAAAACATCTAGAAATAAAACTAGTGGTATCCTATTTCATTCCTAACCAATAGGTATTTTTCATGTTTTCTCTCATCTTTGCACCTCTTGGATGAGCAGAATAGGGAGAACTATGTGCCTCTTCCATAATCATTCTCCTTAAATCACCAAATTTGGGCATAACAACCCTATGCTTGAAACATAAAATTCCATGTTTTATGTTATAATCCTTATTTTCCTCAAGATTTTTCTAAATTTTAGCCCAAATTTCAATGCAATATTGATATTATAGTTGCATTTCCTTGACTTTGTCCATAAAGTCTATATGACTCTATGTCAATGTTGTTATATGCCTTCTACTCAAGGCATCAACAACCTTATTTTATTTTCCTCTGATATACTCTATACCAAGTTCATATTCTGCTAGTAACTTTATCCACCTTCTCTGTCTTACATTCAACATAGGTTGGGTAAAGATATACCTTAGACTTTGGTGGTCCATTCTTAGCTCAAATGGTTTCCCTAATAAATAGTGCCTCCAAACCTTAAGATCATGCATAGTTTCTTGGACTCATATGCTATTGTAGCTTCATTTTTGGATAATACCCCTTCCAAAACATCTAAGGAAGCATCTATATATACTATAAAATTCCCAAGAGGATATGGTATACTAAGAATTGATGTTGTAGTCAATTTATTGATCATACCTCAATGGTTGATGGATTTACCATCTACAATATAGAAACATGAGAAGGATCAACAAAATTCTTCCTAAGCATGGATATGTGGAAAGTACCATGGATCCTTGATAGGTTGGGTGACAACGCGAGCCTATAGGATACTGAAATTACCTTATCAATGATCTCAAAGGGCCCAACAAAATGAGGATTGAACTTAATTGACTTGATGGTACTTTTTATGGGTCTTTCCCTAAAAAAACTGTCTCCCACAAAGAATTCTCTTGGTGATATTTTCAGATCAATATAGCTCTTCTAATTATTGGTTTCTTCTTTGAGCCTCTTTCGAATCACTCTAATCACCATTCGATCCTCTAGATTGTTGTATGATAGAGGTGTTTTGCACCTTCTTCAATACAAGGCCTCAAACTCAGTCATTTCCAAAGATGCATGGTATCCATTATTATATGCAAATTCAACTAGATGCAAAAAGACTTTCCACTTATACTTTTGGTCCATGCATTACATGTGAAGCATGTATTTAAGAACTTGGTTAACCCTCTTCATTTGCTCATCTATTTTTGAATGGTAAGTAGAATTGATATTCAATTTAGTGTCCACTACATGATGAAGAGCCTAAAAAAATTCTAATGTAAACCTAGAATCTCTATCTGTTATGATCACCTCAATAAAACCATGTAACCTAAATATTTCCTTGGCAAACCTATTTTCCACAACTAGTGCATCATCCTTGATGTTTCTTGGTATAAAATATGTAACTTTAGTCAACTTGTCAACTACCACAAGTATTGCATCATGTTGGTACCTAGTCTTAGGTAAACCCACAATAAAATCCATAGATATAACTTGCCACTTTTGAGTAGGTATATCATGTGGGTACAATTTTCCTACTAGATGTTGATGTTCTACCTTAACCTTCTTGTATTCCAAACATCTAGCAATAAAACTTGTGATATTATGTTTCATTCTTGACCAATAAAAGATCTTTTTCATGTTTTATCTCATCTTCACAACTCTTGAATGAGAAGAATAGGGAGAAATATGTACCTCTTGCATCATAATTATCCTTCAATCACCAATTTTGCATATGATAACTTTATCCTTGAAACATAAAAGTCCATATATTATGTTAAAATCCTTATTTTCTTGTAATTTTTTTTCAATTTTAACCTTAATTTTAATGCAATATTGATCTTGTAGCTACATTTCCTTGAATTTTTCCATCAATTCTACATGACTTCAGGTTAATGCTGCTATATGCCTTCTCCTACTCAAGGCATCAAACATCTTATTTTATTTTCTTTGATATACTCTATACCAAAGTCATATTTCGTTAGCAACTCTATCCGCCTTCTATACCAAAGTCATATTTCGTTAGCAACTCTATCCACCTTCTTTGTATTGCATTCAACATAGGTTGGGTAAATATATACCTTAGAATTTGGTGGTCCATCCTTAGCTTGAATGGTTTTCCCAACAAGTAGTACATACAAACCTTAATATCATGCATAGTTGTTGGTAACTCTAGGTCATGTGTAGCATAATTCACCTCATGCTTCTTGAGTTTCTTGGACTCATATGCTATTGTAGCTTCATTTTGGGATAACACCCCTCCCAAAACTTCTAAGGAAGCATCTATACATACTGTAAAATTCCTAAGAGGATCTGGTATCCTAAGAATTGGCACTATAGTCAACTTATTTTTTAGAGTTTCAAAGGCAGGCTCACACTTATCCGTCCATTTGAACTCTTTTTCTTTTCTCTAAAGGTTGGTAATAGAATAGGTAATTTTTGAATAGTCCTTCACAAAATACCTATAATAACCAGTTATTCCCATGAAGCTACATCAAGATATCATCTATGAATATAAAAAAATACCGATCTAGATATTTCTTGAACACATTGTTCATCATATTTATAAAAGTTATAAGTGTAATTTTCAACTCAAATGGTACCACTGTGACTCATAGTATCCATATATAGTCTTAAAAGTCATTTTGTGAGTATCCTCCTCATGAATCCTCAATTGATGATATATTGATATCAAGTTAATTTTTGAAAAGGTAGTGGCATTATTTAACAAATTGAAGAGATCATTCTATTCTTGTCAAAGGATACCTATTCTTGATGGTCACCTTATTCAATTTTTTGTACTCAATACATAATCTTAAGGAACTATCCTTCTTCTTCACAAATAATATTGGAGCACCCAAGATGACACACTAGGTTTAATTAGACCTTTTTCCAACAAAGTTTGAAGTTGCACCTATAGCTCTTGGAACTCAATAGTAAGGTGTCCTTGTAATAGGTTCAGTCCTAGACATTAATTCAATGGTGAAATCAAATTCATGCTAAGGTGGTAGGCTTGGGATATATTCTAGAAATACATCCCTAAATCCATGAGGAATTGAACTTCTCTTAAATATTTCCTCATCCTCATTATCACTTGTCTTGCCATTTATATTTACAACTTACCACCTATTTTGAGGACCTTCTTTAGCTGCATAGTTGATAGCAAATATGGTCAAAAATATCCTTGCCTAATTTGAACCCTTACTCTCTTCTTATATTTATTAGTATAGTCCATACATATTTATTAGAAGTTGATAAGGGCTCCATGAGCCTTTAACCAATCCATTCCTAGGATAATATCAAAGGTATGTAGCGAGGTTACATATGAGTGTCAAATAGAAGATCCATTAGGTAAAGTGATCTTAGTCATAGGCAAACATGTATACACTGAGTAAGTCTATCCAAACCCATACTCAACTTTCCACCCCTGTGCCAAAAATCTAGGTCTTTCTGGCATATCCCCTATAATACTAGTGGAAATAAAACTATATGTAGCTCCACCATCAATTAAAACTTTAACATTCTTATTGAAAAACTTACCATTTAATAACATAGGAGTTGTTTGTCCATATAGGTTCTAACTACTTGTGGATGCATAAATTTAGTGCAGCGGCTCCTCAGCTCCGTTACTAGTGTATCGCTCCAAATTTTTTGCATCCTTACCTTCAGGCTAAAGGATCCACGCCCGAAAGGAGGATGGGAAAAGGATGGGATGGTACCTCGGATTGAGAGGCCCTTTGAAGGACCCACCTCTTGGGGGAGGGGTATTAAGGTGATTTTTCGACTGATGGTGGGGTTCACCAAGAAACGTTTAGTGGCAGTTTCCACGCCTAGGTTGGGAATGAGTTTAATGTGTTCAATTTTAGCTTTAAACATCCAAGTACTAGGTTTGGCCAGATGAAACTAAGTTATTCTATATGAAAATACAAATTAAATGAATACAAAAAATAGATTTGAACAGAAAACAGAGAGAATAAGCTAGATTAAAGAGACATACCTGATCCAGATGTCTGATGGAGGTTATGATTTTTGAAGTAGTCAGGATCGTCTAAAATTTTGACAGGATCGTCTCTGATCTAACAGGATCATCTGAGATCTAACAAATTCGTCAGATGAATTCGTCAGAGACCTGCAATCAGAGAAGTAGATACAAAATACAGAAAATGCAGCAATACAAACAGAGGGCAATGATGCAGAATGACAACAATAATATTAAAATGATAATAATAAACAAGCATACAAGTGCATTACAATGATTTAATAACAATTTATGATTTTATTATGCATTAAGACTATATGGGTGAACTTCAAAATGCAGAATAATAAGGAATAACCATAAGATTAACTAAATGCAGAATAATGCAGTAGAAAAGAGTGAAGAAATGCAAACTCTGGGCACTGATTGCCCCCAATGTTGATTGCAGTCAAAATCATCTCGGATTGGTATGAAATCATCTCGAATTGGACAGGATCGTCTGCGATGATCTGAGCTTGCTCTGGTTGAAGAATAACAAAGTTCCTACAAGAAAATTCGAAAAGGGACAAAGGCAAACAATAGTCTAGAATATACTAATGCATATGAAACTTGAAGTGCAAAAAAATTCAGCCAGGGGAATGTCAAGGGGAGGGCCTAAGATTAAATAGTCATAGGAAAGAGGTTGGGAGGTTGGAGATCATCCCATTTTGGGAGATCTCCAATGGGGGGAGACTCTAACGATGCAGACGCGTCTCTGCCCGAGTTAGAGAAGCTATTGAAACAAAAGCTAATTATGAAAAATTAGTTTTGGGATGAAATCGTTTGGATGTTCTACTCCAACCGAAATCGTCCGATCTGAGGCGATATCGTCTGATCGGAGACGATATCATCCAATGGACAAAACAAACTCTAAAAATGGCACAAAAAATAAGGAAACGGGTAGCAGGCGGTTTGGGAGCGATTTTGGGGTTGAAATTTGAATTTGAATTATTACTAAGGTAATTTTAATTATTTACTAAGTTTTACTGCGCCAATTTTAGGGTGCTATATTTTGCCCCCTCTTTAGCGAATTTTTTGAAGAAAATGCGTTAAAGATGAGTTCTTCTCAATTTACGAGAAAGCAAAAATTATTCCCATTTTTAGGCGACGATTCTTGGTCAAATCGTACGACAGCTTACTATGATGCCCCCTCCGTGTTTTTACCCAAATCGAACGTTTGAGGTAAAAACATGAAAAAGCAAAAAATTAAAATGTTTTTAATTATTTTTGAATAAAATTAAAAAATAGGGAAAAACCCTAATTCATTGTTACTGTTCATTTTCATTTTCTGGTTTGTGGAGCTCTGCAAACAAAATGGTCGAGACAGCGCACAGATCGACAGAGGTCCGGCGCGGGCTACGGGTAAGGGTCTAAACTTAGTTTAGAATGCTTGAATTTTGATTTTCTATGCTTTTTAGATTAAATTTTGATGATTTTTGAGCATCACGACCATTTTTGGGCCGTCGACATCGTCGGGACGAAATCATCTCAATTTCATCAAAATCATCTCAATATCGTCAATTTTGTCCAGGGGCGAAATCGACGAAATGGGGATGATTTCGTCAAAAAAGGGACAATTTTGGCTTGCAAAATTGGAGACGAATTTTCTCAAATTTTGGACGATATCGTCCAATAGTGGACGATATCATCATTGATGAAATTGAACTTGCTTTACTTGCATTTTTAATCACTATTTTATTAATGATTTTTATTGTTTTGTTGTTTATGTTGCAGAGAGGATTACTAAAGAGTAGAGAATGGAAATACGACGGGCTGAGGGATGACTTGGCCGCTCTATCTCAGGCAGAGCGAGATCAGTTAGTGCAATTTGGCTTGCAGCATGTGGTAGAGATGCCACATGTTTCTACAAATATGGGGCTATTGACAGCCCTAGCAGAGAGGTGGTATCCGGGTTCTTCCTGTTTTTGGTTATCGACAAGGGAGATGACTCCCACACTAGAGGATGTATGGAGGATTTTGAGGATCCCCATACAAGGACGGTTGATAACTCCTATGGGCAATTAGGGCCACGTGATGATGCGACTGTGCAGAGATTCGAGCTTCACCCTAGAGAAGGGCAGAGTGAACATTGAGTCGCTATGCCAGATGCCTGGGGCATCTAGACTGACATAGGTTTTGGCTGGGGTTGTAGGTGGTCTGCTGCTATGCCATCAGTGTTAGCGTACTACTTTGGCTGTATGTGATTATTCAGGACTACTGTTACAACTGTGTAACATATTCAGTTCTGTAACAACTTTGGTTACGTCGATGTTCTATTCCCAGCTACGCTCTGATACCGTGTAAAATACTTCTTCATCAGAGACTCATACTCTGTATCCATAGCGGCCTTCCACTGAGGCTCACTAAGAGCATCTTACACTGATGCAAGTTCAAGACTATCTATGTTAGACATGAATGCCCTGTCATCATCAATATCCATATCCTCAACTTCTCTACTTGGAGTCACAGAAAGTTCCTCAAAAGATTGACAAAGATCATCAACCTCACCAGTTTCTCTGGCTTCTGCTTCGGTGGTGGTGAAGAAGATGTAGAAGGACCTCCTGTCTGTGTTGACGAAGGAATCTCCTCTTCCTTTGGTTCCACAATATCCTGGTGTACTGTAGATGTGCTCTGTGATGTGAAAGCTTCATCAAAGACAACATCTCTGCTGATATGAATTTTCTTGGTCAAAGGATCTATCAACCGATATCCTTTAGAGTGCTCAGAATATCCAAGAAAAATACATCTCAGTGTTTTCTCATCTAGCTTCTTCCTTTTCTCTTTGGTATGTGCATGAAAGCTTGACACCCGAAAATACATAGATGAGATATGGAGGGTTTTCGACCACTCCATGCTTCCTATGGAGTCATTCCTTTTAGGGCCTTTGTGGGTGCCCTATTCAAAAGATACACCTGCGAGTGGTGACGACTTCCGCCCAATATTGTTGCCCAAGAGTTGCACCTATGAGCATACAACGAACCATTTCCATTATAGAACGGTTCCTTCTCTCAGCAACTCCATTTTTTTGAGGAGTATAGGCAGTTGTTAACTGTCTCTTGATCCCATGCTTATCTAGGAATGCAAAAAATTCATTAGAGGTAAACTCTCCCCATCGATATGAGCGGAGGGTTTTGATAGAAGCTCCTGACTCCTTCTCAACGGATTTCTTGAACTGTTGGAAGAATGTGAAAGCTTCAGATTTCAGTTTGAGAAAGAAAACCCACATCTTTCGTGAGTAGTCATCTATGAATAACTGAAAGTACCTCTTCCCTCCAACACTGTTGGGTGTGAAAGGACCACATAGATCGATGTGAATTAGCTCCAGAGGTTTTCTTGCTCTTGTAGAGCTCTTCTCAAATGGTACTCTATGCTGCTTTCCTGCCAAGCAGTCAGAGCACACTGGAAATGTGGTAGAAAGGGAAGGAAGACCCTTTACCATCTCATACTTGCTGAGCTCAAGTAAGTAGCCAGAACTAAGATGCCCATATCTCTTGTGCCATAGGGAAGTTGCCTCCTTGGTAGAGACAATCATGGCAACATGTGGAGTAGAGATAGCATCTAGTGCAAATAAGCCATGCTTATATGAAGCTGTTGCAATCTACAGTGTATCTTTTGAATAGGGCACCCACAAAGGCCCTAAAAGGAATGACTCCACAATTCGGGTTATGTGTGCTATGGCAGCACAATATGGGTGGAAAGTTCACCAAATGGATGTCAAAAGTGCCTTTCTTAATGGTGATCTCCAAGAAAAAGTCTATATGACTCAGCCTGAAGGATTTGAAGTGGAAGGCCAATAGCAGAAAGTTTGCAAATTGGTCAAATCCTTGTATGGTCTGAAACAAGCTCCTCGAGCTTGGTATATAAAAATGGACAATCACCTAATGCAGCATGGATTTAAGAGATGTCTGTCAGATGCAAACCTCTATTTCAAGAAATAGGGTTCTGAGATAGTGTTGCTTGTACTCTATGTGGATGATCTGCTCATTACAGGGAGTTCAGAAGATATGATCTCTACTGTCAAAAGAAACTTGTGCAAATATTTTGAGATGACAGATCTCGGACTTCTCCATTACTGTCTTGGTCTGGAATTCAGCCAGAAGGAGCACTCCATCAAAGTGTCTCAGAAAAAGTATGCCAAGACATTGCTCGATAAATATCGCATGACTGACTACAAGCCAATGGCAAATCCAATGGAGAATGGACTTCGATTATCGCGATATGATGACTCACCTCAGGTAGATGGCACTCTCTATCGACAGTTGATTGGGAGTCTCATATATCTGACCAATACTAGTCCAGATCTCGTATTTGCTGTAAACTATCTTTCGAGATTCATGCAGGAGCCTAAGACTACTCATTGGAAAGCAGCAAAACATGTTCTTCACTATGTCCGTGGTACTATAGAATATGGCCTAGAATACAAGAGGAACAACAAATTCTTCTTGCAAGGATACACGGACTCCGACTATGCCGGATCATTTGATGATCGCAAGTCAACTTCTGGATACATTTTTCATCTGGGATCCGGTCCTGTCTCTTGGCACAAGCAAGAAGCAACAGGTGGTTGCTATTTCTTCAACAGAGGTAGAATATCACGCCGCACGTGAAGCTGTGTGTGAAGTGATATGGTTACGTCGCATTCTGACAAGTATGGGCCATCCATCAAAATCTCCAATACACTTGTTCTGCGACAATCAAGGTGTTCTGAACCTCGTCAAGAATCCAGTCCATCATGAAAAAACAAAGCACATTGACACACAATGTCATTTCATTCGAGAGGAAGTTCCAAAGCACCGAATTCAGCTTCAGCACATTCCCACCGATGCTCAAGTTGCAGACATTTTCACTAAGGCACTTGGACGTGTCAAATTTGAATTGTTTTGCAGCTCACTTTGTATTGCAAAATAATGTAAGGGGATGTTAGTAGTCTAGTATAGCTATTAGTTATTACATTACCCAAATAATGTAATAAAGGGGGATGTTAGCGTACTACTTTGGCTGTATGTGATTATTCAGGACTACTGTTACAACTGCGTAACATATTCAGTTCTGTAACAACTTTGGTTACGCCGGTGTTCTATTCCCGGCTACTCTGTATTATTTAATGAGCTGCTGAATAATACAATCTGTTCCGTATTTTACAATCAGAGTGGATGCAGAGTACCATGGCTACTGACAAATGTGGTCTGCAACATGAAAGACCACAAATATAGGTTTGCTTGGGGGAATTATGTACTATGCCAATTGTATAGGATCCTACATGGGGTCGTATATAAGGGCGACCGATGTCTAGTCATGACATCACTATTGTAGGTTTGGTGCTGGGAGCACATCACGGTGCACAGGCTGGTAGGGCTCCCATTGATAGGGATTGATAGGGAGAGGCCCTGAGCTTTCTACTGGTGGCTTCGAAGAGGGTCACAGTGACAAATAGATCTGCCAATGTATCAAAAACTACTTGACGACCTTGTATCCGACCAGATCACCTAGAGGCCTTGGAGAGATCATCCAGGGTGGGCCAAGGATGGAAAAGAGCTGGCTCACATTAGGCGAACCTACTGGCTAAGTATGGAGAGGGGAGATGTGGAGCTCCACCACTACGATCAAGTTTTGAGGCAGTTCGGTCTACAGTAGGGGATCCCATCTCTCAGAGACTACGAGTTTTCCTGGACTATTCGGGATAACACTATAGTTAGCAAGGCTCTAGATATGCAACACTTTTGGAGTTAGGATGCAGATGATGCCCCCATTCAACCAATGGATGGGGACGATGTAGGGGTAGTCGACGGCTATGATGCCTGGTACATAGGCATCCGCCCTCCTCGGATGACAAGGGCTTAGGGTCCGATTCACGTAGTTGTGTGTCGGATAGGGAGGTGGCATCGGGTGGCCATTGAGGTGGCATAGAGTCACAAAGGGAGAGAGCAGAGGATACCACAGGCTCAGCAGAGGCTGTGGCAGTGGGAGAGGAGAGAGGATAGACCCCCTTCTCCATGGAGAGAGAGGCCACCATCACCCGATAAGGGCAAGGGTGTGGACATAGGAGAGAGTAGTGAGATGGCTACTCTCCGGGCGAAGACTATCTATCTCTAGGCACAGGTGCAGACTCTACAAGATGAGGCTACATGCCACCGAGCGGAGGCTACACAGATTAGAGATGAGGTTGCACACCTCAAAGCACAGAGCGGAGGAGCGAGCACTCAGGAGCTGGCGTGGTTGATTGCTCAGACTGCGTTCTATTAGGGTATCTACTTCTAGATGGTGCCAGAGGGCCAGAGGGTACAGCTGCCAGCCGACATTGCAGATCCAATCAGGGTTGGGTCATCGAGGACTTCATCTTGATCGACGACTAGGACTCGCAGTACCACACATGCTATGATGGGGCCACCTCGTTCGCCTCAGGGTGGGGGAGGAGATGAGGCTGAGAGCTCGAGGGGTTCTCGAGGCTAGGCTACTGCACTGCATAGACTGATTATATGATTGAGAGGATTGAGTATGCCAATATGTAGATTGTGGCATACTAATCTAGTTTTGATATGATGTACATATATTGTTGAGATATATATATATATATATATATATATATATATATATATATATATATATATATATATATATATATATATATATATATGATATTTTTGATCATATGACTTGTCTTATGTGTTTGTATGATGCTTTATTGTTGTGGTGTGATTGATTTGATGATTCATGTAATTATGTCGATTGGAAATATTATGGTTTGAATGTCATGCTTTTAAAATTTAAATGAAATAATCTGATGTAAACAATTGGTTGTTTGTGATGTGATAATTTGATAAAAATAAAAGGGGACTTTTAACAATAATTTCAAAGGACATTGTCGCTATTATAGACCATTTCATGGAGTCACCGCTCACTCGGTCGTCAAGCTAATCCCAATATAGAAATATTGTTAAAAGTAAAAGAGTGCTTAAGAGACTATCTTAAGACTTTGTTGTGATGATGCAAATGATGATGATTCGTTTTCAGATTTCCATGAAAATATTATGCATGAAATATTTTAAAATGACTTTTGCTAGGCATAAATTCCTAAGTGTGATAAATTTTTTGGATAATTCCCTAGGAATTATACCATCATTGCAAAATAGAAGTTTGACATAATGACATGAAAATAGAGTAAGTGTTTGTTTTGTTTTAAAGCATAATTATGTAACATAATGATTTAAGTCATATGTTTTTATGATTTTGAATAAATGGAAAATAAAATTGGTACAATGGTTTGCGCTAGGCATAGAATATTTAGGTATAGACTTATACCATCATCGTGAAATCCAAAGAAGAAAATAATAGATTTATTGCATGGTTGATTTTTAATTTTTGAAATAGTCAAAAAATATGAAGATGAGGACTTGCGCTAGGCATAAAATTCCAATTTTGGTTCTGGAACTATACCATCGTCGCGAAAGTCAAAAGTTATATATACACGTAACTTTATTGCATGTTTTGAAAATGATTTTGATTTTTGATAATGCATATAGTTGTCTTTATACTAAACAACTGTTCTTTAAAGAGGAAAATGAATTTATTCCAAACAATTTGCAAAAATATTTCAAAGTATTTTAAAGACAAAAGTTAGATTTATAAGGAATCCCATGTGCGTAGGTGAGTTCATTACCAATCTTGATTTATCATAATGATACACAAAATCTCTCAAATACAAAATGTGTGTGCAATTGCATTGTTCATTTACCAGTTTTGAGCAAGATAATTTGATACAAGTGATTTGAATGAACCAAATAAGTGTTCGTTAACCATGATTTAGATGCATATAACCATACCAGACTACTATGTAGGCCGGGTTATCAAGAGCTAGCAAATCCATGAGCAAACATAGGTCTGTACAAAAGAAGGTCGCTAATGTGACAGACATATCGCCACGCTAGGGATTACCCAAGGCCAAGCGGGTTGGGCACAAACCACCTGTTATGGGGCTTACCTCATAGTTTTTGAATAATTGAGAATTCCAGGGATTCAAGCTCATCAACCCTTCTTTTCTTTTCAATGGGTAGGGAAAGGGATTTTATTGCTTTTGCTTTTGCTTGTTTTTTTTTTTTTTTTTTTTTTTTTTTTTTTTTTTTTTTTGTATTTTTTGTATTTTGGCTTGATATTTGAGATAATGCTGAAATAACTTGTTTCTTTTTCTCTTTTTCTTGAACTTTGCTTTTCTTCCTATGCTAGGGATACTTGCTCGAATTAGCTGTAGAGCAAGGTATTTTTATTCTGGGTAGGGGTGAACTTGTCCTTTTGCCAATTCTCAAAAATTCTAGACCATGTGCATGATAGGATAGCAGGGGAAACTTTTCACTCAGGAAACCACTTCTACTATGTAGCATAGCATGGAAATTACAAATGTAATCATTTTATTGTGAAAAGATATGCTTGGTTTAAGTAAATACCAAGATCAATTCTCTATGCTCAAACTTTATTTAATTAAATTTTGTGGACTTTGATATAAGAGAGATTAGTAATCATGCCAGATAAAATCAAGATATTTATTTTGTGTTTGTGATAGTGGGGGATTCCAAATAAATGCTAATTTATCCAAAATAATTTGAAAATATAACTGCAATACTTGAAGAAGAAATATATACAACAAATATTTTTGAGGAGTTTGATAATTTTGACTCTCTCTTTCTTCTTTATATATATTTTTTTGGGTTTCAAAAGAGTCAATAATATTGCTGTTTTGACTTTTTATTTTTTTTCATTTGTTTTTGTGTAAAGAGTTTTATATATATTTTTAAAATGAGACAACATGCAAAATATGTACAAATGATGAAATGACCAAATTTTATGCGTAATATCGCTTAAGATGCATAATATTCATAGGTTCTTTTAAATCTTTACCATCTAAGGTAGCTAATTTGTATGCTCCCGATTCAAATTTAGTAGTGATAATATATGGTCCAAGCCAGTTGGGCTCAAATTTACCTTTAAGGTCTTTAGTTGCATTAGTATTTTTTTGATTTTCTTTTAAAACAAGGTCACCGACCTCAAAGGATCGATGACGAACTTTCTTGGCATATGATCTTTTAAGCTTGTTTTGGTAGGCACGAAGATGCTCCAAAGCATTGATGCGCTTTTCATCTAGGAGTTCTAGTCGATTGAGTCTGCCAGCTTGATATTCATCTCCTACTTCGGTATCTTGAAGTAGTAGAGCCAAAGAAGGAACTTCTAATTCAAAAGGAAAAATGGCTTCAATGCCATAAACCAAGACAAAAGGTGAAGTTCCAGTGGGAGTTCGAACACTAGTTCGATAGGCCCACAAAGTTGGATATAATTGAATGTGCCAGTCGCGGCAAGATTTATTGACCAATCTTTTGAGAATTTTGATTAAGGTTTTGTTAGATGCTTCTGCTTGGCCATTACCCTGAGGATAATAGGGAGTGGACCAGCGATGTTGAATCTTATATTTCTGGCATAATTTCTTGACATCTTTATTTTTGAAACAAGTTCCATTGTCTGAGATGAGATTTGCAGGAATTCTAAACCTACAAATGATTTGATTAAAAATAAATTTAGAGACTTGTGTTCCAGTGCAGGAAGCTAAAGGCATAGCTTCAACCCACTTCGTGAAATACTCAATGGCGATTATGATGAATTTGTGTCCATCAAATGACACAGGATTAATTTTGCCAATAATGTCTAAGCCCCATTTTGAAAAGGGCCAAGGAGATGAAATAGCCTGCAGCTCTTGTGTAGGCGCATGGACAAGGTCAGCATGTTTTTGGCACTTGTTGCAATGGCGCACATAATCATGTGCATCCTTTTCCATGGTAGGCCAAAAGTAGCCTATCCTAAGGAGCTTTTTAGCAATGACACTACCATTGAAGTGTCCTCCACAAGATCCATCGTGGACTTCACTTAAAGCTAATTTGGATTCTTCTAGATTCAAACATCTCAATAGGATACCTTCAAAAGATCTCCTATATAAAGTATTGCCAATTATTACAAATTGACTTGCTCGTCTACGTAATAACCGACGTTGGTTTCTATTAGAATTGGCAGGGAAAGTCCCATTTTGAAGAAAATCAACTATATCTATATACCAAGGGTCAGGAGTAGTTTCATTGATTAGAAACACATCCAAAGGTTCTAAACATGACTTATTTGAAGTGGGTTCCTGGAGTCGACGAATAATGATGGTGGCATATTCATCATCTAACTCCAAGGGCAGAAGAGATGCAGCTACGACCATAGCGTCAGCCGCACGGTTGCTAGTTCGTGGAATAGCTTCCAAAGTAACTTTATCAAACAAGGATAACAATTGCAAAACATATGCTTTATATGGGCGCAATTTATCATCTCTGGTCTGATAAACTTCATTAATTTGATTTATGACAAGTTGGGAGTCACCAAAAACTAGCAGATGTTTGATTTTTAATGCCAAGGTAGCTCGTAATCCAAGGATTAGAGCCTCATATTCGGCAGTATTATTGGTGCAAGCAAATGTTAATTTGAAGGACAAAGGTATAAGATGTTTTTGCGGGGATATTAAAATAATACCCGCACCAACCCCACTCATGCATTGGGCTCCATCAAAGTATAAGGACCATTGTTCAATATGGTCTGCCTCTAATTGAAGGCATTCATTAGGAAACTCAATGATGAGGGGATGGGTAGACTCTAAGGGTGCAACAACTAACTGATCTGCTATGATTTGACCCTTAACAGACTTCTGTCCTATGAATGTGAGTTCAAACTCGCTTAGAGCAAGAACCCACTTGGCTGTGCGACTCGATAAATAAGGTCGACTCATGAGATACCGCAAGGGATCATATTTAGCAATGACATATGTTTTTTGACTAAGCATATAATGGTGTAATTTTTGCATAGAAAATACGATTGCTAGACATAGTTTTTCTAATGAGGTATAACGAGTTTCATAACTCGATTAAAGTTTGGCTAATGTAATAATTAGCACGTTCTTTCTTCTCATCATCAAGCTGAGCTAACATAGCTCCTAAAGCAAAATCTGAAGCTAAAATATACAAGAGAAATGGGCGATCAGGTCTAGGCGATGAAAGCACTAGTGGGTTAAGGAGGTATTGTTTGAGAAGTTCAAAAGCTTCTTTACATTCGTCGTCCCAATTAAAAGGGACATCCTTCTTAAGGAGCTTAAGAAAGGGAGTGGTTTTGTCCGCCAGATTATCGATGAAGCGACGGATGGCTTGAAGTTTACCTTGTAAACTTCGTAACTCAGATATATTGGTAGGTGCGGGCATATCAGTGATAGCCGCAATCTTGAGAGGATCGATTTTGATACCACGTAAAGAAACTAAAACCCCTAATAGTTTACCGGACTTAACTTCGAATATGCATTTGGCTAGATTTAATCGAATAAGGTATTCTCTTAACCGATTAAATACTTTTCTCAAATCATCTAAATGATCATCTTCTTTAATAGAGCGAGCTATAATATCATCTACGTAATCATGTAGGATATCATGCATCATATCATGAAAGATATAAGTCATAGCTCGTTGATATGTTGCGCTTGCATTCTTTAAACCAAATGGCATCACTTTCCAACAAAAGGTACCCCAAGGGGTAATAAAGGCTGTTTTAGCCTGATCTTCAGGAGCTATCCTGATCTGATTATAGCCAGAAAATCCATCCATTAGGGACATCATTCCACTCTCGACGGTAAAGTCAATGATTTGGTCCATGTTTGGAAGAGGAAAATCATCTTTAGGGCATGCAACGTTAATATCTCTAAAGTCCATGCAAACCCTAACTTTGGTAGCTTCTTTCTTGGTGACTGGAACTACATTTGAGATCCATTCAGAGATAATCAATAGCTTGTATGAAAATAACATTCAGGAGTTTTTCTAACTCCCCTTTGACTAGCAGTGGCCACTTTGGGATGCATTTTTCTAAGTTTTTGTTTAACAGGTTTAGCATCCAAATGGACTACTAGATGATGCATGACTACAAAAGGGTCCAGACCCGGCATATCTTCATATGTCCAAGCGAAGACATCTTCATATTCTTTAAGGAATGCAATGTATTCATCTTGTTTTTCTTGACTTAATGCTGATCCAATATTGATTATGTGAGGATTATCCTCAGTTCCAATGTTAACTTTAAGGACGTTTTCTACTTCCATGTGTAGATCTCTTTCAAAATTAGGTGGGGTGGGTGAAACGCCCAATTCTTGTAATTATTTTAAGGTTAAGTTGGATAATTCGTCTTGATGAGTGGTGGCCTCAAGTTGGGCTATAGTTGGTATAGAACCATCAAAATAAAAACCATTGTGTAACAACTCTTCAATGGAGACATCATGGAAAATATCTCCTTCCAACTCCTCATCGGATTCAGCAATCAATTCAGGGTAAGCTATGGATAGCATATTGTAGGTAAAGGGATTATTCTTTGAACACAAAGAATCTTGTTTATCTAGATAATCTTGATAACATATGAGTTGATCATCATCTTCAAAAGGGAAGGGTTGACCCTTACTAGGAAATAGGCCCACACCACATCGGGCGGGCCATGGCTCTACCTCAATAGGTTCTTTCATACCATTTTGGAAAGGTCCCAAGCCTTTCCCTTTATAGCCCATTTTAAGCATTATGGGCTTAGCTTTAATATATTCATTAGCAAAATAACATCGGGCATATCCCTCATGATGAGTTTTGATATTCCTGGGTATTCTTCCCCAATCATATCCTTTATAAATAAAAGCACAACTCCCGACTTGGTAAGTACTTCCCATAGGTTGTGGGAGGCCCAAAGTACGAGGAGATGGTGGCAAGTTGTTTAAAAGAATTGAATCTTGCATAAAAGCATTTGTTTTTTCTGATATTAAGATTGTGGATAAATCCGATAAAAGTTCATCAGAAAGAGCATAAGATGTAGAAGGATCATTCCCTATATCTTTAGATGTGGAAGGTATGATAGATGTTGATAATGTGGAGGTGTCAATAAATGGGTCTATAGGTTTTGAAATTATAGGGATAGAACATGAAGGATTGGTTGTGGATTGAAGACCTTTTTGAGGTTTTAGTGTGGTTTGTTCAGAAGATGGTTGAGTTAAATGTATAGGTGTAGTTGATGGAGTAGATGATGTTATGTGTGTGTTTTTCACACGTTTAGATGAAAAATAAGAATTAGGATGTGTGGATGACAGAGCGGGGCAAAATTGCACTCCAACAGGTTCTGCCAAAGCACACATATCAAAGGGTCTAGGGTCACCATGGATAGTGACCAACTGATTTTTAAATTCAAATTTAACACACTGATGTAAAGTGGAGGGAACCACTCGCATCGCATTGATCCAAGGGCGACCCAAAAGTATATTGTACGATGTTGGGCAATGTACAATAAACACGGTTGTATCTAGGGTTCTAGGACCAACTTGCAAGGGTAAGGTAATGACTCCACATGTTTCTTGTGTCTCGTCATTGAAAGCTTTGATAATCATGTCAGTTTTCTTCATTTCATCACTTCTAAAGCCAAATATTTGGTAGAAGTCAAAAGTGCAAATGTTTAGAGATGAACCATTATCAATCAAGACTCTTTTAATAGCTACATCTCCAATTAGAGCAAGTAATATATAAGGGGTTATCCTTATGTAAACTATGTTGTGGGATATCTTTATCTCGAAAGTCAATACAATCAACTTCTCGAGTGATGATAGTATTGGACATGGCTTCGGGTTGAATATTTTGAGGTACCATCATTTGGCTTAATGTAAGCATCAACTCATCCCTATGGGTAGGAGAAGATCTTAACAAGTCCAAAAGGGAAATTCTGGCTGTAGTATTGGATAATTGTTCATTAATATTGTAAGGAGGTTTTGGTTGAACATTAGACATATGATTCCCTTTATTGGGATTTTTCAAAATAAATGGAGCTGATCCATCATCTCGAGTTTGATCTTGTTGAGAGTTTTGAGCCTGTTGTCTGGTAACAGCTTTGATGGTACCTACAATTTTATATTGAAGACGCTAAACCGGTCTTGGTTGAGCGTTTATGGCTTGTTCATTAGGAAGGAACTGATTAGAAGAGGGTCGAGTAGTAACTCTTCTAGGAAATGGTTCTTCCGGAACCATAGCATCTGTGATGGGTTGAATAGGATCTGATTCATTTTCAGAACTATTCGATTGGTTTGAGGTGATGTCTACTTCACTTTCAGATATCTGATTCTACATCACTAGGATCGAGAGTTTGAATATTATGTAGGGGTCTTGGTCGTGACCATGGATAAGGTTGTGCCAAATATTTGAGGATCCCGAATAGATAATTGTCCGCTAATAGTCCCTACATATCGGGTAGGAGGGGGAACATTATGATGTTCGATTTGATTGGCCACTTCTTTACCATGGTTTGGTAAAGGATGTTGAAATATATCCAATGATTGATTAGCATTTTGATTTTGATTTTGGGGAATGGTCTTTTGAGCGTTATTAGGAGCATTTTGTTTAGGTTGGAAGGCTTGCACCTCCATTTCATTATTATCAATCAGATCTTGTATTTTATGTTTCAATATTTTGCAAGAGTTTGTAGCATGTCCAGGTCCTCTATGAAAGTCACAATGTAAATCAGCTCTGTATCCGGGTATAGTTGGATCAGGTTCTCGGATAGCTGGTAATTGAATCAAGCCTCGTGCTAATAATTGAGGAAGAATGGTTGATAAAGGTTGATTCAATCTAGTAAATTCTCGAGGAGGTTTATCAGGAGGTTTTAATATAAATTTTTCTGTTGTCTTCGTTGTATTGATATTAGCAACGTTTCTACTATCAATGACTCCATCACCTACAACTTGTTTGTTTTTATACTGATTTCTAGATGTTTTCTCATCATCTTTCTTTTTGAGCTGACCTCTTCTAATGAGAGCATCTTCTACCCTTCGAGCTAAGTCTATAGCTTGATCGAAGGTGGTTAAGGTAGCAGTTGATAACTCATAAGATATTTGTTCTTGTAAATTATTAATAAAAATGTCCAACATTTCCCTATAAGGTAGCACAAAGTGCAGTTTTCCTATCAACTGCCTCCATCTAGCTAAGAAATCAGCAAAACATTCATCTTTGTCTTGTTTTAAGTTGTACAAATCTTTAATGGTGACATGCCTCTCGATGTAGGCACTAAATTGATGGACAAATGATTTAGCTGTTTCTTCAAAATTTCTCAAAGAATGAGTGGGCAATTGATAGTACCACTCTAATGCCATTCCTCCTAAGCTTTTCGGGAACATTTTTAGTAATAGCAAGTCATCATGTGATATATCATGACATGCTATCCTAAACATGCGAAGATGCTCTATGGGATCTTCAGTTCCTTTATATATAGGCAGGACGGGCATGGGGAAGTGTTTAGGGTATGGTTGTGCTACAACTATGGGATCCAGAGGTTGACTACATATCTCTCGATAATTGTACGAGGGACGGTAGGGATCTATCTCGTCCATGCGCGAAGCTAATCTGTTTCACCATGGCTTCCAGATTACCGGTTTGCCCACCATATTGGTTCGGTAGGGCATTAATATGGGATTTGTGAGCATATGATGGAGGGACATGGAGATTAGATGCTATATTGCTATTGTGTAAATTGTTGGTAGGAAGGGTGTTATGAAGAAATTTTGAAGTTGTATTATGTTGTATGCCCGATTGTTGAAAATTGGTGTTTGGCTTCATTTTAGGTTTTTGTCTACTTGAAGCATATTGATCAATAGTTTGGCGAAGTAAAGCAGTGAAGGAAGGTTTCTTTTGTGTGGGAATGATTTTAGGCTCAATAACAGGTTCCTTAGGGGGTTGGGTAACCTGTTGTTTTGGCATGTTCTGAATCATAGTGACCATATCTCTATTGGATGGTCCAGCTTTATCACTTTCTTGATCAATGAAAGACAAGGGATTAGTGTGTATGTCAAACATATGTTCCATGGCTGCTTGAGTGTCACTAATTTGTCCTTTATCAATACGAACTGCCATATTAAGAGCACCAATGTTATTATTGAAAAATTTCCAGAAATGATCTAAGTTATCAAAAGCAATAGTTCCATCTGGAGCTATTCTAGGGGATGAGGATCCTTCCTCTTTAAGATTTTCTTGTTGTTCATTTTCTTCAGCCAGTGTCATCTTCTCGGCTGTTCTAGAGTTTCTCCTTCCAGAATTGATTCCTCGAGAAGGACATTTGGGTTTTTTGTTTTGTCTCCTAACCAATCTTCTTCTTCTTGTTCAGCTTTGTTTACCATTCCTAAGTTTAGGCATTGAGTCAACAAATATATATATACTTATATATATATATGTATATATATATATATATATATATATATATATATATATATATATATATATATATATATGCAACAAGCTTAAGAGGTATATATTTTAATTATATACCTACTATAGTATTTGAAATAAAATGTTTTTGGTTTTTGTTATGTTTTGGTTTTTCTTGTTTTTGTAACAATATTATAAAGATAACAAACAACACACTAAATGCAAGAAATAATAATAATGAAAGCAATGATCTAGTTTTCTATAAACAATTTATAAATATCATTAATGGGCTCAAGTTCTTCAGGAGTCATGAAGTGTTCTTCTTCAAATTGAAAATTTTCTTTCAAGAATTTGACAAAAAGTGCTATAGTGATATTATCTGTCTCAGATTCTGGTTGGTAGAAATAAAGTTCGTGGCAATACTCTCGATATAACACAGCCCTAGGAACTCTATTCCATATTTCCCTATCCGTAAGAACGACCTCTTGATCTTCTACATGACCTAGGAATTGGTGTATAACAATTGTGTTCTCGAGGTATTCCTCGAAGGTGAACAATTCCGAAGACACAAGAGCTCTCCTATAAGCTAACCACCTATGGCAGGCTCTCTAAAGTTCATGATAAACAATGAGTTGATGAGGATCCAGGATCCTATCTAGGGCAAACCTCTTGATTTGTCTAAGTTCGGTTGATCTAGATGAAATGACACCTAGCCTCCTATCAAGTTCTTTCCACAAAAGTTGGTTTCTATCTGTTTCAGGCACACTAAGCACAAAATTAACTTCTATGGCTGCTAATTGGTTTGCAACATTTATAGTAATAGCTAATATTTTCTTAGGAGCTACCATCTAGACATGATATGCAACTTAGTATTTTTCTAATGATTTGAAATGCATCTATATTTTTGTTTTGTTTTTCAAAAGGTTTTAGTTTCACGTCGGGTTCACCAAAATGTATCGCTCCAAATTTTTTGCATCCTTACCTTCAGGCTAAAGGATCCACGCCCAGAAGGAGGATGGGAAAAGGATGGGATGGTACCTCGAACTGAGAGGCCCTTTGAAGGTCCCGCCTCTCGGGGGAGGGGTATTAAGGTGATTTTTTGACGGATGGTGGGGTTCACCAGGAAACGTTTAGTGGCAATTTCCATGCCTAGGTTGGGAATGAGTTTAATGTGTTCAATTTTAGCTTTAAACATCCAAGTCCTAGGTTTGGCCAGATGAATCTAAGTTATTCTATATGAAAATGCAAATTAAATGAATACAGAAAATAGATTTGAACAGAAAATAGAGAGAATAAGCTAGATTAAAGAGACATACCTGATCCAGATGTCTGATGGAGGTTCTAATTTTTGAAGCAGTCAGGATCGTCTAGAATTTTGATAGGATCATCTCCGATCTGACAGGATCGTCTGAGATCTGACGAATTCGTCAGACGAATTCATCAGAGACCTGCAATCAGAGAAGCAGATACAAAATACAGAAAATGCAGCAATACAAACAGAGGGCAATGATGTAGAATGATATCAATAATATTAAAATGATAATAATAAACAAGCATACAAGTGCATTACAATGATTTAATGACAATTTATGATTTTATTATGCATTAAGACTATATGGGTGAACTCCAAAATGCAGAGTAATAAGGAATAACCATAGAATTAACTAAATGCAGAATAATGCAATAGAAAAGAGTGGAGAAAATGCAAACTCTGGGCACTGATTGCCCCCAATGTTGACTGCAGTCGAAATCGTCTCTGATTGGTACGAAATCGTCTCGAATTGGACAGGATCATCTGCGACGATCTGAGCTTGCTCTAGCTAAAGAATAACAAAAGTTCTTGCAAGAAAATTCGAGAAGGGACAAAGGCAAACAATAGTCTAGAATATACTAATGCATGTGAAACTTGAAGTGCAAAAAAATTCAGCCAGGGGAATGTCAAGGGGAGGGCCTAAGATTAAATAGGCATAGGAAAGAGGTTGGGAGGTTGGAGATCATCCCATTTTGGGAGATCTCCAACGGGGGGAGACTCTAACGATGCATACGCGTCTCTGCCCGAGTTAGAGAAGTCGTTGAAACAAAAGCTAATTATGAAAAATCAGTTTTGGGACGAAATCGTCCGGACGTTCTGCTCCAGACGAAATCATCCGATCTGAGGCGATATCGTCTGATCGGAGACGATATCGTCCAACGGATGAAACAAACTCTAAAAATGGCACGAAAAATGAGGAAATGGGTAGCAAGCGGTTTGGGAGCGGTTTTGGGGTTGAAATTTGAATTTGAATTATTACTAAGGTAATTTTAATTATTTACTAAGTTTTACTGTGCCAATTTTAGGGTGCTACAACTAGACTCTGGTCATTGGGGATATTTATTTGCATAATGAGGACCCCCAAAAATGAAATAACTTATTATAGGTGCTTAAAACCTTTTCTACCTTTTCTCCCCTGTTATGTCCTTCTGATTTGATTCATTCTACTTTTGAGGTTTAGGTTTTGAATTATCCTTCTTTTGGAAATTCTTCTTATAATTTACTTGGTTCCCATTGTTATTTATTTAACTTTGAGTTCCATTTACTTTTCTTATTTTAATCCTTATCCCATTTCATAAATCCAACACTCTTCCTCTTCCTGAGTTCCTATTTTTTTTTTCTTTTTTCAACCCTTCATAGTTTAAGAAAGTCTTGTTGGTTTGTAGATTGGTCTCTTCCTATCGAGCCAAATCATAAGTTTTTGAAGGGTTTTGGACTTGATCAAATTAATCATTGTTCTAATCTTAGGATCCATCCCTAATATGAACTTATGCACCTTCAGTTGTTCATTGATCTCATACTCTAGAAAATATTTCAAAATTTTAATGAATCTTTGATAATATACTTCCACAATTAATGTATCCTATTGGAGCATAGAGAACTCTTCAAAATTTTCTACATAAAACTAATTTGATAGGAATATCTTCTTAAATACCCTACCAAAACTATCCCATTTAAGTTCTAGGGCTTGGATCCCTCTACCTACCCTGAATGTGTTCCACCCTTCTAATTTTACATCCTGAAGATGAAGGATTGCCCAAATTATTTAGGTTTTATGTGAGTAGTTCTTCATAGAAAATAAATTTTCCAACTCATTCAGCCAAGACTCTACTGCATCACCCCCTTATATTTCATTAAATTTAGATACCTTAACATTCTTAATGTCCTTGGCAAGCTCATCCTTGATCCGAGCTCTACCCTAAGGAATTCCTCTAGTAGGATTCCCTTACTACCTACCCTCTGAATCCCTGTTACTAGTTTCCTTATTATCTCGAATTTCCAAAAATTTCTATTACTGCTCCATTTGCTCTTGGAGTAACTTAACTACTAAAGAAAGGTTTTCCACCCTCTCACTAGAGTCCATTTTTCTTTTATTTCTCTTTATGGAGTCCATTGTTCTTCCAAATTTCTTACAGGAGTCCATTGTTATTCTAGATTTCTTGTTGGAGTCCATTGTTCCTCCATACTTTCTTTGGGGATGCATTGTAACTTATTTTTATTTAGTTGACCTCACCTTCTTGGATAATCTTAAAATAGGTGCCATATCCTATCCACAAAAAAGAGTTGGGTAAGTTACAATTTCTCCCAAATTATACTTATAATCAATTAGTTTCATTTCCCCATAAACTAACTTAGACCATTATCACTCACTCGATAATGATCATGGTCATCGCAAGGTGTCATTCCCAATAAAAAACTATACTCTCTAGGATTTTTACTCCTTGGTCTAACTGGTCCAAATATCATGCAATACCCATCTTATCCCAGATAAGGTTAATGTCCCTATAAGAGCAAGTCTTCCCAAAGTGGCAAATCAAGTCAAGGCTTATCATAGGTTCTCTTTATGTAATCTTCTAGTCCTACGACCTAGGATATGATACCAACTGTAACAACCACCAAAACCAACCCAATAGAGATATTTTTCTATTTTACAAAAGCAAAGGTTCACAAAATAATCCCAATATTTTTAAGCATTATAAGGCATAAACATATTTTGAGTTCAATGTTGCTATAGACAACACCCAAGTGGATAGGAGTGGCCAACATCCCATATTTTTGGGGTTCACCTTTTTAAATATTATTATCTATAAATGATGCTAATAGTGGTCCCCCCACCTTTCCTATACCCTCACTAGTATAGAAAAACTTGACCATGGCGTAGGGATTATTATTTAAGTCCCATAATATCTAAAGAGGGATGCCATTTTCTAAATCTTAAATAAGTCCATCTGTGTAGGATTATTCCGGTGTAATGCCTGTTGAGCAAAGTGCAGCAAACAGTATTGTCATTGTTGTCAACACAGTCAGACAGATTTATTGATGCAATGGACAAGAGTTTATTGAACAGCAAGGTGTAGCCAAAGTACAATGGATAGGAGTTCGGTGTTGAGCAAGGTGTTGCAGGAGGATTGTCATTGTTGTCAATACGATCGGTTAGATCTAATGATGCAATGGACAAGTAGTTCGAAGTCACTCAGATGCAGAGGATAAAGTTCAAAAGTTAGTCAGATCATGAGTCCTTAAATGATAGATGCACAAAAACAGAAAACATAATTCAGAATGAGAAGAAGAAGTCTTCAGAACCTGAGATGTCAAGAAGCGAAAAGGTTTTTTGTGAAAACCAAGGCAGTCAAAATAAAAAGTTTTATTTAAAATCATGGATAACAGATTTGAAATGGGTTTTTCTTAAAACCCAAGTTGGCTCTTCGTTTCGTTGAAAAAGATGCCCCGGTGATGAAGATATTTAAATAGGCAGTCAAAATAAAAAGTTTTATTTAAAATCATGGATAACAGATTTGAAATGGGTTTTTCTTAAAACCCAAGTTGGCTCTTCGTTTCGTTGAAAAAGATGCCCCGGTGATGAAGATATTTAATTTTAAATATTTAGTTTAAATTTTATTTTATTTAAAATTTAAATTAAAATATTAAATTAAATTAAAAGGGCCGACGTGTTACTATTTCGCGGCAATAAGCTACAGGAAGGTGACGAAGGTGGAGAAGAGTTTGAGGCCGACAAAGTTAAATCTGGGCCGACGGATTTTAGGGTTTGGCAGCCGACAATTTCTAGGGTTTTGCAGCCGACATTCTTAGGGTTACAGTCGACGGATTTTAGGGTTTGGCAGCTGACAAATTCTAGGGTTTCTCAGTCGACGTTCTTCTAGGGTTTGTTCCTAAAATTTCTTCTATAAAAGGAGGGCTTCTTCGAGTTTGAAAGATGGGGTGTTAAGATAAAGTGCAAATGCGAGCATAGTGTTTGTGAAAGTGAAGTTCGTGTTGAGCGAGAGAGCAAGTCGTTTCGATTCAGAATGAGAGCGAAGTGATAGTTCTTTGGAGTTGCAGTAAGGTGTGCGTTGCGATGAGATAATGTGCGAAGAGCGAGTAGAGTGACTTGTGCGAAGATAAGAGCGAGATGTGCAGAAGTTGTGTTCTAAGTCTGAAGTGACAGTGCACAGTTTATAGAAGTGATTGATCATCTGAATGCAGCAGAGAGTGCAAAGAAGTACAGAGAAGAGGTGGAATAGTGCGACTCATTTTGCGTAGAAGCAACAGAATGCAGAAAAATAGCAGACCGTGAAAATTGAGGTGAAAGTTTTATTCTGTAATTTTTATTATTGTCTTCCAAGTTGTTGCTTGGATTAAGGGGTTGGTGCCTCTTTCCAGTAGGTGCTGGTAAAATAGGAGTTGGTGCTCCATTCTGTTGAAGCAGATAAAGTTAAGGGGTTGGTGCTCCTTCCAGTTGGTGCTGGTAAAGGATTATGTAAAGTTGTAGCTTTGCATTGACTGGATTTGGATGGTAGTCCAAGCAGTCTTTTTGAGGAGTAGCCACATTGGTGAACCTCGTTAAAATGTTGTGTTATGTGTGATGCTTTCTTGATGCATTTAGTATCTCTTTTATCTGCTTTAAACTCTTGCTGGTTTTAAAATCATATGTTTTAGAAATTTTAAAGAACACACTGATTCACCCCCCTCTCAGTGTCATTGTGATTACATCAATTGGTATCGAGCCGTGGTTCCCAATTTTGGCTAAATCAGTCAGGGTTGATCTTGGATTAGTACACAATGGCTAAGAAGAATAGATCCTCATCCAAAAAGGCATCCCAGTCAGTTTCGGTTCTTGTAGAAGAGAAATTTGAACCGAAAAAGGTAGAAGAAGTGAATCCTGAAGTCTGTGATGAAAATCTTGAGGCTGAAGTAGATTTTGAAGGAGAGTTGATATCTGCACTTGAAGAGTGGAGTATAGAAAAGAAAAAGAACAAAATACTGTCCAAGAAGTTAGAAGAATATGAGGATGAGATTGAAGATCTCTTCCTACAAGTTCAAAAGGCCAAGAAATCCGAAGAAGCCTTGAAGACACACCTGGATAATAAGAATGATGTATACAACGACAAGTGAAGAGGAATATAAAAAGGTTATTGTTGATCTAAAGCTGCAAGTAGAACAGAACAAAAGGATTGAAAATATTCTTAGGTCTCAGATCAATGAGAAAGAGACTGTATGTTGCCAACAAGAAGAAGAGATTGTTTCATTGAAGAAACAACTAAAAGAGGCCAATATAAATCTCAAATTTGAGAAGAGCACAGAGTTGCTAGATACAATGATAAATCAACAAAGAAGCCCCACAGCTAAGTTTGGTCTTGGATATGAAGCTGAACAACCTTCATCCTCCAAATATGCAGAGAAGAAGAAGTCCTCGGTTGAAGGATTGAAACAAGAAAAGTCTGAAGCTGAATCCTCAAAAGGAAGAAAATATCAAAGAAGACCTACAACAAAGCAACCACAAGAAAAGAGGTTCTCTCACTCTCACTCTTTTAATAATAATGCTTTTTATGGCTATTGTTCTAAATGCAACCACTTTGGTCACAAGGCAATTTATTGTGGACTGAACAATAGATCAAAGAGTTATGCTGATAAAAATACTTCTATTTTTTTGAGTGAACACCTGTGCAATGTTTTAAATGTAATGGCCATGGGCACATAGCAAGGTTTTGTTCAAGCACTTATGTATCCAATCTAAGGCAATACCATAGATTTCATCATACACATAGAATGCAATACAGACAGGGAATAAAACATGTGCAATGTTTTAAATGCAACGGTCAAGGGCACATAGCAAGGTTCTGTCCAAGCACTTCTATATCTAATCTAAGGCAAAACCCTAGATTTCATCAGACACAAAGAGGACAACACCGACAAGGAACATATCATGTGCATAAAAGAAAAGAAAATAATCATCCATCAAGAATGCACAAGAGACAACCCCACAAGAGAAATGTTCAAGTTCACGAACAGGAGCAAAATAGGGATGTTGTTGAAAAACCCAAGCCCAAGTTCAGGAAAGTCTGGAGAAAGACAGAAGAAAGGAAATTGTGTCTCCTTGGATTGAAGGAGGCTACTCTGCCATTGCTCTAAGCAACTCCAGGTGGCACATCCTCAGGAGGAGCAATATTAAAGTTTTATTTTAATGCTCCTATGTATTTGTCTAGGTATCTGAGGATGAAAGGTAAGCAGTCGGGTTAATGTTGTATAGTTGTTAAAGTGTGTTTTTCAGTTTATATAGTGGTTTGTGGAAATGCCGTGAAGTGTGGTGTTTAATTTGAGAGCTGTCACCATTGGTAGTTTTGAGATATGTCACTATTGTACTGTTGATGATTCTTAATACCACTGTTCAAAATTACGAATCATAATAGTCCAGATAATTTGCTCAATGAAAGAATGCTTGCCCTAGCTATGTATTTGTGTTTCGAGCAGCATGTATTTGTTTTTACTCTTTGATGTGAAGATTGCCAGATCTTTCATGACACCTTGGTGAATATATTTAATTCACAGACAGTTTTGTTTTAACTATTGATTTAATGCCAGTCCAAGGATAAGAAGCTTGAGGTTGAGTAAGGTGCACTACGGTTGGCCATAAAGTGTTTGACAAAATGTCTTCTTCCGACATGCATAGTTGAAAGTAAGAGTTGGCAGTAAAATTGCAGTGTTGGACAAAAATTGGTACAGATGTGAGTCACTTGTCAATTCTGTTGACAAAAGTGAAATCAACATGTTGAATGGGAAGATTGAAGAAAAAGTTTTTTAATGAGCAGCCAGATGATTTCCAGCCTGGTGATGAATAGTTGAGTTGCTTTCATAGTGGTTGTTTTGATCAAGTTAATGCTTTTCTTGATACATGATTTGGGCTTACTCCATTGAGTTTGATTTGAGCAAGTTATTCTTTGCCTTGGTGATTTATGTTGGTGGTTGTCTTGTTCAAATACCTTTGGAAGGAAAAGGATGTCTACTAGTTTCCTTTTCATGTAGTGATTGGTTGAATGCTTCAAGGTTAATCTTGAGTTGAATGATGTTGGTTAAACCTTGTCTATAAGCATTGTTGCTAAAGCCCTAATTGGTTGAGAAAAAAATGTTGGTTGTGCTGTGGTACAGTGTTTGGTACTTGCATAGAGTTGAAAGTGGATTGAGGTAGCCTGTTGGATTCTCACTGCAGAGAGAGACAAACAGCTGTCATTAGGTTCAAGCTTGTTGAGAATATATCCAAGATGCATGGTGAAGTTGTATGCAGATGTTGCTGGCATTGCAGAACAAAAAGTTGGCTATATAAGATTATTGTATGCCTTCACTAACAGTGGACAAGTTTGAGTTTGCAAAGCAACAGAGGGTAGTTGCACAGAAGACAGTGGTTCAGTCATGTTCTTACACATGTTATATTGGTGAAGTTGACGGTGATGGTGTCATTCACTGGTTATTGCTGCTATTCACATTGTTGATTTTATTGATGCCTATTATGCTTATCATGATGTTGTCAATCAGTGAAATGAAGTGGTCTTGGACTCGGGGGAGCATTTGTGTATTTGTTTTTCTTCTTGTTCATGCTTGGAATATTTGCTAATTGTAATAATTTGTGTCTAAGAATATTGTGCATAGACTCAGGGGGAGTCTGCAGTAGCCCTTTGGTATTATTGTCAAAGGGGGAGAAGATTTACAAGAAAATTGCACATGTGTTGCCAACAATTCCAAAGGGGGAGATTGTTGAGCAAAGTGCAGCAAACAGTATTGTCATTGTTGTCAACACAGTTAGACAGATTTATTGATGCAATGGACAAGAGTTTATTGAACAGCAAGGTGCAGCCAAAGTACAATGGATAGGAGTTCAGTGTTGAGCAAGGTGTTGCAGGAGGATTGTCATTGTTGTCAATACAGTCAGTTAGATCTAATGATGCAATGGACAGGTAGTTCAAAAGTCACTCAGATGCAGAGGATAAAGTTCAAAAGTTAGTCAGATCATGAGTCCTTAAATGATAGATGCACAAAAACAGAAAACATAATTCAGAATGAGAAGAAGAAGTCTTCAGAACCTGAGATGTCAAGAAGCGAAAAGGTTTTTTGTGAAAACCAAGGCAGTCAAAATAAAAAGTTTTATTTAAAATCATGGATAACATGATTTGAAATGGGTTTTTCTTAAAACCCAAGTTGGCTCTTCGTTTCGTTGAAAAAGATGCCCGGTGATGAAGATATTTAAATAGGAAGTCAAAATAAAAAGTTTTATTTAAAATCATGGATAACAGATTTGAAATGGGTTTTTCTTAAAACCCAAGTTGGCTCTTCGTTTCGTTGAAAAAGATGCCCCGGTGATGAAGATATTTAATTTTAAATATTTAGTTTAAATTTTATTTTATTTAAAATTTAAATTAAAATATTAAATTAAATTAAAAGGGCCGACGTGTTACTATTTCGCGGCAATAAGCTACAGGAAGGTGACGAAGGTGGAGAAGAGTTTGAGGCCGACAAAGTTAAATCTGGGCCGACGGATTTTAGGGTTTGGCAGCTGACAATTTCTAGGGTTTTGCAGCTGACATTCTTAGGGTTACAGCCGACGGATTTTAGGGTTTGGCAGCTGACAAATTCTAGGGTTTCTCAGTCGACGTTCTTCTAGGGTTTGTTCCTAAAATTTCTTCTATAAAAGGAGGGCTTCTTCGAGTTTGAAAGATGGGGTGTTAAGATAAAGTGCAAATGCGAGCATAGTGTTTGTGAAAGTGAAGTTCGTGTTGAGCGAGAGAGCAAGTCGTTTCGATTCGGAATGAGAGCGAAGTGATAGTTCTTTGGAGTTGCAGTAAGGTGTGCGTTGCGATGAGATAATGTGCGAAGAGCGAGTAGAGTGACTTGTGCGAAGATAAGAGCGAGATGTGCAGAAGTTGTGTTCTAAGTCTGAAGTGACAGTGCGCAGTTTATAGAAGTGATTGATCATCTGAATGCAGCAGAGAGTGCAAAGAAGTACAGAGAAGAGGTGGAATAGTGCGACTCATTTTGCGCAGAAGCAGCAGAATGCAAAAAAATAGCAGACCGTGAAAATTGAGGTGAAAGTTTTATTCTGTAATTTTTATTATTGTCTTCCAAGTTGTTGCTTGGATTAAGGGGTTGGTGCCTCTTTCCAGTAGGTGCTGGTAAAATAGGAGTTGGTGCTCCATTCTGTTGAAGCGAGATAAAGTTAAGGGGTTGGTGCTCCTTCCAGTTGGTGCTGGTAAAGGATTATGTAAAGTTGTAGCTTTGCATTGACTGGATTTGGATGGTAGTCCAAGCAGTCTTTTTGAGGAGTAGCCACATTGGTGAACCTCGTTAAAATGTTGTGTTATGTGTGATGCTTTCTTGATGCATTTAGTATCTCTTTTATCTGCTTTAAACTGCTGCTGGTTTTAAAATCATATGTTTTAGAAATTTTTAAAGAACACACTGATTCACCCCCCCTCTCAGTGTCATTGTGATTACAACAATGCCTTAGTGCTTAGTTACCACAATTTTATGGGCTAACTAAGGCCATTATCACTCACATGATAATAAGCATGGTCACTCGATCCTCACTGTTCAAGGTGCCACCACTATATTATCTTCTGATTTACTCCAAAAGCCTTACCACTTTAGAAACACCCAAGCCTCACCATTCAAGGTGTATCATTCATAATTATCTTGTTATTGCATCACCACAACTCCTCCTAGATTTGTGAATACCTAGTTATTGCATCATCGTAACTCCTTCCAAGATTCACATCTACTTGGTTATTGCATCATCACAACTCCTCCTAGGACTGGGTTGTCTTCTTGAATCAGGTGTTTTCTGTAGCATGGCTCTAGATTCAAGCCCAAGAACATCCTCAACCAAACCCAAAATATATAAAAATCCCCAAAGATAAAAACTCTTTCTCAAAAAGGAAATAAAGCTATAATAAATTCTCACATAACATAATGCTAAAAATATGAACTTGAATATTTCCAACCATAACAATAACATTTAACATTTTTTTCAAAAATAAAAATATAACCCTCATCTAAATAAATATAACATAGTCTAGGAACTATATTCCACCATTATTTTTGATAAGATATATTTCCATTTGACACATAATAATAATTTCAATATCTCATGAAAGAATCTACAACATAATATTTTTTTCTCTATGCACAAGTCTTGAAATGTTATACAAGTATATTGCCATACACCTTTTTTTATAATAAAATTTACTTGGAATCAATATGTTTATTCTCAAACAAATATTTCTTTAACACTACCATTAAAGAGTAATAAATAAAGATCCATATCAACATCTACTCTCTCATGGTCTTCTTTTGGATAACTACTTTCCAAAAAACTTAGAATTGAATTTTTAGGGATTAGGACAACTCTTATATGCATATGCAATCCTACATACACTATGCAAAGAATATACAAGATGCAAGTACATCATACAAGAAAAAACATACAATGGTAATGAGAGAATACCATACTTTCCTTAGTAATAGTTTCCTTATCTACCTGAGCCTCAAGAAAACCATTGCTATTATCAACTAAAAACATCTCTTACAAAATAATATCCAATCCAATGCACTTTTTTTAAAAGAATAAAAGATCCCATAACCCAAATTTTCAACCATCAGTACAAACCTAGTTTACTCCAACTAAAACTTGAAGAATCACTTTTCTAAGAAATCCATTTATTTTTTAATCCTATTATTTCATAGCCTTTCAAAACAAAATTCCAATAAAGAGAACTTTCTTTCTTAATAAATTATTAATGAATAAAACAATTTTAATCAAGTGACCAAAGCAATACTTTAAAGAGTCATTAATTTTTTTTAATGTAACTCTATATTATTTTTCAAAATATTTTGGACACAATTCTTAGAAAGCACAACCAAGAATAAACAATTTAGATAAAACGGTGCAAGCTACCATAACAATCAAAGGATTCCCACAAGCAACAAATTCCACTAAGGAAGCAACAACATAAGAAGGAATGTAAGGGCACTCAAACTAGCATCCAACTCACCAAGTGAAGGTTACCTTAACTACCATCATGTAGCCTAAGGAAAATACTCAGGCATAACACACAACCCGTCTATCAACCACAACCTAGGATGGAAAAAATACCAACTCTCCCTAATAGACATCCTATCAAATACAAAGAAGAAAGGTAAGAGAGTTTAACTAAAAGGTGATGCAATTTATGTAAGGCACCTAAAACATCAAACCACCTCCAAAATAACTTGAGGAAAAGATACAAAACAAAAATTCTACAGTTCTCTACAATAAAATCAAGATAAAAACACCTATGCCACTTCTTGACAAAGGATATGCTTAAGCCATCTGAACAAATTCAATCCATATAGATTGATCTATATAATTAACACCACTATAACGACATTAGCAAAAGAAGACTAGGTATTAAAAATAACATAGACCGCACCTTCCTTAACAAGCAAGATAACTCATCTAGCATCATTATCAAAGAGATCAGGGAACATATTAAAAAAAGCAATACAATAATCAATCATAGGGACATCATAACCAGGTCATCGACCTCATATTGCCCAATTAGACTTTGAGCTCCTCCAAATAAATGCCACAACAAGCTGCCCTCTCTGATATACATCCTCTGATCTCCTTCAGTCTTGACAGTCCTTCTCCAATTGCCTTCCCAAGAACATAAGGAATCGTCTTTCCTCTTGCATGCCCAAGTGTAATGTACGAGAGGTATGTTACAAGATTCTTGCTAATTTTTCCCACTAAAACATTGTTAACGATATTTACCCCTTTCATAGTCCATTTTAATGGAATCAAAGACCATATTAATTAAAGTTCTTTCTTCATAATACAACTTAGTAAAGAATTATTTTTATCTAACTTATAAATATATCATTTTCCTATTAATATCAACAATCTCAATACTAAGGTAATTAAATTAATTACTCACCTAATTAATTTAATCAACATAAATTTTTAATACTAACCATTAACATCAAAATTCAAATGTTCTTAGGTTTTACTTACTCATTAATACCAACTTAATACATTTTAAATCAACAATTCATATGCTTCAAACACAAGCATAAATGCATCTCAAAGCAATCAATAATACACACAACATTATTTTTCCTTAAGTAGGTGGCTTTCAATATAACTAAAATGTTATCACCTACCTACTAAGGATGGCTCTTTTGCTAACAAAATCATCCTTGTCCAATGGTGTATTCAAACAATAAACATATATGAAATGCATCTATATGAAGGGTATTATTTTACCTTTGAGTTTTTGATGAGAATGCTATCCATTATTTCTTTTTTCTCTTGAATTTGGTGGTTGTCCCATATCAATCCACCTATAAGAGTACTTGGTCCTACAACTAGTATTTCCATCAACAGTGCCATATTCCAAAAGTAGTATAATCAAAGTAAAGTGCAACTATCAATACATCTTGATATCATAAAATGATATTATGCATTAGATATCCATACATCAGTACATAAAAAAAATATCAAGATCAAAACCTGCAAAGGAGGGTCATTACATGCTCCCCCCTTGGACTAAACATAGTCCTCTATGTTTCCTAAAACAAACACTTATTTCATTCAAATAAATATGGGAATTGCTTTCTCATTTCCTCAGCATCTTCCCAAGTTGCATAATTTTTAGAATAGTGGTCCCACTTGACCTTACATTAATATAAGGTTCATTTTATCAATTACTTAAAATGAAGCCCTAGAATACTTATTGATCACACCTCAATGGTTGAGGTATTTGCCATATACAATATAGGAACATGAGAAGGATCAATTACATTCTTCCTAATCATGGAGATGTGGAAAGCATCATGGATCATTTATAGTTTGGGTGACAACACGAGCCTATAGGCTACTAAAATTACCTTATCAATGATCTCAATGGGCCCAAAAAAATGAGGATCCAACTTAGTTGACTTGATGGCACTTTTAATGGGTCTTTCCCTCAAAAAACTGTCTGCCACAGAGAATTCTCTTGGTGATCTTTTTAGATCAATATAGCTCTTCTAATGATTGGTTTCTTATTTGAGCCTCTTTTGAATAACTCTGATCACCATCCGATCCTCTAGATTGTTGTATGATAGAGGTGTTTTACACCTTCTTCCATACAAGGACTCAAACTGAGCCATTCCCAAGGATGCATGGTATCCATTATTATATGCAAATTCAACTAAATGCAAAAATTCTTTCCACTTATAATTTTGGTCCATGCATTACATGTGAAGCATGTCTTTAATAACCTGGTTAACCCTCTTTATTTTATCATCTATTTTTGGATGATAAGTAAAACTGATATTCAATTTAGTGTCCACTACATGATGAAGAGCCTACAAAAATTCTAATGTAAACCTGGAATCTCTATCTGTTATGATCACCTCAAGAAAACCATGTAACCTAAATATTTCCTTGGAAAACCTATTTTCCACAACTAGTGCACAATCCTTTATGTTTCTTGGTATAAAACATGTAACTTTAGTCAACTTGTCAAGTACCACAAGTATTGCATCATGTCGCTACCTAGTCTTAGGTAAACCCACAATAAAATCCATAGATATAACCTACCACTTTTGAGTAGGTATATCATGTGGATACAATTTTCCTACTAGATGTTGATGTTCTACCTTAACCTTCTTGTATTCCAAACATCTAGCAATAAAACTTGTGATATTATGTTTTATTCTTGACCAATAAAATATCTTTTTCATGTTTTCTCTCATCTTCACACTTCTTGAATGAGCATAATTGGGAGAACTATGTACCTCTTGCATCATTATTCTCCTTAAATCACCAATTTTGCATATGATAACTTTATCCTTGAAACATAAAGGTCCATCTATTATGTTAAAATCCTTATTTTACTGTAATTTTTTTTAAATTTTAACCTTAATTTTAACAATATTGATCTTGTAGCTACATTTCCTTGAATTTATCCATCAATTCTACATGACTTCAAATTAATGCTGCTATATGCCTTCTCCTACTCAAGGCATCAAATACCTTATTTTATTTTCTTTGACATACTCTATACCAAAGTCATATTTCGTTAGCAACTCTATCCACCTTCTTTGTATTATATTCAACATAGGTTGGGTAAATATATACCTTAGAATCTTGAAGTTGTACCTTTAGCTCTTGCAACTCAATAGGATTCATTCTATAATGTGTCCTTGAAACAGGTTCATTCCCAGGTATTAATTCAATGGTGAAATCAAATTCACATCAAGGTGGTAGGCTCGGGAGATCTTCTATAAATACAACCCTAAATTCATGTAGAATTGGATGTCTCTTAAATATTTTCTCATCCCCATTATCACTTGTATTACCATTTATATTTACTAAATACAACATACCACCTCTTTTGAGTGCCTTCTTTAGATGCATAGTTGATAGCAAATGTGGTCAAAATACCCTTGTCTACTTTGAACTCTTACTCTCTCTTTATCCTTATTAGTATAGTCCATCCATATTTCTTGGAAGTTTATTATAGTTCCATGAATCTTTAACCAATTCATTCCTAGGATAATATCAAAGGCATGTAGCAACACTACATATATATGTCAAATAGTGGATCCATTGAGTAAGGTGATCTCATTCGTAGGTAAACATTGATCCACTGAGTAAGTCTATTCAGATCTAACTTTCCACCCTTGTGCCAAAAATCCAGGTTCTTCTAGCATATCCCCTATAATACTAATGAAAAAAAACTATTTGTAGCTCCACTATCAATTAAAACTTTAACATTATTATTGAACAACTTATCATTCAGTAACATAGGATTTTCTTGCCCATCCAAGTTCTGACTTCCTATGGCTACATAGATTCAATCCAGCTACTCCTTGGCTCTGTTACTCAAAACTAGCCATTGAGGAAATTTATTTGCATAATGAGAACCCCCACAAATAAAAAAACCTATTCTAGGTGTCTGAGATATTTCTTACCTTTTCTCTCCTATTACCTATTTCTAAGTTGATTCATTTTGCTTCTAAGGTTGAGATTGTGAGATATTATTCTTTTGAAAATTCTTCTTATAATTCCCTTGGTTCCTATTATTCTTATTTATAAACTTTGGGTTCCCTTTACTTTTATTATTTTGCTCCTTATCCCATTTCATAAACCCAACACTCTTCCTCTTCCTAAGTTCTTATTTTTCTCCTTCTATTAACCCTTCATAGTTGAATAAAGTCTTCTTGGTTTGTAGATTGATCTCTTCATGTCAATCCAAAACATAGGTCTTTTGAAGGGTTTTGGGCTTGATAAAATTAATAATTATTCTAATATTATGATCCACCCTTAAGATGAAATTATACACCTTCAATTTTTCACTGATATCATAGTCTAGAATATATTTCAAGAGTTCAATGAATCTTTGATAATATACTTCCATAGTCAATTTACCCTACTAGAGAATAGAGAACTCTTAAAAATTATCTATATAAAATTGATCTAATAGGAGTCTCTTATTAAATACCCTAACAAAAATTTCCTATTTAAGGTCCATGGCTTAGATCCCTGTACCTATCCTAAATGTGTTCCACCATTCTAAGGTTGCATCCTAAAGATGAAGGGTTGCCCAAAATTTTTGGGTTTCAGTTGAGTAGTAATTCATAGAAAATAAATTTTCCAGCTCATTCATCTGAGACTCTACTACATCACCCCCTTCTATTCCATTAAATTTATATACCTTAACATTCTTAAGGTTCTTGGAAAGCTCATACTCGACTCAAGATCTACCCTCAGGAATTCCTCTAGCAGGATTCCCTTCCTGCCTACCCTTTGAATCTTTGTTACCAGATTCCTTATTAACTAGGATTTTCAATAATTTTTATTGCTTATCCATCTGATCTTCGAGCAAATTGACTAATAAAGAAATGTTTTCAACCCTCTCATTGGAGTCCATTGTTCTTCTAATTTTTATGTTAGAATCCATTGTTCTTCCAAATTTCTTACAAGAGTCCATTGTTCTTCCATATTTCTTGTTGGAGTCCATTATTCCTCTAGACTTCCTTTAGGGATGCACTGTGACTTATTTCTATGTAATTAACCCCACCTTCTTGGATGATCTTAAAATATGTTCCATATCCTATCCACAAAAAGGAGTTGGGTAAGTTACAATTTCTCCCAAATTGTACTTACAATTAGTTAGTTTCATTTCCCTATGAACTAACTTAGACCATTATCACTCACCTAATTATGATCATGGTCACACTTACCTCAACACAAGGTGTCATTCATAATAAGAAACTATGCTCCCTAGGATTTTGACTCCTTGGTCTAACTAGTCCAAATGATATGCAATACCCATCTTATGCCAGATTAAGTTACCTAGAAGAGTAAGTCTCCCCAAAGTAACACATCAAGTCAAGGCTTATCCTAGGTTATCTCTATGGAAGCTTCTAGTTCTATGACCTAGGCTCTGATACCAACTGTAACAATCCACCAAAATAAACCCAAGAGAGATTTTTTTTCTTTTTTACACAAGCAAAGGTTCACGAAAGAATCCCAAATTTTTTAAGCATTATAAGGTATAACCACATTTTGAGTTCAATATCATTGCATGTACCAAATAATGTAATATATTCCAACACCCCCCGTATTACATTATTTGGTTATTGAAGACTTTAGTCTTTAATATGATCTTCATCCTAGTTTTGAAACTTAAGCTCTTATTTTATGCTTTCTTTATTTTTACTCCTTATCTATATCCTAATAAAGCAAATAAATAACATCTTTATAAAATACTATTTTTGTTGAAAGAGATTTAACTTCATGTTCATCTATAGGTTCTTCCAGTTCTTGAATTTCTTGAATCTCTTGAACTAAGTGTCCTTTTTGTTTTCCTTCTCTATATTATAGTTGAGGATGATTGTATTGATTCTAATAAGTATATGGACACTAAAATTGTTGTTGATGTGAATTATATTAATTTTGATATTATCTTGGTTGAAATGGCCTATTTGATTTTTTTTTTGAATTTACATGGTGGAATCAATAGTTGTCACGAATCCAGGTGGGTTGTCCAACTTTTATGGCCATAAAAGTATTATGTGTTATCCACCCCAGAAGCCACCACATAGTTCTTCATTAATTCCACCCCTATAACCACCATACCACAATCATTTTAAACCTTTTACACCACTGAAAGCACTAGGAAAGGGATAAGTGTTCAGTTCAGCAAAAATGACATATTTGATTGGATTCCAAAATTTGTTTGATTTCCTCGATGTTGATTTCTTGGGTTGACTCTACAATAATTGGTACTATATCCTTTATTTTTGCATACTTGACAAAATCTATTATTCCATCTTGATCCACCCTTTGAGAATGAAGCAACATTTCCTTGTGAATTATCTTTTGAGAATAATGCATTGTTAGTCATTTCATCTTTTACTAAATTTTCCACCTCATATTCTTGTAGGATATTGACTAACTCATAAAATGATATACCTTTACTCAAAATTTGTAAATATGTGACTAGATGCTTGTAGCTATCTGGAAGTGCTCTTAGGATTACTTGAACAAGAAACTTGTCTTCAACACTTTCTCCTAAGGTTAAAATTTTTCTTTTATATTTATTACTTTTATTAGAAACATGTCTATACTTTCACAACTATTAAATTTTATAGAATGCAATTGGGTTTGAATATTCAAGATAGTGGCTTTATTATTTCCTTCAAATATCTTGGCTAAAGTATTCCAAGATTCTATAGAAGTTGTTGCTAAACTAATGTATGGTTGTATATCATCTGTAATTGCAAATATTATTATCATAAGTTTTTTTGCTTCATATTATTCATACTTTTGAATCTATCTAGCATCTTCAGTAGGTTTAGTTTTTTATCCTTTAACAATATCCCAAAGTTTTTCAATTATCAATGTTCACCTCACTGCATTTTTCCATGAAGTGTAGTTAGGTATTTTAAGAAGTTAGGATTCTGAAAGAAAGACTTTATTTGTTGTCATGATGAAACTTATACACTACCTAATATCTCTCTAGTGAATTAATATAATTTTGGTAAAGTACTTAGCTTTCTATGTTTTACTTTAAATTGAATCCCTTTTGTCTCCATAATGTTCAACTTCTAGCCTTCATCTTATTTCTTCCTATTTATGAATAGAAAAGCTAAAGATAATTTTGATGCAATTTCAATTGATAAAATTCTTTATCTTCAAGAACTTTAAGTTGGATTCCTTGTCTCATTAATTTGAGCAAGAGACTAATTCTAATGTAGTTTTCCAACTTTATATCAACTCTATGTTGTGTTTCTTATATATTTCAATTTTCAATAATATAGTTTCTAAATTTCAAGAACCTATGATGGTGATGAATTCCTTATAACTCCCTAATTAGAAATTTAAAAAATAAGGATATTTGCAAATTTAATATTTCAATTTCTATGTAGAAGTTATTATACCTCCAAGTCAAGTTATTTGCAAATATTTCTATGCTTGAATTTCAAATAAAGTAATTCTAAAAGCTTTCAAATTAAATCCTCCTTACTTCAAAAAGTTTTCAAATCATTCAATAAATCATCTAAGGTTATAGTTCATCAATGCAATTCCTTATATATCCATTCACTTTAATAATATCAAGCATAATAGATTATCTAAGCTTAACCTTAGTATTGATATTCCTTATAACTCCTTTACCTTTATGAAAATGCAAATTGATTTGAATATTTTATGTACCTTCTTGAATATGGCATGCTACGTATTCGATATGCTTCTTCTGTGACTTATTTACTCTGTAACTTGCACTCTATTTTAGGCGTTGTCCACTTTTCAAACTTCAATGCAAAATGATGTCTTTATTCACTGCATGTAATGTTCTTTCTTATGTATGGTGCTCTCTAAGAATTTGACTATCCTCATAGTGTTGGTTGGTTTCTATGATCATCAAATGGGATATGCTCTACTCACTTACATTACATTCTTATATCAAGAATATGCTTGTATGACTTGTATTTCATGCAAAGAAGATGTTTCCCTTCCCTTATTATAGTTGGAGTTACCTTCTGCATTGTGACACTTGGCAATGTAACTCTTCACTCCTCTTATGAATATATTATCTTTTCAAGTGGTGGTGCTTCTCTTCTATGTAATGTCTATTTGTCTTCTACGTAATATCTATTTCTCTTCTTCGTAATGCTCCTCTACTCTTCTTTGCTTGATAACACACTGCTTCTCCCCTACACAATATTTTTCCTTTTCTTTCTAATGCTCCTTTACTCTTCTTTTCTAGATAATGCACTGCTTCTCCCCTATGCCTAGAAGCAACTTAATTCTTTACCACAAACGCTCCTTCTTTTCAATTTTTCCGTACTCAAAATATTCTTTCCAATGTTACCACAAATGGTGTTTGGTTTTATCTCAAAGGATCACTAATTTTGGTGTTCTCCACTTATTTGTAATGGTTATTGCTCTTGGCTTTTGTGGATCCTTAATTGTTGGTGCTCAAAATCTACTCTTCAAAGTCTCAAATTTTATTGAGTAACACTTTCTTCTATGGTGCTTAATCGTTCTTTCAATGATATTCTATCTTCATCTCTATCCAAATATAGTGGCTCTTCTCCACTATGGTGGCTCCTCCTCATTGGATATTCTTCTACAACGACTCCTCCTTGAATCTATGATTGGTGGTTTCTTCTTTGGTGACTCCAAGATTCTTATTTGTGCTAAAACCTTTTCCTTTTTGAATAGTATATTGCCTTCAATATTTTCTATAAAATTTTGGCTTATTTATCTTTCAAAATATAGTAAGGAGTTGATCTTTTATTTCTCCTTATATCACATCTAACTTCTCCTTTATTTTTTATAGATTTTAATCCAATGTGAATGCTATCTTCTTCAAATTTGAAGACATAAACTTGAGACATTTCCTTTGCTATTTTAGAAACTCGAATATGGTGCTTTCAAAAACTTAAATAATACTTAGATAAAATGCTTTTAATAACACCAATTTGTAAACCTTATTTGGCCTCCTTCGTTGCTAGCTTTTTTGGTGATTTGATTCACCATTTTTTGTCTTGAATTTGTGAATTTTGCAGCTCTCCTTTCTGCTCTATTTTTGCCTCAAGCGTAACAATTTTTATTTCTAATTGCTGCCCAAATGTTCTGCATTTTAGCTTTTAATTTTCTACCCAAAAATATGATTTTTTTATCTTCAATTTTCCTCCAAATTCATTCGTTCGAACTCTAAAATTTACAGCTATTAGTGTTGCCCTCTTGCTGTCCAAAATTCTATAATTTTGTAGCTTCAAATGCTACCAATTCCTCCTTCACTTTTTTGTCCAAAGCTCTCTCAAATATCCCCTGAATTTCTCCAAATCGTAACCCTCTTTTTCCCTCCTAATGCTGCCCAATTTTGCAGTCCAAATCTCTTAATTTTTTACTCTAAAATTCTAATTTCTTCTTCTTTATATTGATGTCCAAAAATAGCATTCAATTCCTCCAAATTGTTATCTTCTTTTATTGTCAATACTTCCTTCAATTGGTTGTTCAAGGGCACTTCAAAATCTGCCAAATATTCTTCTATTTACAGCTTTATACCTTTTTCAATTTTCTGTCCAATGACCTTTCAACTTCTACCTCGAAAATAAGCAACCTCCTTGTTTGCAAATCAACCTTCAAATTCTTTATGGTTGGAAGGATATTTCTATCCTTCTGTTCCAGAAACTTGCAAGATAAAAGGTATCAGTCTAGCTGATCATGAGAGCACTTGCGTATTTGGAGTCAATAAATATTACTACCGCCGTTCGTCTCTCTGTCCTTTTGTTTTGTTTCCTCTTCGTTTTCGTTCGCCTTCGTCTCCGTTCGTTCGTTTTCGTGCACAGCCGATTAACACAACAGGTCCCGAATTATCCCATTATCTTTCATAGCCAAAACCAAAACCAGGTGGCCTAGCCATTACCATAGCTTCATCTAGGAGCTTAGATCCGCTGGTGCAGTCTGAATCTGAATGCAAACAGAGTGAAAACGCACGCAGTCCAGCCAAACTATCGCCAGTGTCATCAACCAATCAAAATTTGCGTTTAATTTTTCTAAACAGGCAAGCTAAGGTTTTTGCGATTAATATTTTGCTGACGTCATCCGTCGGATTTCTGTTTTGTGGTATTTATCCCACATTCGGGATACAGGGTGCAACTCGCGGTTTAACTAGCCATTGTCACACCTTAAACGGTGTGACCTCCATCACATACTAGTTGCTCCTTCGCGTGGTGTCTTGGCATCTGTTACTCTTGTGGTTCGGTCCATGCGTGGTCAGCTTGGGTGGTTTTGTCATGTCGTCTGGGTGTCTGTTGTCCGATTCACAGTGTTGCGTGTCGCCAGCGTGTCCTGTCAGGTTCGATTTGGTTCGTGTCATGTGGTTCGTAGTGTTGCATGTCGCCAGTGTCTCCTGTCAGGTTTGGTTTGGTTCATGTCGTGTTGTTCGGTTCGTAGTGTTGCGTGTCCTCCCACGTGTCCTATCCATCACATCGCCTTGTGTCCATGCCGTTCAAGGTCTGTCTGTCGTGTTCCTTGCGTCCTCGTCCCTGGTCGTAGTCCTTACGCAGTGTTGTGTCATGTGTTGCTTGGGTTGTATCCATTGAGTCTCGGTCTTATGAGTCGTGTCTAGTGTCCTCAAAGCTCACAACATCAACTTCCATGCCGTAGTTGGAGTGGCAATTAAGGCAGAATCAACACCAAATTTTTTACCAAAAGATAACCAAATTTTGTAGAGCAAGGATTACTAATCCGGAAGGTGTAAGCAGTGCATGAGTAAAAGCTGGACCAAAGGACCTGACGGTCGATTATCAAGCTTGATTCGTGAAAGGATTCTTCTATCCTTCGATTCCAAAAACTTGTAGGGAATAAAATAATTAAACGAATGGAAGACGAATTTAGAAATTCAATAAAATTGTAGAGAACAAATGGAATAAATCAATGGCCACTTAAGGTGGGCACACCCTTGCACAAACGCAGATGAATAAAATAAAAGATATGAGATGATCCTTCAATTAAATTATTATGAACCCATATATAATGAATTTTACACAATTGGATAATATAGCCGACTCTTCATGTTTGGAGTGTAACAATGGTTATCTTCAAAACATTTCAAATATGGTGGCCTCTTCTAGATTATTTCTCGTCCAATATTCTTGTCAAATTCTAACTTCAAATTTGACCTCTTTAGTTGGCCTTTTTTCAAGAATTTGAATATCTTGAGGTCTTCAAAAATCCTTCCAAAATTTGGCAAACTTCTTGCCAAATCCTTCTTCCTTTTGGGATTTTTTTTCAGGTGGCCACAATTGTCCCAAATGCTTCTTAACAAGAAATTCTCCTTCTTCCAATATTTTACCTTGAGCTTTCTTCAAATTTTCTCCAATGTCCACTTCTTCAATTTATTCAATAGCACTTCTCTAGCCTTATTCTTCTTCTTTCTCCTTCCATGTTTTCTTGAGACCTCATTCCTTAGGTCTTAAAATCCTATAGCTCTTCAAATATTTAATAGGACTTTTCCTAGTCCTCCTCTATCTTCAATATTCTATATTCTATCTTCCAAATATAGAAGTTCTTCAATGGGACCTCTTTCTTGGGTCTCCTCCTCAATATTCACTAGAGCTACTTTCTTCTTTCTTCAATCTACAATCTACAGTATTCAATCTTCTATGGGGACCTCCTCCTTGGGTCTTCTCAAATTTCAATCTTCTATGGGATCTCCTTATTGGGTCTCCTCAATACTCAATCTTCATGGGGACATCCTCCTTGGGTCTCCTCAATTTTCAATCTTCTATGGGGATCCCCTTCTTGGGTCTCCGCAATATTCAATCTTCTATGGGGACCTCCTTCTTGTGTCTCCTCAATATTTAATGTCTACTATTTTGCTGCAACTAGAAACTAATCTCCTACAATAAAACTTAATATAAGGTCTAAAATGAGCATGCAATATTAAATATAAGATAATGGTATTATAAAAGTATGTAAAACTCATAAGAAACTTTTGTAACTACTCATAAAATTGCCATTAATGAAATCTCATGAAAATAGTATCTTCATACAAAATGTGGAGATCTCAAATACTCCATGCTCCATACAAGTTCTACATTGTATCTAACTTGTACTCTACTCTACTCTTCCTTGTCCTATGAAATGATAAGATGATCTATCTTATGCTCATACAAAGGCTAAATATAATGGGATGCGACTCTTGGCTTTCCATATTCTTATGACTCTTCACTTTTCTATTCAATGAACTCATGTGCACATGGACTATGATGCACATTTACATTATTGAATAATTTGCACAGTATAATATTACTTATGCATTTATTACATTGCATAAAGTAAATACATAAACCCTAATATAAGACATACTCCTAATCTAAAGATGTACCCAAGGTGGTACATTAGCATATACCAAACAATGTAATATATTCCAACAACAACTTTACCATAATATAGGTATTATCCTTTAAGTCCCATAACACTTAAAGGGGAATGCCATTTCCCTAACCCTAAATAAGTCTATCTATGTAGGATTATTTTGAACTAATTCCTTAGTGCTTAGTTACCATACCTTCATGGGCTAACTAATTTCATTACCACTCACCTGATAATAAGTATGGCCAACCAATCCTCACCATTCAAGGTACCACCACTATACTATCTTGTGATTGAATCCAAAATTCTTACCTCTTTGGAAACACCCAAGACTCATCGTTCAAGGTGTATCATTCATAATTATTTGGTTATTACATTATTGCAACTCCTTCTATATTTTTGAATACTTGGTTATTACATCACCACAAATCCTTCCAGGATTCACATCTACCTAGTTATTGCATCACCACAACGCCTTCCAAGATTCACATCTACCTGGTTATTGCATCACCACAACTCCTTCCAGGATTCACATCTACCTAGTTATTACATCACCACAACTCCTCCCAGGATTGGATTATCTTCTTAACTTAGGTGTTTTTTCTAGTATGGCTCTAGATTCAAGCCCAATAACCTCCTCAACAAAAACCAAAAGATATAAAAATATCCAAATATAACAACTCTCTCTCAAAAATGAAATAAAGCTATAATAACATGCTCAATAACACAATTCTAAAACTAGGAACTTGAATATTTCCAACCATAACAATAGCATTTAACATTTCATTTTTTTCAAAATGAAAGTATAACCATCATATAAATAAATATAACATAATCTAGGAACTATATTCCACCATTATTTTAGATAAGATATACTTTTCATTTGACACATAATAATCATTTCAAGATCTCATAAAAGAATTTACAACATAATAATTTTTGCTCTATGCACAAGTCTTAAAATGTTATACCAGTATATTTCCATACACCTTTTCTTAAAAAAAAATTTATTTGGAATCAATATATTTATTCTCAAGCAACTCTTTCTTTAACAACACCATTATAAAGCAATAAATAAGGATCCTTATCAACATCTACTCTCATGGTATTTTTATGGATAGCTCCTTTTGCATGAACTTAGAATTAAATTTTTAGGGATTAGGATAGCTTTTATATGCATATGCAATCCTACATGCACTATGCAAAGAATATACAAGATGCAAGTACATCATACAAGCAAAACCATACAATGGTAATGAGAGAATCCCATACTTCCCTCAATAATAGTTTTCTTATCTACCCAAGCCTCAGGAAAACCATTACTATTATCAAATAAAAACTTCTCTTAAAAAATAATATCCAATCCAATGCCCTTTTTAAAAAAAAGAATAAAAGATCCCATAACCCAAATTTCCAACCCTTGGCACAAACCTAGTTTACTCTAACTAAAACTTGAAGAATCACTTTGCTAAGAAACCCCTTTATTTTTCAAATAAATGAAACATCATTCCCTATTCTTTCATAGCATTTAAAAATAGAATTCCAACAAAGAGAACTTTTGTTCATAATAAATTATTAATGACTAAAGCCATTTTAATCAAGTGACCAAAGCAATACTTCAAAGAGTCTATTTTTTTTTAATATAACTATATATTATTTTTCAAAATATTTTGGACATAATTCTTTGAAAGCACAACCAAGAATAAACAATTTAGATAAAAATATGCAAGATACTATAATAATCAAAGGCTTCCCCCAAGCAATGAGTGCTACTAAGGAAGCAACAACATAATAAGGAACATAAGGGCGCTCAAACCATCATCCAACTCACCACACAAAGGCTACCTTAACTACCATCACACAACCTAAGAAAAATGCTAAGGCATAACACAAAATATAGGGTAGTTAAAAGGCCAAATCCTCCTAACAGACATCCTCTCAAATGCAAAATAGAAAGGCAACATAGCTTAACTAAAAGATGGTGTAGATTACATAAGATGCCTACAACATTGAACCACCTTTAGAAGAACCTGAGAAAAATATACAAAATAGGTATCCTACAATTACCTATAGTAGAACCGAGATAACAACACTTGCACCTTTTTAGTTACAGTAATATGTTTAAAGTCCTGTCTCTTTTTGTTTATGGATCTAAGCCAGAGGCTATGTCCTTGCCCTATGTCTATAAGAAATTATATCACAAGCTCTAAGGTTGAGGCTGCGACCTCCTTTAAGGCTCTCATTAGTAGAATCCTCAATTGCAGTTCCCTCAGTATGATACAACTTCTAGCGCTGGTTTTGTATTAAGGTTTTGGGATCCTTAAAACCCGGTATGCAAATATAATATAACTATCTTACTTATCAAAAAAATAATCCATCTAAATAAATTTGATCCATAGAATGAACACCACTATAGCAACATTAGCAAAATAAGAGTAGGTATTCAAAAATAACATAGACCATGCCTTCCTTAACAAGCAAGATAACCCACCTAGTAGCGTTATCAAATAGATCAGGGAATATATTCACAAAAGCAATAAAATGATCAATTACATAGACATCATAACTAGGTCACCCACCTATTATTGCCTAGTTAGACTTTGAGCTCCCAGAAATAAATGTCCTAGCAAGATTCCCTTTTCGATCTTCATCCTCTACTATCCTTCAATCTCAATCATGCTTCTCCAATTTTCTTCCCAAGAACATAAGGAAGTGTCTTTCCTCTTGCATTCCCAACTGTAATGTACAAGATCTATATTACATGATTCTTTCTAACGTTGCCCACTAAAACAATGTTAATAAAAATTACCCCTTTCATATTCCACTTTAATGGAATCAAAGATCATATTAATTAAAGTTCTTTCTCCATAATACAACTTAGTAAAGAATTAATTTTATCTAACTTATAAAGATATCATTTTCCTATCAATATCAACAATCCCAATACTAAGGTAATTAAATTAATTACTTACCTAATTAATTTAATCAATTGATTATTAATACTAACCATTAAACATCAAAATTCAAATTTTCTCAGGTATTAATTACTTATTAATATCAACTTAACACATTTTAAATCAACAATTCCCACAAGCATAAATGCATATCAAAGCAATCAATAATACACACAATATTTTTTCGTTAAGTATGTGGCTTTTAAGATAACTAAAAAGTTATTGCCTACATACTAAGGATGCCTCTTTTGCTAACAACAACCTCCTTGCCCAATGGTGTATTCCAAAAACAAACATATATGAAATTAATCTATATGAATAATATTCTTTTACTCTTGAGCTGTCAATGAGAATGTCATCCATCATCTCCCTTTTTCTCTCGACTCTAGTGGTTATCCCATACCAATCCACCCGTGAGAGTACCTAGTCTTGCAACCACAATTTCCATCAGTAGTACCATATTCCAAAAGTAGTATAATAAAAGTATATAGTGCGACTATAAATACATCTTGATATTATAAAATGAGATTATGAATTAGATATCTACACATCAGTACATAAAACAACTATCAAGATCAAGTCCTTCCAAGGAGGGTTATTACAAACTCATTTGTGGTATACTTAGATGGCATGATCATATATACTAAGACATAGGAGGAATATATACAACATGTTCAATAGGTACTTAAAATCTATATGCTAATTTGGAGAAGTGATCATTTGACTTGATGAAGATTCATGTAATTAGAAATCAACCTACCCCAAAGACTTTAATAGAGCTTTGCAAATTTTTGGATCTTGTAAATTTCTATTAAAGATTTGTATTGGGGTTATCATACATTACTTGGAAACTACTCTAAGTGACCAAAGGAGGTGTCGAATTTAAGTTCCACTTGGAAGATACACAATAGAAGGCATTTGAGAGGTTGAAGGACCAATTATGTTCAACTTCTATACTTTTCCTACTTTATTTACATCAAACTTTTAAGATAATCATTGATGTAGTAGAGTATTAATTAGAAGTTATTATTATATGGAATGGACATCCAATTTCCTATCATAGTAAAACATTTAATTAAGTATTTTAAAAATACCCAACATACAAGCTGCAAGTTTACCTTAGTGGTATAGTTCTTGGGTTTCCATTAAGGAGATCCAAGTTCAAACCCCACTCGGTACAAGGGGACTGGGACCCCTCATAAAAACATGTGTAACCAATTAAATAAAACTTGTGTAAACTCATTGAAAAAATATCCAAAATACAAAAAATATCTTTCTACCCTTATCTAAGCATCTAAATAATGGAAGCACTACATATTGGGTAAGAAAACCATCATGCATATAGACCACAAACATTTAGAATTTATTAAGACAAAGTAAGCTAAGGTATTAAATACATCAAAAGTGGGCCATATATATGCAATATTTCATTTTATCATTAGTCATAAGAAAAGAAGTTCTAATTTAGCAACAGATTATTAAAGTTGGCCTCTAATCATAGCACTCAAAACCATTTTTTATTCCTATGAACATGATACTTTCAAATGGTCCATCTTGTATGAAGTAGATTCTGATTTTTCAAATGCATACTAAGATTTTTATATGGGTAAACACATTTCTAATTTTTTATTTATAAGATATCCTCCTATAGCAAATTGGACATATTTGTGTACCATCTAGTGAGCACTTAAATATGATTTGGAAAGTGCACTTCAACAAGTAGTAGTTTACCTTGGGATGGAAAAAACATTGGCAATAATTCAAAATTACTTTTATTGGCCCAAAATGAAGAATGACATCAAGAGCTACATCAAGTCATGCACCCTTGCACTATTGCAAACCAACCAAAAACAAGCAAGGACTTTATACACCCTTTCTAGTGTTAACCATACCATGGGAATTTGTTTCTATGTATTTCCCCTCAATTCTACCCACCTAAGCATGGTAATTATTATGTTTTTGTATAAGTTAATTATATTTCAAAAAATGGCTATCATGATTCCTTATAAGAAATCCATTTCAACTGAGGATACTGGTAAGATTTATTTTAGTTACGAATGGCTCAACTTTGGCTTGCCAAATTCCATTGCATCTAACATGGATAGTAAATTTCTAAGCATATTTTGGTCCAACCTATGGAGCATGATCGACATCAACTTGACCATGTTCATAGCCTTCCATCCTCAAAATTATGGCTAGACAAAAATATGTGAATTGATTCACTGTACATCTTCTTCGAATATATAGTTCTAAGTTTCCACACACATAGGATGAAATCCACCCCTACCTTTAGCATGGGTATAATTAAGCTCTACATAGCTCTAAAAAACACATCATATTTCATTATTTTAGGTTCAAATCCTTGGCACCAACTAATATAGCTCTCCCTATACAATGCATGTAGTACTTGCCTCATGTACAAAACCAAGTAGAAAAGGTAACATGCTTTATGGAATATATTCAATACACCCAACAACGACTCCATGACCTCTTGATAAAGTTAAATTAGAAATACAAGTAATTCCATGACCAACATCAAATCCCACATCAATTCAAGGTTGGAGTAAGGTATAGTTACATCTTCAAAAATAGATACTTGAAAGACCCCATAGAATTATTAGAACTATTTTCTATGGACCATACACCATAACCAATAACATGGAAGAAAATGCCTTTAAACTAAATCTTCCATCTTATCTTGGTTTGGTCCAATTTTCAATGTTGAACTTCTTAGGCCCTATCATCCACCTTTGTTCGATACTTCCAAAGTAAAAGAATGATTGGACATTGAAGAACTGAATCCAATAATTTAGCACCAATAGAGGAGGATTATATTATTGAAACATGGACTGGGACCACTAGAAGGTAGTTCATTCAAATGTATAGTGTTCAAGATAGGACAACTTGGTCACCAAGGGGAATATATCACAAACAATTAGATAAAGAAAAATATTGCACCTAATGTTAATGGTTGACACAATGGAGACCATTGTTTTTTAAGGAAGTATGAATAACTAGGAGTGTGATATTTTTGGGGCATGGATTTATGCTCAAAAATATCCAAATATATATTTTTTTCTAACTGCATTTTTAGGGGTATAACTTTGTGTTGAGATTCTATTTTAATCCATTCAAGAAGAATTGCAAATTTTAGAGAGAGAACAACAATTTTGATAGGAAAATCTATCACAGATAGAGTTGGTGATGAATTTATGGAAAAAACTATGGAGGCCATCAAAAATACAAAATAAAATAGTAGTTTTCTATTTTTAGATTCTAATAGCTAAAATACATCTCTAGCTATGTTGATACATTAGTAGAAGACTAAACACAAAATTATAAGTTATATGTATATAATTTTATTTAATATGCACTTTGTAACTCATTGAAGGTGAATCATGATGCTTCCATATGGGTGACCTTCTAACTCATGAAAGGAAAACCACCATATTTCCATATGGGTGAGCTTCCATGTCGAATACGGTCAATTTCCAACATACCAATTCTTGTATAAATAGACATGTATCTCTAATTGTAAGATTCATGAGTAATGGATGTAATGTTATAGCCTCATATCTATTCTAAGAGATTGCTTGCATTGTACTCAATTTTTTGTGCAGTAAAATTATTATGCTATTTTTCTTATTTATTTTTGTGTTCTAGTTTGTTATATTCTATTATTTTTTGATTGCACTCTTTCACAATATTCCTTGACTTCAAATTATAAGTTTTGGATCAGTGATATTATATTAGATTGTCTTTGACTATATATCCATAAACACAAGATTAGGATATCAAAATTTAAATACCAAACATAAAATCCTCTAATTACCTACCTTGTCATTCCAAATGATCTCAAGTGAAAACCACAATGGACAATGTTGATACAATCCTTTTTTGAGGAGATGTTGAATGAAGGCCCCATGAATCGAAGGAATGAGATGATGGATCAATTTAATCAAATTATTAAAATGATCCTTATTTTAAATTCTACAACCTCCTCTACACAACCTCTCACTAACCTAGCACCATTTAGTGCTTCCACACCTTTTAAGGTGCAAATGAATATAGATATTTCTACTTTTGAAGGAAAATTAATGTTGATGCCCTAGAAAAATTTTCACAACAATTATCTTCATACTTTCCTATAAATAAATTTATTGATAGTGAGAAAATCACTTTTGTACTCTTTAAAGCTTCATTACCTATTCAAAATTAATGGGAATAATAGTGTAATAGGGTTACAAAAGAGAATGAATATGTATAGTTTTCATATGGGATTATTTCATGGAGGTCATCAAGGAAGAATATTATTCCTATGGGAGCCTATGAAGACCAATATATCCAATGGAAAAATTTGTGTCAAGGTAAAGACCTATTTTTTCAAGATTATACTAATGTTTTCCACTCCATGGTAGCAAAACTAAGTATTCAAGATACCAAAATGCATCGAATACTCAAGAACCATAGTGGTATGTAATGATACATTTAGGAGGACATGGACATATTTGAATTCAAGGTATAGGGAGAGGCATATAAACTTACCATAAAATTGGTGTAAAATCACTAAAATAAAAATAAAATAGTAGAAGAAAATAATAAAAAATAGAACACTAAGTACCATTCAAAGAAAGGCAAGAGTAACTCTCCAAAGAATCAGGATAAATGAGGTCAACCCCAAAATTAGAATTAAAAGTAGAAAAAAACTCCCAAGAAAAGAATCCCCTAATGGCCAAGATTGGAAATGCTATGACTATCACAAAAGCAACTGATATTCAAGGGAGGAGTGTTGAGTAATTCATTCATTATTTATTGAGTTGCAAACCCTCTACATCCACTATACCACTATGGTGTTTGTTAGTCTAAGCCCTAAAGTTTCATCATTGTCAAATTTCAATGCTTGAGGATACCATAAGCATCTCCTCTTATATTTGTTTCCTTAATTATTTCTAAACAATGTAGGAAGATGATAACCAAGACAATAAAAATCAATCTATTGATGATAAAGTTGTTATGATACCACATAAATATTTAATATCCATAATAATACTTCAATATTGAATTATTATTAATAGCATGTAAACAATAATAATTAAAATTCAAAGGCCACAAACAATATATAAATATCAAATCCAAAAATAAATTAATGCAATAGCAAATCCATAGCCACTCAAAGAGGGTAAAGTCTTGTATGTGCACTAAGGCAACTTTAATATAATTTATTCGACGATCCAAACTAATAAAATATTCTTCCTATTTATATATGAAATCAATAATAACATAGCCCTAATTCTTAAGGGTTGACTAACTAAATCTATAGCCTGAGATAAAAATAATTAGCTGACATGGCTATACTGGGATCATTACATGGATCCCCCATTCAGAAAGCTTTGTCCTAAAAGCTGGAAAAGACTAGAAATATTCTTAGGCTTTCATGTAGCATATTCTTCTAGAAGGTCCTACCACTTTATGAGAAACTCTAAAATTTATCGAGATCAAATATGATGAACTTTGGACTAAATACTACCTCAGGTTGAAGAGCAACTCAACCTTCATTAAGTTATGGAAGCTTTGTCTATGACTGTACCTTTTGGCCAATAACCTATTTGAGATAGGATACATGAAAAATTGGATGGATGTAGGAATATGGTGGAAGCTCCAATTGGTATTCTAGTTTACTAATACAACCAACCACCTTGTAGGGACCATAAAATTGAGGAGCCAACTTCTGACTAGACTTAATATTTAAGTATAATTGCTTGTAAGGTTGTAGGTGTAAAAAGACCATATATCCTATATTTAATTGTCATTTAGAATGGTGTGAATCCTATTATTACTTCATATGATTCTGGGTGTGGGTAAAATTATCCTTAAAGAGCTTAAGCATTATTCATAATTTTTGTAATAAATCATCTACTTGGGCAACTTTGGAAGATTTTTGAATATAGTCTATGATTGTTAGAGGTTTTTGACTATACAATGTTTCAAATGGGGATATCTCAAGGAAAAATAGTAAAAAGTATTGTACCACCATTATTCTAACAAAATCCATTGGGCCCGGTGATACTGCTTGTCTTGAGCAAAACAACAAAGGTAAGTACTCACATTTATTAATAATATCTATTTGACAATAAAACTGAGGATGGTCTAAGGACATGCTCAACCTAGTACCACTAAGATGAAATAATTCCTTCTAAAATTTTCCAGTGAAGATATTATCACAAATCACAATGGTTTTGGGTATACCATGTAACTTAAAAATATAATCAAGAAATATCTTGGCCACCTTAATTTACAACTAGGTATGTTGTAATGCACATAAATGAGTAGACTTGAAAAGGTGATCTACTACCACAAAGATCACTATTTTTCCTTTTGATTTGGGAAGGCCCTTAATTAAATACATGGATATGTGCTCCCATTAGTGGTAGGGGATAGGCAAGGTTGCAACAATCCAAAAAAATTAATAGTTTCCCTTTGTTACATTGACATACATCACACTCATCCACAAATGTCTTGATATCTAATTTTAATCCTTTTCAAGAAAATGATTGCTTCACCCTCTAGTATATTTTCAATAATTTTAGGTGCCTTTCCAAAGGAGATGCATGTAATTATTGGAGAACCTTTGAATTAATAGTCGAATATTGAGGAAGATAAATGCAATATTTTTTGTGAAGCACTCCATCAAAGTATGAGAAGCAATAATGTAACGATGATTCTATTTTCATATACTAAATGATATGAGCAGACTATGAATTAGAAAGCCAATCTTCTCAAAGTTAAGAAAGCCATTATGGACAAGGATCAAAGATGGTGTTGATAGCCACATCACTCATATTTGTGATATAAATCATTATGCACCACAATTTATTTATCTTTCTTAAATTCAATGACAAAATCATAACACAATATTTTGGTCATCCATTTATTTTATTCAAGACATGAGAAACATTATTCTAAGAAATGCTTCAGGCTACTATGGTTAGTCTTAATGATGAAACAACTACTCAACAAATAATGCCTCCATTTCTCTATGGCATGTAAAATAGCTATAATTTCCTTTTCATAAGTGGACCATCCCAAATTCCTTTCCAAAGGTTGCTTAATTTCAAAGGCTAATGGGTGACCATATTGCAATAAAATATCTCCAATACCTATGCCAGAAGCATCACACTCAATGATAAAAGGCTTGCTAAAATTAGAAGTGGCAAAAATTGGAGTGGAACAAAACTTATTTGAGGGATTGGAAGGTTTGAGAAGTATCTTTAGTCCAAACAAAATCATCCTTTTTTAAGAGGTCAATGAAATATTTGGCAATATTGTCATAGTTGTGGATAATTTTTCCATAATAACTTGAGTTCTAGAAATCCATGAATTGTTTTAAGGGATTTGGGCAAGGGCCAATATTTAATAGCTTTGATTTTATTAGGATCTACCTTGACTCCTTTATGAGATACTATATGTCACAAATATTCCACCTCTTGGACCCCAAAGGCCCATTTGGATCTTTTAACAAAGAGTTTTTCCTTTTGTAATTAATGAAGGACTTTGTCACTAAGAACTAGATGATCCTATCAAAATTTGTTATAAATTAAAATATCATCAAAGAAAAATAGGATAAACTTACAGAGAAAAGAACAAAATATATGGTTCATGAGGCTTTGAAAGTACAAGGAGCATTAGCGAGTCTAAAAGGTATGACTAGGAACTCATAATGACCCTCATGTGTATGGAAATTAATCTTTAGGATATCCTCTTATCTACCCCTGATTTGGTAAGAACTTGTAACAACCCAAGTCTCCTCACCTAGTTTTCAAAAACACAATTTCAAAATTTTGACTTATTCAAACACAAATATCATACATTGAAGTATGCACACCCATATTGTATTAGTACTTAAGCATAGATATCCACACTCCAAGATCTATTACCGTTGCAGAACGTATATTGAGGCATATGTACAAAATTTAAATGGTTTACTTGGATCTTGAATCTGAAGGATAGTTGCAGTTGTTAATTTTCCCTTAAGGATTCTAAATGCTTCCTCACACTGAGCAGTCCATTTAAATACTTTTTTATTTCTTTGCAGATTGGTGATCGAAAAGGTAATATTTGAAAATCCCTTTACAAATAGTCGATAATATCTGACCATTCCCATGAAAATTCTTACTTAAATAACATTAGTGGGAGCATGTCAGTATACTATGGCTTCTATATTTTTTGGATCAACAACTACCCCATCATATGAGATAATATGCCCCAAGTACTGAACTTGTGGAGTATAAAATTCACACTTAGACAATTTTCCATGCAATTGGTTTCTCCTGAGAATTCCTAGAACTATTCTCATATGTTGGTCATGTTCCTCATTAATTCAAGAATAGATCAAAATATCATCCAAAAATATCGATACAAACTAATCTAACTACTGCCTAAATACACTGTTCATTAAGTTCATGAAAGCAGCTAGAGCATTTGTTAATTTGAAAGGTAGCACTATGAATTCATAATACCCATATCAAGTTCTAAAAGGAGTTTTGAAAGTATCTTCTTCACTGATTCTCAATTGGCAGTATCCTGACCTAAGGTCAATTTTTGAAAAGATAGTCATCCCCCTTAGTTGATCAAATAGATCATCTATCCTTGGTAAAGAATACTTATTTTTCACTGTCATTTTATTGAGCATTATGTAATCAATAAAAAGTCTCAAAGATCCATCCTTATTTTTTACAAATAAAATTAGTGCTCCACACGGTGAGACACTAGGCTTAATGTACCCTTTTTATAATAGGCTACAGGCGATGATCCTAGTAAAAGCTTAATGGAAAAGTCAAATTCTCTTTTTGGAGGAAATCTAGGGAGGTCTTTAGGGAAAACATATCTAAACTCATTCAATATAGGATATTGTTGAAATAGAGCAGAGCTAGATTCTATTTCTTCCTTCTTGTTTAGTTTGACTACATATAGTCTACATCCTTTTCTTAAAGCTCTTTTGACTTGCATTACAATCATCAGGTGGGGTTCAAAAGATACTCTACTATAATAAACATGGATTTGTTGATTGGAATCATCTGTGAAGTCTACCCATATCTCTTCAAAATTTAGCAGGGCTTTGTGGGCTTTTAGCCAATCCACTCCTAGAACAACATCAAAGGCATGTAAGGGTGCTACATACAGGTGCTAATTAGTATTTCCTTGGGGTATATTTATTTGAGGGTCAAAAAAATATTGGTTGACCATATAGGTCTGTCCTGAACCATACTCAACTTGCCACCCATTTAACATTATACCAGGTCTTACTGGTATGTCTCTTAATATACTAGAAGATATAAAACTATCTGTTGTTATCTATCAAAATATGAACATATTTCTTGCCTAGTTTTCCTTTTATGAGAAATGGAGTAGCTTACCCTAAAATATTAGATTTACCTATGGTAGCATAGATTCTATGTGGGGTCTCTTTTATTGGATTTATCTTATCGTATCTCTATGGATATTGATTCACATAATTATTTAGGGCTCCACACACAAAGCATACATTTGGTCCCTTATTATTTTGCTTGTCTCCTTCTCTGTTCTAGTTGGTATTCTTTCCTTTTTCTTGGTAAGTAGTTCTTTGCATGGTTCTCTCTTGAAAATTTCTTCTATTCAACTGACCCTTATTCCCCTAAAATTTTCCTTTGTTTCTATTATCTCCTCTGTAATGACCACCATATCTATATTTCTTATACTGATATTTACCCTTAACTGGCTTTGGGTATTTTATTTTCTTAAATTCTTCCTTTTCAAATTTTTGGTAGTATACCTTTTTATTTTTTTGGCTCACCTCTTCATAGCGAGCCACATCAAAGGTTGTTGTCAAGTATTTAGGCTTACCATGACCAAAAAGGATTCCTATTATTGAATGTAATACTATTACAAATTTGTGGGCTTTGAACTCCTCTCACTTATCATATTTAGGAGAATATTTCAAGTGTAATGAAGCTTTCATAGTATTCAATTCCTAACAAGTTCTCTTGGTGCAAATTAATTAATTCAATGTATTTCTCAATGTATAATTATGGTGTAAGGAATCAATATTTAAATTATCTATCAAATACATCCCAAGGGATGCCAACAACTTCCTTCTAATTGGTTTTCTTATAGGTGGTCCACCAATCCCTGGCCAGACCTGTCAAATGAGCCACTGCCCATGTGGTTTTGGACTCTGCATAAAGGGGTTGAATTGATAAATACCCTTCTGCTTCACTCAACTAATTAAAAATTGCTTCACCATCACATTTACCATAAAACTTAGAAATATCTAACTTATTAATCTATTTTTACAATTCTATGCTGACCTTCCTCCTCGAAGATCCTTCAAGAAATTCATTTATCTTTTTTGACTCCTTATTTTTAGTCAGCTTATCAATTACTTTCTATTTGTGTGTGATAATTTCCTATTGTTGAGCCATATGTGGTCTTTGCTGATACATGTGCTCACTCATTTGAGCCCTTTGGATCTCCATTTTCCCCTTTTTTGATTCAGTTGTTCTTGCATTAACTGAATTATTTTTGACATATTCTCATCATTTTGAGAAGCCCTTGTTGTTACTAGCTCCTTATATTTTATTAAAACATGTCGAGGTACTTCGAATATTTGTACTCACTCTAACTCCCTCGCAAACCATCTTAGTCCCTTCTTTGGTACTTCTACAACCTCCTCTTGCAAATTAGCACTTGCTCTTCTTGAGGTCCCCGCCAGACCTAGTGATAAAATATCTATGTTATAATAGCAAATCACATTTATAACCTAGGGTTTTTGCAACCTAGGCTCTGATACCAACTATAACAACCCAAGTCTCCTCAACTAGTTGTCAAAAACACAATTTCAAAATTTTGACTCATTCAAACACAAATGTCATACATTGAAGTAAGAACACCCATCTTGTATTAGTACTTAGGCATAGATATCCACACTCCAAGATCTATTACTGCTACAAATAGTATCTTGAGTGCTTGAGAATGACCAACCTCTCACAAATAACTACCATTTATGAGATCTATTTAATCCTACTAGAGTCTTTGGGTTCTTGACAAAGGGGTTGCCCTTCTAGGGCCCATATCATTTGGAAAGGTGGACGTATTATTCTCCCTGTCTCATAGCATGGAGGACTAGATCTATGATCCTATTCTTGTCCTAAGGGTCTACATAGCATGGAGGACTAGATCTATGATCCATATCACAATAGTTGCCACTACGAACTATCGGAGATGGGTGGTTGGCATCCTTCTCGATGTCATCAAGAAATTCATACCATCCTCGATGGTTTTATAGAATATATGTTTTTATCATCCTTTTTGATGAGTCTTAGTATTAATCTCAGCCAAAATTAAACTCCATGGTAAACTAAGAATGCTAATGAAGCCATCAATTTAAACAAAAGCAAGATTATGTCTGATTTCAAACTAATATTTACTGTATCCACTCCTTATTTGATTTAAATTTTAGAAAGCAATAAGAAAGATTATTAAATATTCCCATGTTATACTTCTTAAATCATTAATAAATTATCATAATAAAATAAGAATCTAATTAATTTTACTTTGGAATAAAACAAATTCAATTAATTCCAAAGACCAATACTTATTCTAACATTTTCAAAAGGAATAATGTATATAAAATTTATAATTTTATGCTCTTATGCAGCACTGGGGTAATGACCCATGTACGATCAGTTGAATACCTTCTACATAGCCTTCTCGATCTCGCAAAGTTTTCAAATTGTGCTCTCATAAACGACTTTCCTTTCGATCTACCAAAATACATTGGTCTCAATCATCTCCTGTTTGCCAAACCCAAGGTAGCATTGGAAATAATACATCCCATCATGGCAATGGTTGGGAGTTTTTCTAGGTGGAGCTAGACTTAATTGTTGGTTGGGGAGATCCCATTCCCACATGCCTAGTCGCTCCAGCTAATGTGGTGGGTTGGGGTGTATCTGATGGCATTGATGGATTTGATATAGTTTATAATGTTTGCACACCTAGGAAGGATGGGTGGCTCATTTCCATTCCTTCTAATACCAGTTGACAACATATGGAGGATGAGGGGCATTCACCTCATGAGCATACCCCCCATGATTAACATGATTTAATGCATGCTTTTTGGTGATGTGGTTGGTTATGGGTTTAACCATGTTTTTGTTGTTTTGATTAAATGCTTTCAAAATTAAAATTTAGGCCTTTACATTCAAAATAAAAAAATAATCACATTTCACATTCAAATGTTATTATATATTCCATATTCAAAGATAAACACCTTATATAGTTTAGAACTTTAACCTTATTCTTTTTTTTTTGGTAGATAAGATACAATAGCATTAATATCAGGTTTTAAAGGTTGACCCAAAACCTTTTACAAAAATTAGCCTAGTGTTGTTGATGAACATGTCCTTACTAATGATCCTATATATGTATAATCTACATGCCGCCAAAGCCATTACATCCGGTAAGGCACATAGCCTGTTATCAAAAAGAAAATTCCCATACAAAATTTTGGGTATACCCCGAGAAAACACACCTACATCATAATTACAAAAAAAGAAACAAAAATAGATCCCTTCCTTGAAATAGTGGAGAAACAAAAAGATGCATACACGCATAGCAAAGTACTGAAAAAAACTCCCACAAGTTCTGTATTGACAGTTACTCTTAATAATTATTTGGTAATTGCTTTCTTCCATATATGACATGCTTTGGGACCACATCCTGTCTTGGCCAATCAGCCTTGGAGAAGTGAACCTGCTGGCTAGATTTATGGCGGTGGCTATCTGGTGGTCCACGTGGCTTTGGTTTAAAGTCTTATATTGTCGTTTCTCTCCTGCCCTGTGATTATCAACCAACATCAAATTACTAAGATGACTAGAAGCCATGTTATCTGACATGTAACTATCCCCATTAGTCTTTGTGGTATTTCCAAGCAGCATCCACCAAGACTGACAGCTCGAATAATTTTTATTGTGAGTCCATTTCAAAAAAGATACAGGAATACTCATAGACTTCAAACTTATAGTGCCTTCCCTATTGGTAAATTTGACTATCATTCTTGGCATTCTTGTTGAATAAGCTCCTCTACTTCGCTCAGGACACCGTGTTCCCATTTGAAAAGTTCATCACCATCGACACCCAAATTGGCCAGCTTATCAGCAACTTTGTTAGCTTCCTATAAGACATGTTGGGCTTTTCTATCCTGTCTTCCCTGGAAAAGGATCCTAGCCTCTTCAACAATTGTTTTAATCCTCTAAGAAGGTGTTTTCCAATTATTGAGGAGATTTATAACATGCATAGAGTCTCCTTCTATGATAAAATTGCCTTCTAAGTCTTGAGTCATTTGAAGGCCTCTCCACATAGCTCTAGCTTCAGTTTTGTTGTTTGTCCTTGTTTCCAAATATTTGTAAAATTCAAGCATCATATTCCCATTATGATCTTGCACAATGCTGCCAATGCCTGCTCTACCAGGATTTTCCTTAGCCTCTCCATCAAAATTAAGCTTAAACCAATCCATAGGAGGTGGGGACCACTTAACATTGGCTATGGGGTTGACTACCCTAGGAACAGACTCATCTAACAAGGTTAAGCTTAAATATTGAGCAAATGTGGTCTCCTGTAGATGAGGTTTACAGGTATAAAAAAGGATAAGGTTCAAATTCTCATTGGCAAAGGATAGGATCCTGACAATGATAGTTTGATGATCATAGATAGACTCATTAAAGACTCTATGGTTCCTTTCTAACCACACCTGCAAAAGATAGTGATTGAGACAAATTTTCCACATGTATCTAAGTCTTTGGATTGAAAAGGGGTAAGGCCACTAGACAAACAAATCAAGTACGATGGCTGGTTTAACCCAAGAAATATTGAAGGCTTGAAAAACCCCACTTAGGACAGTCAAGGAAAAGGGCACTCAAGAAAAATGTGATAAATGGTCTCCCAATTAGCCCTACACAGAAAACAATGATTAGTGATACAAATACCTTTACACTTCATATTATCAATGGTTAGAATTCTTCCTTGGATAACCAACCATGAAAAGACTATAATTTTTGGAATTAAATTTTTTATCCAAACTAAGTCCTTTTGGAGGACAAAATCCTCGTCATCAAGTAGAAGCTTGTAAGTTGATTTAATAGTGAACTGCCCATTTTCCGTAGGATCCTAGGTCACTTGATCTTCCTTGGATCTCATGGGGATAAAATGTTTCCCGATAATGTTACAAAGATCATTTGATTTTAGTTGAAATCCTTGAATCCTTATTTGTTTCCACTTCATTCTACCTCTGTCCTCAACCATATAATCAAAGAATTTTTTGCCAATGAGTTATTCTATGATATCTCTGATTTGGTCTAAGTTAGGATATTGCATCAGTGGTTCATCCTTAGCCCACCTATCATTCCAGCAATTTATCGTCTCACCATTGCCTAAAACCCATCTTAAACCTTTTTTGATGATTTCCTTACAATTGAGAATTGCTTTCCAAAAAGCAGAACCTCTGATTGGAACTGAGTCACTTAGAAATTCCATATTTTGAAGATACTTTTGTTTGATGATAGTTGTCCATTCATTTTCTTCACCAGAAATGAGGCACCACACCTACTTAGCTAGTAAATCTAAATTTATATGAGCAATTCTCCTTAGACCTAAGCCTCAATTTTCCTTGGGTCTGCACACTTTGGTCCATCCTATAAGGTGTATACTTTTTTCTCCTCTGATCCAATCCATAAAAATTCTTTTTGGAGTTTCTCAATTTTTTGGAAAACCTTCATAGGGGCTTTGAAAATGGAGAGGAAATAGACTGAAATGCTTTGAAGAGAGGCCTTAGTGAGGGTCAACTTTCTTACTTGAGAAATAAGATGACCTTTCCATCCAACAAGTTTTTTTTTTTAATTCTTTCAATAACCCTGCCCCACATTGAATCTCTTGGAGAACCAATGAAAATAGGGAGACCAAGATACGAAGTGGGGAGGTTTGCTATATCACAACTTAAAATTTTTGCAATCCTTCCTTGCCTCTGAATGGGGTTGTTCAAGAAATATAACTTGCTTTTACTAAAATTAACTTTCTAACTAGCAACGTCCTCGTAGAGTTGCAAGATGTATTTAATTATTTTGGCCTCAACCACCGACGCCTTAGTCAATAGAAGGGTATCATCGATGAATTGTTGGTGAGAAACAACCCTAGTGAGAGATGTTGATTTGATTCCTAATATTAGCCTTGAACTGCAAGCATTTTTTATGGTTTTGCCTAAAGCTTCTACCACAATGATGAATAACATGGGGTTGATAGGGTCCCCTACCGAATTCCTCTATGACTTTAAAAGTAACCAGCAGTTGTTCCATTAACCAAAATCGAGAACCATGCTTTAGAAATGCATTCTTTGATCAAATTAACCCATTGGTGGTGAAAACCAAACTTAAGGAGGACAACAATCATAAAGTCTCAATTTAGCTTGTCAAATGCTTTGTTCATATCAAGCTTGAGGGCAAAAACAGACCTGTTAGTCTTATGAGTAGAGTGCAGAGCTTCATGAACAGTGATAACTCCATCCAATATTGACCTGAATTCTGATTTTCACAAGTTTCTAGGTTGTCTCAACAAAAGTCTCTTCATAGTGTTAAATTTTCTTTAATGTTCACACTTCCCAATGATTGTGAATTTTTAAAATAAAACCTTTTTTTTAAACCTAACAAGGCTTTAGTTTATCGTAAGACTCCATTGCTCAATAATAATCTATGATTCTCCTCTTGGAGAAGAGGAAGACCAGATATATGAAAATTTATATCCAAATCCTTTTGCCAGAAGCTAAGTCATTATTTTAAGTTTAACAAAGCTTTCACAACATATGCGTTCAATTATTCAACCCTTCAAAATCATAACAGAGAAGAAATTGACTTTCTTTTCAAGTTTTAATAAGATGAGTCATTACGTATAAACAAAATTCAAACTCCAAAAAGTTTGTTTATCAAGCTCTTTCACAATATGAACTTGGAAGTTAACTACAAAGTGAATGATTGGTATTGTTGACTTACCAAAGAATGAGACCAAATTGTTCATTCTCTCTTTAACTAAGGTTATATTTTATTTTTAAAAGGAGATTAAAACATATAGAAAAACAAAACAAAGTTATATACTTATTTAATCCTCTTAATGAATCTTTCAATGAAATCAATATCAAAAACTAAATCAAGACCAGAGGCAAAATATTCATCTAAATTCTTAAAAAAACTTGGATTAAATTATGTTGTATCCACTATTTTTCATCCGGGTCTGTCATGCCTCTTAAAAACTCACGAAGAAGAGATAATGGGCTTTATATAACAATTCGGCATTAATATATAGTGTAACCAGCAGGTTAAAAAGACTTTATAAATCATTTTTACACTGTATCTAGGGCTATTTGGAATTCAAAACAACAAATAAAAATGCTGTCGTACTATAGACATCGGCTCTCTAGATTTTCACAGAGCATACTCAATGAAATAAACTAAAATTGATGGCATATGCACTAAAATACCAATGAGGTTTGATAGACTTGTAACCATGTTCTCAAGAAATACATTAATAGATTTTTTTCATTTTATCATATCCTTGATAGTTCTGAAATAACACAAGAATATGGTTGACTCATATCTTCAGGTCATCAAAGAAAAATAATTGTAAAATACTTTCAAGCTTCTCCTCAAAATTTCTTCTTTGCAAAGAGAGACTCCTCGCGAATCCGACGGTGAACATTTACACGACAAAGGATAAGACAAATAGCTTTTAAGGGATCATCACATTTTCCCACGATATGCAACTACTTGTTCACACTATTTTTTATAATGTAGGGAAAAACACAGCAAGCAATCTGACCACAGACTTATATATATATATATATTTATTTATTTATAAATTAACTCATTCCCCAAATAGATATGTTTGAGAATGTTTTTATAAGAGAAATTAATTTGTATACAATCTGATTTATTTTCAATTCTTTTAAAATTATAATCAATATTCTCTTAATCTCCATTCCAAGGGAGTTAAAGCTACCATTTTATTTCTATGTTTTCAATTCTATAAACACACAACCAATCAAAATTTTGGAGACCATTATCAACACACGTATATATATGCAGTACACCAAAGGCAAACATTAAACGAATAGTATAATCACACTTTAGAAACTAAATTTCAGAATCAGATCGAACCTCTTAACCGATGAAGAAAACTTTGTATGCCTTCGTCGACAGAAAAGAGCTCTCAATAATCTGTAGTGCCAAATAATAATCATCTTTCATCAAACTTCCTTCTCATTTTAAAGGAGATGATGATTTGGCAAATTGAGGACACATAAACAAACCATGCATAAATGTATTTCACTATTTAATCTATAAGCAAAGGCTTTATCATATGTAAATATATTTTAAAAAGTAAATCAGATATGGGGAAGTTTATCATGTATAATTATATATATTTATTATTTATTTATTCTTATATTTTAAAATTAAGATGTTTTTACATTTGTTTCGTTATGAGCATTTTCATATATATATTTTTATGTTATTATTTTATTTCCAATTTGAATATAAATATACACATAAATTTATATTTATTATTATTATTATTATTATTATTATATATATTTGGTTATTGTGAGAAACCCTATGACTAATGTACAGGGCTGAGTAGTCTCCTCCCAACCATGACCTCTCGTAAATCCGAGAGTTATACTTATCAATAGGAAATTTAATACAAAGCCACCACACACCCACCCCCTCACACTCGTCCATGCCACAATTTGAACCTTGGACCTCCCGATATTATTACATATTTTTTAATATTATATATATATATATATATTATTTTTTATTACTACAAAAAATACAAAACAATTACGAGAAAAATAATGACTACATGTAAATCAAATGCTCCTATATGAAATGTGCAAGAATGGAGGTAAACAATGCAAATCTATTGCAAGCATTATATGCAACGACACATATAACATGCACCTATAAGGGTTTAGCTCTGCAAGATTCCATGTACTCGTAATTGTGGTGCTATAAAGCACTTGCATCATATCCCTACTTACCAGAGCATCAAACCTTATCCTTTTGATAGTGGTTGAGTGTCAGATACATTGTTTTGCCAAACATGTATGCTTCAATTCTTTCACTCACAGAATATCAGTAGTACCTTGTTCTAAAAAAAAAAAAATTGGAAGACAGATAAGGTAATTGTGGGGATGTGACAAAACCAAAATATATTTTAGTAAAGTATCGAGCACCATGCAATTCATCCAAAAAATCATCTATAACAGGGATATGAAACTTATATTTGATAGTGATCTTGTTAAGAGGACAAAAATTAGGATAGGATACATGTGCCATGAGTTATCATTACATCGTACCATCGCCATCAAATAGGAATATGAATTAATGATTGGATGAATGATTCCATGCTCTACCATTTCTCATACCAGCTTCTCAATTTTTAACTTTTGGGGTTGGGGATAGTGATAAGAATGCACATTAGGAGGTTGAATTCCTAGAATTATATGGATGACATGATCATGTGTGTGCTTAGGAGGTAGACTCCTTGGATCACTAAACACCTTTTCATATGATCCACAATACTTTGGAGATCCAAAAAAAGAGCTAGAAGAGATGGATCCAAGGATTGAACCTCCATGCAATTGACTTGGGCAAAGAATCCAAGACCACCCTTCCTCAATATCTTTTCCATACAATGGAAACTAACTACCTTGGAGGGAAGGGATTGAATTCATTGGATATAGATGAATCTTACATTATGTATCCATTTGATATATATTTTTTATAGATTAATATTAACATCATCGAACTGAGATAGTCATTGTGCTCCCAAGATAACATTTGAACTTTCCAAGTTCATAGCAAAGAGATTTTCCATCCAATTATAATCTCTTGTTTGGATGTTAAATTTTTCATTCAACCTATACACTACCCCCATCTTAAATTAATGCTTGAAATTTATCTTGATTTAAATTACTGATATACAAGCCCAAGGATTGTGTTCTCTTACTATCTATAAAGTTATATGTGCTACCCGAATCAATCAACACATTGGCATATTATCATTTGATAAATCCTTGTATCTTTATAGTATGGTAATATTGGATACCCATATGTGCATGAGTAGAAGGATCCACAATATCATTATCTTATTCTAATTTATCCACTTCTATTGGTTGTCCTAGTTCTACCGATTGCTCATGTTGTAATGAATGTTCATCTTCAAAAATTGTTGTCTAAATATTCCAAGAGAAAGTTACAATGTTCTTCATAGGCCTAATCTTGGGGATGGTGTGGATGACATTTGAATCAAAAAATATTGTAGAATACTCAAATTTGTAGCAAGGATGACGAGAATTGAAATCATGTCTATATAGCGAACTAAATTCTTGGAGCTTTTGTTCTACTGTTAGAGTTATACATTTTACATCATCAAGAGTATAAGGATCATGCATGTCGGCTTCCTTCCAAATTTTATCCTTAAGACCATAGTGAAAGCTAGATACCACCACTGCTAGACTGAATTTTTGGGTATAAGTGAGGAGACTTGTAAACTTTGAGCAATAGTCTTCCACTATTATCATTTGATTAGTTTACATATGATGTGGAAGATACTTGGTTAAAACATTGAAGAAATTATTCCTTGAAGTCATGCCATAAAAAATGTCTATCTTTTTTATAAATCTACCATAACAACCATTGATAAGCTTGGGTACTCAATTTAGAAGTTGCTACTGCAACACAATTTGTTTTTGAAATATGGTGTAAACATATAAGGCCTTCCATTTTGGCCAACCATACTCAAGGGTTGAAACATTCAAATATGAAAATGTTGATGTGAGGAACCTTAACATCATGAGGCCATTCCAATAAATTGGAAGAATTGCCTATTGAGGAGTCTATATTAGCGACAAAGCCTAGGTCATAAGAGCCAAAACCGGAGCATCAAACCATTCCAATAAAATATATGCAATATTTCATTTGATCATTAGTCATAAGAAAAGAAGTTCTAATTTAGCAAAAAATTATTAAAGTTGGCCTCTAATCATAGCACTCAAAACCATTTTTTATTCCTATGAACATGATACTTTCAAATGGTCCATCTTGTATGAAGTAGATTCTGATTTTTCAAATGCATACTGAGATTTTTATATGGGTAAACACATTTCTAATTTTTTATTTATAAGATATCCTCCTATAGCACATTGGACATATTTGTGTACCATCTATTGAACACTTAAATATGAATTGGAAAGTGCACTTCAACAAGTAGTAGTTTACCTTGGGATGGAAAAAACATTGGCAATACTTCAAAATTACTTTCATTGGACCAAAATGAAGAATGATATCAAGAGCTACATCAAGTCATGCACCCTTGCACTATTGCAAACCAACCAACAACAAGCAAGGACTTTATACACCCTTTCTAGTGTTAACCATACCATGGGAATTTGTTTCTATGTATTTCCCCTCAATTTTACCCACCTAAGCATGGTAATTATTATGTTTTTGTAGTAGTTAATTATATTTCAAAAAATGGCTATCATGATTCCCATTAACAAATCCATTATAATTGAGGATACTGGTAAGATTTATTTTAGTTATGAATGGCTCAACTTTCGCTTGCCAAATTCCATTGCATCTAACATGGATAGTAAATTTATAAGCATATTTTGGTCCAACCTATGGAGCATGATCAACATCAACTTGACCATGTTCATAGCCTTCCATCCTCAAAATTATGGCTAGACAAAAATATGTGAATTGATTCACTGTACATCTTCTTCGAATATATAGTTCTAATTTTCCACACACATAGGATGAAATCCACCCCTACCTTTAGCATGGGTATAATAAAGCTCTACATAGCTCTAAAAAACACATCATATTTCATTATTTTAGGTTCCAACCCTTGGCACCAACTAATATAGCTCTCCCTATGCAATGCATGTAGTACTTGCCTCATGTACAAAACCAAGTAGAAAAGGTAACATGCTTTATGGAATAAATTCAATACATCCAACAACGACTCCATGACCTCTTGAAAAAGTTAAAGTAGAAATACAAGTAATTCCATGACCAACATCAAATCCCACATCAATTCAAGGTTGGAGTAAGGTATAGTTACATCTTCAAAAATAGATACTTGAAAGACCCCATAGAATTATTAGAACTATTTTCTATGGACCATACACCATAACCAAGAACGTGGAAGAAAATGCCTTTAAACTAAATCTTCCATCTTATCTTGGTTTGGTCCAATTTTCAATGTTGAACTTCTTAGGCCCTATCATCCACCTTTGTTTGATACTTCCAAAGTAAAAGAATAATTGGACATTGAAGATTTGAATCCAATAATTTAGTACCAATAGAGGAGGATTTTATTATTGACTATATATCCATAAACACAAGATTAGGATATCAAGATTTAAATACCAAACATAAAATCCTCTAATTACCTCCCTTGTTATTCCAAATGATCTCAAGTGAAAACCACAATGGACAATGTTGATACAATCCTTTTTTGAGGAGATGTTGAATGAAGCCCCCATGAAACGAAGGAATGAGATGATGGATCAATTTAATCAAATTATTTAATGGATCCTTATTTTAAATTCTACAACCTCCTCTACACAACCTCTCACTACCCTAGCACCATTTAGTGCTTCCACACCTTTTAAGGTGCAAATGAATTTTGATATTTCTACTTTTGAAGGAAAATTAATGTTGATGCCCTAGAAAATTTTTCACAACAATTATATTCATACTTTCCTATAAATAAATTCATTGATAGTGAGAAAATCACTTTTGTACTCTTTAAAGCTTCATTACCTATTCAAAATAATGGGAATAATAGTGTAATAGGGTTACAAAAGAGAATGAAGATGTATAGTGTTCATATGGTATTATTTCATGGACGTCATCAAGGAAGAATATTATTCCTATGGGAGCCTATGAAGACCAATATATCCAATGGAAAAATTTGTGTCAAGGTAAAGACCTATTTTTTCAAGATTATACTAATGTTTTCCACTCCATGGTAGCAAAACTAAGTATTCAAGATACCAAAATGCATCGAATCCTCAAGAACCATAGTGGTATGTAATGATACATTCAGGAGGACATGGACATATTTGAATTCAAGGCATAGGGAGAGGCATATAAAATTACCATAAAATTGGTGTAAAATCACTAAAATAAAAATAAAATAGCAAAAGAAAATAATAAAAAATAGAACACCAAGTACCATTCAAAGAAAGGCAAGAGTAACTCTCCAAAGAATCAGGATAAAGGAGGTCAACCCCAAAATTAGAATTAAAAGTAGAAAAAAACTCCCAAGAAAAGAATCCCCTAATGGCCAAGATTGGAAATGCTATGACTATCACAAGAGCAACTGATATTCAAGGGAGAAGTGTTGAGTAATTCATTCATTATTTATTGAGTTGCAAACCCTCTACATCCACTATACCACTATCTCAACATCCATAAGCTGAGGATAGTAGGAAGCGAATCATGGAAGCCAAACCAAATATGAAAATTTCCACCACACATGTTATATCAAAGGAGTCACAAGAAGAGGAATATCTATTTCACTCACAAATGTGGATCAAGGGTATTACAATTTGTTGTTGGTAGTGGGAGTTAAAAGAATATTATTTTTTCCTTGATAGTGAAGGATTTGAATCTTCTTGTCACAACACACTTATACCCATATAATGTTATACGGTTATGATAGGGAAAATATATTTATGTCAAACAATAAATTCTCCTCTCTTATGCCATCAAGCCCTTCAAAGATGAATTTTTATGCAATTTTGTACCCTTGGATGTTTGTGATGTGATTTTAGTCCAACCATTTATGTGGAAGAGATATGGTGTTTTTTAGTCTAAGCCCTAAAGTTTCATCATTGTCAAATTTCAATGCTTTAGGATACCATAAGCATCTCCTCTTATATTTGTTTCCTTAATTATTTCTAAACAATGTAGGAAGATGATAACCAAGACAATAAAAATCAATATATTTATGATAAAGTTGTTATGATACCACATAAATATTTAATATCCACAATAATACTTCAATATTGAATTATTATTAATAGCATGTAAACAATAATAATTCAAATTCAAAGGCCACAAAAAATATGTAAATATCAAATCCAAAAATAAATTAATGCAATAGCAAATCCATAGCCACTCAAAGAGGGTAAAGTCTCTTATGTGCACTGAGGCAACTTTAATCTAATTTATTTGATGATCCAAACTAATAAAATATTCTTCCTATTTATATATGAAATCAATAATAACCTAGCCCTAATTCTTAAGGGTTGACTAACTAAATCTATAGCCCGAGATAAAAATAATTAGCTGACATGGCTATACTGGGATCATTACATGGCTCCCCCATTCAGAAAGCTTTGTCCTAAAAGCTTGAAAAGACTAGAAAATATTCTTAGGCTTTCATGTAGCATATTCTTCTAGAAGGTCCTCCCACTTTATGAGAAACTCTAAAATTTATCAAGATCAAATATGATGAACTTTGGACTAAATACTACCTCAGGTTGAAGAGTGACTCAACCTTCATTAAGTTATGGAAGCTTTGTCTATGACTGTACCTTTTGGCCAATAACCTATTTGAGATAGGATACATGAAAAATTGGACGGATGTAGGAATATGGTGGAAGCTCCAATTGGTATTCTAGTTTACTAATACAACCAACCACCTTGTAGGGACCATAAAATCGAGGAGCCAACTTCTGACTAGACTTAATATTTAAGTATAATTGCTTGTAAGGTTGTAGGTGTAAAAAGACCATATATCCTATATTGAATTGCCATTTAGAATGGTGTGAATCCTATTATTACTTCATATGATTATGGGTGTGGGTAAAATTATCCTTAAAGAGCTTAAGCATTATTCAAAATTTTTGTAATAAATCATCTACTTGGGAAAATTTGGAAGATTTTGGAATATAGTCTATGATTGTTAGAGGTTTTTGACTATACAATGTTTCAAATGGGGATATCTCAAGGAAAAATAGTAAAAAGTATTGTACCACCATTATTCTAACAAAATCCATTGGGCCCGGTGATATTGCTTGTCTTGAGCAAAACAACAAAGGTAAGTACTCACATTTATTAATAATATCTATTTGACAATAAAACTGAGGATGGTCTAAGGACATGCTCAACTTGGTACCACTAAGATGAAATAATTCCTTCTAAAATTTTCCAGTGAAGATAGTATCACAAATCACAATGGTTTTGGGTATACCATGTAACTTAAAAATATAATCAAGAAATATCTTGGCCACCTTACTTTACAAATAGGTATGTTGTAATGCACATAAATGAGTAGACTTGAAAAGGTGATCTACTACCACAAAGATCACTATTTTTCCTTTTGATTTGGGAAGGCCCTTAATTAAATACATGGATATGTGCTCCCATTAGTGGTAGGGGATAGGCAAGGTTGCAACAATCCAAAAAAATTAATAGTTTTCCTTTGTTACATTGACATACATCACACTCATCCACAAATGTCTTGATATCTAATTTTAATCCTTTTCAAGAAAATGATTGCTTCACCCTCTAGTATATTTTCAATAATCTTAGGTGTCTTTCCAAAGGAGATGCATGTAATTATTGGAGAACCTTTGACTTAATAGTCGAATATTGAGGAAGATAAATGCAATATTTTTTGTGAAGCACTCCATCAGAGTATGAGAAGCAAGAATGTAAGGATGATTCTATTTTAATATACTAAATTATATGAGCAGACTATGAATTAGCAAGCCAATCTTCTCAAATTTGAGAAAGCCATTATGGACAAGGATCAAAGATGGTTTTGATAACCACATCACTCATATTTGTGATATAAATCATTATCCACCACATTTTATTTATCTTTCTTAAATTCAATGACAAAATCATAACACAATATTTTGGTCATCCATTTATTTTATTCAAGACATGAGAAACATTATTATAATAAATGCTTCAGGCTACTATGGTTAGTCTTAATGATGAAACAACTACTCAAAAAATAATGCCTCCATTTCTCTATGGCATGTAAAATAGCTATAATTTCCTTTTCATAAGTGGACCATCCCAAATTCTTTTCCAAAAGTTGCTTACTTTCAAAGGCTAATGGGTGTCCATATTGCAATAAAATATCTCCAATACCTATGCCAGAAGCATCACACTCAATGATAAAAGGCTTGCTAAAATTAGGAGTCGCAAAAACTGGAGTGGAACAAAACTTCTTTGAGGGATTGGAAGGTTTGAGAAGTATCTGTTGAAAATATTGTCACATTCCACCAAGGGGCAAAAAAATTGAAACTTTGTATAATATTTGTTTTGTTGAAAGTTTCCTTTTGTTTATAAGTTATAGCAATTCTAGTTTTCCCTATCGCCCCCTGGTGGACAAAATGAAAAGAAAAGAGCTTCGGGCTCGAAGTGCTTCAAATCATCACTTCGGGCGAGAACTTTGTTGAGAAAGCGAAGGAAATGCTTCACACCTGAAGCATTCCCAATGACTACTTCAGGTGAAGATTTTTGTGAAGCGGCATCCAAGCAACTTCGTCGAAGAAGGAAAGATAGCCCATCAGCTAAGGCAAATAAATTACTTTGGGCCCAAAGTATTTCTAAAATCCACTTCGGCCAATTTTCACCCGAAGCAGTAGAGGTCGAGAAAGTGCTTCGGCCAAAACTCCCCCGAACCACCGTTTCAAAAGAAGATCGGCCCGAAGCATTTTTCCCGACCCATTAGCGAAGCAGTTTTGCCAGCAAAGCAGCGAAGGATAAAGGAAGATCGGCTTCGGCACTCCATGCCCTCGAAGTAGTTTTGCGAAGTGGAAATTAGCAAGGCACTTCCCAAGAACGCTTCCCAAGTTGGGCATTTTCCCGAGGCAATCAGAGAGCCTCATAAATGCATATTTTCTTGCCCGGTAAGCCCGTTGCTCATTTTTGGCAATTGGATGCGAGGTATCAGTCCATGAAGAAGAACCCGACAAGCATGGCCACCACTCGAGCACCGCACCTGCAATCCAAGGACACCCAAGTGGCTCATTTAATGCGACTTTCTCTGGCTGACTCGGTCACCATTACCAGTTTTGGTAGCCGATTTGAGAGATCATCCACAGCAGCAGTGAGGAGCCAATTTCCTAGGGCTCGAGGGTGTACTCCACCATTTTTGTAATAATGATTCAGAGGGCCGGGTCCTCTATAAAAACCCAGGATTTGTAATGTAATAAGGGGGGGAACTTTCTTCTAGAAAGCTATTATAACTTGATGTCCTGCGTCTAATAATAAATATTTTTGTACTCCATTTCTCTCTTTTATGCTGCCTTCTATGCTTAATTCTTTTGTCTGTCTACACTCGTATACTGAGACTATGAATCCTGAATTCGGTGTGCGATTGGGGACTGTACCCTAAAATTTGCCCTAAAGGATACATAGGAGAGGAAAAACGTCATATAAGCTTTCTTTTATGCTGCCTAGTGGGTCGTGGTTTCTGTTATTTCCTTGTCTTAATCACTGTTACTCTGAACCTTGAATTCCAATGAGAGAGAAAGGAGAACCCTGTGAACTCGTCCAGAGGATACATAGGAAAGCGAGTATCACATTTCTTTCATCTATTCTTGGTGTTCTTTGTTGCTATTTGAGTTATTAGTGAGTGATTGTGCTTCCTGTTCTTTCCCACCTTGAATCATCAATCTCTAACCCTTATCCTTTTTATTTCTTTCTCTAACCCGAACTCCTTTTATCTCTTTCTTGCACTCTTATCTCAAACCCCAAAAGCATATTAGTATAGGAGTCAGACTTTCTCCAGAGATTGGCACAAAGGGCATCTCTTCCCCTCGGCATTTCAATGTTGGTTGCAGGTCCAGGGCGTGCAAACCCACCGAAAGTCCTTTCTTGTGTGGATTTGATGACCAACAATTTTTGGCATGCCTAGTGGGACACAAGGTCCCATATTTGAGAAAATTTCTAGCCCGTCTTCACCGGAGCCAATAGTTCTGACAAGTTCCCGATGAGATCCGGTCAGTCTCATCCCCTGAGTAGTAGTGAGAATCGATGCCCTCATTACTAAGAGACTCTTAGCATCTGGCGACTTTGTTTTACCCGAGAATATTCAAGTCGTAAAGACCAGTACTAAAGCCTATGCCTTCATGCAAATAAGATGGAGAGTTAGGAATAGAGGAGAGGAAACCGAGTTCTTTGAGCTTGATATTGACGCCTTTAGGGAAAGCTCTAGGTTAGTGACCCCCGAATATCTCTTACTCGGGACATCCTCGCAAGAGGCTACTGTTGATGAGCAAGGCCTAACTTTTGATAGCACAGTAGCTAGTTTTCCTTCGAATCCTCCCAATTCACCGAAGCATCCTAGTGCCTTCGTTCCCATTGGCCTTCTGACAAGCAATCCAAGAAGGACTTCGGGGACTTCTATTCTATAGAACCTAGGCACAAATAAGGCCCAGCAATAGCAACAACAACAACAACAACAATAGCAACCATCGCCCAGATTATTTCTAGCATGGAATTCTTTTTCACCATTGAATCTTGCGGGCCAAGGGCAAGTTCCACCTGCTGCAATAAAAAAGCTCTCAATGTTCGACGAAACTAGAAAGACTGCTCTAGAGCATATCCAGGACATCATTTCCCTGGTGGTGATCCATGATATCATAGAAGAGCGAGTGATGGTGAAGCTCTTGGTTCTCTTCCGTAGAGGAAAACTCCTCTATTGGTACAGATCTCTGCCATCCGGCACTATTACAGGATGGGACCAGTTAGTCGGGCAGTTGATGCAAGGCTTCAACGAGTCCACCGATCCAACTTCTCTCCTACAACAATTCACTTCAATCCAAAGACATCCACAAGAAGAGATTGCAGACTTCAATGTTAGGTTCGCTCAAACCTGGCAAAGAGTCCCATTTGGACTTCGCCCAACTAACAAAGTCGTGGCATACTATTTTCTTTGGGCATTCAACCCTGATATCGGTCTTATGATAAGGTACTCAAATGTCAATACTTTTCCAGAGTTGTATGGGTTAGCCAAGAAAGCAAAAATGGACCTCATAGCCGTGGGTAAACTCCCTCAAAGAATGCCAATGCCCATACTCCCTGAGTTCCTTCAAGCCCAGTACACGAGCACAATAGATCCATAGATTTCTGCAATCCCTACATATCCGATCTCATCCTGGAACCTGAATCCCGTTGTGTCATAGATCACCGCTCCACAGATACATTTCCACACACTTTCAACTATGCTGCCCACTATCACTCCAACATTTCCAATGTTGCTAGCACCCCTCCAACATCCTGCCCTACCTCCGATACCGACTATGGCTTCTTTACCATCAGTTCCCAAGGTCAATGATATGCAAGCCAAGATACTACAAGAAATGCAATCATTAAATGCCACAGTGCAGACCTTGTCCAACGACATGACCATTGTCAAGAAGAAGCAAGCACAACAAGAGTTTCTACCAAGAAGGTCTTATCCCATGCCTGCACTTACCAAAGATCAAGCGGTCCATCAAGGAAAAGCTTTGGCAAGAAATGCTGTGATAGATGAAGTCCCAAGCACTTTCGATCATGTATACTGGTGCTCTACATGTAATGATCCTCACGAGGAAAATACATGCATGTTGCATCAACACTACGTGTAGACACTAGCAAGCAGCGGCCAAGGTGGTCAAGTCAACGTCATCAGACAATTGGATCAGAATTTGTCCATCGGCGAGGAGGAGCCAGTCACAGTCCTTACCAGGGGAGGTAAAAGGTCGATAGAGGTAGATGCTACTCAGATGGCTCCTTTGAAGGTACACGCTCATTTTGAGAAGGGACAATCGTCCTCTTCAGCCTTGAGTGAAGCTCCTCCACCAGCTCCAATCAAAGAAAAGGCCCAAAAGGCCACTGCCAAACCACCTTAGGTGGAGACCAAAGAACAGGCTAAGGAGAAGCTCAAATTTCCCTCGCTCACCAAGCGATAAAGGGTCGAAGCGACAGAGCAATATCGCACCAAGTACAAACCAAGAAAGGAACCTGAGGTGCATAGCTCCCCATCCTACAACATTGTAGAAGAATTTAAGAGAATTCCAGCAAAAATCAGTTTGTATGATGCTTTGCAACTTCCTGGACAAGTGGACCTACTACAAGAATCATTGAAGAGGATCAATACAAAGAAGGTAGAGCTGCTAGCTCTGGTGCAGACCCTATTCGCGTCCATCATGAGAAAAAATAGACCACCACCATTCTAATTATCCTTACAAATGTAAGGGTATATCATGCATAACTGTATGATAGATTCTGGAGCTGTGACGACAATAATGTCGAAGGTAGTATGCAAGGAAATAGGCATGGATTACAGACGACGCAGTAACAGAGTCCTCCAATTGGATGGTACCCCAGTGAAGACTATAGGTGTCATCAAAGACATTCCTATTCGACTACATAAGAAACCTCAAATCATAGTCATACAAGAGGTGGTAGTCGTGGACCTTAAGCCCTACTTCAGCATGTGCCTGTCGAGGGAATTCACGACAAAGTTGGGCAGATATCTATCCATGGAGAAGAAGATGTCCAAGGAAGAAAGCAGTGACCTCATCTGGAGATCCCCTTCAAAGGGAAGAAGGTGAAAATCTATAATGAAAAGCCTTCTACATTCCTGGTTCAGAAGATGTCCAAGGAAGAAAGCAGTGACCCTGTGCATACGATCGCGAAGGAGCTAGAGCAAGTGGATCTGGTCTAGGAATCCCTCGCACAATTGTGTTGTGAAGATGAATTTTCATTGGCAGATTTCAATGCCATGATAGAGACTGAGGTGGGGTGCTACACCATCACCAAGTCCGAGAAACCAACCAAAATGGAGGGAAAGGTTTCTACTCAAGAAGGACTATGGAAATTGTTCTTCGACGGTGCCTGATGCAAAAATGGCACCGGGGCAGGAATCCTGTTGATTTCGCTATTCGATGAGAAAAATGAGTATTGCTACCAATTGACATGGAGCTGCACCAACAATGCAGCAGAGTATGAAGCCTTGTGCTTGGGACTCAAGAAAGCTGACAAGTTAGGCATAAGGCATCTTCAAATCTTTGAAGATTCCAAACTAGTTTGAAACCAGGTCACCAATAGATGCTCTTCAAAGAAGCACTATCTTAAATCATATCGCAATAGGGTATGGGAGGTATGGGACCTGTTCGACCAGTTTGAATCCCTCAATATACAGTCTATTCCATGAGAAAAGAATTGACATGCAGATGTCTTAGCATCCATCATAGCCCGATATTCTCCAGTGGATGATATGGTGCCTAAGCCGAAGGCTGTAAGGATGATCTATAGACCCTCTGTCCCAGACAAAGATTTATACTGGAAAGTTTTTGACAACGACGAGCAGATTGTCAATTTCATGATCCAAGAAGCTACTACGGTCGAAGAACGAAGCCCTGATGAGGAGGAATATGAAGGATTGATCCAGTTGAAAAAAAACCACGTTCCCAAGGGATTGATCATGCTTGAGAGCCTTTTCAATCAAAATGATTGATTGCTCTCCCACAGGATCCAGATCAGCATGCAATAATATCAAGATTTAGAACTGGAACCTAGGAAAGTAATAAAGGTCGGGACCGATTGTAATTCAAAAGAAATAGAGTGAATCCGATGTTTGTGTAAGAGGTAACGAGATATCGTGGCTTGGTCTTATCACGACCTCAAGGGATATGATCGGTAGCTGATCCAACATACAATCGAATTACAAGAAGAGGCCAAACCTTTTCGACAGAAGCAAAGGCCGGTTAATCCAAAGATCGAGGTCCTGATGAAGGCCGAACTGCTAAAAATGCTCGAAGCAAAGATCATTTATCCCATCAAGCATTCTTCCTGGGTAGCAAACTTGGTCCCTATCAAAAAAAAGAACAGAGACATCCGGTTATGCGTGGACTTTCGCAACCTAAATCATGCTTCCCTCAAGGACCACTATCCTCTCCCACAGATCGATTAGATCTTGCATTTGGTGGCTGGAGCTCAATGATTCTCCTTGCTCAATGGTTTTTCCAGATATAATCAAATCTGGGTCAGGGACGAAGACCAGCATAAGACCATGTTCACAACCAAGTGGGGCACATTTGCCTACCAGCGAATGCCTTTTGACCTCTCGAACGCGGGAGCTACTTTCCAAAGAGCGATGGACCTAGCTTTTGGCGAGCTTCTGAACAAGGTTATTGTTATCTATTTGGATGACATGACCGTCTTCTCCCGAAGGAGAGAGAACCACATAGAACATATTCAACAAATTTTTGAAAATTGTCAAGAATTTGGCATTTCAATCAATCCAAAAAAGTCTATCTTCGCAGTCAACGAAGGAAAGCTGTAGGGACACACAATTTTGAAAAAGGGTCTTGTCGTGGATCCTGACAGAGCTAAAGCTTTGATGAGGCTCCCAATACCAGTGGATAAAAAGGGCCTTCAATATTTCTTCGGTCAGATTAACTTCGTAAGGAAGTTTGTCCTAGATTTCACCCAGGTTATTAAGCCAATGTCTGAGCTTTTAAAAAAGGGCACAAAATTTGTTTGGATAGAAGAGAGGAGAAAAGCATTCAAAGAAATCAAGGCCCGAATTGTTCAGGCATCGGTCTTGATCAACCCCGACTACAGTCGAGATTTTATCCTATATGCAATAGGAGAACCTGAAAGCTACGTCGTGGTCTTGACGCAAAAGGGGGAATATGGAGAGGAACGTCCCATTGTGTTCCTTAGCCAGATAATCAATCCCCATGAGGAAAAGTACAATTTCATTGAGCTTCAAGTGCATGTAGTAATGAAGTCTCTCAAGAAATTCAAACAGTTCATTTCTCAGAGTCGAACCACAGTCTTTGTCATTCACCCTGATGTGCGTAGTTTCATTATTCAAGGGGAACTTGGAAGTAAGAGAGTTGGTTGGGTAAGAAAAATCCAAGAGTTCGATATTGAGATCAAACCTACCAAACTAGTTCGCAATTGCGCATTATGTCAAGAGCTGGCGAAGAGCACAACGGCCAAAATAATAGACTTTCAATCAGATGACTTGCCAACGGGAGAATGCCTCGCTAATCAGGAAGAGGCCGAGAAAGATTAGTTTGATGAAATAGTTGAATATTTCAACATCAGCAGATTCCCCTCGCATCTGAATGCTTTGCAGCGAAGACATTTTAAGATGCGGTCCGCACAATACACTATGCGCCCAGAAGGCCTATTTTTCAAGAACATCGACGACGTCCTCCTCAGATGCATAAAAGATGATGATAAGAGGAGAATCCTGGGCGAATTTCATTTAGGACTATCTGGAGGAAACTTTGCTAAAAGAGTGACAACGCTGAAGATAATCAAGGCGGGTTACTATTGGCCCACACTCTGTGTCGATGCCTTATCTGTTTGCCACAGGTGCGAGCAATGCCAACAATTTTCCGATCAAAGCAAAAATGCTCTGATGCCCCTCTGACCGATACAGATGGAAACACCCTTTCAACTATGGGGACTGGATTTCATAGGGGCCATATCGCCAAACTCCTTCACTGGACACAAATTCATTCTGACTGCGACTGATTACTTCACTAGGTGGGCCGAGGCAGTCCCAACAAAACATGCCGATCAAGATAATGTCATCACCTTCCTAGAAGGATTGATTACCCGCTTCAGTATCCCTGAAGCAATTATTACAGATAACGGTCCTGGTTTCATAGGTGCAAAGATCAATGAGTTCCTATACAAGTATGGGACATATCACAAGGTTTCTTCCAACTATTACCCCTAGGGCAATGGATTGGCAGAATCCACCAACAAAACCCTATTGAGGATACTGAGAAAGCTGATCGATCAAAACAAAAGAACTTGGCACCTCCTTCTGGATCAAGACTTGTGGGATGATCGGGTTTCTGTCAAAAGGTCGATCAAGACTTTGCATTATGATCTGGTATACGACAAGGAGGCCATCCTGCCCACTCACATCGAAATCCTTGCATTACAATTGCTGGAAGCAGACGAAGCTAACCCGATGGAGGAACGCCTGGTCCAGCTACTACAACTAGAAGAGGAATGTGAAAAGGCCTACCAGAACTTTGCACAGCATGCTGAGGTCGCTCGAGAATTGTTCAAAAGGAAATCATCCGGTCGCAAATTCAAAGCAGGAGACCTGGTATGGAGGTGGGATTCATGGAAGGCCAAGCCTGGGAATCATGACAAAATGGATGCATTCTGGGACGGACCATTTGAAATAGTAAAAGTGAATTCGACTAATTCCTTCATCCTCAAAGATGTGAATGGCCAAGTTTTACCTATCTCCATCAACGGTCTCCACCTAAAGACCTTCAATCGCTGAGGTATGTGTACTTAATACAAAAAAAAAAAATCTTGCACATATTTTTGTATATAGGATTTCAGTGCTTTGTCTATACTCTATTCAAAATATCATTGAGAACAAGTGCCACTTCAACCACAGAAGCTAGATTCCTAGCTTCGGCTTCACAAAGCATGATCGAAATTGCCTTCGGGGGGTTTCGGTCCAAAGTAGCCAATGAAGGGAAGTTCGCCGCGAAGCAGTTCATCCTTGTAGAACCAAACCACATGCAAACCAAGGACGTGGAAAATGCTTCGGTAAAGAAAGGTGCCGAGGGCGTTGTCCGAAGTAATTCTTGGCGAGGCCCTCCTCGATGAAATGGGTTTCGGTTGGCGGTATTCATGAACTGAAGCAACATCGTAGCAAAGGGGAACTTCGGACCCAAAATGAAGGAAATCAGCCCAAAGAACTTTGCGACGAAGTATTTTATTTGCCAACTCCATATCGCCGAACCTCGCATACGAGGTGAAAACATTTAAGATGTGCCTCGAGGAGCATGCCAACAACAGCCTCAAAAGGAGGCCGAAGTAGATGAACCTAATACAAAAGAAGCAGCACTCATCCCAAGGTAGTTTGTTAACCGAAAAGCCGTGCAAGGGTACCAGGTGGCAGCGATTCATGTTCTCGATACAAAATCCAATCGCCGAATTGCATGGCCCCATGTACGACATTGCCATATGGCCAATCAAATGCCATAGTGATAATTTTGGGCCAGGCCCATGAAGTAATTATGGTGGTTGCCATAAATGTTGGAAGTTGCCCTCCGAAGCTATAAAATGCAGATGCTCATTAAAAACAAACTATTTGCAAGTGTGAGAGTCGAGTCCACATTCTGACTCTTTGAGAACTTTTGCATCAAAGGTTTCACTGTTCGTCGTGATTATCCCGTCCCTTGTTTTGAGGTGCTGAACTCTTCGACATCACAAGTTATCCTACTACGATCGTTCACAATGGGAAAGAAGAACCCCACTCAAAAAGGAAAAGAGCCAGAGACGATGGTTCCAGAGGAGGCAAGAGCCATGAAAGAAAAGAAATAGAGACCTAGGAGGGTCAATCCTCCCCCACGCCTAGGAAAAAAAGTGATGGAAGGAAGAGAAGAGTCCGATGATGAGCCCAGCATAGAACCACCTGTCGATAAGTGGGCAAAAATTAGAGACCCAGAGCTCTCAAGAACCGTGGTCGAGCTTCGATATACCATCAACTTCATGAAAAGCAGGCTCTTAGTAGAGAACAAGAGGGCCGTGGTGTATTATTCCCACATATACTGGTATTTAGTCCCTCCTACACATCACTGCCCAGTGCCATTGCTCAAAACTATCAACCGCAAACCAGGCAGGTGTTGGATGCCTTGGGTAAAAAATTGTTTTCCATTCTGAAGGAGGATGTGCAGGCAGCATTCGCACCACAGCAAAGGCCACCAAAAGGCTATATTGTTCGCAATGTCATCCTGAGCAAACAAATGGATAAGTTCACTTCTAATCCCTTCATCCTGAGCTTTTTGCATGAAAACATCAAAAGCAGACTTTCTTCTAGCAAGCGACCCCAGATGCCCCTGCCCTTGGAGGCCATCAAGAACATAGATATATTCTCTATCATTGCATGGGTGGGAGGCTTGTCAAGTGATACTTTGGTATACCCATGGTAGGTGTCGCTAGCCGAATGCATTTACAGAGGAGAGTTCTACACCCCCGATGCTTCGCGACCGAACACCAACCCAGTTTTCTTCGATTGGGCAGAATGGGTGGCCTGAAATCTGCACACGCGGTTGACATCCATGAAGGATGCTAGCAAGGAGCCGCACTTCCAGCCTTGTTCCTTCTTGGTTTGGCTCTTCTTCTTTCATGTACATAAATCCCTTCACCATTGTGATGTTTCACCAGTCGGCGAGGATGTGATCCCTTTGCCTGTATATCAGTGGACCTGTCTCTTGCTGATGTCAGAGTCCTATTACCCTTTCAATCAATAGTTTTTGGGACCTGCGATGCACATTCTAACAAAGTCTAGCCCTCGGGTGCCTCTCTACCTTAGAGATAAAGTGGTATTGGAGAGAAGAGGGGATGTGTTTCAATTGACACAAGGGCTTGTGATCTACCTTTTTGGCTTCATAGGGAAGCCCTTCTTGCTGCCCTTTTTCCCTTCAGAGTACCAATTTGCCTTGGAGGTTGCTCGACAAAGTGACACGACCAAAAAAACCTACGGCCATGGACGAAAGTGGGCACACACCTATGAATTCCCCTTCAATATGGGAGTGATCTAAGTCTTTGCCCTAAAGCAGAACATATACCTGGAGGAGAAGCTCACCGATTTTGGTTTGCTTCAAATACCACAGAGGTGGCTCTATGACCCGTTGGGGGTGATGAGAGATCATTTGAAAAGCAAAAACTTCCATGTTTGTCCTCGCCCCAAAATTTTGGAGTAGAGGAATAACCCCAATGGTATGGACCTAGAGTGGCACTCAGAGGAGATGAGGATGTTGCCTCCTTGGCATGACTTCTATCCTATGGAGGTCGAATTTGACCCAAAATAGTACCCATTCCCAACTCCTGACTCCACTTTATGGAAAAAAGTAAGGGACGATTTAAAAGAGGAGTTGAAATACTGGAACGAGGAACAGTTAAGAGAATGGTGGATTATGAGAGTCCACCACCGAAAGATGAATTCTTATGGGCTTCTAACAATGGACAGGGAATTCACAATTATGTATAAGACCAATATTGGGTCTTGGAAACCCTTGTCCTTCACCGATTTCATTCCACCGGCCACCCCAAGTTCAGACGAAGGCCCCGAGAGGACTGATAATGTCCCCAAGGAAAAAGCAGCCAAGGTCGCACCAAAATCTTTACTACAGAGTCCATCCAAAGATCTCAAGACAACAATAGAGGAATCAGAGCAACCCCTCAAGAGGAAGAAAAGAAAGAAGTGGGAACCTACACAGGCACCCCCGAACTTCCCAAAGCGATCGCGTACAGGCACTTCGAGCGCCCCTATCGAAAGATCAGTATCAAGCTCGGCCAAAGAAAATGACAAAGGAACTCCACCAAGTGCCGAAACGATCCCAAACATAGATGTCATCAACGTGGAGGAACTCATGGAAGTCATGGAAGCCGAGAGTATCGAGGCCCAGGAGGAACAAGGGCCAATCACCTAGGAGATCACCATGGCTACTCTGCCAGGAGGGCATGCAGGTACATTCTCTTCACCTTATGCTTTGGTTGCTCGTAAGTCTACCTCAGCCCTGGTCGAAAGCTCTCACCTATCCACCCTACCTCCAAAAGGTCAGTCACCTCCTTACGCCATGTCCCTAACTACTTCCCCTGAGTCTTCTAGCCAGGACAAACCTGTCAAAGTTACTTCGCCCAACCACATCGCCAATCCTTCAGTCATCAACCAGGGCAAAGCTAATAGTCCAATGCCAAACCTCGAGGCTCATTCCTCCATTGTACATAATGTGCTCCCACTCACCGAAGCCCCCGTCACCCCTATTGCCAAACCTTCGGGTGAGGCTATCCCCTTCAACTCCTTATATTTGTTCAATCCCTTGGCTGTAGACCCAGCCACATTCGACTTTGAGCTGTCCTCAATACGTGAATCCTCCTTAGCCAAAAAACTCCTCCAAGCCCGACAGAACACAGAAAGAATGTTAAAAGAGGCAAGAAAGAAGAAAGGGTGCTCGCTCGCTCAAGTTGAGAGATGCATCATCTTTTATTTCGAGGTGGGAAAGTTGCATAAAGTAAAGAAGATACCCAAATTCTAGAAGCCCTTGGATGAAATGACTCTAGTGGACTATGAATATCAGGATAAAGAAAATGACTTGGAACATCTAAACATGGACAAGGAGTCTGCCTCTATGCACATTGGAATCGAGACCTTTAAGGCGCATACCAACATCGCCAACAAGCACAGGTTCGAAGCCAAGAGCGTTAACATCAAGTTGGAGGAGGAACTAGCAAGGGATCACTCCAAATTGGCAAAGGTCGAGGAGCAGTGCAAGCTGATGCAGAAAGAAGCACACGCCCTAAAGCTGCAGATAGCATAACTGGAGTGCACAGTTGAGAATCAAGCACAAAGTCAGGCCAAAAATGATTTGAGGGCCAAGGAGCTTGAAAGTAGGGTCTTGTAAGCTCAGATCTAGCTACACAAGAAGGAAGGCCTAGGGCTACTTGACAGGAGCAAAATCAAGGAGATTCACTTACATCTGCTCAAGAATTTTAGGTCTCGGGCTATCAGTGCCCTTTTAGTGTTAGTTTACACCATAGAAGCTTGGGTTGCCGTCACAAAAGGAGGACCAATCATCGAAGAGGTCATTCAGAATGTCAGAGCCTGACTCAAGTTGGCCCTCAAGGTCTAAGGTGCAAGGTATCAATATTTGAAGCTCGTAGTGATGAGTCAGACAACAAGGGATTGGTCAACGGCCCAGGCCACAGTTTGCGCCTTTTTCTCCATAGCCAAGAAAGCTCAAAAGGCAAAAATCCTACTAGACACATTCAAAAGTGAGAGGCATGCATCAATGGGCTACTTCGAGGACCTCTTTTCCTTAGGCTTCTCGAGTTTCACGAATAATGATGGGAACCCATTAGCCAAGAAAGAAATCATGCTGAAGTGGCAGCAGTTTGAAGGCAACGTTTCGAAGATAGACGAGTGGGCCGAACCAATAATAGAGAAGTAGGTTGCTAATTACATATTGAAATACTATAGGATCTTCGCTTCCCTAAATTATCTGCATACCAGGTCCCAGCATGCAAAAAATGAGCAGATCGATAGGTTCCGCACTTTGGTCAAATCCTTAGAGGATCAGGAGCTGTTCACAAAAAGCATCTGGTCTTAGGTTCGTCGAACCTTAAGAGATATCTGCGTCCGCTTGGCCCTACTGCCAATAGATGAAGACATAGCATAAGCAATGGTGACAGGAGAAGAAGAAGCAGTAGCAGAAGAAGAGGAAGAGGAAGGACAAGCTATGGAAGTGCCCCCAGAAAAGGAACAAGGAGAAGGGTCTGGAGGACTCTATGGCCCAATGGATAAAAGCTAAGGGTTCTACCACCGAGACGAGCTCGTTGCCCCACGAGCCACCAAGAATGTTGACAATATTGTCACATTCCACCAAGGGGTAGAAAAATTGAAACTTTGTATAATATTTGTTTTGTTGAAAGTTTCCTTTTGTTTATAAGTTATAGCAATTCTAGTTTTCCCTATTGCCCCCTGGTGGACAAAATGAAAATAAAAAAGCTTCGGGCCCGAAGCACTTCAAATCATCACTTCGAGTGAGAACTTTGCCGAGAAAGCGAAGGAAACTCTTCGCACCTGAAGCATTCCCAACGGCTACTTTGGATGAAGAGTTTTGCAAAGTGGCATCCAAGCAACTTCACCGAAGAAGGAAAGATAGCTCGAATCAGCTAAGGCAAAGAAATTACTTCGGGCCCGAAGTATTTCTAAAATCCACTTTGGCCAATTTTCACCCAAAATAGTAGAGGTCAAGAAAGTTCTTCGGCCAAAACTCCCCCGAACCACCGTTTCAAAAGAAGATCGGCCCGAAGCATTTTTCCCGACCCATTAGCAAAGCAGTTTTGCCAGTGAAGCAGCGAAGGATAAAGGAAGATCAGCTTCGGAACTCCACGCCCCCAAAGTAGTTTTGCAAAGCAAAAATCAGCGAGGTGCTTCCTAGGAATTCTTCCCAAGTTGGGCATTTTCTCGAGGCAATTAGAGAGCCTCATAAATGCATATTTTCTTGTTCGATAAGCCTGCTAGTCATTTTTGGCAATTGGATGCGAGGTATTAGTCCATGAAGAAGAACCCGACAAGCATGGCTGCCACTCGAGCATCACACCTACAATCCAAGGACACCCAAGTGGCTCATTTAATGTGACTTTCTCCAACTGACTCGGTCACCATTACCAATTTTGGTAGCCGATTTGAGAGATCATCCACAGCAGCAGCGAGGAGCCGATTTCCCAGGGCTCGAGGGTGTACTCTGTTGTTTTTGTAATAATGATTCAAAGGGTCGGGTCCTCTATAAAAACCTAGGCTTTACAATGTAAAAAGGGGGGAACTTTCTGCTAGAAAGCTGCTGCAACTTGATGTCCTATGTCTAATACTAAAGATTTTTGTACTCCATTTCTCTCTTTTATGTTGCCTTTTGTGCTTAATTCTTTTGTCTGTCTACACTCGTATACTGAGACTCTGAATCCTGAATCCGGTGTGCGATTGGGGACTGTACCCTAAAATTTGCCCTGAAGGATACATAGGAGAGGAAAAACGTCATATAAGCTTTATTTTATGCTGCCTGGTGGGTCGTGGTTTCTGTTATTCCCTTGTATTAATCACTGTTACTCTGAACCCTGAATTCCAATGAGAGAGAAAGAACCCTGTGAACTTGTCCAGAGGATACATAGGAAAGCAGGTATCACGTTTCTTTCATCTATTCTTGGTGTTCTTTGCTGCTATTCAAGTTATTAGTGAGTGATCGTGCTTCTTGTTCTTCCCCACCTTGAATCATCAATCTCTAACCCTTATCATTTTTATTTCTTTCTCTAACCCGAACTCCTTTTATCTCTTTCCTGCACTCTTATCTCAAACCCCAAAAGTAGATTAGTATAGGAGTCAACATTTCTTCGAATATTGGCATGAGGGGCATCTCTTCCCCTCAACCTTTCAATGTTGGTCGTAGGTCCAGGGCACGCAAACCTACCGAAAGTCCTTTCCTATGCAGAGATGACCAACAGTTTCTTTAGTCCAAACAAAATCATCATTTTTTAAGAGGTCAATGAAATATTTGGCAATATTGTCATAGTTGTGGATAATTTTTCTATAATAACTTGAGTTCTAGAAATCCATGAATTGTTTTAAGGGATTTGGGCAAGGGCCAATCTTTAATAGATTTGATTTTATTAGGATCTACCTTGACTCCTTTATGAGATACTATATGTCACAAATATTCCACCTCTTGGACCCCAAAGGCCCATTTGGATCTTTTAACAAAGAGTCTTTCCCTTTGTAACTAATGAAGGAATTTGTCACTAAGAACTAGATGATCCTCCCAAAATTTGTTATAAATTAAAATATCATCAAAGAAAAATATGACAAACTTACGAATAATAGAACAAAATATATGGTTCATGAGACTTTGAAAGTACAAGGAGCATTAGCGAGTCTAAAAGGTATGACTAGGAACTCATAATGACCCTCATGTGTATGGAAATTAATCTTTAGGATATCCTCTTATCTACCCCTGATCTGGTAAAAACTTGTAACAACCCAAGTCTCCTCACCTAGTTGTCAAAAACACAATTTCAAAATTTTGACTTATTCAAACACAAATATCATACATTGAAGTAAGCACACCCATATTGTATTAGTACTTAAGCATAGATATCCACACTCCAAGATCTATTACCATTGCAGACGGTATCTTGAGGCATATGAACAAAATTTAAATGGTTTACTTGGATCTTGAATCTGAAGGATAGCTGCAGTTGTTAATTTTTCCTTAAGGATTCTAAATGCTTCCTCACACTAAGCAATCCATTTAATACTTTTTCATTTCTTTGCAGATTGGTGATCGAAAAGGTAATATTTGAAAATCCCTTTACAGATAGTCGATAATATACGACCATTCCCATGAAACTTCTTACTTAAATAACATTAGTGGGAGCATGTCAGTCTACTATGGCTTCTATATTTTTTGGATCAACAACTACCCCATCAGATGAGATAATATGCCCCAAGTACTGAACTTGTGGAGTATAAAATTCACACTTAGACAATTTTACATGCAATTGGTTTCTCCTGAGAATTCCCAGAACTATTCTCATATGATGGTCATGTTCCTCCTTCAACAATAGATCAAAATACCATCCAAAAATATCGATACAAACTAATCTAACTACTCCCTAAATACACTATTCATTAAGTTCACGAAAGCAGCTAGAGCATTTGTTAATTTGAAAGGTAGCACTGTGAATTCATAATACCCATATCGAGTTCTAAAAGTAGTTTTGAAAGTATCTTCTTCCCTGATTCTCAATTGGTAGTATCCTGACCTAAGGTCAATTTTTGAAAATATAGTCATCCCCCTTAGTTGATCAAATAGATCATCTATCCTTGGTAAAGAATACTTATTTTTCACTGTCATTTTATTGAGCATTCTGTAATCAATACAAAGTCTCAAATATCCATCCTTATTTTTTACAAATAAAATTAGTGCTCCACACGGTGATACACTAGGCTTAATGTACCCTTTTTCTAATAGGCTACAGGTGATGATCCTAGTAAAAGCTCAATGGAAAATTCAAATTCTCTTTTTGGAGGAAATCTAGGCAGGTCTTTAGGGAAAACATCTCTAAAATCATTCAATATAGGATATTGTTGAAATAGAGTAGAGCTAGATTCTATTTCTTCCTTCTTGTTTAGTTTGACTACATATAGTCTACATCCTTTTCTTAAAGCCCTTTTGACTTGCATTGCAATCATCAGGTGGGGTTCAAAAGATACTCTACTATAATAAACATGAATTTGTTGATTGGAATCATCTGTGAAGTCTAGCCATCTCTCTTCAAAATTTAGTAGGGCTTTGTGGGCTTTTAGCCAATCTACTCCTAGAACAACATCAAAGGCATGTAAGGGTGCTACATACAGGTGCCAATTAATATTTCCTTGGGGTATATCTATTTGAGGGTCAAATAAATATTGGTTGACCATATAGGTCTGTCCTAAACCATACTCAACTTGCCACCCATTTAACATTATCCCAGGTCTTACTGGTATGTCTCTTAATATACTAGAAGATATAAAACTATCTATTTTTATCTATCAAAATACGAACATCTTTCTTGCCTAGTTTTCCTTTTATGAGAAATGCAGTAGCTTACCCTAAAAGATCAGATTTACCTATGGCAGCATAGATTCTATGTGGGCTCTCTTTTATTGGATTTCTCTTATCGTATCTCTATGGGTATTGATTCACATAATTATTCAGGGCTCCACACACAAAGCATACATTTGGTCCCTTATTCTTTTGCTTGTCTCCTTCTCTGTTCTGGTTGGTATTCTTTCCTTTTTCTTGGTAAGTAGTTCTTTCCATGGTTCTCTCTTGAAAATTTCTTCTATTCAACTGATCCTTATCCCCTAAAATTTTCCTTTTTTCTATTATCTCCTCTGTAATGACCACCATATCTATATTTCTTATACTTATCTTTACCCTTAACTGGATTTGGGTATTTTCTTTTTTTAAATTTTTGGTAGTATACCTTTTTATTTTTTTGTCTCACCTCTTCATAGCGAGCCACATCAAAGGTTGTTGTCAAGTCTTTAGGCTTACCATGACCAAAAAGGATTCCTATTATTGAATGTAATCCCATTACAAATTTGTGGGCTTTGAACTCCTCTCACTTATCATATTCAGGAGCACATTTCAAAAGTGTAATGAACCTTTCATAGTATTCAATTACTGACAAGTTCTCTTGGTGCAAATTAGTGAATTCAATGTATTTCTCAATGTATAATTGTGGTGTAAGGAATCGATATTTAAATTATCTCTCAAATACATCCCAAGGGATGTCAACAACTTCCTTCTAATTGGTTTTCTTATAGGTGGTCCACCAATCCCTGGCCAGACCTGTCAAATGAGCCACTGCCCATGTGGTTTTGGACTCTGCATAAAGGGGTTGAATTGATAAATACCCTTTTGCTTCACTCAACCAATTAATAGCTGCTTCACCATCACCTTTACCATAAAACTTAGAAATATCTAACTTCTTAATCTCTTTTTGCAATTCTACGTTGACCTTCCTCCTCGAAGATCCTTCAGGAAATTCACTTATTTTTTTGACTCCTTATTTTTAGTCATATTCTCAATTACTTTCTATTGTTGTGTGATAATTTCCTATTGTTGAGCCATATGTGCTCTTTGTTAATACATGTGCTCACTCATTTGAGCCCTTTGGATCTCCATTTTTCCCTTTTTTGATTCAGTTGTTCTTGCATTAACTGAATTATTTTTGACATATTCTCATCATTTTGAGCAACCCTTGTTATTACTAGCTCCTTCTCTTTTCTTAAAACATGTCGAGATACTTTGACTATTTGTACTCACTCTAACTCCCTCACAAGTCATCTTAGTCCCTTTCTTGGTACTTCTACAACCTCCTCTTGCAAATTAGCACTTGCTCTTCTTGAGGTCCCCGCCATACCTGGTGATAAAATAGCTATGTTATAATAGCAAATCACATTTATAACCTAGGGTTTTTGCAACCTAGGCTCTGATACCAACTATAAAAACCCAAATCTCCTCAACTGGTTGTCAAAAACACAATTTCAAAAATTTGACTCATTCAAACACAAATGTCATACATTGAAGTAAGAACACCCATCTTGTATTAATACTTAGGCATAGATATCCACACTCCAAGATCTATTACTGCTGTAGATAGTATCTTGAGTTCTTGAGAATGACCAACCTCTTGCAAATAACTACCATTTATGAGATCCATTTAATCCTACTCGAGTATTTGGGTTCTCGACAAAGGGGTTGCCCTTCTAGGGCCCATATCATTTGGAAAGATGGACGTATTATTCTCCTTGTCTCATAGCATGGAGGACTAGACCTATGATCCTATTCTTGTCCTAAGGGTCCACTAACCAAAATCAAATTCATGAATAAGCCTTTTGGCCCATGCTAAAGGTAGCGTAGCTATGTTAGTGCCTGATTATTGACCTTCTTCTAAGGTGTTATCACAGTTCACCAATACTCTTGTATTCGGACCAGATGTCTTAGACCAAACCTATTTGACAGTAATGTTGCCCATACCATCTACTATTGGACCTTCCAACCTCAAGAATTAGCTCTCTAGTCTTGATTTCTATTGACAATTTTGCAATAAAAGAATGGTTTCTTGAGCATCCTCATGTACTACAATGTTTGATAACCTGGAATGATGTCCCATACCATCATTCATTACTCTCTACAACATAGGACCCATGTCCTCTTATTTGGTTGCTAGAGAATAGTTATCCCCATATCACAATAGTCGCCACTACGAACTATCGGAGATGGGTGGTTGGCATCCTTCTCGATGTCATCAAGAAATTCATACCATCCTCAATGGTTTTATAGAATATATTTTTTTATCATCCTTTTCGATGAGTTTTAGTATCAATCTTAGCTAAAGTTAAACTCCATGGTAAACTAAGAATGCTAATGAAGCCATCAATTTAAACAAAAGCAAGATTATGTCTGATTTCAAACTAATGTTTACTGTATCCACTCCTTATTTGGTTTAAATTTTAGAAAGCAAGAAGAAAGCTATTAAATATTCCCATGCTATACTTTTACCTCTTAAATCATTAATAAATTATCATAATAAAATAAGCATCTAATTAATTTTACTTTGGAATAAAACAAATTAAATTAATTTCAAATACCAATACTTATTCTAACATTTTCAAAATAAATAACGTATATAAAATTTAAAATTTTATGCTCTTATGCAGAACTGGGGTAGTGACCCATGTACGATCAGTCGAATACCTTCTACATAGCCTTCTCGATCTCACAATGTTTTTCGATTGTGCTCTCATAAATGACTTTCCTTTCAATCTACCAAAATACATTGGTCTCAATCATCTCCTATTTGCCAACCCCAAGGTAGCATTGGAAATAATACAACCCATAATGGCAATGGTTGGGAGTTTTTCTAGGTGGAGCTAGACTTAGTTGTTGGTTGGGGAGATCCCATTCCCACATGCCTAGTCGCTCCAGCTAATGTGGTGGGCTGGGGTGTATCTGATGGCATTGATGGCTTTGATACAGTTGATAATATTTGCACACCTAGGGAGGATGGGTGGCTCATTTCCATTCCTTCTAATACCGATTGGCAACATATGGAGGGTGAGGGACATTCACCTCGTGAGCATACCCCCCATGATTGACATGATTTAATGCATGCTTTTTGGTGATGTGGTTGGTGATGGGTTTAACCATGTTTTTGTTGTTTTGATTAACTGCTTTCAAAATCAAACTGAGTTAGTGTGACTACCTATTGGGGTGTGTCTATCCACCCTTTTTTTTGTTGTAAAGACTTGTATTTTTAAATTAATTAAAATTTAGGCCTTTACATTCAAAATAAAAAAATAATCACATTTCACATTCGAATGTTATTATATATTCCACATTCAAAGATAAAACACCTTATATAGTTTAGAACTTTAACCTTATTCTTTTTTTTTTGGTAGATAAGATACTATAGCATTAATATCGGGTTTTACAGGTTGACCCAAAACCTTTTACAAAAATCATCCTAGGGTTGTTGATGAACATGTCCTTACTAAGGATCCTATATATGTAAAATCTACATGCTGCCAAAGCCATTACATTTGGTAAGGCACATAGTCTGTTATAAAAAAGAAAACTCCCATACAAAATTTTGGGTATACCCCGAGAAAACACACCTGCATCATAATTACAAAAAAAGAAACAAAAATAGATCCCTTCCTTGAAATAGTGGAGAAACAAAAAGCTGCAGACACACATAGCAAAGTACTGAAAAAAACTCCCACAAGCTCTGTATTGATAGTTACTCTTAATAATTCTTTGGTAATTGCTTTCTTCCATATATGACATGCTTTGGGACCACATCCTGTCTTGGCCAATCAGCCTTGGAGAAGTGAACCTGCTAGCTAGATTTATGGTGGTGGCTATCTGGTGGTCCACGTGGCTCTGGTTCGAAGTCTTATATTGTTGTTTCTTTCTTGCCCTGTGATTATCAACCAACCTCAAATTACTAAGATGACTAGAAGCCATGTTATCAGACATGTAACTATCCCCATTAGTCTTTATGGTATTTCCAAGAAGCATCCACCAAGACTGACAACTCGAATAATATTTATTGTGAGTCCATTTCAAAAAATATACGAGAATACTCATAGCCTTCGAACTTATAGTGTCTTCTCTATTGGTAAATTCGACTATTATTCTTGGCATTCTTGTTGAATAAGATCCTCTACTTCACTCGGGACACCATGTTCCCATTTGAAAAGTTCATCACCATCGACACCCAAATTGGCCAGCTTATTAACAACTTTGTTAGCTTCCTAAAAGACATGTTGGGCTTTTCTATCCTGTATTCCCTGGAAAAGGATCCTAGCCTCTTCAACAATTGTTTTAATCCTCCAAGGAGGTATTTTCCAATTATTGAGGAGATTTATAACATGCATAGATTCTCCTTCTATGATCAAATTGCCTTCTAAGTCTTGAGTCATTTGAAGGCCTCTCCACATAGCTCTAGCTTCAGCTTTGTTGTTCGTACTTGTTTCCAAATATTCATAAAATTCAAGCATCATATTCCCATTATGATCTCGCACAATGCCGCCAGTGCCTACTCTACCAGGATTGTCCTTAGCTGCTCCATCAAAATTAAGCTTAAACCAACCCGTAGGAGGTGGGGACCACTTAACATTGGCTATGGGGTTGACTACCCTAGGAACAGACTCATCTAACAAGGTTAAGCTTAAATATTGAGCAATCATGGTCTCTTACAGATGAGGTTTATGGGTATCAAAAGGGATAAGGTTCAAATTCTCATTGGCAAAGGATAGGATCCTAACAATGATAGTTTGATGATCATAGATAGACTCATTAAAGACTCTATGGTTCCTTTCTAACCACACCTACCAAAGATAGTGATTGAGACAAATTTTCCATATGTATCTAAGTCTTTGGCTTGAAAAGGGGTAAGGCCACTAGACAAACAAATCAAGTACGATGGTTGGTTTAACCCAAGAAATATTGAAGGCCTAAAAAACCCCACTTAGGATAGTCAAGGAAAAGGGCACTCAAGAAAAATGTGATAAATGGTCTCCCAATTAGCCCTGCACAAATAACAACGATTAGTGATACAAATACTTTTATGCATCATATTATCAATGGTTAGAATTCTTCCTTGGATAACCAGCCATGAAAAGACTACAATTTTTGGAATTAATTTTTTAATCCAAACTAAGTCCTTTTGGAGGATAAAATCCTCGTCATCAAGTAGAAGCTTGTAAGCTGATTTAACAGTGAACTACCCATTTTCCGTAGGATCCCAAGTCACTTGATCTTCCTTGGGTCTCATGGGAATAAATTGTTGCCTGATAATGTTACAAATATAATTTTATTTCACTTGAAATCCCTAAATCCTTATTTGTTTCCACTTCATTCTATCTCTGTCCTCAACCATATAATCAAAGAATTTTTTGCCAATGAGTTCTTTCGTGATATCTCTGATTTGGTATAAGTTAGGATATTGCGTCAGTGGTTCATCCTTAGCCCACCTACCATTCCAGCAATTTATCCTCTCACCATTGCCTAAAACCCATATTAAACCTTTTTTTATGATTTCCTTACAATTGAGAATTGCTTTCCAAAAAGCAAAATCTCTGATTGGAACTGAGTCACTTAGAAATTCCATATTTTGAAGATACTTTCATTTGATGATAGCTGTCCATTCATTTTCTTCACCAAAAATGAGGCACCATGCCTGCTTAGCTAGTAAAGCTAAATTCATATGAGCAGTTCTCCTTAGACCTAAGCCTCCATTTTCCCTGGGTCTACACACTTTGGTCCATCCTACAAGGTGTATACATTTTTTCTCCTCTGATCCAATCCATAAAAATTCTTTTTGGAGTTTCTCAATTTTTTGAAAAACCTTCACAAGGGCTTTGAAAATGGAGAGGAAATAGACATAAATGCTTTGAAGAGAGGCCTTAGTGAGGGTCAACTTTCTTACTTGAGATAGAAGATGACCTTTCCATCTAGAAAGTTTTTTTTAAATTATTTCAATAACCCTGTCCCACATTGACTCTCTTGGAGAACCAATGAAAAGAGGGAGACCAAGATACGAAGTGGGAAGGTTTGTTATATCACACCTTAAAATTTTTGTAATCCTTCCTTGCCTCTGAATGGGGTTGTTCAAGAAATATAACTTGCTTTTACTGAAATTAACTTTCTAACCAGCAGCGTCCTCATAGAGTTGCAAGATGTATTTAATTCTTTTGGCCTCAACCACCGACGCCTTAGTCAATAGAAGGGTATCATCGATGAATTGTTGGTGAGAAACAACCCTAGTGAGATATTTTGCCTTGATTCCTAATATTAGCCTTGAACTGCAAGCATTTTTTATGGTTCTGCCTAAAGCTTCTACCATAATGATGAATAACATGGGGTTGATAGGGTCCCCTACCAAATTCCTCTATGACTTTAAAAGTAACCAGCAGTTGTTCCATTAACCAAAATTGAAAACCATGCTTTAGAAATGCATTATTTGATCAAATTAACCCATTGGTGGTGAAAACCAAACTTAAGGAGGACAAAAATCAGAAAGTCTCAATTTAGCCTATCAAATGCTTTGTTCATATCAAGCTTGAGGGCAAAAATAGACCTGTTAGTCTTATGAGCATGTTAGAGTTACTATAGTAATTCTATGTTATTCCTTTATTTATGTTAGAATTATGTTGTTAGGTTAGTTGCGCTATTGTTAGCGTACATAATATTTGGTTTATTTTATTTAGACCTAAGATGTTAATTAGATCCTATGATTACGAGCTAATCTGAGCTCTCCAATGTATTATTTATACGGATTCTGATTAATAGAAATTGTTCGCTTACTCTAACATGGCATCAGAGCCAGAAGCGTGAGAAGAGAAAGGAGGCAGCAAATTATTTGCATAGTTGGGCTGAAGAAAAAAAAACAGTGGAAGAGCTGGCTGGAAATTTTTTTTTCGCACATTGTTTGCTGTGCGTTTTTCACATGCGACATTACGTCCATGATTTTTTTTTTTTAATTTTTTAAAAAAAAATTTTGCACTTTCACGCACTATGTTTTTTTTTTTCTGTGCGCAGTGCATTTTTTCTATGCACTCTCACGCACAGTGCCCTCCCCTCCCGCCCACCATAGCCGCATTCAAAAAAAAAAAAGGAAAAACATCGTGCGCAATCGCGCGACGTTCCACGGCAATTCCCTGAAAAAAAATAATAAAAAAATCGTCGCGCATCCACGCGACGTTGGGAGGACCATCCCATCCCCACCCCAACACGTCACACAAATGCGACGTTGGAAGCCCCCCCCTCCCCCCATACCACGTCGCGCATCCGCGCGACGTTGGGAGGGCCCCCCTCCCCTTCCCTGAGGTCGCACTGCAAGCACAACACGCACGACCAGGCCACAACCAGGCAGTGATGTTGGAAGGGCTCCCCTCCCTTTCCCTGAGGTTGCACTGCAAGCACAACATGCACGACCAGGCCACAACCAGGCGGTGACAACCGTTGCTGCAGTAGTAGAGGCTGTAGGCCACGCTCACCGCGAAGGCTGCAGGCCACCCTTGTGACCACCTACCGCTGCTAGCAGTGGAGGCAACCATAGCCACAATCGCGGCCACCTTCCGTTGCCAGACAAGGAGAGGAGGAGGCACGCTCCTCGAGAGCAGCAGGGCTGCCGGGACCCTCCTCAAATACGAGGAGGTCCCTGATCCTCTCGGATCAGCCTGCTAGTCCACCTAGTGGTGGACTGTGCGGTAAGGCTCTGGGAGCCTGCAGGTCGCGGGTTCCAATCCCGCCGACCCCCCTTCAACAAAGGTAAAAAAAAATTTCACATGTTTTTTTTAATTATTTTTCCTAAAGTTAAACTTTAATTTTTAATTTTAATTTATTTTCTATAGTTTAACCTTTATAAATTAAAATTAAATTTTTTTAATTTGATTTTAATTTCTTTTTAAAGGTTTTTTAAAACTATATAAATTAAAATTAATATTTTTTTTAACTTTAAGGTTATAAAATAATTTTTTAAAATCATTTGTGGAGAGTTTTTTTTTAAGATAAAAAGAAGGGGGGTATTTTTTTTTCAAAAATCAAAGGGGGAAAGTGAGTAATTTTTTGAAAAGCAAATTTGGCATTATTGTAAAGGTGCATTTTTGGCTGCGCCCGACACCTAGTGGGTTATTCCTGTGGGCACTTTTTTTTGTTGTATGTTGCATATTTGATTTCTTGCACTATAACATTAAAAGTTAAAATCAAATTCACTCCCTAAGTCCCCGAAATAATTAAAACCCATCCGTGCAATTTATTGCACTGCAACGTTCGGTATTTGTGATACCTCTGGCCAGCACTTACAGGTAAAGCTATCGTGATTGCGCTACTGTATCCGCCGCCTAATATAGCTGCCAAAACGACGTCTGAGCTTGTTCTCTATAAATCGTCGGGGAGAGATAAGTTTGCCATTTTGCATTTTTTTACTCCATCCATTACCCTAATAGTTCTTGTGTTTAGGCGTAAATCCTACGAGAGTTCTGAAATCCAAAGTGTTTAGGGGAAGTTACGCCCCACGCATGCGGATTGCAGACTTTCTATGGTAGGTGCCATCAACAAGACTATTCCCTTTCAGTACTGCTTATGTACCACGTATCGTATGATCTCTAAAACTCACCTATAGTTTCCCTCACGTAAGGGCGGGTGATTTTTGTTGATCTTTCTAAATACCTATAGTTTCCCTCACGTAAGGGCGGGTATTTTGTATGGTATAACGGCCTAGCAAAAGGTATATCGAAAGGGGGACCAATTGGTGTTATAAGGAACCTTCATCATGTCTGCAAAACTAATGACTGATTCTCATCAGTTGTTGAAAGGTCCTAATTACACACCATGGAAAAATAAGATGAAGGCCATCCTAGCAATGGATGACTTATGGGATGTTGTATTTGGAGCAACAACCAGACCTTCATCTATTGCTGGTGCTACAGCTCCATCTACTGCTCAAAGAGACTTTGATAAGCTAGACAACAAAGCAAAAGTGCTCATCTTGCTTGTTGTGTCTGATGAAGTCCAACCCCATATTGTTGATTGTGCAACTAGTAAAGCGGCATGGGATGCCCTTAATACTATATATGAGGGAAAGAATGATTCCACCATTCTATTTCTTCAATCTCAATTACATAGTCTAAGCATGAAGCAAGGGGAGACAGTTGAATTCTTTCTTTGCAGAGTTTCTGAATTGAAAGCAAAGTTGAATTCTTTGGGAGAACCAGTTGAAGACAAGCTCCTTACTTCAGTTGTATTGAGAGCTTTACCTGATTCTTATCGGGTGTTGATCACTTCCCTTCATGTATCACAATGGAAAGTTACTTTTGTAGAATTGGTTAATATGCTTCAAGAGGAGGAGGCACGCCAACTACAACGAGATGATTCTTCTAACACTGCTCTCTACATCAACAGGAAAGGACAGAACCAGAAGAAGGGTAATTTTTAGAAGGGAGGGAATTCACAAAAGGATTCAAAAGGGAAACAAACTCAACAACCTCAACAGAAAAAGAGATATTGCAAGATCTGTGACAAAGAAGGTCATGATACAAATAGATGTTGGCATAAGAATAAGCAATCAAAATAGAAAGGCCGAAACAAACCACAAAAGAACAAACAACAAGTGAATGTTGTTGTTGAAGAATCTGACATGGATTCTGAGAGAGCCCACAAAGTTCTCATGACTACCACAATATCCAAGCGAGACGGATCCTATATGGTATGTTGATTTTGGAGCCAGTAAGCACATGATTGGTGACAAATCATGGTTTGAGTCTTTTGAGGCCAAAGAGGGCAAACCTGTCACTATTGTTGATGATAAAACCTACAAGGTTTAGGGAGAAGGCACTGTTTCAGTCACTCTTCCTGATGGCAAGTGTTAGATTGATAAAGTTCTCTATGTTCCAGGATTGGCAAACAATTTGTTGTCGGTCACACAAATTTTGGACAAAGATATGGTTGTGAACTTTAGTGTTGAGGGAGGCAAGAAGTGTTGTTCTATTACCAGAAGGGGTAAGAACATTGCAACCGCTTCATATAAGCATGGCTTATTTGCCTTAGATACTATCTCTACTCCACATGTTGCCATGACAGTCTCTACAAAGGAGGCAACTTCCCTATGGCACAAGAGATATGGACATTTGAGTTCTGGTTACTTACTTGAGTTAAGTAAGTATGAGATGGTAAAGGGTCTTCCTTCCCTTTCTACCACTTTACCAGTTTGCTCTGACTGCTTGGCAGGAAAGCAGCATAGAGTGCCTTTTGAAAAGAGCTCTACAAGAGCAAAGAAACCTCTGGAGTTGGTTCATACCGATCTGTGCGGTCCCTTCACTCCCAACAGTTGTGGGGGTAAGAGGTATTTTCAGTTATTTGTGGATGATTACTCACGAAAGATGTGGGTATTCTTTCTTCAACTGAAATCTGAAGCATTTGGCTTCTTTCAGCAATTCAAGAAATCTGTTGAGAAGGAGTCAGGGACTTCTATAAAGACTCTCCACTCAGATCGAGGGGGGGAGTTCACCTCTAAAGAATTTTTTGCATTCTTGAAAGAAAATGGGATCACAAGACAGTTAACTACTGCTTATACTCCTCAGCAAAATGGAGTTGCTGAAAGGAGGAATCGTTCCATCATGGAAATGGTTCGTTGCATGCTCACAGGAGCTAGACTTGAGCAACTATATTGGGCAGAAGCTGTCACCACAATAGTATATCTATTGAATAGGGCACCCACAAAGGCCCTACAAGGAATGACTCCACAGGAAGCATGGAGTGGTAGGAAACCCTCCATTTCTCATCTACGCATTTTTGGATGTAAAGCTTTCATGCACATACCAAAAGAGAAAAGGAAGAAGCTAGATGAGAAGACATTGAAGTGTATTCTTCTTGGCTATGATGAGCACTCTAAGGGTTATCGTTTGATTGATCCCTTGACCAAGAAGATTCACATTAGTAGAGATGTAGTTTTTGATGAGGCTTTCACATCAGCAAACACATCGGATGTATACCTAGACCTTGTGGAAACTCAGGTTGTTAAATCTCCTTCATCAAAGGTTGGAGGTTCTTCTGGATCTTCTTCAACACCTAAGAAGAAGAATCCAAAGTGGTATACAAATACAATCAAAGACTCTAAGCTATCTACTCCACCATATTTGACTTTGGATAGGCCTCGTACTCGCAGCATGGCTCGACAGGAGAAAGCTACAACAGAGAATACTGGGGTTGATGATCTGTGTCAATCTTTTGAAGAACTTTCTGTAGATCCAGTGAGAGATACAGAAGATATGGATATTGATAGTGATAAGGTGTTTATGTCTTCCATAGATGATCTTGAACCTGCATCAGTACAAGTTGCTCTCGGTGAGCCTCAGTGGAAGGCTGCTATGGATGCAGAGTATAAGTCTTTGATGAAAAACAAAACTTGGAAGCTTGTCGATCTGCCACATGGAAAGAAGCCCATTGGCTGCAAATGGGTGTATAAAGTCAAGTACAAAGTAGATGGGACAATTGATAAGCATAAGGCCCATCTTGTTGCAAAGGGCTATGCTCAAAAGGAAGGCATTGACTACGAGGAAACTTTTGCACCTACTGCTCGGATGACAACAATTCGAGTTATTTGTGCTATGGCAGCATAGTTTGGGTGGAAAGTTCATCAGATGGATGTCAAAAGTGCCTTTCTGAATGGTGATCTCCAAGAAGAAGTCTATATGACTCAGCCAGAAGGATTTGCAGTGGAAGGCCAACAGCAAAAAGTTTGCAAATTGGTCAAATCCTTATATGGCCTGAAACAAGCTCCTCGAGCTTGGTATATAAAAATGGACAATCACCTCCTGCAACATGGTTTTAAGAGATGTCCGTCAGATGCAAACCTCTATTTCAAGAAACAGGGTTACGAGATAGTGTTGCTTGTACTCTATGTTGATGATCTGCTCATTACAGGGAGTTCAAAAACTATGATCTCTATTGTCAAAAGAGACTTGTGTCAATATTTTGAGATGTCAGATCTCGGACTTCTCCATTACTGTCTTGGTTCTGGAATTCAGCCAGAAGGAGCACTCCATCAAAGTGTCTCAGAAAAAATATGCCAAGACATTGTTGGAAAAATATCGCATGACTGATTGCAAGCCAATGGCAACTCCGATGGAGACTGGACTTCAGTTATCGTGATATGATGATTCACCTCAGGTAGATGGTACTCTCTATCGACAGTTGATTGGGAGTCTCATATATCTGACCAATACTAGGCCAGATCTCGTATTTGCTTGTCAACTATCTTTCGAGGTTCATGCAGGAGCCTAAGACCACTCATTGGAAAGCAACAAAACGTGTTCTTCACTATGTCCATGGCACAATGGAATATGGCCTAGAATACAAGAGGAACAACAAATTCTTCTTGCAAGGATACACGGACTCCGACTATGCCGGATCATTTGATGATCGCAAGTCAACTTCAGGATATATTTTTCATCTAGGATCCGGTCCTGTCTCTTGGCACAACAAGAAGCAATAGGTGGTTGCTATTTCATCAACAGAGGTAGAGTATCACGCCGCACGTGAAGCTGTGTGCGAAGTGATATGGTTGCGTCGCATTCTGACAAGTATGGGTCATCCATCCAAATCTCCAATACACTTGTTTTGCGACAATCAGGGTGTTCTGAACCTAGTCAAGAATCCAGTCCATCATGAAAGAACAAAACACATTGACACACAATGTCATTTCATTCGAGATGAAGTTTCGAAGCACCGAATTCAGCTTCAGCACATTCCCACCGATGCTCAAGTTGCAGACATTTTCACTAAGGCACTTGCACGTGTCAAATTTGAATTGTTTCGTAGCTCTCTTTGTATTGCAAAATGATGTAATCGGGGGGATGTTAGTACAACTAGTAGTTCTTATATTACATAAATAATGTAATAAGGGGGGATGTTAGAGTTACTATAGTAATTCTATGTTATTCCTTTATTTATGTTAGAATTATGTTGTTAGGTTAGTTGCGCTATTGTTAGCGTACATAATATTTGGTTTATTTTATTTAGACCTAAGTTGTTAATTAGATCCTATGATTACGAGCTAATCTGAGCTCTCCATGTATTATTTATACGGATTCTGATTAATAGAAATTGTTCGCTTACTCTAACAGAGCAGAGTGCAGAGCTTCATGAACTGTGATAACTCCATCCAAGATTAACCTGAATTCTGATTTTCACAAGTTTCTAGGTTGTCTCAACAAAATTCTCTTCATAGTGTTAATTTTTTTTTAATGTTCACACTTCCCAATGATTGTGAATTTTTAAAATAAAACCTTTTTTTTAAACCTAACAAGGCTTTAGTTTATCGTAAGACTCCATTGCTCAATAATAATCTATGATGCTCCTCTTGGAGAAGAGGAAGACCAGATACATGAAAATTTATATCCAAATCCTTTTGCCAGAATCTAAGTCATTATTTTAAGTTTAACAAAGCTTTCACACCATATGCGTTCAATTATTCAGCCATTCAAAATCATAACAAAGAAGAACTTGGCTTTCTTTTCAATTTTTAAGAAGATGAGTCATTACGTATAAACAAAATTCAAACTCCAAAAAGTTTGTTTATCAAGCTCTTTCACAATATGAACTTGGAAGTTAGCTACAAAGTGAATGATTGGTATTGTTGACTTACCAAAGAATGAGACCAAATTGTTCATTCTCTCTTTAACTAGGGTTATATTTTATTTTTAAAAGGAGATTAAAACATATAGAAAAACAAAACAAAGTTATGTACTTATTTAATCCTCTTAATGAAGATTTCAGTGAAATGTAATATCAAAAACTAAATCAAGACCAAAGGCAAAATATTCATCTAAATTCTTAAAAAAAACTTGGATTAAATATTCATCCGGGTTTGTCATGCCTCTTAAAAACTCATGAAGAAGAGATAATGGGCTTTATATAACAATCTGGCATTAATAAATAGTGTAACCAGCAGGTTAAAAAGACTTTATAAATCATTTTTACACTGTATCTAGGGCTAGTTGGAATCCAAAACAAAAAATAAAACTGCTGTCATACTACATACATCGGCTCTCTAGATTTTCACAGAGCATATGCAATGAAATAAACTAAAATTGATGACATATGCACTAAAATATCAATGAGGTTTGATAGACTTGTAACCAGGTTCTCAAGAAATACATTGAGAGATTTTTTTTTCATTTAATCATATCCTTGATAGTTCTGAAATAACACAAGAATCCGGCTGACTCATATCTTCAGCTCATCAAAGAAAAATAATTGTAAAATACTTTCAAGCTTCTCCTCAAAAGTTCTTCTTTGCACAGAGAGACTCCTCGTGGCTCCGACGGTGAACATTTACACGACAAAGGATAAGGCAGACAACTTTTAAGGGGTCAACACAGTTTTCCCATGATATGCAACTACTTGTTCACACCATTTTTTTATAATGCAGGGAAAAACATAGCAAGCAATCCGACCACAAACTTATATATATATATATATATATTTATTTATAAATTAATTCATTCCCCATATAGGTATGTTTGAGCATATTTTTATAAGAGAAATTAATTTGTATACAATCTGATTTATTTTCAATTCTTTTAAAATTATAATCGATATTCTCTTAATCTCCATTCCAAGGCAGTTAAAGCTACCATTTTATTTCTATGTTTTCAATTCTATAAACACACAACCAATCGAAATTTTGGAGACCATTATCAACACATATATATATATATATGCAACACACCAAAGGCAAACATTAAACGGATAGTATAATCACGCTTTAGAAACTAAACTTCAGAATCATATCCAACCTCTTAACCGATGAAGAAAACTTTGTATGCCTTTGTCGACACAAAAGAGCTCTCAATAATCTATAGTGCCAAATAATAATCATCTTTCATCAAACTTCCTCCTCATTTTAAAGGAGATGATGATTTGGCAAATTGAGGACACATAAAAAAACCATGCATACGGAGAACCCAAATTTTATCGGGTGTCTTTCACCATTTAATCTATAAGCAAAGGCTTTATCATATGTAAATATATTTTAAAAAGTAAATCACTGTAGATATGGGGAAGTTTATCATGTATAATTATATATATATTCATTATTTATTTATTCTTATATTTTAAAATTAAGATGTTTTTACATTTGTTTCGTTATGAGCATTTTCATATATATATTTTTATGTTATTATTTTATTTCCAATTTGAATATAAATATACACATAAATTTATATTTATTATTATTATTATTATATATATTTGGTTATTGTGAGAAACCCTATGATCTGAAGTACAGTCTTGAGTAGTCTCCTCCCAACCATGACCTCTCGTAAATCCGAGAGTTATACTTATCAATAGGAAATTTAATACAAAGACACCACACACCCACCCCCTCGCACTCGCCCACGCCACGATTTGAACCTTGGACCTCCCGATATTATTACATATTTTTTATATATATATATATATATATATATATATATATATATATATATATATATATATATATATATTATTTTTATTATTACAAAAAATACAAAACAATTGCGAGCAAAACAATGACCACATGTAAATCAAATGCTCCTATATGAAATGTGCAAGAATGGAGGTAAACAATGCAAATCTATTGCAAGCATTACATGCAACGACACACATAACATACACCTATATGGGTTTGCCTCCGTGAGCTTCCATGTACTCGCAATTGTGGTGCTATAAAGAACTGGCATCATATCCCTACTTACCAGAGCATCAAACCTTATCCGTTTGCTAGTGGTTGAGTGTCAGGTACATTGTTCTGCCAAACATGTATGCTTCAATTCTTTCACTCACAGAATATCAGTAGTACCTTGTTCCAAAACAAAAAAAAAAATTGGAAGACAGATAAGGTAATTGTGGGGATGTGACAAAACCAAAATATATTTTAGTAAAGTATCGAGCATGCAATTCATCCAACAAATCATCTATAGCAGGGATATGAAACTTATCTTTGATAGTGATCTTGTTAAGAGGACAAAAATTAGGATAGGATACATGTGCCATGAGTTATCCTTACATCGTACCATCACCATCAAATAGGAATATGAATTGATGATTGGATGAATGATTCCATGCTCTACCATTTCTCATACCAGCTTCTCAATTTTTAACTTTTGGGGTTGGAAATAGTGATAAGAATGCACATTAGGAGGTTGAATTCCTAGAATTATATGGATGACATGATCATGTGTGTGCTTAGGAGGTAAACTCCTTGGCTCACTAAACACCTTTTCATATGATCCACAATACTTTGGAGATCCAAAAAATGAGCTAGAAGAGTTGGATCCAAGAATTGAACCTCCATGCAATTGACTTGGGCAAATAATCCAAGATCACCCTTCCTCAATATCTTTTCCATACAATGGAAACTAACTACCTTGGAGGGAGGGGATTGAATTCATTGGATATAAATGAATCTTACATTATGTATCCATTTGATATATATTTTTTGTAGATTAATAGTAATATCATCGAACTGAGATAGTCATTGTGCTCCCAAGATAACATTTGAACTTTCCAAGTTCATAGCAAAGAGATTTTCCATCCAATTATAATCTCTTGTTTGGATGTTAAATTTTTCATTCAACCTATACACTACCCCCATCTTAAATTAAGACTTGAAATTTATCTTGATTTAAATTACTGATATACAAGCCCAAGGATTGTGTTCTCTTACTATCTATAAAGTTATATGTGCTACCCAAATCAATCAACACATTGGCATATTATCATTTGATAAATCCTTGTATCTTTATAGTATGGTAATATTGGATACCCATATGTGCATGAGTAGGAGCCACAATATCATTATCTTGTTCTAATTTATCCACTTCTATTGGTTGTCCTAGTTCTACCGATTGCTCATGTTGTAATCAATGTTCATCCTTAAAAATTGATATGTCTAAATATTCCAAGAGAAATTTACAATGTTCTTCATAGGCCTAATCTTGGGGATGGTGTGGATGATATTTGAATCAAAAAATATTGTAGAATACTCAAATTTGTAGTAAGGATGACGAGAATTGAAATCATGTCTATATAGCGAACTAAATTCTTGGAGCTTTTGTTCTACTGTTAGAGTTATACATTTTACGTCATCAAGAGTATAAGGATCATGCATGTCGGCTTCCTTCCAAATTTTATCCTTAAGACCATAGTGAAAGCTAGATACCACCACTGCTAGACTGAATTGTTGGGTATAAGTGAGGAGACTTGTAAACTTTGAGCAATAGTCTTCCACTATTATCATTTGATTAGTTTACATATTATGTGGAAGATACCTAGTTAAACCATTGAAGAAATTATTCCTTGAAGTCATGCCATAAAAAATGGCTATCTTTTTTATAAATCTACCATAACAACCATTGATAAGCTTGGGTACTCAATTTAGAAGTTGCTAATGCAACACAATTTTTTTTTAAAATATGGTGTAAAAATATAAGGCCTTCCATTTTGGCCAACCATACTCAAGGGTTGAAACCTTCAAATATGAAAATGTTGATGTGAGGAACCTTAACATCATGAGGCCATTCCAATAAATTGGAAGCATTGCCTATTGAGGAGTCTAGATTAGCGACAAAGCCTAGGTCATAAGAGCCAAAATCTAGAGGATTATAACTATGTAATTATTGTGAAAGAACATAAATATTTTGTGCTTGATGAATGGTCAAAGGTTGGGGATTCAAATTTTGTTGACCCTTTGAAAAGAGAAGGGGTAGTGTTGGATGGAACTAGGATTCCTTTAATTCTATTCAATATGTTGATAATGGTATCAACATTTTGTTCTTGTTGCGAAAGATATCGATGCAAACCAGGGTAAATATTACTGGAAAGAGGAATATAAATTGGAGAGGTAGTGAGGACAAGGATAGTGGAACAAGGAGAAGAAGAACCATATGTGTTGGGTGGGGAGAAGCCATGGTGTTTAAGGAAGAAAGAAGATGTTGATCAAAAACATTGATATTAAAGGAAGTATTGTGATGATTATCAAGATTTCTAGGTTGGTACTTCTACTCATACACAAATTCTATGAACAATAATACATTGGAATTGACCATTGACTCATGCCCAACCAATATTATTAGTAGGTTCATTCATGCACTCACGAACTTGAAGAAATGAACACCAAAAAAATTATGTTTCCTACAAGGATCTGATGACACAAGATACTCTTGTCATTTCCAACCAATATATATTATATTTTTATATATATATATATATATATATATATATATATATATATATATATATATATATATATATATATATATATATATTAATAAAAAAATTATTAAATATTTTTATTAACTAGGGAGAAAAGGTTTAAAAATAAATGAGAAAGAGCGAAGCGAGGGTTTAATTAATAAGAGCATGGGGGTGGGTGTTAATTAATAGGAAGGGGGATGCTTGGAAGTGGTGGAGGGGGTGGGGTTAGGTAGGATTTAAATATTTAAAAAAATAAAATGTGAAAGTGGGGGGTTCAATAAAAAAAAAAATGTGAACTATGGAAACATGGAGCAAGGGAAAACATAATAGAAAGACAAATGAAAAGGGGATGTTTGCTCTCTATTAATAATTAAATTAAATTTTATTTAATTTAATTATTAATATAAAGTAGGGAGGGGAGTTGCACCGAATAATTTAAAAAAAACTAATTAATTTTGGGAAATCAAATGTACCTTTTTGGAAGAGATATTTTGAAAACCTTTATTTCTTAGATCTCTGCAAAAAATGAAAACTTTATTTTTAGGGCACCAAATATCTTTGTTAATTTCCACTAGTTCTAGAATCGTACCCTAATACCACTTCTTACGATATCACATAAATATTTAATATCTGCAACAATACTTCAATATTAAATTATTATTAATAATATGCAAACAATAATAATTCAGATTCAAATACCATGAACAATATGCAAATATCAAATCCAAAAATAAATTAATGCAATAGCAAATCCACAACCACTCAAAGAGGGCAAATTATCATAGCCACTTTGAGAGGATGAAGTCTCTTATGCACATTGAGGTGACTTAAATCCAAATTATTCGATGATCCAAACTAATAAAATATTCTTCCTATTTATAGATGAAATCAATAATAACCTAACCCTAATTCTTAAGTATCGACTAACTAAATCTATGGCCTAAGATAAAAATAATTACTCAAAATCGCTATATTTGGACCATTACAGCTACGAAGTAGGAGTATCATCACTATATTAATCATAGCCCCTTATAACAAAAGTAAATGGACCAAATTATAGTAGAATATGATGATTTGTTCAAGTCACCAACTAGGGTTCCACTTCATTGTGAGATAAAGCATTATATTGATTTAGTTCTTGATTCTCCTTTACCTAATACATTGCAAGAGCATGGAGAGAAAGAAAAATAATATTACATGCTAAGGGGAGACATATCCATGGCTTCCCTACACCAAAGGAACTTATTAGTGCTCACAGACTTCGTGAGAGAGTCTGTAATGTTCATCAAAGTTTCAACTTTCTATATCATGACCTTCTTGTTTTCCACCATTTTTTATATGAAGTGATATTGAACATCAATATATTTCATTTGTTTATGAAATATAGAATTGTTGGCCAAACTAAATGCACTTTGACTGTTAGAACTGATTCTCATTACCTTGTGCTTGAAACTTATATCTAAGCACAACCTCTATAATAACACTACTTTGCAAGCATGTGTTGCAACCATATATACTGCTTCAGTAGTAGAAAGAGCAATTATGGATTGCTTCTTACTCATCCAACTTACTACTCCTCCAAACATAGTGAACACATAGCCACTTGTAGAACTCCTATTGTCTAGGTCACCAACCCAATTTGCATGAAAAAAACCTTGTATGTCTAATAACATGCATTCATTATTAGTACCATGATAACAAATAGAAAAATTAGAAGTTTATCACACATATATGAATACCCATTTTACAAAGGTCCAATGTTCCTTTCCAGGGTTAGCCATAAACCTACTTACAACTCCCACTGGTTGGAAAATATTTGGCCTAGTATAAACCATTGCATACATCATATTTCTAATAGCACTAGCATAAAGAGCTTTAGACATGTATTCAAAATTATCATTTGACTTAGGATAGTGTTTCAAATTTATGCCAACTAGTAGGGATCCATTAACAGGTTTATTGTCATGCATATTAAACCTATGCAAAATTGTTTCAGCATGCTTCTTTTGATTCAACCATTATTTCTTGTTAGGTTGGGCCCTTTTTATTTCCATGCCTAGGATATACTTATCATTCCCTAAATTTTACATTTCAAACTTCTTATATAATTGATCCTTTAGTTCCCTAATCATATATGTATTGTTTCCAATGAGAAGAATATAATCAACATACTTGACTTTGAACATACCCAAGATCTAAGGCATAAGCATTAAAATTTTGGTACCGCATCCTAGGATATTACTTTAAACCATAAAAGATATTTTCAATTTATAAACCATGTTTTCCTTCCCCTTAACCACTAAGTTATTAGGTTATTTCATGTAAATTTCCTCTACTAGATCCCCATGTAGAAATGTGGTTTTAATATCCATTTGTTCTACTTCAAAATCAAATGTTAAAGCAATGGTAGGAATATAATAGAATTTAAATTAGAAATAGGAGATCAAATTTCACCAAAGTCTATCCCCTCAATTTGGTGCCACCAATATTGCCTTGTACTTTTTCAACTTACCCCCTACATTAAATTTTTCTTAAGCATCCATTTACAATCTATGGGATTTCTATGTGTAGGTAAAATAACTAGATCCCAAAACCTACATTTTTTTAAGGCCTCCACCTTCTCATTCATGGCCTTATTCCAAGACTTAATCTCTTTTGAAGAAAAAGCTTCCTTCATAGATCTAGGTTCATCATCAGTACAAGATAATGCAAATACATATTGGAAATATGATGGGCTATACCTTTAAATTAGTTTACATTGTCTTGTGGACATTCTCAAGGATATTGGATCAAGAGACTCTTCCTATTCCTCCACAAATACTTCCTTTCCATCATGTTCATGTTCATGTTTAGGCGCATATTTTTTAATTTCAAAGTACACCTTATCCTTCTTTTCCTCTAGTTCATTTCTAGGAAAATACTCAATTCCTTGAAAATCACATTACTTGAATAAATAAATTTAGACTTTAATAGATTTAAAAGCTTATAACCTTTAACATTTTTACCATAACTAATAAAGATACATTTTTTAGCCATGAGATATAAATTTGATTGTTTTTCCTTAGGCGCATAAACATATGCCTCAACACCAAAGACTTTCAGATGTGTAATATATGTTTTCTAGACCAAACTTCCTCTAGTGTTTTATTAAAAAGAGTAGAAATAGAAAACATGTTAATCAAATAACAAGTAGTATTAACAACCCCAACCTAAAATGTGTTCTAATTTAGCACTACTTAACATACTTCTAACTCTTTCTATTAATGTTTTGTTCATTCTCTTTGTTACCTCATTTTGTTGTGGTGTATAAGGAGCAATTTTCTACTTAATAATCCTATTACGTTTACAAAATTCTTAAAATTAATTAGAGCAATATTATCCCCATTATTTGATCTTAAATCTTTTACTTTATTTTTAGTCTAAGTTTCTACAAGCACCTTAAATTCTTTAAATTTGCTAAAAACTTCAAATTTATGCTTAAGAAAGTAAACCCAAGCCTTTCTTAAGAAATCATCAATAAAGGTCACAGAATAAATATATTTACCAAGAGACGAAACATCCATAGGTCCAAATACATCACAATGAATCAAATCTAAAATCCTTTTTGCTCTAGTACCTGAAGTTGAGACTTTTACCCTATTTTGTTTCCTAGACACATAGTGTTTATAGAAACTAAAAATCAAGAGAAACACCAAATAAACCCACAAAAAATTATTTATTCTTTAATTTCTTCAAACCTTTATTACCAATGTAGCCCAATCTATGATGCCACAATATAGACATAGTAGTAGGTTCTTTTATGTTTTCAAGTGCACTAATAAAATTACGAAAGGTAGAAGCATCTAGTATGAACAATGTACCATGTCAAACACTCTTTGAAAAAATTATTACTTCCCTAACAAATATACAACCTTGCCTATCAAGCACTACATGTACACCATTATCATTCATTTTGGAGATAAAAATAAGATTACGACCTAAACTAGGAATATGAAACAAATTTGTCAATGTCTTAATTATATTATCACTACAAATTAGTTTTACTTTTCCCTAGCCAACAATCCTATATTAAGTGTTGTCACTAAGGTAGACTTTCCCACCATCATATTTATTGTACTTTGAGTATCAATCATTGTGCAGAGTCATATGAAATAAAGCACTTGAATAATTCAACCATGAATCATTGCTAGCATTATTAGCAGAAGTGAAAGATGCATCACCACTAACATTATCATCATAAAAATATTTTTCATAAGAAGAATCAACATCTTTTTCCTTTTTATTTTGTTTACATTCCTTCTTAACATGGCCCTTTTTACCATAGTTCCAACATTTCACTTTACTTTTTCCTAGATATTTAGATCTACCCTTAGACTTGGATTTATTTTTATCTCCCTTGTTCTTACCCCCTCTCTCCTTAGACCCAACCATTACAAAAAGAGCATCATTAGAGGTATTATCCATGGGCTTCCTTCTTAATTCCTCACTAAATAGAGATGACACATCTTCTAGTTTCAACTTAGTTGTTGTACTACTTATAACCATGATTAGATTATCCCATGAATCAAGTAAAGAACATAGTAAAGTAATGCATTTATCCTCTTCATCCATTTTAACATCTATGGATGCTAGTTGACTCAATATAATGTTAAATGTATTCCAATAATCAGTAATATAGTCCCCATCTTACACCTTCAAAGAATACAATTTTCTTTTTAAAAAGGTATATTAACCAAGCTCTTTGTTTGATGTAAACTACCTAACTTATCGCACAATTTTTAAGTATTATTTTAACTAGAAATATTCATTAGAATAAAATTATAAAGACATAACCTTATGGCACTCCTTGTATTTCTATCCAATCTATCCCATTTGTCTTGATCCATACCCACATGAATAAATTTGGGTGTAGTTAATATAATTTATTAATCTACCAAGAGATCCTCTATTTTTAGTTTTCATAACTCAAATTTTTACCCATTAAAATTATTGATCTCTACTTTTAAAGTTATTTCTATTTTAAATGATTTTCATATTAGGCTTGCATAAAATAAATCTCCTACTATGACCAAGAAACCCACTACAAAGATGTCCTTATCAAACTAGCTCAGTTCCAACACTAGCTCTGATACCAAATATAGAGATTTGGGGGGTTAATTAGTCCAATTAGGTGCATTCAAAAAGTCTCATAAATATGATCTATATCCTTTAATGGATGATATAACTATGTAAAGAAAACTGAAATAGAGAAACAAAAAACAACAAAGAAAAAAATAAGAAAATTAGATAATATATACCCTAGGAAAACCCTTTTGGAAAAACCCTGGCATAATAAAAAAAGGAGCAACCCTTGTATTAATTCTTTAATGAACTCCACATACAATAATGTAGCCCAATATCATCCATAGCAATAGTCTCCTTCCTCTGAAATATCCATTGAATCTTATGTTGATAGCACTAGCCAGGCCTTTATTAGAGTTTTTTTCTATTACAACCAATTATTATTAAAGTCTATGATCATTATAACCAATGATTTGTCCATTTGGTTCAGCTAATCTAACCTCCAATGAGGTGTAACAAATAATGTAATTTTATTTTAATTCTTACAATATTTTGCAAGTGTTTGAGGAATTTTTCCAAGGGCCAATAAAGGGATCATGGGCCCATACAACATTACATTATTTAATATTTTCCTAGGAAATTACATATTACAATAATATCCAAACGTTGTACCTAGGGCTTGCAAGTGTACAACACACTTAGCCTAACATTCTATTGGTCAAAAATGAGGAATGATGTTAAGAGGTGCATCAATTTGTGTACCCCCTACAATTTTTCCAAACCAACCAACAAGAAGCAAGGACTCTATACATAATTACCAATGTAATCCAAGCCTTGGGAATCTCTCTATGGATTTCCTCTCAGGTTTTTCATATCTAAGCATGATAATGCTTGTTTTTAATAGTTGATGATAATTTTTCAAAAATGGCTATCATGATTATTTATAAGAAATCTATGTCAACAGAGGATACTCCTAAGTTTTATTTTAGTCATATAGCTCAATTTTGGCTTATCAAAGTGCATTGTATCTTATAGGGATAGTAGATTTTTTAGTATGCTATTAGGACTCTATGTCCTAGAAGATTATAAGAAAAAAACAAGCAGAGTTGGATGCAAAAAATGAATGAAAATTAATAGAATCACCTTTGGAATTAAATCATCTTTGCACTAGAAGAGTAACCTGTCCAATGGATATAAATATATTTGTTCTTTTATTTGATGGATGGTTGTTTACACCCATTTGAATGATCATATATACCTATCCTATAGTTGTGAGTGAAACGACACAATGGTCCATATAAAATAATAATAGTGAATGATTAATTAATGGTTAGGATTAGAATCCTAACATGCCACCCTCCTTAAAAAGAGATTTGTCCTCAAAGCAAAAAGTGAGGAAATTATTGTTGGATGTGATGAAGCATTTCCCATGTAGCATCTTCAAAAGGTAGGGCCCACAACTAAATCAAAATCTCAATGATGGTGTGATGTCAAAGTTGATGAGTGAGGCGATCCAAGATAGCTTTAGGTTCAACCATGAGTGATCCATCCTATGTGAACTCAGGTAGTTGAGTTTATGTGGTAATGTGTGTATCGACTATTGGTTTAAGGTAAGAGGCGTCAAACACAAGATGAATTTTTGAAGATTTTGGTAACTCTATTATATAAGAAATGGGTCCAATGCATTGTAAGACTTTATAAAGCCCATAGAATTTGGGAGCTAAATTTTGTGAACCCTTGATCTTGAGAGAAGTTTTGTGATAAGATTGAAGATGAAGGAATACCATATCACCTTCTTGAAATGCTCATTTGATTCTATGTTGGTATGCTTGCTGCTTCATACGATGTTGGGCCATGAATAAATTATCTTTGAGAAGACGAAGAATGTTAGCTAGAGTAGAGAGTTCAAAATCCACAGCCGACACATTGGTACTTCCTAGAATATAAGAAGTGATGGAAGGTGGTGCTTGGCCATATAAATATTCATATGGTGTCATATTAATGGTGGTATGGTATGAGGTATTATACCACCATTCGGCTAAAGGAAACCATTTGACCCAATGAAGGGGTTGAGTAGAAATAAAACAATGCAGGTAAGTTTCCAAATATTTATTAACAATTTTTGTTTGACCATCGGTTTGGGGATGATAAGAAAAACTCATATGGAGTTGAGTGCCTTGGAGTTTAAACAATTCTCTCCAAAAATTACTAGTGAAGGTGGGATCACGATCACTTACTATGGTGGAAGGCATACCATGTAGTTTAAATATATTATCAAGAAATATTTGGGCAATGGTACTAGTTGTGTAAAGGTGGGCTAAAGGGAAAAAATGAGCATATTTAGACAAGCGATCCACCACAACTATAATAGTAGTTTTACATGTTGATTTTGGAAGGCTTTCAATAAAATCCATTAAAATATCAACCCATGTTTTGGTTGGTATAAGGAGAGGTTGGATAAGGCCAGGGGTACTTACTGTCTCTCCTTTTTGTCTTTGGAAAGTCTCACATTCATCCACAAATTTCTTGATATCTTGTTTCATTCCTACTCGATAGAATGATCGAGCCACTCTTATAAGTTTTGAGAAATTCAGAATGTCCTATGATAGGTGTGGCATGTAACTCATGGAGGAGTTTGGTTCAATATATGGAGGTAGGAGATAGGAAAATATGCCCTTTATACCTAAGTATGTCATTTATCCAAGTGTAGTGAGGCTTACTTGTGGGGTCTTGTTGGATTTTCTAAATTAATGTTTGTGTTGAAGTATCATTAAACCATTCTTTTGTTACTTGGTCTATCCATTTGGGAATAACAGATGAGAGGGTGTGCAATTGGGGTATTTCTTCAAACTTTTGTGAAAGGGCATCGGTGGCCATCTTATCCTTCCCTTTTCAATATATTATCTTATAATCATATCCTAATAATTTAGTAACCCACTTTTGTTGTTTAGGAGTGGATATACACTACTCAAGAAATACTTTAAACTATGGTGATCAATCCGAATAATAAAATGTTGGCCAATAAGGTGAGGTATCCAATGTTGAATGGTATGAATAATAGCCAACATATCTTTCTCATACGTAGAGCAAGCTAAATTATTCCTAAAAAATGCCTTGCTAGCAAAATCCAAGGGTCTTTCATCTTGCATGAGAATGGCTTCCATTCCTAATCCCGAAGCATCACTTTCAATTATGAATGGTTTGGAAAAATCTGGCATGGCTAACACAGGAGTGGAACACATGGCATTCTTTAAGGTGGTGAAAATAGTGTTAGCCTTTGGAGACCAAAGAAAAGCATTCTTCTTGAGTAAGGTTGTCAAGGGGGCCGCGATCTTGCCATAATATTTAAAAAATTTACGATAATACCCCATAAGCCCAAAAAACCATGCAGGCCTTTCAAGGTTTTAGGGGTAGGCTAATTTTTCATATCTTCAATCTTGCGAGGGTCCACCTTAATGCCTTCTTTAGAAACAATGTATCCAATATATTCAATTTACTGTTGTCCAAAAGAATATTTTGATCTTTTGGCATAGATTTGATCATCCCCAAAGGTTTTTAAAGCTTGTTCTAAGTAAAGCAAGTGATCCTCCCATGTTTTCTTATAAATCAAAATGTCATCAAAGAAAACTAAAATAATTTTTTGAAGGTAAGGGTGGAATACCTAGTTCATTAAACTTTGGAATGTTGAAGGGGCATTGGTAAGGCCAAATGGCATAACCATAAATTCATAATGCCCTTCATGAGTTAGGAAGGTTGTTTTTGGAATATCGATTTCTTTTACTTGAATTTGATGATATCCCATTCGTAAATCCAATTTTGAGAAGTATTTAGCCTTATGAAGCTCATCTAACAACTCATAAATTATAGGGATGGGGAATTTATCTTTTATGGTGAGTTTGTTAAGGGCACATAAATTAACACATAGACACCACGATCCATATTTCTTATAAACCAATAAAACTAGGGAAGAGTAAGGGCTCACACTAGGTCTAATAACCCCTTCTTTTAGTAATTCTTGCACAAGTTTTTTTATTTCTATTTTCTATAGATAAGGATATCAATAAGGCTGGATATTAGGGGGTTGATTCCTAGGAAGAAGTTGAATTGCATGATCATGGCTATGTTGAGGGGCAATCCCTTTGTGTCGTTAAATACATGAGAATAGCATGCTAGAAGTTTTTGTAATTCAGGCACCACTTGTTGTTCTTCATTGGTAGGTTGGATGGTGAATAATTATGTAATGATACACTTGCCTCTTTTACGAATAATTTTCTCCATTCGATAAGAAATTACTATTTGTGAAGGGCCTAATTTTAATCCTTTAATAGTATATGTTTGATCTTTTAGTGTGAACTTCATCCATAAGTCCTCATATTTCCATTGAATTGTTTCAAGTGTTCATAACCATTGCACTCCTAGGAAAATATCGCATCCTCCTAAGGGAAGTGCATACATGTCACCCTTCATATTGTAATCATCCATAGTGAGCTTAATATTTTGACACATTCCCTTGCATACAATCCTTACCCCATTGCTAATCATGACCTCAAAACTATTGCAAGGATGTACAAAGTAGTTAGCTTATTTTGCCACCCTTGGGTCAATAAAATTGTGTGTGCTAAGTCCAACGTTGATGAGCAGATGCTGAGAATGGCAAAAATAATAATGGATTAGATGTTGATGATTTTGCACACCTTGTACATAGATTTCCAATGAGTGAGAGGTGATGAGGCGTAGAAATGGAACAACTCTAATACCATATGTTAGGACTCTATGTCCTAGTGGATTATAAGAAAAAAACAAGTGGATTTGGATGCAAAAATGAATGAAAATTAATAGAATCACCTTTGGAATTGAATCACCTTTGCATTGGAAGAGTAACTTGTCCAATGGATATAAATATATTTGTTCTTTTATTTTATGGATGGTTGTTTACACCCATTTGAATGATCATATATACCTATCCTATAGTTGTGAGTGAAAGGACACAATGGTCCATATAAAATAATAATAGTGAATGATTAATTAATGGTTAGAATTAGAATCCTAACACATGCTTTTGTCCATCCTATGGATCATGATGAACACTCAGTTGACTATGTCCACAACCTTCCACCCTCAAACTGGTGACCAGACAATAATTGTGAGTTGATTGATTGTAAAATTCTAAGCATTCATGTACATGGGATGAGAACCTCCCCTATAATTAGCATGGGTACAATCAAGCTCCACATATCTCTACCAAACATAGATCATTTCATGTCTATTTTAGATTTCTATGAAATCTTCTCTTTTACATAGCATAAAATTTAACATAGCCAAAACTTTTACACAACTAGAAATTCAAAGTGTTGGACATTTTGAGGAGTGTTTGTTGTCATTGATGTCAAAACCATTCTTGTTCTATGTTCGTTATCTTTGAGGACATTAAGTGTTTCTTCCAAAAGCAAGAAGTTATTGAAAATCAATAGGTTATAATATTTATTTTTAAATATTATATACCCAAGAGGGCTCAAAGAATAAAAATCCATGGAAGGAGAAGCAAAGTTTAAATTAAATAATAATATTTTATTATTATTATTTCGGATCAAAAATTGAGTTTAAGAAGATCAAGGATCAAGTTGGAAAAGACCCACAAACAGATTTAATTTAAATTAAAATATTTTAATCTTTGATTAAAATTTTAATTTAAATAATGATGGGTGCTAAGGTTTAATTTAAAATATTTATTTAATATTTTAATATTCGAATTCAAATTAAAATTTGAATACTCGCCAACGTTGGAGTATGATATAGTTTGCATATAAATAATGCCAAAGTTTGGCATTTGAAAAATCATCCATGCGATTGTTTATTGGCTCATGCAAAGGAAAGATGTGTATTTCGCATGTGTATTTAAGCATTGAAAAGGACAAAGTGTAGTGGCCTCTGAAGTCTACTCAAAGCCTCTCATAGTTGAGTTGGCAGCCAAAGGCTACGTTAGACGTGTTCAGGATGCCTGGTGCGGGTTCAAATCTCGTGCACATCATTTTACTGAAGGAAATTATGTGTTGTATTTGCATCGTTCGAGGGAGAAGGAATTCAAAGGCACATTTATGTCTTTTGGCTCTTGTGGAGCCACGTAGCCCAGTTGATGGGTGTGAGCATTGTGGAAGCTCTTGGGGGAGAACCATCAATGATTCGAATCCTGCCAAGGCCTTTTGGGCAATATAATAGAGGTATGCGCATTGTTTGGGTTGACTTGGCTTGCAAAAAATAAAAAGGGAAAAATAATTTTTGTTTCCAAAGGTTTATGTTAATTAAAGCTTTTGCATAATTAATTTGGATTATAAGTTGTTTAGGGGAGTTAAAAGGGGAATGCAAAACTTTAATTTTTGAATTGAATTTTTAAGTGATTAAGGAGTTATAAGGTAGTAAGGAAATTTAATTTTGAGATTGAAGGTTATTGAATATTATTTTGAAGTTGGAGATTAAAAGGTGTATTTGAGTATTATTTTTGTATTGAAGAAATATTTTGAAGAAGTGCTAGAGTGAAATTCTTGTCATCTAACCTTTGTGCTTGGCAAGAAAAGTGGTTATAATTAAGATAGATTTTGAAGTCTATTCTTCATCAAGTAAAAGGTATGGGCATATTCTTCCTTGGTTGAAATAATTGATTGGTTGAGATTTTCTAAAAACCAGATTGGAGTGAAAAGGACTTGGTTAAGTTTTCCTTTGTGGTTGTGTTGAGTGATGAGTTTTCTGAAATGGAAGTAAATGTTATAAACCTTGTTTGATAAGCATTGTTGGATATTTTGAGTGAGTAAATGCATACTTCATTGTTGGGTGATTGATATCCCTTGTTGTTGAGTTTGAATATTGGATTAGGGTTTGAAAGAACATGAGTATCATTGTTATGTTATTTTGTGAACTATCTTGAACTAGGGTTTGTAAGATCATGAGTATCATTATTATGTAAGGATTGTTTGATTAGCATTGTTGTTGAAGTGATTGGTTGAGTGAAGATCTTGAACTAGGGTTTGTAAAGATCATGAGTATCATTCTTATGTGAGGATTACTTGATAAGCATTGGTGTTGAAGTGATTGGTTGAGTATAAGTGATTGAGCTTAGTTGAGTGGATGTGTTGAAGTGATAGTTCAAGTTCTATGAAACAAATTGTTCCATATTCTAAATTGATTTGATAAAGAGATTGAGTGTTTGTAAGTGTGAAACATATTGAGTCTCTAACAATTCTCTATATGTTTATGTGATAAAAAGAGATATTGAAAGTGATTGAGAATTGTAGTGAATGTGAAGCATATTGAGTCTCTAACAATTCTCTATATGTTTCTATGATATTGAACAAGTTCTAGTGAGGACTTGTTAAGCACATTTGAGGTAATTCTTAGAGAAGACTTGTGAATAGATTGGTGTGAGCTTTTGTGGAAGCTTACAATATAGAATTGAGGACAAATATTATTGAGCAGATTGGACAAGTTCTAGTGAGGACTTATTGAGCAGATTGAACAAGTTCTAGAGAGGACTTGTAGACATATTAGTGTGAGATTTTGTGGAATCTTACAAGGCATATTTGAGATAAGTCTTTGAGAAGACTTGTGAGCATATTTGATTGATTGATTTGTTCAAACCTTGAGTTAAGGTTTGGGGAAGATCTAGCATAATTGATTTGAGATTAAGTCAAGCTTTGTGTTAAGGCTTGAGGATAGATATTGAGGACATATTTGTGCTAGATCGAAGGACTATGTTTAGTGCAGATTTATGGATAGAATTTGGTGTAGATTTGAGGACAAATTTGTACCAGATCAAAGATAGAGATTGAGCAAATTTGTGCTAGATCGAAGGATTGTATTTAATGTAGATTTGAGACAGAGCTAATATTAAGCTTTGGAGGTGGCAGAGTATAGAGGACAATAGTCTCTAGTGGATAGAGATCCATTAGCCAATGTAGTAGAGGCAGTAGTTCTTCTAGAATATCACCAACCAAAGCAAAGGAGATTGGTGTCTCCTATGGATAGATATCCATTAAATTTATTAGAGGATTGGTGTCTCCTTTGGACATAGGTCCATAAACATTGTAATAGGGAAAGGATTCCCAAGATATAGATTGAAAAATTTTTAGTGAAAGCTTTTCTCCATGGAGTAGCCTACATTGGGTGAACCACGTTAAATTGGTGTCTCTATTGTGTGTGGTGATTTTTGCATTTCTTTGAATATTGTTGTTGATATTGCTATATATACATTGCATAATATTGATTGGAAAGAAAATTAAAAAGTGGTCTTCTACTATTCACCCCCCATCTTAGTATAATCTTGTGTTCTTCAATTGGTATCACAGCGCGTTCCTTCGAAAGAGTTTAACATATTGAAGGAAAATATTACAAGAACATAATGGATTCTAAGAATGGGTCCTCAAAAAATTCAACACCATTATTTGATGGAAGTGATTATGTATTTTGGAGTATGAGAATGAAGATTGACCTGATGGCACTTGGCAATGAAATATGGGAAGCAGTTGAAAATGGATACACACCACTAGCTACTCCACCTACAAATAAATATGGTAAGCTTCTACATCATTACAATTCAAAAGTAATGAATGCAATTTTGAAAGGTTTGCATAGAACATAGTTTATAAAGGTTGTGCATTGCAACTCAGCAAAAGATATTTGGGTTAAGTTGTAAGGCATATATGAAGGAGATAAAAGTGTCAAAAAGGCAAATATACAAAATCTTAAAGGAAAATTTGAAGAATTAAGAATGGAGGATGAGAAAAACATTAGTGCTTATCTACTTTATGTATATGAGGTTGTTAACACCATGCAAGGACTTGGACTTGAGGTTCAATAATCTGATGTTTGTGATAAGATCTTAAGATCTCTCCCAAAAAGGTTTAGTGAAAATATTTCTGCTATAGAGGAAGCAAAATATGGTGATTCTTTGACAAGAGATGAAGTACTTGGTATTCTAACAACTTTTGAGATAAGAATAAAATAACCTAATCTCTAAAAGGAAGTAGCCTTCAAAGCTACTAAGAAAAAAAAGGGTAATAAATCAGATTCAAGGAATGAGTCATCCATTCATGAAAAAGCAAATTATGGCAGAAGGAATAAGGATCCAAGAAGATTTAGATATGAAAATTATATTATATGTTTCAATTGTGGAAAGTATGGTCACTATGAAATTGATTTTCAAGAAGCTAGAAATAGCAATGATGAAGAAAAATAGGATCATAAGAACAAGGAATCATAAAAATAGAGGTACCAAAAGAAATTCAAGGATGGAAAAAGCAAACAAGGAAAGAAGTTCTTTCAAATATAGAAGAGGAGTTACTATGAAGAAAAGGCAAGTAAGTACTCAAGTGATAGTGATAATAGTTTTTTAGATAATGATAAATATGAAGTTCTATTTTTGATAGAAGAAAAGGAAGAAGTTAACACCAATAATTCTCAAGTGTTTTAGATGTGGTAACTTTGAACATCTTGAAGATAGTTGTACAAAGAGTGGTTTCAATTTCAGTGATTATGAATATGAGGATACACTCGAAGGACCATAAGAGAATATTCTAATGGCACTAGAAGAAGTCAGATCCTGTAGAAGACAAGTCAGAAAAGAATGAAGATGTTTTCAAAGGCAAAAAAATAGAGGAAGAATCATAAAATGGAGAAGATGATCTTGAGGGAGAGCTTATTTATGCTCTTAACACATTAAATAAGGTAAGAAAGAAAAATTCCCAACTTAAGCTTCAGTTTCAAGAATGAGATGAAGAGAAAGGAAAGCTTATAGAGGATATAAACAAGTCAATAACTAAGACAAAGAAGCTCAAATATAAGTTAGAAGCAAAGGTCTTAGAATGTGAAAGGTTAGAAAATGAAGTGGCTCTACTAAGGTAAGAAATAAAAGAGTCTAAAGATAGGTTTTACAAGTTTGTAAAAAGCTCAAAGAATTTGGATACTATTATCAAGACACAAAAGTCCACATCAAGCATACAAGTCTTGGTTTTGAACAGGTACAAAAGAAACAGGAAGATGAGTCAACCTCAAGTTCTGAAGAAGAAGAAAATTCATAAGAAGATAGTTTAAGAGAAAGTGAGACTTCTGAGGATGAGTTGGATAATAGAAATTTCAACAAGGAAAGAAAACAATGCACAAAGGAGAAACATATGGAATAGGAACCAACACAGAGTAAGAGAGACTAAGATACCAATGAGTTTAAGGCAAGGAAATTTCAATGAATGATGTTTCTTATGTCATAGATTTAGGCACAAGGCTTCACAGTGCAGGATACATGAAAGTCCACTTCAAGAACAGGTAGTTATTTCAAGGGTATTGCTACTATTGTAATCAGTTTGGTCACAAGGCAATGAACTGTAGGGTTCATGACAAAAATAGACATGGCTTCATCAGAAGAAATTCCAAGATATTTGAAAGGAATAATAACATTAAGTGTTATAAGTGCAATAATTATGGACATAAAAAAAAGTGGTGTAGAGCAAAGATTCCAGAGACAAGCAGGAATAAAAATTGTCATATGAATCAGAAGGATCAGATGAGTAGGAAAGTAAAAAAAAAGAAAAGAGCAGTGCATGTTGGGAGTAGAAATACTCCCACCCTAGAATTAACCACCTTAAGAGGAGGTGGGGGAGGGGCTAAGCTAAGATTTTCATTCTTAGCCCCGAGCCCCAAAGGTGACCCTTTAACATTAATATCAAAGGGGGAGAGATTTGAGTTAGAAGGAAAGCATTCGGTCAAGGGGAGCAGTTTCCCAGGGGGAGCAGAAAAGAAAAAGGTCAACTAAATGGTAAAAAGTAATTGGATTACCATCAATGACAAAGGGGGAGATTTTTGGACATTTTGAGGAGTGTTTATTGTCATTCATGTAAAAACCATTCTTATACTATGTTCATCATTTTTGAGGACATTAAGTGTTTCTTCCAAAAGCAAGAAGGTCTTGAAAAACAATAGGTTATAATATTTATTTTTAAATATTATATACCCAGGAGGGCTCAAAGAATGAAAATCCAAGGAGAAGCAAAGTTTAAATTAAATAATAATATTTTATTATTATTATTATTTTGGATCAAAAATCGGGTTTAAGAAGATCAATGATCAAGTTGGAAAAGACCCACAAGCATATTTAATTTAAATTAAAATATTTTAATCTTTGATTAAAATTTTAATTTAAATAATGATGGGTGCTAAGGTTTAATTTAAAATATTTATTTAATATTTTAATATTCGAATTCAAAGTAAAATTCAAATACTCGTCAACGTTGGAGTATGATATAGTTTACATATAAATAATGCCAAAGTTTGGCATTTGAAAAATCATCCATGCGATTGTTTATTGGCTCATGCAAAGGAAAGACATGTATTTCACATGTGTATTTGAGAAAAAAAAAGGACAAAGTGTAGTGGCCTCCGAAGTCTACTCGAAGCCCCTCATAGCTGAGTTGGCAGCCAAGGGCTATGTTAGATGTGTTCAGGATGCCTAGTTCGGGTTCAAACCTCATGCACACTATTTGGCTGAAGGGAATCCTATGTTGTGTTTGCGTCGTTTGAGGGAGAAGGAAGTCAAAGGCATGTTTATACCTTTTGGCTCTTGTGGAGCCACGCAACCCAGTTGGTGGGTGCGAGTGCTATAGAAGCACTTGGGGGAGAACCATCGGTGGTTCGAATCTTGCCAAGGCCTTTTGGGCAGCATAATAGAGGTATGTGCATTGTTTGGGTTGACTTGGCTTGCAAAAAATAAAAAGGGAAAAATAATTTTTGTTTCCAAAGGTTTATGTTAATTAAAGTTTTTGCATAATTAATTTGGATTATAAGTTGTTTAGGGGAGTTAAAAGGGGAATGCAAAATTTTGATTTCTGAATTGAATTTTTAAGTGATTAAGGAGTTATAAGGTAGTAAGGAAGTTTATTTTTGAGATTGAAGGTTATTGAATATTATTTTAAAGTTGGATATTATAAGGTGTATTTGAGTACTATTTTTGTATTGAAGAAATATTTTGAATAAGCCTTAGAGTGATAATTCTTATCATCTAACCTTTGTGCTTGGAAAGGAAAGTGGTTATAATTGAGACAGGTTTTGAAGTCTATTCTTCATCAAGTAAAAGGTATAGGCATATTCTTTCTTGGTTGAAATAATTGATTGGTTGAGATTTTTTGAAAACAATATTGGAATGAAAAGGACTTGGTTAAGTTTTCCTTTGTGGGTTTTTTGAGTGATGAGTTTTCTGAAATGGAAGTAAATGCTATAAAACTTGTTTGATAAGCATTGTTGGATATTTTGAGTGAGTAAATGCATACTTCATTGTTGGGTGATTGAGATCCCTTGTTGTTGAGTTTGAAGATTGGATTGGGGTTTGAAAGAACATGAGTATCATTGTTATGTGAATTTGTGAACTATATTGAACTAGGGTTTGCAAGATCATGAGTATCATTATTATGTAAGGATTGTTTGATTAGCATTGTTGTTGAAGTGATTGGTTGAGTGAAGAACTTGAACTAAGGTTTGCAAAGATCATGAGTATCATTGTTATGTGAGGACTACTTGATAAGCATTGTTTTTGAAGTGATTGGTTGAGTAGAAGTGATTGAGCTTAGTTGAGTGGATGTGTTGAAGTGATAGTTCAATATCTGTGAAACAAATTGTTCCATATTCTAAATTGATTTGAGAAAGATATTGAGTGTTTTTAATTGTGAAACATATTGAGTCTCTAACAATTCTCTATATGTTTCTATGATAAAAAGAGAGATTGAAAGTGATTGAGCATTGTAGTGAGAGTGAAGCATATTGAGTCTCTAACAATTCTCTATATGTTTCTATGAGCTTGAACAAGTTCTAGTGAAGACTTGCTAAGCATATTTGAGGTAAGTATTAGAGAAGACTTGTGAACAGATTAGTGTGAGTTTTTGAGGAAACTTACAATACATAATTGAGGACAGATATTATTGAGTAGATTAGACAATTTCTAGTGAGGACTATTGCGGGCCAAACAAGGTGAATGGTTTCCTATTTTTGTCACATGCCCATGCATTTAATTATCAACCCAGGGAGCTTCCTAAACTTGCGAAGATTCAGAACTAGGTTACAACAATACCACTGGAGGGTGAGTCTGCTAATCCTACATTTGGGGGGTGTTTTTGAGATGGTTGTCAATCATTCCCGCACTCAATAAATTACGTAAGAAGAACAAAAATAAATATACAAAAATAAATCTAATGCACATTCCTGGAAATAAACCTACTGTAGATACTAAAACTAGTAAATTAATGAACGTTCTATGAAAGCAATAAACTAATAAATAAACAAAAAGGAAATGGGGAAGAAATACTGGCTTGGAGTGGGCCCAGGCTCTAACAGCTTCTTCCCAATTGAACACGCGCTTTAGAACTTCTGTATCGTAATATATTTATCAATGTATTACAATGTAATTCTTAATTATTTTTGTATCGCTATATCCTTTCAGAACGATCTGTGTGTTTATATAACACACCCACAGAACTTTTGTTATAGAAGAGGTTACAATAGTCGATTCTTCCCAGACTAATTAGAACAGTATGGTGAATGTAATCGACGTCTGGCATTTTGTTTTGATAGTGGCGTGTTCATTTCAACTTATGCTTTTCTTGGCACCCGTAAGATGTTTTGATACGTTGGTGCTATCTCCAATTTAGCTCTGCATGACGCAGAGCTAGAACTGCACCAGCCGTTGTCATCCATGTCCTTCGAGTCTGGTCAACGGGTAAAGAATTAGTGATGCATTTCGACTATAGGGAGGTACTCCCATTTAGTTGGTGCCTTTCGACTACAGGGAGGTGCTAATATTTAGTTGGTGCTTCTAACTATAGGGAGGCACTATCTTTGGTTTTGCGCCTTTCGACTGCAGGGAGGCACTTGTTTTCACTTGGTGCCTTTCGACTGCAGGGAGGCACCTATGTTCAATCGGTGCCTTCTGACTGCAGGGAGGCGCTGTGTTCAATTGGTGCCTTTCGACTGTAGGGAGGCACCTATGTTCAATTGGTGCCTTCTGACTTCAGGGAGGTGCCTATGTTCTCTCCATTGACTTTCAATGAAATAAAGTGCCAGGTCCATCAAAAGGACCTCGACTGTTCCAAATCTAACTAAATCAACTACAATTCCACAAAACATACTAAAAGCACACAAATTAGATAACACACATAATTATATCAAATATCTATATAATCATTTATAAAAGCATGCAATCCTTATTATACAGCCGCATATTGATCCAAGAAGTATGTACAAAATATGAGCATTTTTGGTGCTCATCATCCCCCCACACCTAACATATGCCACGCCCTCGTGGCATCCAAACTGCAGGTAGCCCTCAGAATTTTTCATCGTTGCCATCTCTTGGAAGATTCGGCTTCCCCTACAGCCCGAGTCTATCTTTTCATGTTGGCATGTGAAGGTGTGGTTCTCCTCTGCCTATGGGAAACTGCAGTTGTTAATTGTCCCCTTCTTGTTTTGGCCGCTATTGGTGGTGGTATAGCTAGCGTTGTTCCTGTCGATTGAAATGCAGCTTCAACAGCTTGCCATAGGTCGGCGTTTGGAGGTTTGACCATTGCCAGAGGGATATCCGAGTTATCCTCTTTGGAAGGCACTACTTGGGCCTTGTATAATCTAGCCACTTCAGGGGTAAGCCCTGCATTTTCCTTTACAATTGTAGCAGCCTCCAATTGTGGGCCATAGACTCCCCATCGTTCCAAATACTTACTCATCATGGAAGGCCGCCCTTGGGATGAACCATAGATGTCCCAAAACTATCTATTTTCTACCGAATTCATGTAGATGCTAGAATCTCCTTTTATTCTCGAAGATGCCTTCCTGGTCGCCTTGGCTTCTTTCATTTCTTTGTGCAGCTGCTCAAAATATTTTTGCCTTTCGATGAACAACTGCATATCCCATTCATCCTCTTCTGACTCAATGAAGGTTACTTTCGCCTTCTGTCGAGCCGTCCTGGGCCTCTTTGGCTTGGCCTCTACAAAAAATGTGGCGGCTCGGATAGGGGTCTCTTCTTTCTCTTTTGGGGACTTCTCTTCACTCCGAAGGATAGATTGTGCTGTTATCTCCGAGGGTGATTCATCCTCCTGTCTTCTTGGTGTCGATCCCTCAGGCTCTTCTCCTTCTTCAGGCCTAGGGAGGTCCTCTGTATCCTCTGGTATTATCTAGAGGCCTTCGTCCTGCTCTATGTCACTCTGTTCTTCCTCTATCGAGAGGAATCATTGTAGACATTTCCTCCTGGGAATTGGTTCGTCTTCACCACCAACGGGTGGCACTCCTTCCTCCTCATACTTGGGCACTAGGGAATGCCCTCTATCCTCTATGTCTACGGGCATCAGTGACTATTCTGCCCTTCCTGTAAAATAGGGCAATGCCAATTGCCTGATGTTTGCTATCTCCTCTACAGGGGATGCTTGCCCAAGTTCAGCAACCGCATTGTGTTTCTCGATTTGGCTACCATCTCCCTCTGTGTCATGGTTTTGTCTCTGTGTTTCTGCATGGTGGACCAATGCCGATATCAGCCCATGGTGGTCTAGGGCAGACGGTGCCCCCTTCTAGTATCAAGCCACTTCATCCTTCAGAGCAGTCGCCAGATAGAAGGGTATATTTATTTTCCTCCCATGCACTAGGTGATTGAGGAAGTGCACATGATTGATGTTCAGATGCGTATACTTCCCTGTGCATGTGAAGAATTGAGCAATCTGCTCGAACATATTTCGTATATCCATGGGGAGACTGCTTTTGAGTAACCCCTCTCTTTCTATCTACATGTTCCCTCCTAGCAACAATATTTTGATGTATAGCTTTAGCACTCTACCCTTGTATGCACATTCCCCTGTGAGAGGCAATCCATTCGCCTATGAGATGAACTCAGGGGTGACTAGGATTTCCACCCCTCGTACTTGGGCCGCATCGCCCCTTAAAGAGGTGGCAAATTCCCTAGCTGCCTCCACATCCTGGCCCTGACTAACCAGGGCGCAGTATTCGAGCCACCCCTCGGCTTCAAATCGAGTCTTCACCGCCCCTCTAATTCCATCAGTGTCACTGGGTTTGTTCTTCTTGATCGCATGGTTCTTGGACCTTCCTCCCATGGCACCTTCCAGTGTTGTATATTTTTTTTTGTCCTTCCTACTGTAGGAAGGCGCCTTATTATAGAAAATATGCCTAACCCTAGCAGTTATGGAAGGCGCCTTATCATTGGCATGCGATTTCGACGATGGGGGTATACGATCTTTATGACAGCTGTATTTTTCGGTACTACGTATTTATAAACAATTATATAAAATATTTGATTTAATATGCACGTACCTGATTCAGCATTCCAGTTGTCATGGCAACTGCTGATTTGCTAACTTGTGACATAAGGGAGGGGTATTTGATGATGCTTATACGTGTGATGCTCTGTTCTGCTCTAGGCATCCGATTGATGTAAATGCTACACACGGGAGGTGTTCTTTGGTACCTTCCCCATGTGGATGGTGTCTATGTAGCACCTTCTAGTGTTTTCGGTGCTTGTCTTCAAACGGATGCGCCTTTCGGTGCCTTCTGATTGGTGGGAGGCACTCTTGCCTGCATGCGTCTTCCCAATGTGGGAGGCGCCTCCTCCTGGTTCATGCCTTCCTGATGTTGGAAGGCGTTTGTCTTGATGAATGCGCCTTCCTGATGTTGAAAGGCATATTCGGCTGGATGCATGCACCTTCCTGATGTTGGAAGGCGCCTTTGGCTGATTTTTTTTTTTTTAATTGGGTGCCTTCCTGCCACGGAAGGCGCCTATTATATATATATATATATATATATATATATATATATATATATATATATATATATATATATATATATATATTTATTTATTTATTTATTTTTTAATTAGATGGGTGCCTTCTGACTATAGTAAGGCACCTCTTCTGGATGGGTGCCTTTTGATTGCGGTAAGGCACCTTCTTCTGGTCGGGCACCTTCTAACTGTAGCAAGGCACTTTCTTTTGGACTTGGTGCCTTCTTGACTGGTAAGGCGCCTTCTTTTGCATGGGCACCTTCTGATTGTAGTAAGGCACCTTCTTCTATACGGGCACCTTTTGACTGTAGTAAGGCACCTTCTTCTTGACGGGCACCTTCTGACTACAGTAAGGCGCCTTCTTCTTAACGGGCACCTTCTGATTGCAGTAAGGTGCCTTCTTCTGGATGGGTGCCTTCTGACTGCAGTAAGACGCCTTCTTCTTGCATTGGTGCCTTCTTCTAGATGTAGTAAGGCACCTTCTTGTGGGCTTGGCACCTTCTGACTGTGGTAAGGTGCCTGCTTCTAGACTTGGCAATTTGACTGGAAGAAGGGTGATCAGACCTTCCCAATTTTTTTTTCATGTTGCCCAAATTCTATCTATGAGCCGGTGTCGAAATGCTAAGCCGAATCAGGCCTGGTTTCCCAGATACCTATCCCTCGTGCTATCAGGTCCTCCACATATAAAAAGCAACCAAAAAAGAAAATAAAATAAAGGCAGTTAGACGCGTTTCGTGCCTATTAGGCCCTGGGTTAGGATGCTTGCAGCTTGCATGTGGGCGTCGTCCCTACAAAAAAACACACATTAAAAACTATAACTAACTAAACAAATTGGGTGAGTACTTTCGTGCCCACCATTTCACCTGTGAGAGTTCGGTCCAGTTCTAGCAAGATGGGGTCTCCCCCACACCTACTTTGGATCCCACCTAAAATGTTTCAGATGTATTATAGGGGCGTAGTCGGTGGCCATTGACTATGAACATGGTATTGCTGTCATCAATTGTCTTGACACACACCGCCCTGTTCTTAATGAGCTCTGCCACTTCATACAGCCCCATCCACCTCTGCATAAGTTTGCACTTCCTTTCCTGGAACTGGGAATTGTATAACAGTACCCATTCCCCTACCTGGAACTTATTCAGCTTGATGTGGTTATCATGCCACTTCTTCCTCTGCTTCTGTATAATCTTTGTCCTCTGCAAAGCATCTAGTCAAATTTTGTCCAGTTGATCTAGCTGGCAAATCCTCTATTTTTGAGCTTCGTCCAAGCTCAAATTTAATTTTGAAGCCATCCTCAGAGTTTTTATTTCAAACTCGATGGGCATCATCGCATTTTTCCCATAGACCAGTTGGAAATGTGTGCATCCTATGGTGGATTTCCACGTGGTGTTGTATGTCCAAACTGCCTTCGGCAACCATGTGGCCCAATATTTCTTGTGTTGCTGCACGATTTTTGTCAGGATGTTTTCTATCTCCCTATTTGTCACTTCTACTTGCCTATTCACCTGCGGATGGTAGGGCATGGTTTTGTTGTGCCAAAATCTATACTGCTCCATCAGTTCCTCAATCAATTTGGAGGTGAATTGGGGCCCTTGATCTATTGTTATCTCCCGAGGAACCCCAAATCGTGTGAAAATATGAGCAAATAAGAATTTGACAACCATTCTTTCCTTTGAGTCCCTTAATGCCTGCACTTCCACCCATTTGGTGACATAATCTGTGCAGACCAAAATAAACCTCCTTCCCAATGAAGGTGGATTAAATGGTCCCATGAAATCCATGCCCCATTTATCAAAAGGTTTTAGATGTACCTAGGGCTGCAGGGGCATTTCATCTCGGTGGGTTGGTCTATCCATCCTCTGGCACTCGTCACACTTGCTGGTATATGCTGCCACATCTTTGAACAGAGTGGGCCAAAAATACCCAGCCTATAGGATTTTGTAGGCAGTTCGCTTCCCTACAAAGTTTCCTCCACATGGCTCATCGTGACATGCCTTAAGCACTTCTGAAAACTCCTATTCTGCTACGCATCTTCTTATAATTTGGTCCCGTCCTATTTTAAATAGGAGACCATCCATCCAAAGGAATGATGCACTCTTCTCTATGACCGCTTGCTTTTCTCGGTAGGAGAGAGTAGGTGAGGTCCTTTCGGTGGCCAAGTAATTGGCTATGTCTGCATACCATGAAGTTTGTTCACTAATAGCGAACAGATGTTCATATGAAAACTGGTCTTCCACTGCTTGATGATCTGTTGGTATCAATCTGGATAGAAAATCTACCACAATGTTGTCCTTGCTCGGTTTATCGACTATAGTAATGTCGAATTCTTGCAATAGCAATAGCCATCTGATAATTTTGCCACCAATGGCTAGCTTGCTCATCAGATACCTGATAGCCGTGTGGTTCGTATGGACGAAGACCTTGTATCCCATTATATAGTGACAAAATTTGTTTATTGCATGGACAACTTCAAGGAATTATTTTTCTGTCACTGTATAGTTGAGCTCCGCTCCCACCAAGTTTTTACTGACATAATAGATGGCATAGAATTCTTCACCATATTTTTGCTCGAGGACTGCTCCGATCGCACCGTTAGATGCATAGCAGTAAATATGGAATGGTATGGCCCAATTCGATCCTCTCAAGACCGATGCAGATATCAAATTTTCTTTTAGAAATTGGAACGCTTCTTCGCAATCTCTTGTCCAATTGAACTCTATGTCCTTAGAAAGTAGGGTGTGCAGTGGTTTGGCAATCTTACTAAATTCGACGATAAATCGTCGGTAGTACCTGACTGAACCAAGAAAACTTCTTAACTCTTTCTATGTTCTGGGGCTAGGTAGGTCTTTGATGACCTCGATCTTCCTCTTGTCTACTTTTATCCCTTCTACAGAGAGGTGGTGTCCCAACACGATGCCTTCTTGCATCATCATAAAACATTTTTCATTACTTAGGGACAAATGATTTTCCTTGCTCCTGTCGAGCACTCTTTCCAGGTTTGTCATTGCCTCCTCGAAGTTTTCTCCATAGGCGGTGAAGTTGTCCATGTATACTTCCACCCCATCTCCTATCATATCATAGAATATGCTAAGCACCACCCTTTGAAAGGTGGCTGATGCGTTGCACAGTCCAAAAGGCAATACCTTATAGGTGAACGTTCCCCATGGATAGGTGAACATTGTTTTATCTTGATCTTCTTCCCCTATCTGGATCTGGTTGTAACCACTAAATACATCCAGAAAGGAGAAGTATTTTCTTCTTGAGAGTGTGTCCAAGACCTGATCGATGAACGGGAGTGAGAAGTGGTCTTTCTTAGTCACCTTGTTCAACGCTCGGTAGTCCATGCAGATCTGCCATTTCCTGTTCTTCTTGGGGACCAACACTAATGGTGATACCCATTCACTGTCAAAAATTAGATATATGAATTTGGCAAACAAAAGTTTGTGCAGTTATTCTCTAACAATGTCTTTCATTGCTGGGTTCATCCTTCTCTATGGCTGTCAACTAGGAGTTGCCTGGTCATCTAAGTAAATTCGATGGGTACATATTTTTGGGTTGATGCCATGCATATCTTCGTAGTCCCATGAAAATGCTTGCTGGTTCTTTACCAAAAGATCTTCCAAATTTTCTAGCTGTATGGGCGTCAACCTGCTGTTGACGTTTAATGTCCTCCCTGATCCAACGTGTATTTGTTGGATGTGCTGATCTTGGGTGCCAGTTAACGACGATCCAGGTGCGGAGGTGGATGATCCTCCATGGAGAAACTCCAAGATAGCACCATCCTCTTCCTCTTCTGCCACCTCCTCCAAGGTCATCACCGACTATATTATGGACAGCTCTGTAGTTCCATGCTCGGTGATCCTAGGTTATTCTGCCGAGTCCATAGACTGAGCTGGAGGTGAAATGGTCAGCCTTTTGACGTTTTGCCCATTGGATATGGTCATTAGCCCATCATGATAGCTGATGTAGGCATCAGCTATTTCCAGCCATGGCCTCCCCAAAATGAGGGGGTAACCGCCCAGCTTGGTCTTGGTTTGCAAAACTAGAAAGTCAGTTGGATATTCCCATGCACTTACTGTTACGATCACATCTTCCAGCATTCCTTTCGATACCACGATTGATCGATCAGCTAACTACAGTACTGTCGTGGTTGGCTTCAGGTTCATGAGCCATAGCCTCTGCATGGTCTCTTGAGGCATCACGTTGATGGTTGCCCCGAGGTCAACTAGTGTGTTGGACAGGGAATGTCCTCCAATTTTTATGGTCAGCACTGGGCTACCTAGATCTGCATCCTTCGGATGATGTGTTCTACCCATCATTAGGTCTACCAGTTTACCCATGACATTGATAGTCTGGGTAACCTTCCGCCCTGGTCTCCTTAGACACATTTCTCTAATTGCCTTGGTGTAAATGGGGATGTCTCGAATTGCTTGAAATAATGGGATTGTTACCGTGAGATTCTTCAAGCTCGACAAGATGTCAAATTTTGATTGGGTTATTTTTCTTTGTTCCTGTAGCCAGCTAGGAAATGGAGCCTCCGCTCTCTCAAGTGCTTTTCCTTCTTCTACCAGAATTGTCTCTTCTATTTCTGACTCCTCTTCTACTAGTGGAGGTATCTCTACCATTTCTTCCTCCTCTTCTACCAGAGGCAGAGTCTCTACTCCTAATTGCCTACCTGATCTAAGTTGAATATTGTACATATGGTACATCTCACCTTCTATGTTGTATGCCGACTAATTTACTCTGTTGTTTGGGTTTGCTATCAGTTGTGCTGGTAGCTACGCAGGTCTCGCTACTAGCAATGCTGGTAAGTTTTGTTGGATGTGAGTAGGAGCTACATTATGTGGAGTCTGATTCCATCCATTGTGGTTTCTCCATTGCTGCCCAGGATATGGATATGGCATCCATGGCTGCTAATTTGAGAATGTTGTTGGGGGTGTGTTTGTCCAGGGTGACGGTCCCCACCACCCCATATTAGGTGGTTGAGGGGGTCCTTGGTGCATGTATGACCCTCCCCCATATGTTGGCATTCCAGTTGGCATATTCCCCATGGGGGGTTGTGGCCAACTCTTCCTATTGCCTATGAAATAGGTCTCCGTGCTCTCAGCTGCTTCTTGTTTACTGGGCAGTTGTGGGCACAATCGAGTTTTATGATTCAGCCTGCAAACTGCGCATTCTATGACCTTGTTTTTTGGGCATGCATTCTTTGCATGCCTTCCTCTACATTTTGGGCAAAAATAGGCTAATGCTACATCATTTTCTTGTTTCTTATTTTCTAAGAGCAGCGTATCCATCTGCAATGCTAGAGATGAAAGCATTTCACTCTTCAAATCCTCCAGCATGTTGCCTATCTCTGTTTTGGTGACTGAAGCAGTCGCCTTCATGGTCCTGGGGGTGACTTTGCCTCACCTTCTTGAGTAGTTTTGGCATAATTTCTAGATTTTGTCCATAGCATGCTGATAGACATCACCTCCAAAGATCATGTTGAGAGCCTCCAAAGACTCATTGGTAAGTCCCCTTAAGAAGATACTTTTGAGGGACTTATCGGATAGCTTTGAGTGAGGGGATCGTTGAAGATTAAAGGTGAACATCTCCCAATACTCCTCGAGAGACTCATCTTCTCTTTGTGTCATGCTCAGGACCTCCTCCCTGGAGTCTCTTGCTCTCCCAAAATCTTGATATTGCTCTAAAAAGAGCATCTTCATCTGGTCCCATGTGGTGATGTGTTTGTCTCCTAGACCGATGAACCATCGTAGAGCTGCATCATCTAATGTGGAAGGAAATAATTTCAACTTTTGCACATTTTATTTGTAATCCACAGACCTACACAAAACATCAAATTTAAATAAAAACAGGTCAGGGTCCTCAGTCGGGTGTCCTCTGAAGGATGGGAGGTGAGCAGGGGAGATGTTTTTCATTTTGGTATCTCCTACTCCCTCCTCTATGGGGAAACTAAAGCCAGATGAGACTTCATCGTTATTTGCTATTTTTTTAGGAAATGTGGTTTCTAATGCAATGTTTATGGCCTTCTAGTTATTTAAAAATTTTTGAGTCAATGCTCTAAGGTTGTCTAGCGAGATTGTCTGATCCTCCACAGCCTTCCACAATAGGGCTTCCTCTAGAGGAGTCCTATTAAACAAGGGATTTGTGATGATTCGTTCATCCCCTTGTTGATGGGATGAGGCAACACTTTGCACAAAGTGCGGTTCCTCACTCCAATGGATTGCTGGTAGGTCGGACGGATCTAACTCAAATCCAAAATGCTCGGCTGACTCAGGTCCTGATGGATTAGTTCTTATAAAGTGATCATCAGGTCCTCTTCTTCTAGAAGAACTCATGCAAGGTTAGGTGAAGGTTTCAAGGTATTGTAGGTAATCTAATTGATACGCTTCCCTAGCAACGACGCCAAAATATTGTGGGCCAAACAAGGTGAATGGTTTCCTATTTTTGTCACATGCCCGTGCATTTAATTATCAACCTAGGGAGCTTCGTAAACTTGCGAAGAGTCAAAACTAGGTTACAACAATACCACTGGAGGGTGAGTCTGCTAATCCTATGTTTGGGGGGTGTTTTTGAGATGGTTGTCAATCATTCCCACACTCCTCAATAAATTACGTAAGAAGAACATAAATAAATATACAAAAATAAATCTAATGCACATTCCTGGAAATAAACCTACTGCAGATACTAAAACTAGTAAATTAATGAACGTTCTATGAAAGCAATAAACTAATAAATAAATAGAAAGGAAATGGGGAAGAAATACTAGCTTGGAGTGGGCCCAGGCTCTAGCAGCTTCTTCCCGATCGAACATGCACTTTAGAACTTCTGTAACTATAATATATTTATCAACGTATTACAATGTAATTCTTAATTATTTTTGTATCGCTATATATATTCTTAGAACGATCTGCGTGTGTTTATATAACACACCCATAGAAATTCTATTACAGAAGAGGTTACAACAGTCGATTCTTTCCAGACTAAATTAGAACAGTCTGGTGAATGCAATCGATGTCTAACATTATGTTTTGATGACAGCGTGTTCATTTCGACTTGTGCTTTGCCTGGCATCCGTAAGATGTTTCGATACGTTGGTGCTATCTCCAATTTAGCTCTGCATGACGCAGAGCTGGAACTGCACCAGCCGCTGTCATCCACATCCTTCGAGTCTGGTCAATGGGCAAAGAATCAGTGGCACCTTTTGACTGCAGGGAGGCACTCCCATTCAGTTGGCACCTTCTGACTGTAGGGAGGCACTGATATTTAGTTGGCACCTTTCGACTGCAGGGAGGTGCTGTCTTTGGTTTGGCACCTTCCGACTACAGGGAGGCACTATCTTTGGTTTGGTGCCTTTCGACTGTAGGGAGGCGCTGTATTTGGTTTGGCGCCTTCTGACTGCAGGGAGGTGCTTCCATTCAAATGATGCCTTCTAACTATAGGGAGGTGCCCATGTCCAATCGGTGCCTTCCGACTGTAGGGAGGCGCTTGTTTTCACTTGGTGCCTTTCGACTACAGGGAGGCACCTATGTTCAATCGACACATTTCGACTGCAGGGAGGCTCTATGTTCAATTGGTGCCTTTCAACTGCAGGGAGGCACCTATGTTCAATTGGTGCCTTTCAACTGCAGGGAGGCACCTATGTTCAATTGGTGCCTTTCGACTGTAGGGAGGGGCCTATGTTATCTCCATTGACTTTCAATGAAATAAAGTGTCAGGTCCATCGAAAGGACCTCGACTGTTCCAAATCTAACTAAATCAACTGCAATTCCACAAAACATACTAAAAGCACACAAATTAGATAACATGCATAATTATATCAAATATCTATATAATCATTTATAAAAGCACACAATCCTTATTATATAGCCGCATATTGATCCAAGAAGTATGTACAAAATATGAGCATTTCTGGTGCTCATCAAGGACTTGTTGAGCAGATTGGACAAGTTCTAGAGGACTTGTAGACAGATTAGTGTGAGATTTTATGGAAGCTTACAAGGCATATTTGAGATAAGTCTTTGAGAAGACTTGTGAGCAGAGTTGATTGATTTATTTGTTCAAACCTTGAGTTAAGGTTTGGGGCAAAGCAGAATTGATTTGAGATTAAGTCAAGCTTTGTGTTAAGGCTTGAGGATATATATTGAGGATAAATTTGTGCTAGACCGAAGGACTATGTTTAGTGCACATTTGTATACAAAATTTGGTGCAAATTTGAGGATATATTTGTGCTAGATTAGAGATAGAGATTGGGCAGATTTGTGCTAGACCGAAGGATTGTGTTTAGTGCAGATTTGAGACAAAATTGAGAGTAAGATTTGGAGGTGACAAAGTATAGAGGATGATAGTATCCAATGGATAGAGATCCATTAGCTAGGGTAGTGAGGATAGGTCTTCTGAGTGAGGACAAGAGTCTTTAGTGGATAGAGATCCATTAGCCAGTGTAGTGGAGGCAACAATTATTCTAGAAGATCACCAGCTAAAGCAAAGGAGATTAGTGTCTCCTGTGGATAGAGATCCATGAACTTGATTAGGGGATTGATGTCTCCTTTGGACAGAGGTCCATAAACATTGTAATAGGGAAAGGATTCCCAAGAGATTGATTGAGAAAATTTTAGTAAAATATTTTCTTCATGGAGTAGCCCACATTGGGTGAACCATGTTAAATTGGTGTCTCTATTGTGTGTGGTGATTTTTACATTGCTTTGATTACTGCTATTGATATTTCTATCTATACATTGTATAATATTGATTGGAAAGAAAAGTAAAAAGTGATCTTATATTGTTCACCCCCCTCTTAGTATAAGCATGTGTTCTTCACAAAGCAACAATACTAAGCCAAACACATCATAGAATCTATTTTTTACACACTTATGCTACAGTTATTATAATATTTTTTGGTAAATATGCATAGTTATAGTTTTTACCTTCCTTTAGTTCTAAATTCTAGTACCTAGATGACATGAAATAGAATATGCATAGTTGCAATTTTTACTTCCCTTCAATAAAAAATTCCACTACCTTACTAACATTAAAGAGAATTTGCACAATTATATTTTTTATTCCCCTTTGATTATAAATTTCACTACCTAACTAACATGAAACAGAATATGCATAGCTACGGTTACAATATTGAAGTGAATGACTAAATTGATATTTGTCCACTAAGTTTTTGGTCAACATAAATTAATATGCACAATTTAGTTTTTTCTTAGCATCATATTTCCAACATTCTCCTCCTTTATGTTGAGAGGTCTCACAAGACTTACTCTAAGTTTTAAGAACTAAACTTTTGCAACTCCTTTTGTGAACACATAAACAAGTTGCTCTTGAGTGCTACAATACTTCAACCCTGTTATTTTCTTTTATACCATATCCCTAATAAAATGATACTTCAAATCAAATTGTTTAGACCTACTATGGTGGATGGGATTATTTGCCAACTGTATTGTACCCATATTATCATAAAAATTAACTATAGGATGGTATTGCTTCTCATAAATCTCCTCCAATACCTTCCTAAGTCACAAGGCTTGTGCACTAACTAAAGTGACTATAATATACTCAAATTTTGTGGAGGAAAGAGCAACTAATCTTTGCTTCTTTGAGCTCCATGTGATAAGTGAAAACCTAAGAGTAAAATAATTTTCAAAAGCAGATTTTTGGTCATCCAAGTCATTGCCCTAATTAGAAACTAGCTCTATCTCCTTAGTTGCATAACAATAAATGCAAAAATTAGAGTACCTTTCACTTACCTTAATATTCTCTTGGAATCCTTCAAATGACTTTGATATGGTTCGTTCATGTACCTTAAAACAAGAGAATTAACATAAACAAAGTCAGTCTAGTGTTAGTGAGAAACATCATACTTCACAAATGTTCCTATAACCAATTACATTTACTATCTTAACTCCATCATCCTTGCACAAAACTACTCCATGAGTAATAAAAATGTAAACTAGTTTACATTTGTCCATACAAAACTTCAACATATCTTTAGCATACTTTGTTTGGAAAATAAAAATTTCATCTTCACATTGATGAACCTCCATTCTCCATTCCAAGGAAGTAATACATCAACCCCAAATACTTCATTTCAAATTCATTCATCATAGAATTTTTAATTCATCTATCATTTTGGAGTTGTCCATATAAATCATCTATTTACAAACATACAATAAGAATAACATTACCTTCTTTCTTGGAGTAGAGGGTAGGCTCATTATTACTCCTTTTGAATCCACTTGATTGAAAGTATCCATATATCTAAGGATACCAAGCCATTGTTGCTTTCTTGAGTCCATATAAGGCCTTCTTCATACAAAGTCTTCTTTACCTTCAACCTCAAAATCTTGTGGTTGTTATACATACACTTTTTCTTATTAGTGCCCATTCAAGAAGGCACTTTTCACATCCAAGTGATGCACACTCCACCTCCTTTGGTATTTCATAGCAATGACCATTCTGATTGTTTCTTGTCTTGATACATGTGCAAACATTTCTTTATAATCAATTCCATACTTTTATATGAATCCTTTAACAACAAACATAGTCGTATATCTTTTGATACTACCATAATTGTTATACTTGGTCTTGTAGGCTCACTTGAAACCCACACATCTCTTGCCATTAGGAATTCTCATAAGCTCCCAAGTATCATTCTTTTGAATGGAATTGATCTCTTCTTGTATTGCTTGCACCCACACATCATTAGTACAAGCATCTTCAAAACAAGAAGGTTCAAATTCAGCTTGATATATTAAAGCATTATTAATCGAATCACCTTTAAGATCTTCTTCATCCTCTCCATATATGTGCAGCATTTTCAATCTCGAAAAAACTTGATCAACTTGAGCTTGGAATCTTGTAAGCTTCCTTTCAAAATTGCTATCGCATTTTACTTGGTTTGTGAGGTTTAAGAGTTCTCTTCCCCTTCTTAGTCTTCATAATATAATGGGTGATGAATTACTTCAAGAACTTGATGACCTCTCCTTAATTGCTTGAAAAACTACTTGAAGGACTACTTGGCAAACTTAATGGAGGAGTAGGAATACTAGTGGGTTTTTCACTACTATTACTAACATTGATGATATTTTTGATGACCATATACTCCCTTTTCATTAAAAATCATATCTCTATAACCACCATTTTGTTAGTCTTTATATTTTAGATCTTATAAGTTTTTCTATTTTCACAATATCCAATAAAAATGTAAAGCTCACTTTTTTAGATCAAGCTTCTTCCTTTTTTCATCAATAACATGTACATAGGATAAACAACTAAAAAATTTAAAATGAATAACATTGGTTTCTTCTCATACCATGCTTCATAAAAATTCATCTTATCAAGAGCACTTGTGGGGCTCCTATTTAGAATGTATATTGTTGTAGCAACCACATAAACCCAAAAAGAATTTCTCGCCCACTTGGTTTGAAGCATGCTTCATGTCATTTCAACTACAATCTAGTTTTTTCTTTCAGCCACACCATTTTGTTGAGGAGTGTATGCAATTTTGATTTACCTCTTGATTCCATTCTTATCACAAAGGTGTGTGAACAACCTTGAATATTACTAACCATTGTGATAAGTCCTTAAAACATTTAATTCTATATCCACTTTCATTCTACAAAGGCTTTAAAGATCTTGTATATAAAGCCTCATTCTATACCCAACACTTTCTATAAAATCATCAATAAAAGTAATAAACTAAGATGACTTATATAGGCATTTGGTTTGCATTTTGCCACAAACATAAAAATGAACTAATTGGAATGGATTTTAGGCCATCTCATAAACCTTTCTCTAGCATGCTTGCCTTTGGCACATCCCTCACAAACTTCTTTGTGATCTTCAACTTTGGAAAAACCAAAAACTGGCTCTTGAGAAGTCAACTTCAAACTTTGAAAGTTTAAGTGACCATACCTTAAATGTCACAACCAAATATTATCTTTAATAGCAATATTTAACAAGTTTCCACCATTACATCCAAACTTCAAAGGAAACATTTGATTTCTTAACATGGAAACAATAGTGACAACTTTGTTTCCACAATTCTTGTCATATATAATACATTGTTTTTCATCAAAAAACTATATAACTATTTTCACAAAGCTTCCAAAAACTCAAAAAAATATGATTAAGATTAGGAGTGTAATAAATATCATAAATTTTCATCTTAGTATTTATGTCCACTACAACTTTTATCGCCACCTTCAAAAACTTGTTATCACTAAGCTTGATCTTGGTCTTGAATTTCTCATCCATAGTAGCAAAGAACTCCTTGTTGTCCATCATGTGGTTGGAATAGTTAGAATCAAGATATCAAGTCTCTTGAAGATTATTTTTAGCCTTATAATGGGGTAAGAAAAAATTATTTGAATCTTCCTCATTATCATTTGCATAATTTTCTTTTTTTCCTTCATTTGTAGCTTTTAATCTACATTCTTTTCAAAATATCCATATCTTTTGTACTAGTAGTATTGTACATTTCTCTTGTCAAGTCTTCCTATTCCTCTAGTAGTAGGTATTCCTCTTCTTTCTCCTCTTCCTCTTGAATTTTTTTTAATATGCCATTTTCCTTGTATTTGTCCTTGGTTTCTTGTACTAGCACCACCACTCTTTGAGACTCTTACCTTTGAGTCAAAATATTTCTCTTCACCTTCACCAAATGTATTTCTTAGTCTTTCTTCATGTGACATAAGCAAACAAAAAATATGATCAAACTCTAATGTTATCAAATATTTACTCTCTTAAATAATGATGGCAAAATGGTTCCATCTTGGTGTTAGAGTTCTTAGCACTTTCTTTTCAACAACTTCATTCTCCATTGTTTCTCCAAGAGTAGCCATTTTATTAACCACATCTTTTACTTTAACATAATATTCACTTACACATTAAAATTCTTGCATCATTAAGTTCTCAAACTCTCTTTAAGGTCTACAACTTGACCAATTTTACTTGGTCATTGCCTTAGTAAGCCTCTTGTAGAGCCTTCCAAGCAACCTTGGTTGATTTTGCATATGCAATCCTTGGAAACAAGCTCTTAACTAGAGTTGACTGGATGTGGTACAATGTTACATAATTATTCTTCTTGTCCTCCTTTGCTTCTCTATTGTTATATGGGATTATAGAACAATCTGAGCCTCAAAAATATCCTAAAGATATTTTCCATTCAACAACATCCTCATCTTAATACTCTAGTAGTCATAATCTTGCCTACTAAACTATGGAATAGAAAGGGATTTTTTGTTGGCCATGACCAATGGTTAGAAAGATCAGGTACTCAACCTCACTTCAATCCAAGAAAAACAATGGATTTGATACCAAATGTGAAATTTGCTCTTTTACACAACATAAAAAAATTTAACATAAACAAAAAAAATTATATAGCAATTTTACACAACCAAAAATTTTACATAGCCAAAAATTGAAAGCAACAATACTAAGCCAAACACACCACACAAAAAATTACACACACTTATACTATAGTCATTATAATTTTTTTGATGAATATGCATAATTACATCTTTTACTTCCTTTTAATTACAATTTCCACGACCTAACTCACATGAAATAGAATGTGCATAGCCATAGTTTTTACTTCCCTTTAGTTATAAATTCCACTACCTAAATGATATTAAAGAGAATATGCACATCTAAAGTTTTTACTTTTAGTTACAAATTCCACTACCTAATTGACAAGAAAGAGAATATGCACAGCTATGGTTACAATCTTGAAGTGAATGAATAAATTGATATTTTTCCATTGAGCTTTTGCTCAACATTTGTTAATATCCATAGCTCAATTTTTACTCAACATCACATTTCCAACTATTCAACCCTTGGCACCCATTGATGTATTTATCCCTATGCAACCTATGGAGTACTAACCTTATGGACAAAAAGAAGTAGAAAAGCTAGCATAGTTTGTAAAATTGATTTAGCACAAGTCCATGACCTATTGAAAAAGATAGATCAAAGATACAAGCAATATCATGACCAACATTAGGTCCCACATCAATTCAATATTAGAGATAAATTGTGATTACATATTTATAAAGAGACTTGCAGAACCCCATAGGGAGATCAAACCTCTTTATTATGGACCATACACCATCACCAATATGGAAGAAAATAACTTTGAATTAAATCTTCCATGTTATATTGGTTTGCATCCAATCTTCAATGTTAAAATTTTTAGGCTCTATCATCCACCTTTGTTGGACACTTTCATAGGAGCAAAATAGTTGAACATTGAAGAACACAATCTAAACAGTTTAACACTAGTGGAAGGGGACTACATTGTTGACACATGGACTAGGACCACTAGAAGGTAATCCATTTAGATGTATTGAGTGGGTAAGATAGGACAACTTGATCACCAAGGGGAATCTCTCACAAAAATTCAGATTAGAAACAATTTTCATACTTATCAAAACTTGACTCAATCACAATCGTTGCTTTTCAAGGGGGATGCATGATCCAAGCATATGAATTTTTGGGGCATGGCTTTATGCTAGAAAATGTTTGAAATCTAATATTTTGATCCTAACTACACTATTATAACTTTGTGCTTGAGACTCTATTTTGATCCATTCAAAAAGTGTTAAAAATATTAGAGAGAATAATTTTAGTGGGTAACTCTGTAGTAAATAGAGTTGTCATCGACTTTGTAAAAAAATGATTTAGATGTTAGGAATTATTACATCATAACATGATAAATCATATTAAATACAAAGTGAGTGGTTAAAGTCACTCACATAGGAGTCTTGCGAGTTTTTAACAAAGTCAAGTTGTTAGATATTAAATAGTTGCAGATAAGAGTCAAGTTTGTTGTAACAATAGTTCATATTTGAATATTTTATTAATTCTATCATTGGTCAAAGCATTGTATAAATATGTTTATCTTATTAATGCAATTGGTTCAACCTTATGTTATTCCATCAGTAGTATCAAAGCAGCTCAATTATGGACTTTTTTATTTTATAATGTTGTAAATTTCCATATATAGCTACGTCTCAAATTCTATATGAAAAATTTTATATAAATTAGATGGGCAATATTCCATCCAAAAAGCGAGATTCTAAGATAGCTACTTTATCGTTGCACAAACACATGCTTCAATTTGTACTTTAAAACCACAAGGTAGTGCAAGTCTTTGAAGTATGGTTATTGGAAGAGCTCTAAAAGATTTATAGCTTGGCTTTATCCATCACATGCATAGCAACTTTCAAATATGGATGGTGTGGTCTCTGTGTTTCAAAGTAAAAAGCTAAAACCATCTACTACTAGATCATGGGATTTCATCAGCTTACCTTTAGTTGATAAAAGCAATGATTTAAAGTATCAAAGTGATGTTATCATTAGCCTTCTACACACAAGAATATAGTCAAAATAAAAAAAGTTTTAACGATGCAAAAGTTTGATCCCCTTCCGATCAAATGGAGAGGTGGTGCGGATATTATTATAATTTATAATGAAAATAATGATATAGCCTTATCGTTCTAAACTTCCACCACAAATATATTAATGTTACCATTAGCCTTTTAGACATAAGAATATGGCCCGAATAAAAAAATTTCAATGATGCAAGGTTCGATCTCCTTTCAACCAAATGGAGAGGTGGTGTGGATGTTATTATAATTTATAATGGAAATAATGATATAGCCTTATCGTTCTAAAATCCCACTACAAATATATTGACTACAGAAGGAGAATTCATTAAATCCTACATAAAATTCTAGCAATTTTCCTCTTGCAAAAAAATTAATAGCTACTACTCAAAATGGTGTACCTACACTTGTAGTGGCTTCATTCCCATATCAAGGTCCCAACCCAATTACTTTGGACATTATAAAGCATGACATCACCACACTAGGAATAAATATTTTGGTTTCTTGGTCCAAAAATGTATCACTTACAAGTTTACCAAGTGAAACCAAGTTTTTTAACTACAATATATTATTGGGAACATGCATGGCATGTTCTCACATTATAGGAGTTACAACATTTATTAAATCATATCATTCTGACTGATCCCCAAAAGCTATCAAATCAGCTATCATAACCACAATATCTACCAAGAATGCAACTTTAACTAGCAATACGAATCAAGAATTTGTATATGGGGCAGGACATATTGATCCTGTCAAAGCCATTAATCCAGGGCATATCTATAACACTGACATGGATTCTTATATAAATATGATTTGTAGTGAAGGTCACAATAAGATAACTCTCTTTCTTGACTCATGAGGTTTCATGAAATACCCTGAGAAAGTATCCAAAAATGAAGCAAGAGAACTCAACTACCTAGGTGGATGAGATTTGCCTAGTTGAGCTCGGGTCCAACTCATGTTCCGGGTAGGAAAGCAGGTCCTAAGGTGTTGGAAAAAGTGATCTTTAGTGTGAAAAGAAAAATCAAGCATATGAAAGTTTTTTTCTTAAAGAAGAAAAAAATAAGTTAAAAAAAGCAAAAGAAAAAGAGAAGGCAATTGTGATATAGAAATACAAATGTCAAATTTTTATTAAAAAAATATGCTAAGGAGATTTTATTGACCTGTGTATTCCTTTTGGTCATAGTGTCTTCATACACCCTCAGATTGTAGTGTCTTTTGAATCATTGGATTCCTTATTTAAAGGGCTTCAAAATGGGTGGTTGCATGACTATCTTTGCAACTATATTAGAGAATAAATACCTCATTCAAGCTTAATATATGATGTTGAAAGGGTAAATAATTTTATTATTATTAATATATAGTACTTGGAGTGCATGATCGATGGTACTCGACACTCCTTAATATTGTGCAAGTGAATATTTCACATTGAGGGGCGAGAGGAAAATTTTATTTTTCCCAATATTCAAGGTGCACCTAATAATCAGGATTGTGAAGACTACTCGGTAAGCACCAAGTGACCAAAGATCAACAATGTTGAGTTGGAAAGAGTAGTAAGGACCATCCAACTACCCTATTGAGTGAATGGACAAGTGAAGGCCCATGCCACACTCAATGTGAATGGTTGAGTTTATCCCCATTCACAAGATGATGTAAATTAGTAAGGCTAAATATGATTGATTATTTATGATTGGTTGTGTGTCCCCAAATATAATTATTGTGAACAATAGTGTGTCCCTGTTTATAACTTTGATATTTGATAGAGTGTGTGTCCCTATACAATTATGTTGTAATGCCATAGATAGTTGAATTTATCCCTATCTTTGGTTAAGTTTCTAGTGAGATCATTCCCACTAAAGAAGCATAGTGAGGCCATTCTCTATTCATAATGTAAGTGTACTTTATGAGCTATTGAGTGTTTCCTAGTCATCATATGGTTCTTTGTACTATTGTTAGTATCCCTACCTATAGTTGGATTAAGGGAGAATGTTATGATTTATTGCATCATAATGTGATAAATCATATCAAAGACAAAGTGAGTGGTTAAAATCACTCATGTAGGAGTCTTGCGAGTTGTTAACAAAGTCAAGTTGTTAAAGGTTGTTAAGTAGTTGTAGGTAAAATTCATGTTGTTGTAACAATTTATATTTGAATTGTTTGTTAAGTCTATTATTGGTCAAAGCATTATATAAATATGTTTAAATTCACGTACCCAAAATGCATCTCTAGCTATGTTGACACATCAATAGAATAAAAAATACAAAAGGAAAAGTCATATGTATGTAATTTTTATTAATATGCACTTTGTAACTTATGGAAGATGAATCACCATGTTTCTATATGGATGTCCTAACTCATAGAAGGTGAACCACTACATTTCCATGTGGGTGACCTTCCATATTTAGTACAGTGGATTTCCAACACACCAACTCTTGTATAAAGAGAGATGTGTCCCTTATTGTAAACGCATGAGGAATGGATTCTCACATATCTTCTAAGGGATTGCTTGCATTGTACTCTATTTTCTACACAATGAAATTATTATGTTACTTTGCTTGTATATTTTTATTTTTTGGTTTGTTATATACCATTTTTTTTTGCTTGATAATAAGGGGTTGTACTTGAATCCCCCACCCTTGACAAATTACATATTTCTTATTTATATCTTGAGAGTTTACAAATAGATACAATTCTCATCTCAATTGAGATGCTATAGCTAGAAACCTACATCATTTTACATAAAATATTTGAATTCTTGGTTTTCATTTTCTAAATATTTTCAAATCTCTGTTTGAATACAATCACTCCAGAATTTAGCATCTTTCTTCACTTTTTCCTATAGAAACCTTCACAATGCCCAAAATTTACCTCTACTATCTATGCCTTGCATCTTAGTGGAGTAGTATTTCCAAAACATCGCACTATCATAGTCTGCTTTACCAAATCTGGATTGAATTATAATAAATAGTCTAAATGAAAACACATTATTGTTAAAAAATAAAACATATATTACCAATGGAAAACGTTAAAGTAAAACTTAATCATTAATTGATTTAGGCAATCAACATTTTTTGTTAGCTTCAACTAAACTTTCTACTTCCTCTAACCATGGAAATGAGAATTTAACTTCATGATCCTCAATCAAAACCCCTCTATTGGCTAGCTTATCTACACATTTGTTTCCTTTCCTTAATATATGTGTAAACTTGATTTCTTCAAACTCTTTAGCAAGATCTTGAATTTCCACAATTCTTTCTTGTATGTTCTATGGAGCCTTTGCTTTCCTCAAAATTGCAATTTGTTATATGCCATTATTCTTGAATTGCACTCTTTCATACTCTTCCTTAACTTGATATTATGAGTTTTAGATCACAAGAGCATGATTATCTTTCATTATATATATATATATATATATATATATATCATATTTTGACTTAACAAAAGAAGATAATATTGATCCCACAAACCAATAGTTCAATTCTTCTTACAAACAAAGTGCTTTATTGACATTGTTCCTATTGCTCTAGTATCAAGGATTATCCTCTCATATGTCAGTATATGGTTCCTTCAATTTCTTGCCCATCTTTCTTCCTTTGGCATGACAATTCCTCATTATGTATACAACTTTGCCACAATACCAACATACATAATTATTCCTCCTAGAGAATGAGCTTTACATTATAGACCAACCTCTATGATGGAGTTGTTTGACAATGTAGTTATGATGCAATTCCTTATGTAAGCTTACTCTATCAAACAGGTTTATTGGCTCTCATTTGAATAAATTGTTTTTAGTCTTCACTTTTTTCTGTTTGTCCTAATATTGGTGTAGAACATCTCATTAGATGTTTAGTTTTATTATAACCATTTCAATTAGATGTGATTTCTTTTGAAAAATTCTTCTCCACTCTTTAAATTTGCTTTGCATTTTATGCAAGTAAGAAAATATTCCATCTAATCAAATAATCTAGAGGATATTATGATGTCAACTCCTTTAAAGAGACGACCCTTTTTAATTTATTTGGATGAAAGAGATCACCAATGTGAAATCTATTTTTTAATAGGTTATATAGGATTGAAATGGGCTCTATTGTATTACATCATGAACACATAGTGGCATTACAACAACTTGTAATTATGCATATATCACATTGTAAGATTTGAACCTTGATCTCCTCGAAATTCAAGAAATTTAACCGATTGAGCTAATACTATTTGATGTGAAATTTATTCTTTTAATAGACATGTCAAAGTATCATTATTACCACAAAATCTATTTGGCCATCATATTTTTCCTTTTCCTTTTTGTCATTGATAACTACTTTTAGTATGATCCTCCATAAGGAACTAACCCAACTAAGTTCAATTCTTTTATCTCTAAGCCTAGATCTCATAATTATGCCCATGATACATGGAAGTGTTTAAACCATTGAAGCCTTATAATTTGATTATATATTTGTCTTTATTCCAACAATTTTCACATATGTAAAATCTAACTTCTCAAATTTTGAAAGAAAAAAAAAAAAACATATATCTTAGATTGAAATCCTTTCAAATTGCACTTCCCTCAAAATTGTCTTCTTTCAATACCTGTCCCTCATATTGAACTTCATATCTAGATTCATCCAAAATTAGCTTCTCTTAAATGTTGCTTCCCTCAATCTAACATCCCTAGATTGGGATTCCCTAAAATTTATCTTTGATTGAACTTGGGTTCCCTTAGATCTAACATCCCAATGGTTGCTACCTACATTTACATCCATTTTGGTATCCCTACAAAGCATATGGAGATGAATTTAGGTATTTATTAGAATAAGTCCCTTTTGTTTGATCACAAAGCCTATAATCACTTCTCAAACATAAAAGCTTGTAAACCTTATTGATAAAAACCTCTTCCATTTTCACAAAACCAAGCTAATGAATTCTTCCATTGTTCCAAATCAAACATACTAAAAGTGTGATATTATAACCTACCATATTTAATAATCACTTGTTTGTCCTAATATCTATCTAGAGACATCACACTTATAGAGACAAAAACCAAAAGTATAAATTTTATGTCCTCTAAACTAATACCATGGTGATTTTTAGCACAACATAAATATGGATCGAAATTTATGGTAAATCAAGTAAAGGGTTATAAAAAACACAAATACATGAGCTAATACTAAAAGAGAAAATTATACAAATAACTCAAGCATAATAATAAAACTAGTTGCCTATTAATGCATTTTGTATTGTACAATCACATATCCGAAAGTCACTCAGTCAAGTTTACAACTTTAAAATCCCATATAATACGAACTTGAGGGGGCAAGAATTTGATATTCTCTCTTTTTAATGAACTATAGATGGAAATGATTTGGTTCGAGTCATATTGTTACATAACCATTGAGATCTTGGTCGATGAATGGTGTAAAACAGTCACCTCTTCATATGAAACCATGTTTTAGTATTACGGAGACTTTTCTACATACCTAGAGTTTCAAGAGTATCTTGAAAGGAAGAAAGATTAATCGTAGAAAAAATAACTAGAAGCAGACACAAACATATATTAAAAATTATCAATAGCAACAAAGAATATAATGCAAAGCCAAGAAAATAAGGTTACAAGAAAAAGGATAAAATTTATCTATCTTTTAACTCTACCATATGTATAACAATGAAATAATGTAGAAGTTATATTTCAATTTGAATGTCCAATATGATTATAAATAAAATGTTTAAATATATATTTATCTTAAGTGTTAAAAAAATTGGACACGAATCTTGCTAGAACCCAAAAGTTGGTAGAGAACTCCATAAACCACTAAAGCTCTTTTTCCAATAATTAGTCTCATTAGTGGCTTTCCCAAACTCCTGCGTCAAATTAAATTTTAAATTAAAATATTTGTTTGTTTGTTTCATATTCTAAAAAAAACATTACAATAGTATTGTGTCAATATAGAGAACTAAAGTGACCGAGGTTAAAACCTTGGGGACATATCTATTGCAAAGGTAATAGTCTGATCTGAAACCTCTGAATGCAAACCAAATCGAAAATGACGTGGTCCTCCTCACGACGGGTCAACAATAACAAGGTGGTATAGATTTTTTGGGAGCAACCCTTGTGGTTTGAACCCTGCACTTGGTAGTTTCCAAAAATAGTGTGGATGTAAAACTCACATATGTATCAAAAATATATAGAGAACTAAAGCTACCAAAAAAAAATAGAGCATTTATAGGTGGTATAGGCTTGTTAAGAGCAGCACATGTGGTTTGAACCCTGCACTTGATAGTTACTAAAAATAGTGTGGATGTAACCAACTTCCCTATGTATCAATATATATATATAAAGAGAGAACTAAAGTTACCAAATAAAAATAAAGCATTTATAAAAAAACTAGAGGTACCAAATAAATAAAGCATTTAATGAAAAAGAAGAAATAAAATGTTATTTGAGACATTAAATAAAAGTATTAATAAAAATCAACTAAGACACTAAGTAGACAACTATCGAAACTTATTTTATTTATTGTTAATTAATAAGAACTAGATCCAATTGTCATTGTATTTTGATATTAGAACTTGATAATTATGTATGTCTTTCTTAGCAAAAATTGAACTTAGGTCTCTTCCTTGAAAGTCAGAATCTAATTTGTTGAACCCATGCCATTTGATCACTCCTTATTTCACATTATTGATCATTGCTCAAACATTTTAGCTTTTATATTTTTATAATGGTCTAAAACAAAAATAATCGAAGAGGTTGAAAAGCTGGGGCACATTAGGGGCCACCATTCCCATGAATATAACTTGGGTCTCTGCTAAAAGATCCCATTGCCTTTTGCTATTATGATATCCTTATTAAAACATAATGTAAGGTGAAGGAAATCAAAATTATTGGTTGCAATAACTTACACAATATGAAGAATATTGTAAACAAAGGTATAGTTTACACTACATTAATATTAAAAAACAATATGATAAAATAAAGATATTTTCTTAATAGAATTAAGTAGTCTTTACTCATGTTTAAAGTATTAAGAAGCACACATCTGTTGTCAAGTAAAGTGCATAATACATTGAAAATTGTACCAAATATTACCCACCATAAACAGTAAAAACCTAATACCAAAACCAAATCATCAGCAAATTCCATTCTATTTGAGTCTGGATAAAACTTATGAAAATTTCTGGTGATTTTGGCACGTCATCCAAGTCCACGATTTCTTAATGTAATTCTTAATCATTTACAATAAAGATATGCAGTTGGGCACTCCAAAAACAATCAAGTCATGTGAAATAAAACTATATATATATATGCTTTCGTATAATATAAAAACTTGTGTCAGAATTTGCAACACAAAGAATATTGGCAACTGTTAATTTGCAAAAAGTGCCATAAGTTACAAACTAAAAAAGAAAGCAGTTAAAATTGGCAACAGTTAATTTGAAAAAAGTGCCATAAGTTACAAACTAAAAAATGTTGCATCGTCGCGGCCAAAGAGAAAAAGTGTCGCGATATCGTGACATGTTGCATCATCACGGCCAAAGGAGAAAAAGTGTCACGATATCGCGACATGTTGCATCGTCGTGGCCAAAAGAGAAAAAGTGTCGCGATATCGCGACACTTTTTCTTTCTTCTCTTTTGGCCATGAAAATGCAACTTGTCGTGATATCGTGACACTTTTTCCTCCTTTGGCCGTGCCGATGCAACTCGTCGCGATATCGCAACACTTTTTCTCCTTTGGCCGTGACGATGCAACATGTCGTGATATCATGACACTTTTTCTCTTTTGTCCCCGACGTTGCAACATGTCATGATATCGCAACACTTTTTCTTCTTTGGCTGTGATGATGCAACATGTCATGATATCGTGACACTTTTTCTCCTTTGGCCTCGATGATGCAACATGTCGCGATATCGCGACACTTTTTCTCTTTTGGCCTTGATGATGCAACATGTCGCGATATCGCGACACTTTTTCTCTTTTGGCCACGACGGTGCAACATGTCACGATAGCGCAACACTTTTTCTCTTTTGGCCATGACGATGCAACATATTGTGATATCGTGACACTTTTTCTCTTTTTGCCGCGACGATGCAACATGTCACAATATCACAACACTTTTTCCTCTTTTGGCCGTGATGATGCAACATGCCACGATATCGCGATACTTTTTCCTCCTTGCTTTCTCCGTTTTCTTTGGACCATGAAAATGCAACATGTTGCGATATCATGACACTTTTTTTCTCCTTGTGGTGTTTTGCTTTTTCTTTGATCTTTAGCATATGGGCCACTTCGGTCTTCTTGGAAAACATGCAAAAAAGGTGGGTCCCCAATTTTTGGGTACATTGTGGAGCAGCCACAAAACCTCCGTGAATTTCTCTGTTTAAGTTTTGCTTTCCCTTTTCTAATTAGCCTCTGGTCATGTTTCCCTTTAGTTAGTTCTTCTAGTTGGTTCCTCTGGGTGCCTCTACCTTAGGTAGCCCCTGTTGTTTTCAGGCTTTCTCATTCTGTTGTCGTCGTTCTTCCCCTTTGCCTCCCTCTTCGGAGGCCCACGGTTGGTTTGTACAAGGTTCAGGGACCTTTCAACACCCTTTCAACCAATCACAAAAAAAAAAGATGAGCCATTAACAATTAATTTGCAACAATATATTTTGTATTTTTAAATTGATTTTTACAAACGATTGTGTCCATATAACATGTAAATAAGGTAGAACTAGAAAAATTGTTTGGTTAAGCTTGAGTGGTTGAGATGAGCCATCTACCATAGAGAATGTTCTGTTAAAGGCCCAATGCATATGAGTGATGAGATGCTTGACCCTTGAGTGAGTTGTCATTGAAAAAAATGAAATTAAAAAGTTTAAATATCATGTCTAATTCACAAAATGTATATAATTTTGGTTGCTCCATTACTTGCTTACAAGATGTACATTGTAAAATTGTATATAGAAAAGAAAGTGCCTAAGATGAGAGGCATATTTATAATACCTGACTACAAGTTGCTAATGTATACTACATTTTTGCAAACTTAAAATATTTAAATGATTTTTTAACTAAAAGTAAATATCCAAGGGGTAGAGAGGTAAATTAGAAAAATTTAATGTTCCTAATGTTGCACCATCAAAACTAGTTGAGAATTTAGTTCTTTCTCCTTCACATACAAAGTTTAAAATAGAGGTGCAATACTTAGAGATATATAAGGGACTTATTGAATTGAGGAATTGTCTTGACTTCCTTGAGGTTTATGCTCCAATTCAAGTTTCAACAAAGTTGGAAAGGATTGCTAATGACTTCTCCCAACCTTTGAACTTAGGTTGGCTCCAAATTGTCCTAGTAGAATACTCTTGCAATAACCTAAACTAACTTGCATTAAAAGTAAAGCACATAAAGGAAAAGGCAAAAAAGTAAATTGCATGAAAGTTTAAGGGTATGGGAGATTTAAGCAAATAATTTTTTTTTTTGATAATTTGTATTGTATATACATTACGGGTTTTGAAAGGAACCTAAAACATTATTACAGTAGAGGTTGTACATCCATATGCAAAATTTTTTTTTCAAGGAGGTACTGGGACCTCAGAAGCCCATATAAACAACCATAACAAAAATCCTCTTAGACTCGAAAGGAAAAACCACTTAAAATAGAAATTAGAATAAATAGGTCCTAACCAAAAAACAGCACCAAAATAGAAAACAACTATTTTAGCTTCGAAAACCCCACCAGAACACTGTTGGACAAAAAAAAGACTGCTAACCTAGACCCACTAGCGAGAAACAAAAGCATCCCTACATGCCAAAGGGCCTAGATGGAGGGTCCCATGCCTATCATTTTTTATTGTCATATTTATTCCTTGCAACGTTCTGATATTAATGAGACTTCATAGCTGTGTTTACGGTTGTGACCACAAGCTCCAACAACATTTGGGAGCACACGTCATCTTTGTCACTCTCGAATTCAAAAATGACATGAGTTGAGGAAGATGAGTGCTCCACCTTTGGCTTTTTGAGCTTTGCTAAGGATCTGGCCATCGAAGGAGTGTTCAAAGCAGTTGTGTGCCTTCTTTGATCACTTCACCTAGCACTCCTGAGGGGGGAAGGCTTGGAATGACCCCTGACTAGACCAGGATTGACAAGGGAGTCATTAGGAATGGGGCCACGATTGGGAGAAGGGGGAAGCTCGTTGGGAGGATTGACAAACACTAGCTTGACATTGTGAACAGGGGGAAGATTGGCTAGGGCATGCTTGAAGATGATACACAAGAGGCCTTGGTGAAGTGGCTTCCCTTTTTAATTCTAACATTATCTAAGGGTCGGAGTGAGGGAGTACAAGAGATAATCAGGGACACAGACTGCCTTGCCATTCTAGAGGTGGTTGACAAAGGTGAGGTGGAAGCTCCTAAAGGGATCCTCCATGTCATCACAGGTTACATATTGCATAAAAAGGACAATTGTAATGTTCTAAGGAGCCAAGAGGGAAGAACAATGAAGGGTATATTTATCCCAACCCAAGCTTTTACCTTTGTCAAGGAATTGATCCATCTCTTCCTCCCATTTGTGCTTGTTGCGATGGATGAAGCGACTTGTTAGCAGGAGGTCGATGATTTATGCTAACATTTCAATAGTCACTTTGAAGTGAACACCCTAAATGGTAACATCCCTTTGGTTCCAAGAAGTGATCTAGTCCTTGGTAATCTGGTCCTCAGTCCTAGAGAACTTCTGCAAGAAAGGAGTGAAACATTTGGTGTCCATGAAAATATGGGTAGTGAGGTTCAGGTTTAGCTGAGCTGGTTTGATGAAAGATATGCTCTTAGCAGAGGGACAGTAGTAGAGGTAGGGAAATGAGAGGTGGAGGGAGCTGAGGCCAAGGTTTTGTAGAGCCAAGGAAGGGGTGACAACTGAGGTGGTGTGAGATGGGGGGTTAAAGCCTTTGCAGGTTAAAAAGGAGTGGATCGACTGGAGAGGGCCAAAAACAACGAAATTGGATTGAGTGATAAAGCTTTGGAACAAGGTATGTGTTGGGCCTTGGGAGTAATTAGGTAGGAGTAGGATATCATCCCAATGCATGGAAATATCGGCACCAAAATTCCTAAGATTTATATGTTTGGAACACGAGCGAAAATACTAGGATGAGATAAGAAAAAACACTACATGGAAGAGCAGGGGGTGTTGGGAAGGGCAATCGACAACTTGAGATGGAAGAAAATGGCAAAGATACTTGGCATGATTAACGGGACAGGAATAGATACACTTTTTTAGATTTTTATGTTTGGCCACTTAGCAGAGAGTGATGTGATGTAGGGCTCTGATGACTTGGAACACGATGGCTTTGTTGGTGCGTGTGCCACTAGCCTTGTGGTCTAGATGCCACCATAATTCAAACATGTGGTGAGTGTTAAGATTTTACCATGTCTTGCCACCTATGAGCTCAAACCTAATGAAAAACCTAATCCACTTGTGACAGTTACCTGCATTCAAGAGGGAAAATTTGAGAACTCTAGCATTGGTAAGGAGAGCCCTTGTGATGAGCTTAGTTTCAAGCTTATTTTCATTGGGACTTGCCATTTTGAATATTACCCTTTTCATATATTGCAACATTAGTGATGTCATGGGGGAAGTTATCTCTCCATACTTTGAAGTTATTGGATGAGGCTATCAAGATGGCCATGAGATCAACAACCTGATTGACTTCCTTGTAATTATGGTGGATGGTAGTCTGTGGTTGACTTCGAAGAATATTTTTGGATTCTTGGATGGTGTTGAAGACTTTCTAGGATGGAATCTTGTCATTCTTCATATAGCTAATTATATTCAAGGAGTCGACCTCTATGATTGCTTTCCTGGGATCCTCTTGGAGCAGAACAAGCCCCCTCTACAAAGCCTTGGCTTTTGCAAAATTGTTGGTTTGAGGTCCGAGGTACTCAAAAAACACGAGGATCAGGTTTCCATTATGATCTCTAATGACCCCTCTTGCCCTAACATTTCCAGGGTTTCCTTTGGAAGCCCCATAAAAATTTAGCTTGATCCACCCCTCCGAAGGAGGCTTCCACTTAATATTGGCTCTAGGGTTAGGCCTTGGCTGAAATCTAGGATCCTCCTTAGGTATGGCAAGAGATTTAAAGAGGGTGCATTCAAGAGCTAGGGAATGGGTCATGGAGCAAGGGATGAGACATATGTTTTCAATAGCATAGGCAATGGATTTAGAAGCCAAAGATAGGGGATCCCTGGAGGTGGATGAGAGGGCGCTATTGTTGCACTCTAAATAGTTTTGTCAAATGAAGTGATGGAGGTAGAAGGACTAGAGGGAGCAAAGCATGGGGTTGCTAAAGGGATTTTGCCATCAGGATAAGAGGTCAATGGTTGAATTGGGTTGAACCTACTGGATGTGGAAGGAATTGAGCATGTGATCCAGGATAGCAAAGGAGAAAGCGTAGTTGGTGAAGATGTGGTTCGAGGATTCCCAGTCAGAAAGGCACAAGTAATAGCGTTTGGGGATCATAAAGCCTCTTTTGACCAAATTTTTGATTGCGAGGATCTTATTTTGGATGGCAATCCAAGAAAAGAAGCTTATTTTAGGGATGAGTTTCTTCTTCCAAACAAGGTTGAAAGAAATAGTTGAAGCCTAGTCCTTCTCTTGGAGGGCGTATGTTGACTTTACAAAGGACCCTTCATTAGTTCCTCCCCAGATGGGCCTATCTTCAGCTTCTCCAGTGGGAAACGTTACTGTATTGAGCAAACTGGATAGTGCAGCAACTTGATTAGGGAAGTTGGCCACATCAATGGTTCGACATCTAGGGTCACTGTTGTGATTGGTGATGAAGTTTGTAACCTTTCTCCCCAGTTTGGTATCAGTGGAAGGTTTTAGGACCACTAGTGCTCTATTTTCGCTCAAAGGTTCCTCTTGAAGCCACCTATCATGCCAAAATTTGATGTTGTTACCATTGCCCAAAATCCATCTACTGCCTTTTTGGATAAGGTTTCTGGTCTAAATGATGGATTTCCAGAAAGTCGATCCATTTTGGGGCCCCTGATCATTCAAGAACTGGTGGTTCCACATATATTTCTTCTTGACTATCTCAACCCAATCTATGTTGTTGTTGGTGTAGATCTTCTTTGCATGCTTTTCTAGGAGGGCAAGATTCATTTGGGTGACTTTCCTGAGCCCAATGTCCCCTTGGTTTCTGCTGCAACAAACCAAACCCCAAGCCACTAGGGGGATTCTCTTCTTGTCTTCACTCCCAGACTAGAGGAATATCTTTTGGATTTGTTCTATCTTAGAACTCGCAGAGGCTGGGATCCTGAAGATAGATAGGAAGTAAACTAGGATACTTTATAGACAAGCCAAAGTAGGGGTGTCTTTGGATGCCTCGAGAGAAGGTGACCTTTCCAAGAGGCCAAATTTTTCTAAATTATTTCAATTAATTTGTTCCACATGGAATTCATAGGGTTTCCTAGGAACAGGGTAAGCCCAAGGTAAGATGTGGGGAGAGCCTCCAGGGAGCACCCAAGGATCCATGCTATTTTGATTTTTCGGGTATGGGGTGTGCTGATGAAAAATATTTTGCTTTTGAGGAGGTTGATCTTCTGACCTACAACATTCTCATACAGGTGGAGGATGTGTTTAATAGCATTGGCTTGATAAATTTATGGGAAAGTGGACAATATAGTATCATCGACAAACTGTTGGTGGCTAACAAGGTTAAGACCAATAGAAATTTTGATATCGAAAATAAAACCTCTCCTACTAGCACTTGTAATGGATCTCCCTAACACCTCAGCTAGAATGATGAACATGATTGGGGATAGGTGATATCTTTGTCTCAGACCTCTGGAGCTTGGGAAGAAACCAACATGGGACCCATTGACTAAGATAGAGAATTAAGGAGAGGATATGCATCTTTTGATGAGGTCAACCCAAGCCGGGTGGAAGCCAAATTTGAGGACATCAATGAGAAAATCCTAGCTGATCCTATCAAATATCTTGTTCATGTCCAACTTTAGGATGTCCTCATGCCATAGGTGGAAAGTTAGGTCTAGGATGCAGACCCAGATGGGTGTAAAGTTAATGCTCTAGGTGTTGGAATTGAAATCTACCACCCACATCCTAAGGAACAAGCTCCTTCTGTCAAGGAACCATGGTCCCCCATTAGGATTTGGATTGCATCATCATGGTTGCATAGCCTTATGTCAAAAAATCCTCTTAAAAAGGCTACAATATCCATGCTTCCCAAGGTTTTCCATTTGGAGAAGGCCCAATGCCTTATTGTCTTCATATCTGATAGTCCCCCAACAAACTTGCCGATTAGGGAATATGATTCCATTGAAAGATAAATGGAGAAAACCTCTTATAGGATGACAATATCTGTTTCAACAAGAGTTAGGTGGATATATGAGATTTTTAAAATGATCGAGCCATTGGAGATGACCTGGGCGTAGGAAGGCCCATAAGGGCTTCTAGGAGATAGATCCTTATTGGGGATGGGGCCTTCGATAGGCCTTTTGTCAGGAGGTTCCTTATCTCAAGGGCCCTTGGGAGGCTTCCTTGGAAAACCCACTTCACCACCAAAAGTAGCTTCCTTACCTAGTCTAGGTCTTTCGTCTATCACTCCAGAAGGTCGATTCCCACCATCGCCATCGCTGCCCTCTACCTCTACCATCCGCTCCCTCTCCTGCCAAGCAAATACACATTTTAAACTATAGTGAGGAAAGTGTATTATCAATCAATGCATGAAAAATAAAAAACATCAATGTCCACCCATTCATTAGAATATGAATCTGATAAGTGAATGATAAGATGGGCTAGAAAGGTTGTGCCACAACCTTCCCGCAAAATAAAAATGGCAATGCCACTGATGGAATGCCCAAGTACTTACCAATTTCTAATAGTCTTATGAGGAAAAAGCACAATATGGGTTTCACATAGTGTAGCTCTAAGTTTTCATGGTCAAAATATGAATGTAATGAGGGCCTTAGCCCCCCTATTTATAGTAAAAGTTTACCTTTGAGTTACCTGGGATGAGAAACAATTAATCCTAGTAAAAATAAAGATCCAAGGGAAACTTTAACAAAATGTTGCACCACCAAATGTTAAATGCCTCAAATTAGGCCTCTAATAGGCTTAGAAGGATTCCAAAGTGAGTTAGTGCACCACTACATGCCAAAATGTTGATTTTAATAAGATTTGCCTTGGTATTTATGCCTTCAATTTTACTTTTGTGATTGTTTGAGTAATTTGCTTTGGTTTGGCAAGCAAATTGTTCATATTTACAAGCAGTTCAACACCTTTTGTTGACCAAATTGCTCACATTTACAAGCAGTTCAACACCCTTTGTTGCGTGACTCACTCCTTTGAGTCAATCGGTCTTCTTCAACAAACAAATCAATAATTGGAGTCCATAGTCAAATTTTGATTTTTTAGGGAAGCATTTGCTACTTGATGTCTTTATCGCATCCTCCAATATTTGTAAAAATTACAAGGTAGTGTCAAGATACTACATTTATGGTAACTTTATTGACCGACAAGCTCAGTTAGTATAAGATCCCAAATTTTACCTCTATCCTTGGAGTCTACAAAATTGGCACCTTTGTAGGAAAATTGTCAAAATTGTTGGTTTTACTTGGTATTTTGTGACAAGAATCCTAGAAAATTCTATGACTCAACATCACTTAGCAACTACACCAATGTGAGTTCTTCATCTCCCCATAATATCTTCAAAAATATTTTCTTATAATTCCCCCTATTTAATAACTAGGTACTGCAGCTTGGCATATACTAGCTCTAGCCTCTCATAATTATTAGTTTCATCCCCTTGGTTGGCTTGGATATTTTATTCCTCAAACATAACACTTATTATGTCATTATCTAGAATGTGCTTTTGTTCATAAAAAATGTTGGGCATCCCTACAATAATCAACCCTTGAATTTGCTTATCCATTTCCTAATCTTTGGTTCTTAAATATGCTAGGTTATCTCTACAAGCGTGAGGTCCATGCTTTCTACTAAATGTTGCTATGCCTATGTTGTTAACAATGAGGAGAGGAGTTTAAGGACCTCTTGTTATTCAATTCTTGCAAATAACTACCCTTCCACATGTTTGATGGTTTTTTGTACTTGTTTTAAGCTTCCTTTCATGAAGAAAGTTAACCAAAATTATTCATAGGCATTTTCCACCTCTTCATTGATCTTGTTCCAAAGGGACTTGACCTTTTGAATATCCTAAACCACCTTAGGATATACAACTATTTTTGTTGGCTTTTGGACTATAAAACAATAGTTTTTGGAAGGCAAGTGTTCTAGATCCCTTGTGGGAGACCTATGTCTTCGCGATTGTCTCTTCAAGCTAATCAAAGTAAGAGGTATTTTTCACAACACTTTTTTTAGTGGCTTTCCAAGTATTTTTTAGGTTTTTTAATTTCCCTTAGTGTATGAATGAACATGTTGCCAGTACTAGTTGGGCATGAGTCGATGGTCTATTACAACATACTGTTCATTCAGAGGATGTGTGTATGAGCATAAAGAAGTGCTTGCCTATAATTTTTTTCTTCCTTCAATGCCATGGCTTTTCCTCCTCCTAACACCCTAGGTTATTCCTCTCCTCCTCCAATAACACTCCCTTGGTCACTTATATTACCCATACATTTGGTAATCCCATTCCCAATATTGACTCTAATCTGCATGCATATATTTTAAATCAAGAACAAACAATTACTTCCATTGTCAAACCCTTGAGTAATTAAGACCAAACAATTAATTCCATTTCCAAGTCCTTGGATAACATCCAAAAAGTCCTACAAATATCTGCTACTATGACTCCTCTTGTCCAAGGATCATAATAAACTATGGGGCAATAGGTTTTGATCATTCATAAAGCACCATTCTTCCACAATCACCACCTAGTCATAGTCCTCCAAATTTCTATGGAAGTAACTTAACTTCTTATGCTACCCAAGGCTCTCCTCTAGTTATGGGTGCTTATGACCTATGATTTGCTTCTAATTTGGGTTCCATTGTAGAGGTGTTTCAAATTTCCTTTATTGACCTCATGAAGTTCTAATTAGTCGTATCAATATACCCATCTTCGAAGGTGTTGATCCATGAGGATGGTTGGCCAAGATATATAGCCTTATCTACTTGCACCATGATCCTGAAGTAGGTTGTGTTGCATTAGCATCATCTAAGTTGGGAATCTAAGCTCATCAATTTTTGTTGTGGCAATTTTGCCAACATAGGGGTTCTCTTTTATGGCATAACTTCAAAGAATAATTTCTCCAAATATTTGACAAAAAATCTTCCACACAGTTTGTGGTCTATCTTAAGCAAACAAAGCAAAGATGAATAGTGGAGTATTAATCCAGATTCACTAGTCTTCTCACCTACATCCACAAACTGAATTTAGTGGTGGTGGTCTCAACCTTTTTCCATGGTCTTAAGGATAAATTGGTTAGGAAGTTAACATTCTTGATCCCTATACTCTTGATGATGCTCAACATATAGCTTTGGTGGTAGAATAGAAGCACCAAGATTCTAATTTCCAACATAGACATGCCTTCGAATATTATCATATTTATTGTAGTAATGAACATTCCTATGGATTATTCTATTTTAAATATCATTCTCGCCATCCACGAGATCAAGCCTGTGAAGAATGTCATAACTTTCAAGTGAAAGTTGAAGATAGGAGTATATGAAGATGAATATTCATTACAACAAGAGCAACCAATAGAAGTAGATGAGGCAAAACATGAGGATGATACCATGGCTTTCTTTGCTCACCCTTTTATGAGGCTCCAATATCACCATACTATCAAGGTACAAAGATTTATTAAATGATAGTGTGTCAACATGTTGATTGATTTAGGTAGTATGTATAACTTTATAGATAGTAAGACAATGAAGTCTTTGGGATTGCATATCAATATTTCATATCAAGATAAATTTTAAGTCTTAATTAAAAATGGGGGTATTATTATGTTCTTTGATTGTCTTTATTGGAACAATCATGCCTCACGAGGAGTGACACAACAAGGCCACAATCAAGAGCATGGGGTTCAACTCGATCGGGGGTCTTTGAGAGTTTTTTACAAGGCTGGATCCTCATTGAGATGTGATCTTTATGGTGCAATTGGGCTCAAAAGATTAAAAGGGATGTGAGAGATAAAATTAAACAACTCAAAAGAAAGAAAAAAGGATGGTGATATGCCAAAAGATCCACTAAGATCCCTCTGCACAATAGGCCTGAAAGCTATGTGCCAGTGATGAACTCTTCCTCTCCCCAACACAATTAAACATAGATGAGATTCATCAACATAGGCATGAATAAAGAGGTAGGTTCACAAAAACCCATAGATGGATGATCCAAAAATTGACACAATCCCCTCACACATACATACTCCAAAAAAATCCAAAGCAAGTAAAGAATACAAGCACACACAAGGAAGTCATAGATGATTGATCCAAAATTGATGTAGGCCTCAGGATATATATATATATATATATATATATATATATATGCAAATAGTACAATTAAAAATATTGTGCTAGGAGCGAGGGTTCAATTTTCCCATAAGCTACTTAGGAGCCAACTGCTATGTAGTAGGAAATGAAGGGAAAGCCTACAAAATAATACAATTGCAAATTTATTGATCGTTTTTTATAGTTTGTGCTACTGCTATTGATAGATTACAATAGGGAATATTTTCCTCCCAAATTATCTATAGGTGGACCTAATAATTCTATCCACCTCTTCTAGGGATCTTGAAAATTAAATGAGGTACCCATGGGTCAAAATGAATGTCAGATCTAGGACTATCAACACCATGTTTCTCTTAATTGAATATCTAAGCCATTTAATATAAATATCATTTGGTAGGTGGTATTTATCCTTCCAATAAAAAATACATTAACCTAGAGTACCTACTTTTGCCATAGTTCCATGCAATTTGACATGACCGAGACATTAGTGGTAGCCCAAAATTTTAGCACGTTTCTTGGTCCTTTCAAAACCTAAAGTCTACCATAGGATGGTTAGGACTTTATCTGTTGGTGCTTGATTAGGAATCATAAAACCTACGATATTGGAGTTGCCTTAATAGTAAGGACTCCTTAAGATTTTTTGCTTCATTGTCATATCTATCATGACTTTTCTTTCCTTCATCTATTGAGATTCACATAACCTCCAACTATTGAAACTCATCTTGGAACGTCTTGGGAAAAAGGCTATCTCCTTGGTCGATAGTTTTATAAAGTTCTAATTGCTTGTGGTCAAGACTTTTCCTTAAGCACAAGTAGTGTGAAGTCACTATAGTTTTAGAGGCTTAGAGGGGCATTCTAGCATGCTAAAAGGAGAGCTCAAAATTGCCTTTATCCTTGGGATCGAAGTCAAAATTCTTGTCCAACCTACAAAACAACACAATAAAGAAAATAAATTAGTGACAAACCTTTCAAACTAACGACCTCTCCCTAAGTTTATTAGGTTTTGATAGTGCCATTGCTTGATAGGCATTGTGTATTACTTAGGTTGTTATGGTATTAGAATCTTGGATGCTTAAGAGTACCTTTTTAGGTGAATTCCATTCATGGGTATAGGGAGGGTATCTCCTTATAGGGTTTCTAGATCAAATGAATTGCTCTCCTTACAATTGGCCATGATGTAATGGTCTAGTCTAGAACATATCAAATTTAGTATGGTTTTTAGGTTTAATTTTGTATTCATCCCACCTAAGGACCATACCACCAATCTCAAAATATTGTGGGGTAACCTTTTTATTAAACCATTTCTTGACTATTTTCTAATGTCTCAAGTAGTTGTTCCCCATCCCTTCTTCTCTGTTCCTCAAGCTTCAACAATTCCTCCATTCTTATTGTCATTGGGTCATTTTCTTGTAACTCCAGTTGATGTAACAATTGAAACACCATAAATTCTATGAATATGGGTAACTTAGAATCTTTACCATAGACCAAGCTAGATGGAGAACATCCTAGTGCCTTTTTTGGAGTAATATGGTCTTTCCAAAGAGCTCTTTTCAGATGAAAATGCCACTGTCTCTAATTTTTTGATCTGATTATTTTTAGGATTCTTAGTAAGTTATTTTTTGTCAATTCAACCAAACTATTACCCTGGAAATAATAATTTGAGGAATCTTTTAAATATATACTTTGCTAAAATATAAATTGAGTAAGTTTTGAACTCATAAACACCTTGGCATTGTCAATTATAATTATATTCGGGACACCAAATCTCCTTATGATATCTTCTAAAAAATTTATTATTTCATTCTCCGTAGCTTCTTTTAGTGGCACTACTTCAACCCATATGGTAAAGTAATCTATAGTTGTTAGGATCCATTTGTGCCCTTCATTGGATGGTGGAATGATCATTCCAATAATATCTAGTCCTCATTGTGCAAAAGGTTCCATTGCTGCTATGGGTCTTAAAGGCATAGGGGTATTACTTTTTCTTCCTATGAAAAATTTGTATTTTTCACAATTTCTAACCCATCGATGAGCATCTGTGAACATGTTGGGCCAATAATATCTAGTCTTCATAATTTTGTTGGTTGTTGTTTGAGTTGAGAAGTGTCCCCTGGCTAATCCTTGATACAATTCTTGTAATATGGATTGTGCTTGCTCCCCTTTTACACATATAAGAAGTACCCCATCAAAATTCCTTTGGAATAGAAACCCATCAATTATTGCGTACTGAAAATTTTGTAGACGAAAAGCTATTTTTTGGGCTATGTTCAGATTAGGAGGATATTCTCTCGTTTGCATGTACTCAATTATTTTTTCTATCCAATCCATTTCTACTTTCTCCTTATTTATCAAGCATTATTCTAGCATTATTTTCTCATTGTCCTTTCCTAAATTACCCCTTTTTAATTACTTCTTCAACCATTTGCTGACAAAGAGCTCTACTTGTGACTAGTTTAGTAGGCTTAATTTCTACATCATAATCCAAAATCCTAGTAATCCATCAGGCTCTCTTTTCGCTCATTTCTTCGTCCATTATATATTCTCTTACACTGGAATGTATGACATAAGCAATAATTTTGTTGTTAGAAATCATGTGTTTAAAATGCTTTAACTCTCTTACTAGAGTATATGCCTATTTTTCAACAAAATTACATTTTTCTCATATTCCTTTAAGGTCTGACTGAAAAACACCACTCAACGCTCTTGTTGGTTTTCATCCCTTTGTGTCATTAAGGCCACTATACCAAGTTCCCTTCCACACAAATAAATGATAAAATATTTAATGAAATCTATATTGACAAGCACTAGAGCATTTGCGATAGCTTCTTTTATTTTTCACAAGCCTCTTTTCCATCCTTTGTGAATAAAAATGGTGGGTTATTTTTTAACATAAATGTTATGGGTTTGATTATTATTGCAAAATAAAAGATAAATTATTTAACAAAATTAATTTACCCAAAGAAATAATGCAGTCTCTTATTGTGCCTTGGTGGTATAAGATTCATAATAGCTTCCACCATGTTAGGGTCTATAGCAATACTATCTTTAGATACAACATGCCCTAGATACATTTTTTGGGTTAAGGCATATTCTAAATTCTTGGCACTATTGAAATATTCTTTCCAAATGTTCTAAGTGATCCATTTATTTAGAATACTATGAGATCATCCATGCATAATAGTATGATTTTGTTTATTAGATCATCGAATGCTATATTCGTGACCCTTTGAAATGTTTTCCTAGTATTGGAAATCCAAAAGGCATCCACTAATATGCGAAGGTTCCCCATTTGTGGTGAAGGTTATTTTAAGTTGATCTTCATCCTTTACTCATATCTGATTAAAATCAAAGAAACCATCTAATAATGAAAATATTTCAGATCTAGCTACTGTTTGAAGAATTTACTCCATGGAAATCAAGGGATAATAATATTTTAAATAGGCTTTGTTCAGATCCCTGGAGTCCACACACAGTCTTCTTTTGCCATTCTTTTTTTATAGGCACTAAATTAGAGACCCATGTGGTGTGCTTGATTGGGTATATAATTTTTGACTCAATCAACTTATCCAACTTCTACATGAGAGGCTCAAATTTTGGAATGATTGGTGTTTGATTATTTTGACCTCTAGGTCTAATTCAATTGTGTGTTGGATAACATTCTTATCATATCCCTTCAGGTCTTCATAGGTCCATGCCATTACATCTTTATTTTTTTGACATAGTTTGATAAGTAACCCCTTTTCCTCCCTTGTGGCTATTTTCCCTATTTTCAATATTTTTTTGGGGATACCTCTATTTCTTGATAGTCTTCTTTTTTTTGTAGTAAACCCTTTCTTTCCTTTGAATCCATCATCTAGGTTAAATAGGGATTATAGGGTAATCAAGCCTTTTAGCATTTTGTTTGAACTTAGTTGAATACTTTGATTCTCACATGCTTCTTCTATTTATGGGGATATAATTTGTAGGAGTCAAATAATCTACTCATCACTTTCAAATACTTACTAATTTTCTTCATTATTAGGTATTGTTGGTCTTATTATTATTTTTACCAGTTGATTGTTTCTTCATATATCATTGAATAGGTCAAGTTGTCAACCAACGAACACCATATTGTTTGCATCTACATTTTGTTTTATTGGAATCACTTTTATGTTGATAGCATCAAAATATTCCATTAATTCTTAAATTATATTTTGAAAGGATTTCATTAGGTTATTCTTTGCTTGACATTGGGCTCTCACTTACTTAATAATTAGTTCAATATCACAAAAAATTTGAAGCATTTTGATTTCTCTTTTCTCAACCATTTAGAGTCCCAAGATTAGGGCTTCATATTATGCTCTATTTCTAGAACAAGAAAATTATAGCCTATATGCTTGAATTTTTCTTAACCCTTTTGGGGAAATAAGGCATACTCCTACACCTGCCCCTATTTTGCTTTGGGTATCATTAAAGTACAACTTCCATAATCCAACTAATGTCTTCTCCTCTTTGTAAATTCTTGGGATAATGATGCTTTCCTCCTAAATTATATGTCCTATGCCCATATGTCTATAATGAGATTTATTTTCTTGTATATAAGCCTATCGATCCCTTAGTTCTCTTTCAAGTTCATCTTCTAGATGTTATTTTTGCTCTTCCATTATCATTATTTCTCCAAGTGGCATAGCTAGGGTAGTTTTCTTGAGATATTCTACTATGTTAAAGGTTTTATATAACTATTTGCACACATCAAAACTTTAGATCCCAAAAAATTCACCTTCCTTTGATGTCGATGACTGAAAATATTCTAGTATAGGATCATTCATGACTTTAGGAATATATGTATAAACTATGGCATGTGCTTGCATAGTATAACCCCTCTTTTTGATTATTTCTCCACTCTCTTTAGCTATATAGGACTCTTGTGTTGGGGCTTCGATTAGTTTCCTTTTAATAGACATTCTCAACATCGTTGTTACTTATTGAGATATAAATATTTGCTCATAAGGGCCCCAAATATGTGTTACCATTAACAATTTTGAGTCTTTCTTGAGACACTTGTCAAGACTATCAGGCTCCTTTTGGTACTCCTTTAAGGATTTAAATAGGTCTTCTATTGCATTATTAGTTATGTGGTTAAGTGTATTAGAGGTTATGAACATAGGTGCTACTGGCCATGGGTGTGTGATTTGGCAATTTGGATGATAATGTAAAAGGGGATAGGGATATAGTGACCTTGATGATAAATTTTCTATTTATATAAAATCATTTTTTAATGTGGTGGCTAGTTTATATGCTTTTGGTAGGGAGTCTCCTCCCTTTGATTTTACCATCACAGATATTTTAGGATTCAAAGCTCTAAAATAAAATATTTGGTGGAGGGAAAATATTTTTGGGTATTCTATGCTAGGATTTATGGAATTTGGGGTTAAAATATTCCATCAGTTCCATGGAATATCTCTTGATAGCTGACAGTTGTTGCAATAGTAGTGCCCCATCCACATTTTCTTTGAATCTCTTAACCAAAGCATCATTGAGCTAGCCCTAACTAACTGTTGATCTATACTAAGCCTTTCCCCTAAAATAAGTTGCTAATAATCTTAGTGGCATGTTTTGCTTTGATATATTATAAATTGTGCATATACTTACCACATGGTTTAGATGCTCAATGGGGGTAGTTAGTTCTTCCCTAGTGAAATAAGTGAGACTTTAAAGCAGATTGGGGAATATTTTCTCATACTTCATGCAATGTTGGTGGTTCTAGTGGACCTTTGTCATTTTAGATAGGGAATGTTCTAGGGGGTGGCATAGCAGCCATATTATAGTCTACAACTCTTCTTATTTGATGAATGGTTGTAGATGGTGGTAGCAACTCTTATCAAAATTTTTCAGCATAAAACCCGATTGAAGGTTCTTTATCTGACTAATTTTGGGTTCTTTATTTGAGTGGAGTTGCTAGGTGAATGCAGCTTTGTGCTTCTTGAAAGCAAGTATATTAAGGTTTTCACTAGAACCTCAATATATTATCTTCAATAGTGGCTTATTATAGTGTTCATTTTGGAGTGAATTTTCCAAGTGAGTGAGAGGAACTTCAACAAGCAGGGGTAGACCCAAATCCTCACTAAGTCTAGCCTATCTTGTTGTGATTACGTGACTAAGGATGTGCCACTGGGATCCCAATAAGAATTCCATTAAACTATTGTCATCTCTTGTTCTCCCAATTAGAAAAATATACCTCACGAAGAGTGACATAGTAGGGCCACAACCGACAACATGGGATTTGGCTCAATTAGGGGCCTTTGGGAGCTTTTTACAAGGATGTATCCTTGTTGATATGTGATATTTATAGCACACTTGGACTCAAAAGGGAAAAGGGATGCGAGAGATAAAATTAAACAACTCAATAAAAAGAAAAAAGGGTGGCGATGCACCAAAAGATCCACTAGAGCCCTTTGCACAACAAGTCTAAATATTGTGCCAACGGTGAAATATTTCTCTACCCAACATAGTTAAGCACAAACGAGAGTCATCAACACAAGCATGCATAAAGAGGTGCATCCACAGAAAGCCACAAATGGCTAATCCAAAAATTGATGTGGGTCCCTCACATGCATATACATCAACAAAATCCAAAGAAGGTAAAGACTATAAGTACAAACACACATATAGAAATGAGTCTATAGGAAGTCATAGATGACTGGTCCAAAAATTGATGCATACATCCATATATATACAAATAGTACAATTACAAAGATTGTGTTAGGAGTGTGGGTTTGATTTTCCCACAAACTGCTCAAGATCCAACTACTATACATAAGGAAATAAAGGGAAAGCCTACAAAAGAACACAATTATGAACTCATTGATCATTTTTTATAGTCTATGCTACTACTATTTATAGATTACAATAGGGAATATTTCCATCCAAAAATATCTACAGGTGGATCTGACAATTCCAACTACTTATTCTAGGGATTCTTAACATGAAATGAGGTGCCCCTAGGTCAAAATGGATTTCAGATCTAGGAACAACAACACCATGCTTCTTTTAATTGAATTTTTGAGTCACTTTAATTCAAATGTTATTTGGTAGGTGGTCTTTGTCCTTTCATGTAGGAATACACTAACTTAGATTACCTACTTTTGCCATAGTTCCATGCACTTTGACTTGATTGAGAAATTAGAGGTAGCTCAAAATTTTAGCACACTCCTTGGTCTTTTCAAAACCTAAAGTCTACCACATGTTGGTTAAGACTTTTGCTATTGGCACTTGATTGGGAATCATAAAATCTATGATATTAGATTTGCATTAACAGGAAAGACTTCAAATTATTTTCTTCATTATCATATTTTTCAGGAATTTTCTTTCCTTCACCTAATGAGTTTCGCATAACCTTGAACTGTCGATACTTATCTTAGCATATCTTGAGAAAAAGGCTACCTACTTGGCTGATAGTTTTATACAATATTAATTAGTTATGGTTAGGACTTTACATTAAGCGCTGGTAAGTAGTTTAAAGTCACTATAGGAACCACTTAGTGTGTGGGTTGAACTAATAAAGTTAACATCCAAATGAGGGAATATACTTGGTTAGGTAATGTCTTTACCTTGAACTTAGTTACTTTAGATGTTATCTTGATAGAACAATGGCTATCTCAACTTGGTGATAATACTATTAATATGCAAAAATTATATGTCAAGTGGACAGAGAATGGAAGAGTCATTTTTCTCTAAGGAATCCACCCCCCTCCCTCCAAGGTGGTTAGTTCACATAGCATGTAAAATATATTAAGAAATATTTTTGGGGGTTCTTTGACAAAGGTAATTGCATGAAAGTTTAATATTTAGAACCATTTTTTCTAGCTCTTCCTTCATATTTATAGAGAATTTTGGATTTCTATGAGGATCTCTTTAGTGATCCCATGGGTCTTCCTCCTAAGCGCACACATAATCATACCGTCCATCTTGTTCCAAGAAGTCAACATCCTAATGTGCATCCTTATAGCTATGTCTAGCCCTAAAATTTAGAAATTGAGAAGTTGGTTTAGGAAATGTTGGGCCAAGGAATTATCCCATCCAATCATCAATCCATACTCCTCTCTAGTAGTGATGATATGACATAAGTATAATTCATGGTACATGTCTCCTAATTTATATCTCATGCAACATAAGTATAATTCACATGCACATGTCTCCTGACATAGGAATAGGAATCAAAGATAATATTCCTATCCCTTTTATAGATGATTTGTTGGATGAATTACATGGTGCTAGATACTTTACAAAACTAGACTTGCATTCGAGGTTTCATCAAATTAGAGATAGGGAAGAGGATATCCCTAAGACTGTTTTTCATACATATGAGGATCATTATGATTTCTTAGTCATGCTTTTTGGTCTCACTAATGCTCCTTCCACTTTTCAAAGTCTCATGAACTTTATCTTTTGAAATTCTATTTATAAGTTTGTCCTAGTTTTCTTTGATGATATTTTTATTTATAGGAAGCCCTAGGAGGATCATCTAGTTCATGTTGACAAAGTTCTTCACGTATTACAAAGGAGATTTTTTTGAAAAAAGGTCCAAATGTTCCTTTGCGGTCTAGGAGGTAGAATCCTTGGGACACATAATAACTTAGAAAGGAGTCAATATAGACCATAAAAATATCAAATATATGCAAGGTTGGCCCTTGCACAAATCCCTTAAACAACTTTATGGATTTTTAGGACTCATAAGTTACTACAAAAATTTGCTCGCAACTATGGCAAGATTGCACTCCTCTCACTGCTCACTAAAAAGGATGTTTTTATTTGATCTAAAGCTACTTCCAAAGCCTTCCAATCCCTCAAAGAAGCTATGTGTACCACTCTTGAATTTAAAAAATATTTTGTCATTGAGTGTGATGCTTTTGACATAGGTGTTGGAGCTATTTTGATGCAAGATGAACATCCATTAACCTTTGAAAGCAAGCAACTTTTGGACAAGAATATAGGATGGTCCACTTATTAGTTGTTTTGCATGACATATAGAAATGAAGGCCTTGTATTTTAGAGCTATGTTTCATCATCAAGGATGAGCATAAAAACCTTAAGAATTTCTTAGAGTAGCATCCCTCATGCCCTAAATAGAATAAATGGATGACCAAGCTCTTGGGTTATAATTTTATCATTGAATACAAGAAAGAAATGAATAATTTGGTGGTTAATTCCAGCTCTTCTACAAATGCTTTCTCAACTTTGAGAAGAATGATTTTCTGACCTAGAGACTATGCGGATCATTCAAGAAAGGGATGTGGGCTCATCATTGATTTTTTGTTTCTCATAAACTAATGGAGTGCTTTATAAAAAGGATTGTATTCATCTTCCTCAATATTCAACTATTTATTGAAATATTCTCCAATAATTGCATGCATCTCCTTTGGCTAGACATTCAAGATTCTTCAAAACATACCAATGGATGAAGTAATATTTTTCTTGGAAAGGATTAAAAGTAGATGTCAAGATGTTTATGGCTAAGTGTGAGTTGACATAAAAAAGGGAATATATTTAAATTGAATTGTTTCAACCCTTGCCTATCCTTGATCATGAATGAGATCACATATCCATGGATATCATTGAGGGCCTTCCCAAATATGAGGGCAAAACAATGATCTTTGTGGTAGTATATCACCTTTGTAGATATTCCTAACTTCTGTGCATTACAACATCCCTATTCAATAAGTAAGGTGGCCAAGGTATTTTTTAATTATATTTTTTTATTACATTGTATGCCCAAAACCATTATGAGTGACCATGACCTTGTCTTCACCAATAAATTTTGAAAAAAATTGTTTTCTTAGTGGTACCAAGTTGAGTATATCCTCTTTTTATCACCCCTAGTTAGATGGTTAGACAATTATTGTTAATAAGTATTTAGGTTCTTACCTTCGTTGTTTTTCTCAAGACTAGCAATATCACTAGGTTTAATAGATCTTGTAGGGAGGTTTCCTTACATTCCCTACTTCATGCAAAAAACACTTAGTCGAAAGGGGTAGGCACCAATGTCGTAGGGCAAGAAATTTTTGTCTTTTAAGCCAAACTATATTAGGTCACAATATAATATTCTAGGTCTTAATATCAATATTCAAGAGCATAATTAAATATATGGGCAATCAAATATTTACTGGCCAATATAAATTATAATAACATTCACTATAATATCAAATATGAATTTAAATGGCCAAAATCATTCATGTACAAGCATGAAATATACTTACAATAATATTGCTCAAAATATGTAGAAAAGATTTATTATTGTTGGACATTTTGAGTCCATGAAGTTGTCATTGATGTCAAGGAATGAGCTACCGTTGATGTCAAAAGGTCAAAAGGATCCATGCAAAAGGTTGATGGCATAAGAGCTTCATAATATTTATTGTTAATATTATATAAAGCATAAATAAAAGGTTTTTATTAAAAACCATAGTGGGACAAATAAAAGGTTATATTAAAAACCATAGTGGGCAAAGTAAAAGATTTTTATTAAAATCTAAGGAGGCTTTAATCCTTAATAAAGCCAAAAGATTTAAATATTAATTTATAATATTTAAATTCTAATGAATTTAAATAAATTATAAATTAAATATTTGAAGCCAAAACATTAGCGTCGACCCCCAACGAATTCATCTCCATCGATGTGCATGAAATCAAGGGAAAAGGTATTTATACCTTAAGCCAAACCTTATGTTTGGCATTCAAAAAATATTTGTGATATTTGGTGAGAAAGAGCTCATGTGAAATCGAACGAAAGGCACCTCCGAAGTGCGTGTGGAGCAGGCATCATGTTGGAAGAAGAGCCAAAGGCTCTAGGGGAGAGTGAAGAGGATAAAGCACACATTGTGCTTTAGAGCAACAAGGTGAGCATGTGGCTCACACAGCATGGAAGCCACGACCAAGGCACTGCTGAAGCATTTGGTGCAAGTTCGAATCCCATCGATTGCAGAGCATGTAATAAAGGTTTTATTTTGATTTTTATTATTGCACATGCTAAGGTTGCTGGAGGTATAAGGTGTAAGTAATTTTTGATTTTCACCTAAGTGGTGAAAGGTTAATTTGGCTAGGGTAATTATTGTTTTTACCTAAGGAAAATGGAAATTTATTTATTGCATTAAGTTATAAAGAGATTTATTTAAATTAAATGCAATATTGAGTAGGGATTTATAAGTAGAAGTTGAGTTATATTTTTATAGGGGATTTTGATGAAATTTATGATGTTGAATGTTATTATTGATATGGAGCAATAAGGTGTATTTGAGATTTAATTTATATTTGTGATTAAGGTAAATTGTGAAAAGTGTTAGAGTGATAATTCTTGTCATCTAACTCTTTTTACTTGTCAAAGAAGTGTTTATGATTGTGGTAGATTTGTGTGGTCTACTTCTACATAAAATAAAAGGTATGGGTACATTCTTCCTTGGTTGAGTTGATTGGTTGGTTTTCTGGAAAACAACTTTGGAGTGAAAAGGACTTGATTAGGTTTTCTTATTGAGTTGTTGAGCTATTGAGAAGTGAATACTATGCACCTTGTTTTATAAGCATTGTTGTTGAAGTAAGTAATTGAGTGAAGAAATTGAACTAGGGTTTGGAAAGAATATGAGTATCATTGTTATGTGAGATTGGTTGATAAGCATTGTTGGAAACATTTTGAGTGAGTATTCATATGCTTGGACTAGGGTTTGTGAGCAAGAATTATTTCATTGAGTGATTGGTTGAGTAGATTTGGTTGAGCCTAGTCAAGTGGATGTGTAAAGTGATAAGTCAAGTTCTATAAAATAAATTATTCTATATTTTGAATTGATTTGAGAAAGAGGTTGAGTATTTATGAGTGTGAAACATATTGAGTCTCTAATAATTCTTTATATGTTTATGTGATAAAAGAGAGATTGGAAGTAATTGGGATTTTGTGAATGTGAAGCATATTGAGTCTCTAACAATTCTATGTATGTTTCTAAAAGAGTGATTGAAAGTGATTGAGAATTGAGGTGAATGTGAAGCATATTGAGTCTCTAAAAATTCTCTACATGTTTCTAAAAGAGTGATTGAAAATAATTGAGCATTGTGATGAGTGAGAAGCATATTGAATCTAACAATTCTCTTTATGTTTCTATGAGATTGGAAAAGTTCTAGTGTGGACTTGTTGAGTAAATTTGAGGTAAGTCTTTGAGAAGACTTGTGGAAGATTTGTGTGAGCTTTTGTGGAAGCTTACAATACATATTGAGAGCAGATTGGACAAGTTCTAGAGAGGACTTGTGGAAATATTAGTGTGAGATTTTGTGGAAGCTTACAATGTAGATTTGAGACAAGTCTTTGAATATACTTGTGAGCAAAGTTGATTGATTGATTTGTTCAAACCTTGGGTTAAGGTTTGGGTCAGATCTAGTAGAGTTGATTTGAGATTAATTCAAGCTTTGTGTTAATGCTTGAAGATAGATATTGAGGACAGATTTGTGCTAGATAGAAGTACTGTGTTTAGTGTAGGTCATAGGAAATATATTGAGGATAAATTTGTGCTATATCGAAGGACTATGTTTAGTGTAGATTAGAGAACAAATTTTGGTGCAAATTTAAGGATAGGTTTGTGCCAGACCAGAGATAGAGATTGAACAGATTTGTGCTAAACTGAAGGACTATATTTAGTGTATATTTGAGACAAATATTTGAAGGTAATAGAGTATAGAGGACAACAATATCCAGTGGATAGAGATCCATTAGCCAGGGTAGTGAGGATAGGAGTCTTCAGTGGATAGATATCCATTAGCCAGAGCAGTGGGGATAACAGTTCTTCTAGAAGATCACCAGTCAGAGCTAAGGAGAAAGGAGTTCTCCTATGGATAGAGATCCATGAAATTGATTAGAGAATTGGTGTCTCCTTTGGACAAAGGTCCATAAACATTGTAATAGGGAAAGGATTCCAAAGAGATTGATTGAGAAAATTTTAGTGAAATATTTTCTCCATGGAGTAGCCCACATTGGGTGAACCACGTAAAATTGGTGTCTCTATTGTGTGTGATGATTTATGCATTGCTTTTATTACTACTATTGATATTTCTATATTTACATTGCATAATATTTATTGGGAAAGAAAAATAAAAAGTGTTCGTATACTGTTCACCCCCCTCTCAGTATAAGATTGTGTTCTTCAATTGGTATCAAAGCGGGTTCCTTCGGAAGAGTTTAAAAACTTGAAGGAAAATATTTCAAGAACACAATGGATTCTAAGAATGTGTCTTCATATAATTCAACACCAATATTTGATGGAAGTGATTATATATTTTGGAGTATGATATGAAGATCCACCTGATGGCACTTGGCAATGAAATTTGGGAAACAATTGAAAATGGGTACATACCACAAACTGATCCACCTACAGATAAGGAAAGTAAGCTTCTAAAACATTATAATTCAAAAACACTGAATGCGATTTTGAGAGGTTTGCATAGAATAGAATCAATAAAGGTTATGCATTGTAAAGATGCAAAAGGAATTTGGGATAAGTTGCAAAGTTTATATGAAGGAGATAAAAGTTTCAAAAGGCAAAGATACAAAATCTCAAAGGACCATTTGAAGAATTAATAATTAAGGATGAGGAAAACATTAGTACTTATCTACTTCGAGTATATGAGATTGTTAATTCCATGCAAGGACTTGCACTTAATGTTGAAGAATCAGATGTCTGTGATAAGGTCTTAAGATCTCTTTTAAAAATATTTAGTGAAAACTTTTCTACTATAGAAGAATCAAAATATGGTGATTATTTGACAATATATATGTTGGTATTCTTACAGCTTTTGAGTTAAGAACAAAAGAGGAACTTAATTCCTAGAAGGAAGTAGCATTCAAAGCTACTAAGAAGACAAAGAGCAAAAAGTTAGATTCAAGCAATGAGTCATCCAGTGATGAAGAAGCTAATTATGGTAGAAGGAATAAGGATTCAAGAAGATTTAAAGATGAAAAATCTGTTAGAATGTGGAAATTATGGTCACTATGCAACTGATTTTCAAGAAGCTAAAAATAACAATGATGAAGAAAAATAAGATCATAGAAATAGGGAATAAAAAAGAAAAAGGTACCAAAAAAAATACAAGGATGGACAAGGTAGACAAGGAAAGAAGTTCTTTCAAAGACAAAAGAGGAGCTACTATGCAGACAAGGCAAGTAAGTACTCAAGTGATAGTGATAATAGTTTTTTAGATAATGATAAATATGAAGTCCTATTTCTGATTGAAGAAAAATAAGTCAATAAAAGGTTACCAATAATTCTCAAGTGTTTTAGATGTAATTTTGGACATCTTGAAGATAGTTGTACAAGGGATGGTTTTAGGTTTAGTGATGATGAATATGAGGATGCACTAGAAGGACCAGAAGAGAATCTTATAATGGTACTAGAAGAAGAAGAATGTGATCCTATAGAAAACAAGTCAAAAAGAATGAAGACGTTGAAAAAGGAAAACAAATAGAGGAAGAATTAGAAAAATGAGGATTTGATATTGAGGGAGAGCTTATTTATGCTCTTAAAATTTTAAAGAAGGTAAGAAAGCAAAACTCCCAACTTGAATTTCAGTTTCAAGAATGTGATGAAGAAAGGGGAAATCTTATAGAGGATTTAAACAAGTCAATGACTAAGACAAATAATTTCAAGGATAAGCTAGAAGCAAAGGTCTTAGAATGTGAAAAGTTAAAACAAGAAGTAGCTCTACTAAGGGAAGATTTAGAAAAATCCAAGGATAAGCTACACAAGTTTAGAAAGAGTTCAAATATTGTGGATAAAATGATCAAGGTACAAAGAAGGTCAACAAATAAAACAAGTCTTGGTTTTGAACAAGCTCAAAAGAAACAAGAAAAAGAGTCAACATCAAGTTCTAAAGAAGAAGAAACTTTAGAAGAAGACAATGTAAGAGAAAGTGAGACTTCTGAGGATGAGTTGGACAACAGAAAGTTCAACAAGGAAAAGAACAATGCACAAAGGAGAAACAGATGGAACAACAATCAGAATAGGTTAAGAGAGACTAAGAGACCAATGAGGTCAAGACAAGGAAACTTCAATGGAATATGTTTCTTATATCACAGATTTGGGCACATGGCTTCATAGTGCAAGACACATGAAAGACATGAATATGAGAATTTCAGGAACAAATAAATTTTCCATGGGTATTGCTACTCATGTAATCAGTTTGGTGACAAGGCAATGAATTGCAGGGTTCATGATAGAAAATGATATGGCTTCACTAGGAGAAATACTAAGACATTTGCACCTTCAAGGAATAATAACATTAAGTATTATAAGTGCAATAATTATGGACATACAACAAAGTGGTGTAGAGAAGATATTCCAAAATCAAGCATGAACAGGAACAGGAATATGGACATGGACAGGAACAGGAACAAGAACATGAATACGAACATGAACAAGAATATGGATATAAATAGGAACATGAATATGGATATGGATAGGGACAAAAATAGGAACAACCAAAGAAATCAGAAGGATCAGATGAGAAGAAAAGAGGATAAAGGTAAATATTAGTGCTTGCTAGGAGTAGGAATACTCCCACCCCAGAATTAACCACCTCAAGAGGAGGTGGGGGAGGGACTAAGCAAAGAGACTCATTCTTAGCCCCAAGCCCCAAAGGATACCCTTTGCCATTGATGTCAAAGGGGAGAGATTTTATTAAGGGGGAGAGATTTGGTTTAAGGAGAGAGCATTGAGACAAGGGGAGCAATGTCCTAGGGGGATCAAAACAAGAAAAAAATCAAGTGTTTGGTAAAAAAAATTTGGGTTACCGTCAATGACAAAGAGGGAGATTGTTGGACATTTTGAGTACATGAAGTTGTCATTGATTTCAAGGAATTAAGTTGTCATTGATGTCAATGAATGAGCTACCGTTGATGTCAAAAGGTCAAAATGAGCAATACAAAAGGTTTATGGCATAAGAACTTCATAATATTTATTGTTAATATTATGTAAAGCATAAATAAAAGGTTTTTATTAAAAACCATAGTGGGAAAAATAAAAGGTTTTATTAAAAACCATAATGGGTAAAGTAAAAGGTTTTTATTAAAACTTAAGGAGGTTTTAATCCTTAATAAAGCCAAAATATTTAATATTAATTTATAATATCTAAATTCTAATGAATTTAAATAAATTATAAATTAAATATTTGAAGCCAAAACATTAGCGCTGACCCCCAACAAATTCATCTCTTTCGACATGCATGAAATCAAGGGCAAAGGTATTTATACCTTAAGCCAAACCTTATGTTTGGCATTCGAAAAATATCCACAATATTTAGTGAGAAAGGGCTCGTGCGAAATTGAACGAAAGGCATCTCCAAAGTACGTGTGGAGCAAGCATCATGTTGGAAGAAGAGCCAAAGGATCAAGGGGAGAGTGAAGAGGATAAATCACACATTGTGCTTTAGAGTAGCAAGGTGAGTGATGCAGGAGCATCCGGTAATCTTAGAGCAATCTTGCATCTTCCAAAATGTCTTTAGAATTTTCTAAGTTCCTAGCATTTGTTTTATTTTTGAGTGTTTTTCCAAGGAGGGGGGGGTTTTGTGGAAGCATTGAAGGCAAGTTTCTTAAGCTTGGGGAGAGGTCACGAAATCGTGACCTCAAAAGGTTTGGCAGGGAGTGAGCCAGTTTTGTCGCGATATCGCGACCTTAGTTCAAAGCAAAGGTGGCAGCAAGGTTCCGTCGTGATATCGCGACGTTGGTTCATCGCAAGGGCAGAGAGGATGGAGACGTCGTGATATCGCGACGTTAGTACAACGCAAGGGCAGAGGAGATGATGCTGTCGCGATATCGCGACAGGTCACGATTTTGTAACTCGATGTCGCGACCAGTCAAGGACTGACACGTGGCACAACATTGGTCAGCCACGGGAGTTAAAGAAGTTAGAGATCAAAGTAAGGCCCGAAAAAGAGAACAAACGGATGGCCGAGAGCGGCCGAGTTTGACACGTGGACGGCCACGAGTAACTTGACAATTGTGCGGGCATATGTTCCCAAATTTATTACGTCGAAGAGAAGGCATGGCCAGTTTTACATGCGGACAGCTACGTGTGTTAAAATGAGATGAGGGCCACGGCCACGTATTTATGTATTGTTGGCAAAGTAACGAGTACGGACATTAAAGCAGGACACGAGGCAATGGCCATTATGAAGGAGACCAACGCGGAGGAACAACTTGACTTAGACGGCGGTTGCAGGTCGAGGAGAACCATTAATGAAAGCCTCCTGGTAGATCGGGCAGATGGCCCATTTATGGTCAAAATTTTGAAAAGCCCAGGGAGGGGGAAAATTCGAATTTGAAACTTTCGTTAGGCGAGCATTAATGGCTGAGAGGATCGGGGCCTCGATAAAAACCCAAAAAAAAATTGTAAGGGGAGGATGGTGAGTTCGGGATTGGGGGAAAGAAGTAGTGTGCCTGGACATTGTAACAGGGACTGTATTTTTTTTATTTCACTGAAATTTAATGAGAAGTTGTTCGCTGTAATCTCGACCTTGCCATCAAGTGGTATCAGAGCGGGAGCTCCTGAGCGTGTAACAGATCGCCGGAAAGAGGCAGTTACACCAGGATCTGTGGGAGGAATTAAAAAAAAAAAAAAAAAAGGAAATTATAATGCCTCCACGAAGGAACCGTGGCGGGGTAGGAAATGTGGTGCCGACCGAAGACTTCCGGGCCTTGCAGAGACAAGTTCAAGCCACTGCAAGCGAATTACGCAGAAGGCACGAGCCGGAAGGGATGAGGACAGTGAGGACGAAGTTGAAGAGGAAGACCAATCTGAGGAGGAGGAAGAGGCTATGGACCCTGCGCAAGCTCGGTTATATAAGGCCATCTCTCAGATTGGAAAGCAACCAAAAATGGAGGTTTCCACGTACTCGGGTAACTTGAATCCAGAAGAAGTAATTGATTGGATAAATGATTTAGAGGAGTATTTCGAGTACGAGGAGGTTGAGGACCCTAATCGGGTCAGATTTGCTAAGACCAAGTTGAAGGGTCATGCCGGCATTTGGTGGAGGGGGATACGGTTGGAGAGGAACAGACGAGGGAAGGAGAGAATAACCGGGTGGGACGAGAATGGTTGAGAAGCTAAAAAGACAGTTCATCCCGGCAGACTACGAGTTGGATCCGTTAAGAAAGATGCAGAGTTTGAGACAGGCGAACAGAACTGTCCAAGAGTACACCGAAGAGTTTTACAAAATTTCCATTAGAACTGGGCATTTAGAGGGGAACAAAGAGAAGGTAGCCCATTATATCAATGGGTTGAGACTCGGCATCCGAGAAGAGCTGAGTCTATTTCGGGTAAGCACCATTGAGGATGCTTAATAGTTTGCCTTAAAGGTAGAAGAAAAACTGAATAGGCGGTTTGAAGGCAAGCAAAGAGGAAGGGGCCGTGGTGGAAGAAGCTGGTGGGAGGACCGGTGGAGAAAAGTATAAGGACCCGAAGAAGGCTGGTGAAGCCGGTGGTAGCCGGATCAAAGGGAGGAGGATGCTCATCAACCCCGAGACCAGAACAGACTACCCAAGAGGACGGGGTGGATCTGGACGAGGATTTGGAAGGGGAGTATTTCGTGGAACATGTTTCCACTTGTGGTGAAGAAGGGCATCGTGCATTCGAGTGTCCACAACACCGGGAAAGAACGAACAAGAGGCCTGAGGGTCCGGCCAGAGCTACTGTGGCAGAGGAAGATGCTGAGTCTGAGCATTCCGAAGAAGCGGAGAGGGGAGAAACAATGATTGTAAGAAGAGTCTTGTTGAATGAGGAGAAGGACACAGACCAAAGAAAAGGTTTATTCCGCACCAGATGTAAATGTGCAGGCAAGGTTTGCAATATCATTATTGACAATGGTAGCACGGATAACCTGGTTTACGAGGAAATGGTTACAAAGCTACGAGTTAGAAAGGAAGAAGCACCCACACCCATACCGGGTCGCATGGTTATAGAAAGACCACAGAGCTTTGGTCAATGAGCAGTGTTCCGTTAAATTCAACATTGGAAATTATTGTGATGAGGTCTTGTGTGACATCCTGCCCATGGATGCTTGCCACATGTTGCTGGGGAGGCCCTGGCAGTTTGATCGGAATGCAGTGCATGATGGCCGTGCCAACACCTACTCATTGACAAAGAATGGTGTACGCCATAAACTAAAGCCCTTGAAGGATGCGGATGAAAAGGTATGTAACAATTCCAGAGTTTGTTTAGTTGAGGGGAGAGAGTTCCTGAACGGGTTGAAGCATGAACATTTATGTTATGCAATAATCCCTAGAGTTAGGGAGAAGGAATGCCAGGATACCCCAGCAGAAGTCCAAAATCTATTGGAGGAATTTCCAGATATTGTGTCGGACAATGTGCCTGAGGGTTTACCCCCAGTAAGGAAAATTAGCCATCATATAGACTTAGTACCGGGATCAAGCTTGCCAAATAAAGCTGCACACAGGATGACGCTTGTAGAGACTAAGGAGTTAAATAGACAGGTCCAGGAATTGTTAGAAAAGGGATTGATTCGGGAAAGTTTGAGTCCATGCGCAGTACTGCAGTCTTTGGCGCCAAAGAAGGATGGGGAATGGAGGATGTGTACAGACTCACGGGCCATCAACAAAATCACTATTAAGTACGGGTTCCCGTTGCCAAGAATGGATGATATCATGGACTGTTTAAGTGGAGCTGAATACTTCACAAAGATTGACCTGAAAAGTGGCTATCATCAGATCCGTATCCGAGAGGGAGATGAATGGAAGACAGCCTTCAAGACAAGAGAAGGCTTGTATGAATGGTTGGTCATGCCATTTGGGCTGTCCAATGCACCAAGTACTTTCATGCGGCTGATGAATGAAGTACTGAAGGAATTCCTGGGAAGATTTGTAATTGTTTATTTAGATGATATCTTGATATTCAGCAGGACCCTGGGAGAACACCTGATGCACATCAGGAAGGTTTTTGAGAAGCTGCGGGAAGAGCAGTTGTTAATAAATCTAAAAAAGTGTAATTTTGTCAAAAGGGAGTTAGTATACCTGGGGTTTGTAATCTCAGTAGAAGGCCTGAAAATGGACCCGAGAGAAGGTAAGAGCCATCATTGAATGGCCTACCCCAAGAAGCACAACAGAAGTAAGATCCTTTCATGGTTTGGCCAGCTTTTACAGGAAGTTCATAAAGAACTTCAGCAGCATCTGTGCACCTCTCACGGAAACAATGAGGGGGGATAAAAAGGAGTTCAAGTGGACATCAGGGGCTGAAAGGAGCTTTGATGCATTGAAGAGAAAAGTTACTGAAACGACTTGTGTTGGCACTTCCAGACTTTAACAAGGTATTTCGGGTGGATTGTGATGCCGGTGGCGGTGCAATAGGGGTCATCTTGAGTCAAGGGGGCAAACCGGTTGCTTATTTCGGTGAGAAGCTAAATGACGCTCGAAAAAAGTATTCGGTTTATGACCAAGAATTTTATGCCATAGTTCGGGCTCTAAAAAGTGGAGACACTATTTATTACCAAAGGAGTTTGTTCTATTCTTCGACCATCGGGCTTTACAATACATTAACGGTCGGAAAAAGCTGAATCAAAGGCACATGAAATGGGTGGAGTTCCTCCAAAGTTATACCTTTGTCTTTGAAGCACGAAGTGGAAAGTCAAACGAGTTGCGGATGCCTTGAGCGGAAGGCGGACCTTGCGATTAGGCGACGGTGGAGGTAGTGGGGTTTGAAGAAGCGAAGGATTTGTACCCTGTAGATCCGGATTTTGCAGAAGCTTGGAAGGCTTGCTTAACACCTGTTACGGTGGACCGAACAAAATGGTTGGATTTCCTAATCCAAGATGGAATGTTGTTCAAGGGAAGCAAATTGTGCATTCCAAGGAGCTCCATGCGGGAGAACTTGATCAAGGAAAAGCACAGCGGAGGATTGGCTGGACACTTTGGTAGGGATAAGACTATTGCCCTAGTGGATGAAAATTATTACTGGCCACAACTTCAGCAAGATGTGAGGAAGTTTGTGCAAGGATGCAGAATATGTCAGATGGCAAAGGGCATAAGGCAAAACATAGGATTATACCAGTCGCTACCTGTATCGGAGAGGCCATGGGAAGACATAAGCATGGATTTCATCCTTGGATTACCAAGGACACAAAGAGGAAATGACTCTGTATTTGTGGTGGTGGATCGATTCTCCAAAATGGCACATTTTATCCCACTGCCAAAAGACCGGTGATGCGGTTCACATTGCGGGGTTGTTCTTCAAGGAAGTGGTTAGACTTCACGGTGCGCCAAGAAGCATAGTTTACGATAGAGATACCAAGTTTGTTGGATACTTTTGGAGAACTCTGTGGAAGAAGATGAAAACAGACCTGAAATTCAGTTACGCATACCACCCACGGATCGACGGACGAGACGGAGGTGGTGAACGAAGCACAGGTAATCTATTGAGGTGTTTGATAGCGAGATCAGCCCAAGGGATGGGATTTAGTTTTACCACGAGGCAGAATTTGCGTATAACATTTCGATTAATAAAAGCACGAGATAAATCTCCATTCCGGATAATATATGGACACGGCCCGAGGAATGTGTCTGAACTAAGAAAGTTGGACAGAAAAGAAAAATGTAGTGCCGAAGCAGAAGAATTTGCAGAACATATGAAAAGTCTGCATGAGGAAGTAAGAAGACAAATTACAAAAATGAACAGTCAATATAAGACAAGGGCAGACCAGAAGCGACGGTTCAAGGAGTTCAAGGTTGGAGATGAGGTTATGGTGCATCTCAGGAAGGAGAGATTTCCTGCCAAGACTTACAATAAATTGAAGATGAAAAAGTTTGGACCATGTAAAATACTGGGAAAGCGGGAGTCAGGGAAATGCGTATGAGGTGGAATTGCCGAGTTGGCTTGATATTTCACCTATTTTTAATATTTCAGATTTAGTGGAATATCATGAGGGAGAAGGCACAGAGAGGCAAAGTCCAGAATTATGGCAAATTCCAGCATCCACTCCAAGCACAAATGAGGCCGAGGAAGTATTGGATACCCGTGAAGGCAGAAGCACCGAGAAACAGACAGTATCTTGAGTATTTGATCAAGTGGAAGGGCAGGCCTATTGAAGATGCAACTTGGTTGTCTAAAACGGAGGTTGACCGCCTGGGTCTTCCTCTAACAACCCAAAAGTGAGGATCACTTTTCTTTAATTACCCCGGGTGTCTGATGCAGGAGCATCCGGTAATCTTAGAGCAATCTTGCATCTTCCAAAATGTCTTTAGAATTTTCTAAGTTCCTAGCATTTGTTTTATTTTCGGTGTTTTTCCAAGGAGGGGGGAGTTTTGTGGAAGCATTGAAGGCAAGTTTCTTAAGCTTGGGGAGAGGTCGCGAAATCGTGACATGTCACGAAATCGCGACCTCAAAAGGTTTGGCAGGGAGTGAGCCAGTTTTGTCGCGATATCGCGACGTCGCGATATCGCGACCTTAGTTCAAAGCAAAGGTGGCAGCAAGGTTCCGTCGCGATATCGCGACGTCGCGATATCGCGACGTTGGTTCGTCGCAAGGGCAGAGAGGATGGAGACGTCGCGATATCGCGACGTTAGTACAACGCAAGGGCAGAGGAGATGATGCTATCGCGATATCGCGACAGGTCGTGATTTCGTGACCTGTCGCGACCAGTCAAGGACCGACACGTGGCACAACATTGGTCAGCCGCGGGAGTTAAAGAAGTTAGAGAGCAAAGTAAGGCCCAAAAAGAGAACAAACAGACGGTCGAGAGCGGCCGAGTTTGACACGTGGACGGCCACGAGTAACTTGACAATTGTGCAGGGCGCGTGTTCCAAATTTATTACGTCGGAGAGAAGGCATGGCCAGTTTTACATGCGGACAACTACGTGTGTTAAAATGAGATGAGGGCCACGGCCACGTATTTATGTATTGTTGGCAAAGTAATAGGTACGGACATTAAAACAGACACAGGCAATGGCCATTATGAAGGAGACCAACGCAGAGGAACAACCTGACTTAGACGGCGGTTGCAGGTCGAGGAGAACCATTAATGAAAGCCTCCTGGTAGATCGGGCAGATGGCCCATTTATGGTCAAAAATTTGAAAAGCCCAGGGAGGGGGAAAATTCGAATTTGAAACTTTCGTTAGGCGAGCATTAATGGCTGAGAGGATCGGGGCCTCGATAAAAACCCGAAAAAAAAATTGTAAGGGGAGGATGGTGAGTTCGGGATTGGGGGAAAGAAGTAGTGTGCCTGGACATTGTAACAGGGACTGTATTTTTTTTATTTCACTGAAATTTAATGAGAAGTTGTTCGCTGTAATCTCGACCTTGCCATCAGTGAGCACATGGCTCACATGGCGTGGAAGCCGCGACCAAGGTGTTGCTGAAGCATTTGGTGCAAGTTCAAATCTTGTCGATTGCGGAGTGGGTAATAAAGGTTTTATTTTGATTTTTATTATTGCACATGCTAAGGTTGTTGGAGGTATAAGGTGTAAGTAATTTCTTATTTTCACCTAAGTGGTGAAAGGTTAATTTGGCTAGGGTAGTTATTGTTTTCACCTTAGGAAAATGGAAATTGATTTATTGCATTAAGTTATAAAGAGAGTTATTTAAATTAAATGCAATATTTAGTAGGGAGTTATAAGAAGTTGAGTTATATTTTTATAGGGGATTTTGATGAAATTTATGATTTTGAATGTTATTATTGAGATGGAGCAATAAGGTGTATTTGATATTTAATTTATCTTTGTGATTAAGGTAAATTGTGAAAAGTGTTAGAGTGATAATTCTTGTCATCTAACTCTTTGTACTTGGCAAAGAAGTGTTTATGATTGTGGCAGATTTGTATGGTCTACTTCTACATCAAATAAAAGGTATGGGTATATTCTTCCTTGGTTGAGTTGATTGGTTTATTTTTTGGAAAACAATTTTGGAGTGAAAAGGACTTTATTAGGTTTCCTTATTGAGTTGTTGAGCTATTGAGAAGTGAATGCTATGCACCTTGTTTTATAAGCATTGTTGTTGAAGTGAGTAATTGAGTGAAGAAATTGAACTAGGATTTGGAAAGAACATGAGTATCATTTTTATGTGAGATTGGTTGATAAGTATTGTTGGAAACATTTTGAGTGAGTATTCATATGCTTGGACTAGGGTTTGTGAGCAAGAATTATTTCATTGTGTTTGGTTGAGTAGATTTGTTTGAGCCTAGTCAAGTGGATGTGTAAAGTGATAACTCAAGTTTTATAAAACAAATTATTCTATATTTTGAATTAATTTGAGAAAGAGGTTGAGTAGTTATGAGTGTGAAACATATTGAGTCTCTAACAATTCTCTATATGTTTCTGTGATAAAAGAGAGATTGGAAGTGATTGAGATTTTGTCAATGTGAAGCATATTGAATCTCTAACAATTCTCTATATGTTTTTAAAAGAGTGATTGAAAGTGATTGAGCATTGAGGTGAATATGAATCATATTGAGTCTCTAAAAATTATCTGTATGTTTCTAAAAGAGTGATTGCAAATAATTGAGCATTTTGATGAGTGAGAAGCATATTGAGTCTCTAACAATTCTCTTTATATTTATATGAGATTGGACAAGTTCTAGTGTGGACTTGTTGAGCAGATTTGAGGTAAGTCTTTGAGAAGACTTGTGGACAGATTTGTGTGAGATTTTTTGGAAGCTTACAATACAGATTGAGAGCAGATTGGACAAGTTCTAGAGAGGACTTGTGGACAGATTAGTGTGAGCTTTTGTGGAAGCTTACAAGGCAGATTTAAGATAAGTCTTTGAATAGACTTATGAGCAGAGTTAATTGATTGATTTTTTCAAACCTTGGGTTAAGTTTTGGGGTAGTTCTAGCAGAGTTGATTTGATATTAAGTCAAGCTTTGTGTTAAGGCTTGAAGATAGAGATTAAGGATAGATTTGTGCTAGACTTAGGGATTGTTTTTAGTGCAGGTCAGAGGACAGAGATTGAGGATAAATTTATGCTAGATTTAAGGACTGTGTTTAGTGCAGATTAGAGGATAAATTTTAGTGCAAATTTGAGGATAGGTTTGTGCCATACCAGATACAGATATTGAGCATATTTGTGCTAAATCAAAGGATTGTGTTTAGTGTAGATTTGAGACAAAGCTTTGAAGGTGGCAAAGTATAGAGGACGATAGTCTCTAGTGGATAGAGATCCATTAGTTAGGGTAGTTAGGACAAGAGTCTTTAGTGGATAGAGATCCATTACCCAGAGAAGTGGGGGAAATAGTTCTTATAGAAGATCACCAATCAGATCTAAGGAGAAATGAGTTCTCCTATGGATAGAGATCCACAAACTTGATTATGGGACTAGTGTCTCCTTTGGATATAGGTCCATAAACATTGTAATAGGGAAAGGATTCCCAAAATATTGATTGATAAAATTTTAGTAAAATATTTTCTCCGTGGAGTAGCCCACATTGGTTGAACCACATAAAATTGGTGTCTCTATTGTGTGTGATTATTTGTGCATTGATTTTATTACTACTATTGAAATTGCTATCTTTACATTGCATAATATTGATTAGGAAAGAAAAGTAAAAAGTGGTCTTCTACATGACTCTTACTCTCCTACATGCACTCCTAATACAATACACTTATGCACATCCTCACATTACATATTTTTACACTTACATACATGACACTTGTGCGCATTCTCTCATTACACACTTGCACTCTTACTTACATTACACTTGTGCATATCATGCACATAGACACTTACATGATGCTTGTGCATATCCTGTATATAACACTTACATAAAGAGAAAATATAAATAAGTCTCCTAAACTATAGACTCAAACCCTAATCTATTACATACTTACATTTATACATAATGGTACCATGGATGTACATTTGCATGTACCAAATAATGTAATATTCTGCAACACCCCCCTGTATTATATTCTTTGGTTATTGAAGACTTTAGTCTTCAATCTTTGATCAGGTTACCTTGCATTGAACATGATCTACTACTTGAGATTCATCTTCAACTTCTCCCTTGAGTTCTGCTTTGACTTCTCTTTCATTTTCATTCTTTGGTTCTTTAGTCTTTGCTACTTGAGCTTCTTATTTGTTCTTGAATTTTGATTTAAGTGTTTTTGCTTCTTTGCTACGCACTTCTGATGAATGTTCTTGAACTTATTCTTTGGCCTCTAGTTCAATTTTTTCTTTTATTTTTGCATTATTTGTAATATTGATATTTTCCTATAACCTCTCAACATTCACTTAGAGTATCATAATAATTTCCTAAATTTGATGTGTTTGGAATGCCAATATTGCGTGAAGAATGAAACACTATTTTTAGAGATGATTCACTTGACTCAATTGTATCAATGATCAATCACTATTTTTCTTTTTAGAGTTTCAATCAATTATTTTTGCTTTTTATTTTCATCCTTATGAAGTTCAAGTGAAAGCAATGCCATATACATTATACTACCTATATCAATAGGTATTAAGATATCATCTTTTGAATTATCAATTGCTTCAACAAGATTTGAATGTAAATAATATTCAAATATTTCAAATATTTCATTCATTGCTTCTCTATAGATGAATTGTATTTCCATATCTAGTGTGCCATCAAACTTTTCAATCAATTTGCCTATGCCACATTTAATGACTTCCAATATTTTCTTTCTTATTATGAACTTCAAAACATTTTCTTCCATAATAATTAAAGTTTGCAAATTTAAATTTACAAATTTGATAAAGTAGTAAACCTTTTATTTCCTAATTTTATTAAATTTCAAAATTTCAAAAATCTTCAAATTTCAAATTTTCCCTAAATTTCAAATCTTCAAAAACTTTAAAAAACTTCAAACCAAATTTCTTCAAATTTCAAATATTCTAAAAACCAAATATCAAATTCAAAATTTTAAATCCTATTTGAAGTAGAAAGCCTTATCACTCCAAAATAAAAAACTTCAAATCAATAAATAATGAAATATCAAAAATATTTTCAAAATATTTTAGAATAAGGTTGAAATCCTTATAACTCCCTCTTAATAATTAAAGTTCCTAAGTATTGCATTACCTTACAAATCTAATAAATATCAAATATGTTGGCAACCTTTTAACTCCCTCTTAATTATTAAAGTTCAAAAACTTGAAACAATACTTTATTTAGAACTTTAATTTAAATAAAGGTAATGTTACTTACCTTTTCCACCTAGAAAAATATTTACAATGCATAAATTGTGCTTTCAAAATGATAAATGCTACATGCATTGAGCATTATGGTGTGGTTATGGTTGAGGAGTAACACTCATTACTGTGATGACAAATTAGTAGGTAAGGTGGCACTATCTATGGGAAATATTATCCCCTTGGTTCACACTATTCAAAAATTGAAATGCCTCTTAGAGAAATGATTCATATTCTCTTTCCTTCAAACTACTTTTCCTGGATTAGCTTAGACATTGGCACAATTATGCTTTACAAGGATTCTATAGACACCACTTCACTTTTTTTGGTAGATATCACTTTACTTTTGCATTGGATCAACTTCCACTGATTGACGTTGGCTCGACTTCTGTTGGTTGATATTGGCTAGAATGTGTCTTCAGCCTTAGCTTCTATCTTTGCTAGACCATAGGCTTTAAATGTGCTTTAACTTTAGTTGGACTATGCGCTTTAGTTGGACTCTATACCTTCACTTTTGTTGGACCATGTGCTTCAGCTAAATCATGTACCTTCACTTCTACTGGACCATAGGATTTGAATTCCACATTTGCTTCAACTAGCTTGTAGGCTTTCATTAGAGCTCTTTACTACTATGCTAACCACCTAGTATCCTCCTCTTAGATTAGATTCACCAAATACTCCACTATAGTCTTATGCTTCAATTAGCTACTTTAGTCAACTTCAATATGCTTTTCTCACTACATTGGTTTATCTTCAATATTGAATGTGTTGCAACTAGTTTACTTGAGTTCTTCGGACTACTCACTCTTAATTCTTCTTCTACTTTACTTTGAATATTTCGTTGAATATTTTGTGCCTATTTTCTATTTTACATTTATAAGACTTTGACTTTTTTAGAAGAAACTAGATAAGAGGCCCGGATTAATTTGCAGTATGAGGACAAACATGGACCATTCATTTTTTATGAAGATTACGAGGTGAAATTTTTTTTAAATGAAGCTAAATGGATTTAATTATCTTTTAATGGAAAGATTAATCATGAGCTATGGTTGAGGGATGGAGATGATTAACTTATTTAATATTTTTTAGACGTGGACATGATTGAATAAAAAGGAAATATGTGGGCTAACAGGGGTGATGGATTAATGAAAAACCTTAGGGCTCTAAAATATTAGGTATGATAAAAGGACCATGGTGCGAGTTAAATGTTTATGGGCATAAAAAATAGGGGAATACAGTTTTATAGGTCAAAGATCTTGAAATATTAGGAATGATGGGGTGCTTTTATGGGGGAAATATTATGAATGGGGAATTTAAGGAGTGGGCAAAAGATAAGACTTTTTATGGACCAATGAAATTTAAGGGACCTTAGTACTTAGAACATAGGAATTCAAATAAATTAATAAGACTTAAGAAAGGGAGGAAAATTTGAAAGGTGATCCTTATAATAAAATAAACTTAAAACTATAGACTAAAATGAACTTTCAAAACAAAATGAATTAGACCTAAAAAAAATAAAGTTAATAAAAACCAAGGTAGAAATTGTTAAAAAATGGACTAAATGCAAATAGTGGAATATTCTAATGTAGCACCCTAAAATTGGCGCAGTAAAATTGGAATAATTACATTCACCGTAGTAAATAAATTTAAATTCAAATTTAACCTCCCAAACCGCCCGTTAACCGTCGATAAACCCGTTTCCTCCTTTTTCGTGCCATTTTTAGCAGCTTGTTTTGACCGTTTGACGATATCGTCTCCGATCGTACGATATCGCCTCGCATTTGACGATTTCGTCCGGACTAGAACGTCCAGACGATTTCGTCGCAAAACTAAATTTGCATAGTTGGAATCCGTTCCAACGGGTCTCCAATCCGGGCAGAAGCGTGTTTGCGCCATTGGGACCCTTTCCCCGTTGGAGATCTCCCAAATTGGGATGATCTCCAACCTCCCAACAACTATCCTATGCCTATTTAACTCTAAGACTTTTCCCTCCCCAACCCCCGGCTGAATTTTTATGCAAATTGAACCCTTATGCTCTAAAACATCGTAATTAATATTTTGCATTAGTCCTATAGTCATTTCATTGCAGGTACACCACCGGTTTTCAGCCGGAGCCGCACCTATCGCAGCCGACGTAACCTCGTCAAGATCGGAGGCGATCTCGTCAAATTCGGGACGATCTCGTATCGATGCGAGACGATTTCGATCGCAGCGCACATCGAGGCAATCGGTGCTCGGAGTTTGTTCTTCTGTCTCTTTTCTCTCGTCATTTTATGTTGTAAATTAGATTGTTTATTCAGCTTTTATATTATATTGCATTTGGAGTTCACCCATTTTGTCTAAGTTTACAGATTAAGATCATATTCTGCTATCTAAACACAGTTATTTGCATTTACTTCTGTTCTTGTATATTGTTCAACACTCATATTACTATTTTACATAGTTTGCCCCTGTTTGCAAAATAGAATTTCTCGTATTTCGCATCTGTTTGCTGTTTTGCAGGTCTCTGATGAATTCGTCTGACGAATTCGTCAGATTTCAGACGATCTTGTCAGTTCAGATGATTTTATCAAATTGAAGGCGATTCTGTTGAATTGCGGACGATCCAGACTGCTTCAAGCTTCAGAAACTCCATCAGACTTCCGGATCCGGTAATCTTCATTGGCCTCCTGCAAATTCTTTGTTTCTGTTTTCCTTTCTGTTTGTCGTATGCATTTAAATTGCATTTTCATGTAGTTTAAGTTAGAATCATTCGGCCAAACCTAGGATGAATGTTTAAAAATAAAACGAACTCATCAAAACTCATTCCCAAAACCTAGGCGTGGAAACTGCCATCAAATGTTTCCCGGTGAACCCACCATCCGTCGAAAAATCACCAAAATGCACCTCCCTTGAGAGGCGGGACCTTCGCAAAGTCCTCTCGTCCGAGGTACCGCACCATCCTTTTCCCATCCTCCTTCCGGGCGCGGATCCAATAGCCTGAAGGTAGGGGTGCGAAAAATTTGGAGCGATACATTTTGGTGAACCCGACGTGAATGCATCATAACCTTTTGAAAACAAAAACAAAAAAAACAAAAAAATATATATATACAAGAAAAACAAAAACAAAATCATCATTTCAAGTTTGTATGTTTTATATTCAATCCTAAATAGTAGATGCTAAATATTACTTTTAGAAGTACTAAAGAAACCATGAGTTTTTACTCAAATCAATATGAGTCCATCAGTAATGTTGGAAGAATTCAGCTAAATACATTTGTTGATTATGACCAACCTCATCCCTATTCAACACCACCTCCATCACACTCTTCTTATTTTTCATCCATAACCCAACAAAACAATCCCTTTGCCAATCCTCTTCATAATGATATTATCTATTCTCCCATATATCCATATTATGTCTATCAATCCACATATAATCCTCCACCACCTTTTCAATACTCTTCTTTCAATACAACACATCCATTTCAACAAGAAAATACTTATTCTTCCAATTCTACCATGCACTCACCTCCTACATCGCAATATTCCTATCATCATTCTACCCATAATAAAGAAAGTAGAGGTGAGAAACCATTAGGTCCTTTTATGACAAAATTCCTAAGGCATTTATCAAAAACCTCTCAAAAACCTTCATCACGTAAATTTACTAGGCTTAATCAACCAATGGATATAATTCTCAAGTATTTACTTGACACAAATATTATTGAACTTCCTTCCATAAGACAACCTGATACCACATCAGATTGGTTTAAACCCGAGCTACATTGTGAATATCATAGAGTAGATGGACATATGACACAAAATTGTAAAGATTTAAGATGTGCAATTCAAGATTTGATTGATAAGGGTCTTTTTAATATAAAGGAATTACAATCTACAACCGATTATAAATCTCCAAGAAACTATCAAACTCCTACACAACAAATACCAATAATCAATCAAGACATGGGGATCTCCCAAGAACCCCTACTCAATTATCAACAACAAGAAACCAATCAAATATTGCATGTTAATGTGTCCCATCATGATGATATTATTAATATTGTAACAAAAACTACAAATGAGCAACCTCAAATTCAATCAACTCAATCTGATATTCAAGATATGGATTCCTCATTTGACCAACCTTCAAAACTATCTTTGGCTCTAGAGAATGATCCAAAATGGAATGTAAGCATAGAAAGCTCATCTTTAGAATCAAAATCTCAATCTGAAATCCACTTTGATAACCAACAACAAGTGATTAATCCTCAAGCAAAGATATCCCTTTTAGAAGTATTACAAATTTATCATAAGGAAATTTTGTTCAAAATACCTAGCCAACAATTTGTTCCTCATCATATTTTCTCTAAGAACATAATTAATGGTGTAAACCCTCTTGAGGTTAACCATATTTCATTCTATGATGAGGATATTCCTTCCTCTACTCCACAAGAAGACTCCTATCTTTACATTATCGGATCTAGTAAAGAAACACTTGTTAGAACTATCATGGTAGATAATGACTCCTCTCTTAATTTATGCACTTATCAATTATTCCAAAAACTCAAATTAAAGGAAGAAGATATTAATGAATCAAATGTTATTATAAAATATTTTAACAATGAAATTCAAGAATCTCAAGGTACTATAATTCTTCCCCTTAATATTGGATCCAAGATCCTGGATACTTTATTCTATGTAGGATATTGTCCTTCACCTTACAAACTACTTCTCCGCAGTCCTTGGATTCATACGATGAGGGTTGTCCCTTCCACTCTTCACCAATGTTTGAAGTTTGAAATTGCAAATAAAATTGTTACCATACATGGTGACCCAACACCATTTGAAGAATATTTAACGGTTGAAACATCAAGTTCTATACATTCTCTATTATCACAATTATCTTCTATCCATCACTTTTCTTCATCCATATATGATCATCCTTGTTTACCAAATAACATCCATGCATATCTTTCACATATACTTTCTCCATCTTATCAAGACTTGGAATATAATAATAAGAATGAAGAACTTTCTTATCCTTCTGACATTTTATTTTGTAATATGATCAATTTTACACATATAAAAGTCAAATCTTTTTCTACATTATTCTACATTATAACAAAGCTTTTGTTATCACTACCTTTTATTCATCACCTTCTATTCTTACCTTCAACACAACCAGATTATCCTTCAAAACCTCCTTTGATTTTGAAGCAACCTTAGACATGCTATACTCAAATAACCTTGTATAGTGTATATAGATCATCTTGTATATACCACCAATTTCAATTCATAAATTAAAATCAAAATACAAAAAAAATCAAAATCCTCAAAATAAAAAAAAAAAATACAAATGCAACCAAAGAACTTAAAGGTAAATTTGAGCCCAACTGGCTCGGACCATACATCATTACCGCAAAATTTGAATCAGGAGCATATAAATTATCTACCTTAGATGGTAAAGAACTTAAAGAACCCATGAATATTTTACATCTCAAACGTTATTATGCATAAATTTGATTATTTCATCCATGTATATATTTGTTCAAAATCATTACTCGTATTTCTTTCAATTTATCAAAACCCTCAAAAACATTCATAAAATCTTCAAAAATCTTCAAAAATATTTATTGCATTTATTTTGTAAAGTTTCTTTTGCTTTAAAACAAAAATCAACATAAAAAATCCAAAAACAGCTATATGCTTGACTCTTTCGAAACCAAAACAATATACAGAATAAAGAGAGAGTCAACATTCTCAAAACTTTCTCAAAATCATTATTTTCTTACAATTACTGCAGTTATATGTTTCAACTTATTTTGGATAAAACTAGCATTTATTTGGCATCCCTCACTTGCACACTCACATAATAAATATCTTGATTTTATCTCGGCATGATTACTAATCTCTCTTATATCAAAGTTCACAAAAATCAATTAAATAAAGTTTGAGCATAGAGAATTGATCTTGGTATTTACTTAAACCAAGCACATCTTTTCACAATAAAATGATTATATTTGTAATTTCCATGTTTTGCTACATAGTAGAACTGATTTCTTGAGTGAAAAGTTTCCCCGCTATCCTATCATGCACATGGTCTAGAATCTTTGAGAATTGGCAAAAGGACAAGCTCACCCCTACCTAGATTAAAAATCCCTTGCTCTACAAACTAATCCGAGCAAGTATCCCTAGAAAAAGAAAAAGAAAAGAAAAGTTCAAGAAAAAGAAAAGAGAAAAGAAAAATGTTATTCTATATCATTCCAGAAATATTTCAAGCACTATCTCAAAAATCAAGCAAAAGAAAAATAAGCAAAGTTCAAAAGAAAGCAAGAAAGCAATAAAATCCCTTTCCCTACCCTTTGAAAAGAAAAGAAGGGTTGATGAGCTTGAATCCCTGGAATTCTCAATTATTCGAAAACTGTGAGGTAAGCCCCATAACAGGTGGTTTGTGCCCAACCCGCTTGGCCTTGGGTAACTCCTAGCGTGGCGATATGTCCGTCACATTAGCGACCTTCTTTTGTACAGACCTATGTCTCGCTTATGGATTAGCTAGCTCTTGATAATCCGATCTACATAGTAGCCTAGTATGGTTATATGCATCTACATCATGGTTAATGAACACTTAGTTGGTTTATTCAAATCACTTGTATCATAGTATCTTGCTCAAAACCGGTAACTGAACCATACAATTGCACACACATTTGTATTTGAGAGATTTTGTCTATCATTATGATAAATCAAGATTGGCAATGAATTCACTTATGCACATGGGATTCCTTATAAATCTAATTTTTTCAAAATACTTTGAAATATTATTTTTGCAACTTGTTTGGAATAATCAAGTACAATTATTTACCACAAAGACAACTATATAATAGAAGAAATCAAAAATTTCAATTAAAACATATCATATATATCTTATCGACTTTCGCGACGATGGTATAATTCCAAAACCAAAATTGGAGTTTTATGCTTAGCGCAAGTCCTCATTTTCATCTTTTCCTGTTCATTAAAAATCAACCATGCAATAAAACTATTTTCTTTGATCTTCGCGATGATGGTATAAGTCTATACCTACATATTCTATACCTAGCGAAAACCATTGTAACAATATTTTTTCCCAATTTATCAAAATTCATAAAAACCATATGACTTCATTCTATTACACAAATTATGCTTTTCAAAAGCAAACACATTTTTATTATTTCATATCATTATGTCAACCTTTGCATTTTGCAATGATGGTATAATTCTTAAGGAAATATTCAACAATTTTATCACACTTAGGAATTTATGCCTAGCAAAAATTATTTTACAATATTTCATGCATAATATTTTTATGGAAATCTGAAAGCAAACCATCATCATCATCATTTGCATCATCACAACAAAGTCTTAAGACAGTCTCTTAAGCACTCTTTTCTTTTAACAATATTTCTATCCTGGGACTAGCTTGACGACCGAGTGAGCAACGACTCCATGAAATGGTCTATAATAGCGACAATGTCCTTTGAAATTATTGTTAGAAATCTCTTTTTTTTATTTTATCACATTTCATTACAACCAATCAATTTGTTACATCAGATTATTTCATTTAAAATATTTATAGCATGACATCCAAGTTATAATATTTTCCAAAACGACATAATTACATGAATCATCAATAAAATCATTACATCAATCAACTCAATCAATCAATCAATCAAACATAAAAAGCATCATAAGCATCACATAAGACAAGTCATATGATCAAAAAATATCTCATCTATATATATCAACAGAATATATACATCATCAAAACTAGATTGGTATGCCACAATCTGTACCTCGGCATACTCAATCCTCTATCAATACAAGTATAATACAATCTCGATGGCGTATCCCGCCCTCTAGCCTCGAGAGCCTCTAGAGCTCTCGGCCTCATCTCCTCCCCCCGCCCCGCGGAGGACGAGGTGGTCCCATCGCAGTATGTGTGGTACCGCGAGTCCTCGTCATCGACCGGGATGAGCTCCTCGTCGACCCCCGTCCCGATAGGATCCGCTATGGCAGGTGGCAGTCGTACCCTCCGGCCCTCTCGGCACCGCCTCGGTAGTATAGCGCCCGATAGAATGCGGTCCGAGAAACCGACCGCAGCAGCTCCCGAGTGCTTACCCTTCCGCCTCGTGCCCCGAGACGAGCATTCTCGTCTCGTAGCTGCGACACCTCAGCCTGGTGCCGTGCAACTGCATCCTGTAACGTCTACACCTGAGCTCGCAGATGATCTCTCTCTTCCCGGAGAGTAGCCATCTCGCTACTCTCTCCAATGTCCACACCCTTGCCCTTATCAGGCGATGGTGGCCTCTATGGAGATGGGGGTCTCGCCTCCCTCCTCTCCCTCTCCCTCTACCGCGGCCTCTCCTGTGCCTGTGGCCTCCTCTGCTCTCCTTTGCCGTGACCCCGGGCTGCCTCTACCACCGCCTGGCGCCGCCTCCCTATCCGACGCACAACCGTGTGGATCGGTCCCTATGCCCTCGTCATCCGAGGAGGGTGGATGCCTGTGTACTGGGCATCGTAGCCATCGGCTACTCCTCGCGTCGTCCCCATCCACCGGCCGGATGGGGGCATCGTCCCGCGTCCCGGCTCCAGAAGCGCCGCATGTCCGGAGCCCCGCTAACCGTGGTGTTATCCCGGATAGTCCGGGAAAACTCGTAATCCCCGAGAGATGGGATCCCCCCGCCGTAGACCGAACTATCGCAAAACTCGGTCATAGCGGTGGAGCTCCACCTCTCCCCTCTCCATCCGTAGCCGCAGACTCGCCTCGATGCGAGCCAGCTCCCGTGCGTCCTCTCGCCCACCCCCGGATGCCGCCTCCATGGCCTCCAGGTGATCCGGTCTGGGACCAAGTCATCCAGTAGTCTCCGGGACATCGACAGGTCGATCCGTCGCCGTGCCCCTCTCCGGAGCCACCGAGAGAAGACTCGGGGCCTCTCCCCGTCAACCCCGTCGCGTGGAAGCCCTACCGGCCTCCGCACCGCAATGTGCTCCCAGCACCAAACCTGTAGGAGCGATGTCATAACCAGACATCGGCCGCCCTTGTATACGACCCCATGCAGGATCCTATACAATCGGCATAGAACAAAGCTGCCCCAAGCAAATCTGTAGCCATGATCGCGCATGTCGTAGATCACATCTGCCAACATCCATGGTACCCTGCATCCGCTCTGGTGGCACAACGAAGTCCACCAACCACCCCAACCAAAACTCGTGTCAGTGTAGATGCCCTGCATCTGGCGAAGTGCCTCGATGTTCACTCCGCCCTTCTCCAGGGCGAAGCTCGGGTCACCGCAGAGTCGTCCCATCGCGTGGCCCTGATTGGCCGTAGGTGTGATCATCCTCCCTTGTATGGGGATTCTAAGAATCCTCCATACATCCTCTAGTGTGGGAGTCATCTCCCTTGTCGGTAACCGAAAACATGAAGAGCCCGGGTACCACCTCTCTCGCTAGGGCCGTCGGTAGCCCCATGTCTCGTAGATACTTGTGGCATCTCTCGCCACATGTAGTAAGCCGGCTCGTGCCAGCTGATCTCGCTCTCGCTCGTGTCGGAGCGGCCAAGTCATCTCTTAATCCTCCATATTTCCACTCCCTGCTCTTTAGTAATCCTCTCTGCAAGCATAAACATCAAAACAACAAACAATCATTAATAACAATTTTAGCAATCAATAATGCAACTTAAAGATCAAAATTTTGCAATTGATGATATCGCCCATTATTGGCCGATATCGTCCGAAATTTGAGCAAAATCGTCTCCGATTTCGCGTGTCGAAATCGTCTCTAATTTGACGAAATCGTCCCTTTTTCGCCGATTTCGCCCTTGGGCGAAATTGACGAACTTGAGACGATTTCGTCGAACTAGGGACGATTTCGTCCGGACGACGTCGATGGCCAAAAACGGCCGCGATGCTCAAAATTCACCTAAAAATCCATCTAAAAAGCATGTAAAATCAAATTAAATCAATTCTAGATCGGTTTAAACCCTTACCCGTAGACCGCGGCGGACCTCTCGTAGATCTATGCGCTGTCTCTACCATTTTTGCTCCAGAGCTCTCAAAACAGTAAATGAACAGTAACAAATGAATTAGGGTTTTACCCTATTTTTCTTAATTTTATTCAACAAATAATTTTTGCTTTTTCGCGTTTTTACCTCAAACGTTCGATTTGGGTAAAAACACGGAGGGGGCACCATAGTAAGCTGTCGTACGATTCGACCAAGAATCGTCGCCTAAAAATGGGAATAATTTTTTGCTTTCTCGTAGATCGAGAAGAACTCATCTTTAACGCATTTTCTTCGGAAAATTCGCTAAAGAGGGGGCAAAATGTAGCACCCTAAAATTGGCGCAGTAAAATTGGAATAATTACATTCACCTTAGTAAATAAATTTAAATTCAAATTTAACCTCCCAAACCGCCCGTTAACCGCCGAGAAACCCGTTTCCTCCTTTTTCGTGCCATTTTTAGCAGCTTGTTTTGACCGTTTGACGATATCGTCTCCGATCGTACGATATCGCCCTGCATTTGACGATTTCGTCCGGACTAGAACGTCCGGACGATTTCGTCGCAAAACTGAATTTGCATAGTTGGAATCCGTTCCAACGGGTCTCCAATCCGGGCGAAGCGTGTCTCGCGCCATTGGGACCCTTCCCCCGTTGGAGATCTCCCAAATTGGGATGATCTCCAACCTCCCAACAACTATCCTATGCCTATTTAACTCTAAGACTTTTCCCTCCCCAACCCCCGGCTGAATTTTTATGCAAATTGAACCCTTATGCTCTAAAACATCGTAATTCATATTTTGCATTAGTCCTATAGTCATTTCATTGCAGGTACACCACCGGTTTTCAGCCGGAGCCAGTACCTATCGCAGCCGACGAACCTGTCAAGATCGGAGGCGATCTCGTCAAATTCGGGACGATCTCGTATTGATGCGAGACGATTTCGACTGCAGCACACATCGAGGCAATCAATGCCTGGAGTTTGTTCTTCTGTCTCTTTTCTCTGTCATTTTATGTTGTAAATTAGATTGTTTATTCAGCTTTTATATTATATTGCATTTGGAGTTCACCCATTTTGTCTAAGTTTACAGATTAAGATCATATTCTGCTATCTAAACACAGTTATTTGCATTTACTTTTGTTCTTGTATATTGTTCAACACTCATATTACTGTTTTACATAGTTTGCCCCCGTTTGCAAAATAGAATTTCTCGTATTTCGCATCTGTTTGCTATTTTGTAGGTCTCTGATGAATTCGTCTGACGAATTCGTCGATTTCGTACGATCTTGTCGGTTCGTACGATTTTATCAAATTGAAGGCGATTCTGTTGAATTGCGGACGATCCAGATCGCTTCAAGCTTCGTAAACTCCATCGACTTCCGGATCAGGTAATCTTCATTGGCCTCCTGCAAATTCTCTCTTTTTGTTTTCCTTTCTGTTTGTTGTATGCATTTAAATTGCATTTTCATGTAGTTTAAGTTAGAATCATTCGGCCAAACCTAGGATGAATGTTTAAAAATAAAACGAACTCATCAAAACTCATTCCCAAAACCTAGGCGTGGAAACTGCCATCAAATGTTTCCCCGGTGAACCCACCATCCGTCGAAAAATCACCAAAATGCACCTCCCTTGAGAGGCGGGACCTTCGCAAAGTCCTCTCGTCCGAGGTACCGCACCATCCTTTTCCCATCCTCCTTCCGGGCGCGGATCCAATAGCCTGAAGGTAGGGGTGCAAAAAATTTGGAGCGATACATCTAAAAATTAGAAAATAGGGGTATATTTTAAGTTGGATTTTTGAGGATCCAATACTACCTCTAGTTGTAGCATAGGTGTAGAAAAGAAATTGATGAGTCTGAGAACTCCAAAAGCTCTAGTTGTTGTGCTAACTTGTAACATCCTACCTAAAGACCTATAACCATGAATAGACTAAAGAGTGCAACAAGGGAAATAAAACTTGACTAAAACATAAGAAAATAATTCTTTTTTTGAAGGAACAATCACACCTTTATAATCCCTAAAGCAAGGTGGTAGGCTTTTAGATGTTGACCATTGATAGCAATTAGAAAATTTCTCCATCCAAAGTTTGTAATTTGTAAGTATGTTGTCCAAAAATCTAAGCAACCTGGTATGGGCCAAGCCACTTTGGCTCAAGCTTTACTTTCTTGTCAATCTCATAATTTTGGGGATCCCAATACAACACTATATCACCTTCTTGAAATGTCTTACCCTTAGCTTTCTTTTTGAAGATCTATGTTGTTCTTTGAGCTTGTTTAGTTATCTTTAATAGTGTATTCTTTCTATCTTCCTATAATTGTACTATCTAGTCTAATTTTCTCTATAAGATATTTGTATTTTCATAATATATAAGCAAGGACAAAGCATGAATCTCTACCTAAGGGGGAATTAGAGCATCTTCTCCATATACTAACTCAAAAGGAGATTTATCAGTGCTCTTTTTGACAAAAATCATATTAGCCCATAGAGAAAATTTCAATTCACTATCCCAACTCCTCTTATTTTTCTCCAGTGCTCTCTTAATCCTAGTGATTAAATTTATATTTTATAATTCTACTAAAATATTTTCTTGAGGATAATAATTGAAAAAATGAGAAAGCTCTATGGCATAATTAGCACAAAATTTAATCATTTGTTTTTTATTAATAGGTTAAGAAGGGGATTGAAAGGGTCCTGTCCCTTTTACATAAACTTCCTTATAAGCAAATTATAAAAGGAAAAGAAAATATGGTGCCAAGTCCATCCGAACTATTAACAATCATAAAGAACCAATCTAAATCACCTGATAAGAAACATACATACTATAATACCAATAACAAGAATAACCAGACACTAGTTGACTTTACAAACATAATAGTCTACCACATATAGTTTGGGACACCCGTAATAGTTTACCCCAAGAGTTGAACCCCAAAATTTAGCTTCTTCGAATTTGAAAGTGAACATCATTGGGATGATTTGGTTTCTCCTTAGTCATAAATTTAATAATTTGAAGTGGAAAATTATCTTCTAATGCAAGAGCATCCAACGGTGTAAGAGTGATCTTGCATCACCCAAATTTTTATTTATTTCATTTTGTTCTAAATTTTATTTAGTTTTTTAGAGGATTGAGAAATAGACCCAACACCAAAAGAATCGTTCCAATATCCTGAGCGGTTTGGAAGATATGTAAATTTTAATGTCTTCTACCCTGTCAAAACTAGTGAAAATCCTGCTAGTAAAACTTGGAGGTTAATTTTTAAGGCCTTAGAGGCCTTTTTGAGGGTTAAAATATGGTGGTGATGTGCTAATATGATTTAGCAAATTATGAAGCTGCAAACCCCTTCGAGAGCTTTCGAAAAACATGCGCCAATAGTCATTTCGAGCAATGAGTGATGAGTTATGACCTCGGGAAGTTTACCCCTCGAAGTTCAAATTTCAAATATATTGTTCTAGGCGGGAAAAGGGGAAACATGGTATTTGAGGAGAAATTTCAAATTTGTATGGTATTGTTCTTTGTAAACTCCATTCTCCTCAGTAAGGAATACATAAAAATTACTGCATTTCACTGTTCTCTATGCTTTTTGTGTGTGTTGTTGATCTCATTGAAGCTTCAAGTGGTATTAGAGTGGGAGTTCTTGAGTGTGTAAATAGATCACCGGATGTGAGGTAGTTTACACCAAGATTTGTCGTTAGGGTTTATGAGAAACATGATTAGAATGCATCCACAAAGAAATCATGGTGGTGGGAGAAATGTGGTGCCAGAAGAAGATTATAGAGCTTTGTAGAGGTAAGTTCAAGCTCTGCAAGAGGAGCTACGTAGAGGGTTTGAGCCAACGAGAGAATATAAGAGTGAATATGAAGCTGAAGAAGAAGAGGCCTAGTTCGAGGAATAAGAAGAGGTAGTAGATCCTACACAAGCCATATTATATAGAGCCATATACAAGATTGGTAAGAGATCAAATATGGAGGTTTCTACGTATTTTGGAAATATTAATCCAAAAGAGTTGATCGACTGGATTAATGATATGGAAGAATAATTTGAGTATGAGGAGGTTGAAGAGCTTGAGAGAGTCAAGTTTTCTAAGACCAAGCTAAAGGGTCATGCCAGTATTTTGTGGAAGGAAGTACAGTTGGATAGGAATAGAAGAGGGAAGGAAAGGATAACAAGGTGGGAGCGGATGGTGGAGAAGTTGAAGAGACAGTTCATTCCAGCTGATTACGAGTTGGATATGCTAAATAAAATGTAGGGTATGAGGTAGTCAAGAAATTCTATCAAAGAATACATAGAATATTTCTATAATATCCTAATAAAAATAGGCCATTCTGAGGCCAACAAGGAGAAGTTAGCCCATTACATAAATGGATTGAGAGCAAGTATTCAAGAGGAGCTAAGTTTGGTCAGGATGACCACCATAGAAGATGCTTATCAGTTTGCCTTGAAGGTAGAAGATAAGTTGAATAGGATATTTGAAAGCAAATGGATAGGAAGAGGTTATGGTGGAAGAACTGGTGGGAGAACAAATGGAGGATGAAATGAGAACCAAAAGAAGAATGGAGAAGCAAGCAATAATCAGGACCAGAAGGGGAAAAATGCTTACCGCCCCTATGAGTAGAATAATGGCTACCAAAGAGGAAGAGGAAGGTCTGGATGAGGTCCTGGAAGAGGAGGATTTTGTGAAATTTGTTTTCAATTTTGGGAAGTAGGACATCGAGCATACGAGTGCCCACAACACCAAGGGGAAAAAAATAAGAGACTTGAAGGTAATGCCTAAGCTGCTATTGTAGATGGTAATGAATCTAAGCACTCTAAGGAAGAAAAAAGAGAATTTTTGGTCATAAGGAGAGCCTTTCTGAATGAGGAGAAATATCCAAATCAAATGAAGAGTCTATTCCACACAAGATGTAAATGTGCAGGTAAGGTATGTAATGTTATCATTGTAAAACAAACAAAAAGATGTTAAGACATTCATTCAATATCAAATAATCTACTGCATTTGTATTGAATTCATAAAAGAGGTTACACTGTGATATCCTTTTACAAATTTTTCCCTGAAGGCTACAATGGGGTCTTCCCTAAGGAAACCCTTTTGAATTTGGAACAAAGGTAACAAGATCCATATTTTTGGGTTCCTCAGTGTAGGTGGGCTTCTTGCTCATGGGCCACCGATTGTTGGATGTATCCTTGTGATTTTATGGACCTTTTAACCTGCAAAATATTGTTAGTGCATTGGGGGGTTTGCCTCAGTCAAACCCCATGGTTATGAATACAAAAATAAAGATGCTCAAAACATGAAAATCACTACTATAAACAACATACAACTATAAATTAAACTATACTTACCTTTACTAATGATTCTAGTGCCTATAGAAGAGGTTTGCACGGGGTCGTGAACCGGTCTTGAACCTTATGGTTTGCACGGGGTTGTGCAAACCTATCCTTTTTGTACCAAAACTGCAAGTTAGTTTTTATGGTTGTACTGGAGTAGTTGTTTGTTTGATTTTTGTGCAGGTCACCTTCAAAAAGTGCACTTTTTGTAGGATTATTGATCTATCTCAATCACAAAGGAACTCCATGAAATTGATAGATCAATTATGATATTCGTACGATGGTTATGTGGTGGAGGTGTGGTGGATGCAAACGGCTATGATGATTTTGGTAGAGTTTCGGTAAGCAAAAGTTGGTTGTGTTTGAAAATGTGAAAATGGCCTTCTATTTATAGACTTGGCCAAGGTGAGAGGGAGAGGATGAGGTGTTCCCTGTGAGGTGGAAATGGTGAGGTGTCCACCTGGGAGGTGTCCCCTGAGGTGTCCTGGCTCATAAATGGAGTTAGGTGAGAGAATCCCTCACCCATCCACAAATAATGATGACTTTCTAAAAATATCCATTAGGCATTAATGAACACCTTTTAGGAAATATATTTCAATTTAAAATTGCTTTTTATGTGCAAAAGTCTCCATCTTTCATTTATGACCCAAGGGAGTGTGAGGTGGAGAAATATCTAGGTAGGAGGTGGCAAGGATAGGATAGGTTAGCATAGGTGAGGTGGAGGCTTAGATCAAATTAATATTAGATATAATTAATCATGTAATTAACCATAAAGCAAGTTTTGACCAAAAATGTTAACTTTTGGGCATAAAGTGCTTTTTGACCATGGTGAAGGATTCAACCTTAGTTGAGTTGGCATAAGGTCACATGAGGACCTATGGTTTAGCGTAGGAAGGGGCTTGGTTAGCCCAAAGGGGCTAAGGATGATGAATAGTGGATTTGATATATGAATAGTATTTTTAACCAATTTATGTAATTTTCGAGGGTTTTGAAAATTGATTGACCACAGAAATGGGGAGAGGGACAATGTGTGACTTTTGGGTGTCTACATTTTTCCCCTTTTTGTACTGGATTGTGTGAAACATAGTTTAGTACAAAAATTAATGATATGAATTGATGGAATTATTAGAAGGCAAAGAATTTGTGATTTATGAGTTGTAGATGATTGTGAGAGAGACGCATTGATAAAAAATGGTTCATGATGTATTGATTTTGGAGGAAAGCGTAATATTATATTGCATTATGATCAACTTAAGATGTTTCAATTTTTGGACGAAATAAATACCTTTGCTAATTTTTGCTTTTGATTGATTGATGAGCTCTTTTGACAATATTTGACAAATCGTTGGAGCCATGGGGTAGAACTTTTAGAAGCTTCATTCACAAGTGGTCTTACGAATGCCACTATGAAGATTGGAATCCATGAGGTGTCTACAGGTAGAGGCATTTTGAGATTTATCAAACATTGCTTTGTTTTGGGTTGGAATTTTGGTCTTAAAATAATCATTAGCAAAAAATTTCTTAGGCAAGTGTTGAATTTGTGATTGGATTTTGGTTGTTTGATCCTGTGCAAGGTAGCTTTTGGTATATTGAATGATTACCCCTCAAGCGATGAATTAGCGATGGAGGTGGAAAAAATTAGCGATGAATCGATTGATGAAGATATGGGAAGAAATTGAAAAATATTGCATGAAATTCACCAAAATGGAGCATTTTAGAGATTGTCTAGGGGTTGTGAATGCTAATGGGAAAATTTGGACCATGGAGGGCAGGTTCGCATGGGGTCGTTCAAACCTGTAGATTTGCATGAGGGTCATGCAAACTTTTTGGTTCACACGGGCAACACACAAATTAGGGTTGATGGGAGGTTTAAATGGAATTTTGTGATTTCAACAATGTCATTTGTGTGAGGAAACAAAGGAGAGAGTGAAAAGGAGGAAGAAAAGGAAGGGAGTGTTGTCAGATGACGAATCAGTCAAGACGAGATGGCAAGTGGGTCAACAAGCACCAGAATGAGGGGGAGAATGCCAGAGGTAAGGATCAAATTCCTTCTTGGTTAGCGTTTGCTTGCTTAGGGTTTTGAAATTATGAGATTTTGCTTGTATTACCATGAAAGTGATGTGGATGGGTGGGGTGGTCAAAATGTGTGCACTATGTGTAAAAAGGGGAAAATGGGTATCCTAGGGTGGTGTTATTTTTTGTCTGTGTTGTGTGTGTTTATGGAAAAGTGTGTGTGATGGGATGGGATAAATGTGGTATGAATGTTCTATGCATGTGACATCTGACAAGTGGAAACATCAAATAAGCCAAATGGATATCTGGATGTGACTTTTTTTTTGCATTTTGACTTTGTTTTGACTACCTCGGAATATGTGAAAATGTGTTTGTAATTTTTTGTTCATTTTTGCATGATAATTTTTTTTCCACATGTAAATTGCATCTTTTTATAATGTGTGCATCAAGACAAAGTCGAGCCCATGATTTTCGTCAAGATCGAAAGGTTCACAGGGTTCGTGCAAACCTATCAATTTGCACGGGGATCGTGCGAATGGGCCGGTTTGCACAAGGTCGTGCAAACTTGCCTCGGGATGCAAGATTTGGATGTTTGGGGCTAGTTGCTATTTGTTGATGTTTGATTTTTATCGAGATTTTTTTTGGAATTATATACATAAATACAAGTGGTGATACCTACAATTATGTGTAAAATGCTCGCAGATGAATAATGTTAATGGGCTCAAGTTCTGCAATACCTTCCAACATGGCCAAATTATATGCCCCATATCCAAACATGTGAGTAACCATGTAAGGGCCTAGAAAATTAGGTGTAAATTTATCATGAGATGGCACAATTGGCTAGTAATTTGTTGGTTTTATTTGACTAAGTCTCTAACTTGGAATTCATGTTGATGTACCTTGGATTTGTAGGCACATCGAAGATGATCCTGATAGACTCACATGTGTTCAATAGCATGAATGTGATGTTCATCTAATAAGGCTAATTGGTCAATCCAAGGGCATGATGGCCTCAACACCATATACAATGGAAAATGGGGTTGCCCCATTTGGAGTATGGATACTGGTACGGTAGGCCCATAGTGCTAATGGCATTTGATTGTGCCAATCATGATGTGATTCTACAACGGTTTTGTGAAGAATGGTGCAAATGGTTTTTTTTGTAGCTTCTGCTTGGCCATTACCTTGTGGGTAGTATGGAGTAGAGAAGCTATGTTGTATGTTGAATTTTTCACATAGTGCATGAACATTCTTATTCTTGAATGGAGTGCCATTGTTCGTGATGATTTTGGATGGGATACCAAAATGAAAAATGATGTGTTGAGTGATGAAATCAAAAATTTTAGGACCGGTCATTTGAACTAGAGGGATGGCCTCAACCCATTTTGTGAAGTACTCGGTTGCAGTGATAATGAACTTATGATTAGAAGATGAGGCGGGTGTGATTTTATCGATGAGATCCAAACCCCATTGGGAAAAATGCCACATTGACTAGATAGGTTGCAGATCCTGGGAAGGTAAGTGTGTAATATTGGCATGATGTTGGCATTTAACACACTTTTTGACATAGGCACAACAGTCATGTTCCATGGTGGGCCAGTAATAGCCCATTCATAGAATGTGTTTGGTAATGGCCATACCACTGAAATGGCCACCACAAGTACCATCATGAGCTTCTTGAGTGATGCGTTGGGCTTCGAAAGGCTCAAGACAATGCAATAAAATGCCATCATAACTTTTCTTGTAAAGGATATCACCTAGAAATGTATAGTGAATGACATGCTATTTGAAAAGCTCGTTTGTGAGTATGATTTAGATCAGGTGGTAGAATATCGAGCTTAATGTAATCCTTGACTTGGGAAAACCATGGGTCATGTGGGTGAGCTTTGATGATATTGATGCCATCATCACGAGGAGCCGGATTGTTGGAAATGGTGGAATGGAAAAGGGTGTGGATGGACACGTGAGTTGTGTCAAAAAGTGGGTTTTTAAGAATGAGTGTTTCGATGAAACAGTTCATGGATCATGGAGTAGCGGTGATGTCATACCACTCAAATTGGGCCAACAAGTTTTTAGCTACCTATTTGTATTGTTGCAAGATTGGGCAACGACATTGCCATTCTCCCTTGATTTGATTTACAATGAGGATGGAGTCACCAAATATGTCTAGGCAACAAATGTGCATTGAGAGTGCTTGCTTTAGGCCAAGGATAAGAGCTTCATACTCAGCATTTTTGTTGGTGTAGGGAAAGCCTAATTTGAAGGAAAAGGGGAGAGGCTCCCCTTATGGTGTGAAAAAGACTATTCCTGCACCCCCAATGTGTGTGCAATGGGAGCCATCAAAGAAAAGGGTCAATTTAGTAGTTGATTCAGGATCTACGGGTTCTTTGGATTTGCTTATATGAAATACTGATTCATATGGAAGTTGGATAAGCAATGGTGCATCACTTGGTAATGGGGCCTCAGCCAACTGATCAACAATGACTTGGCCTTTGATGGATTTTTGATTGATGAATTTGAGATTGAATTCCATGAGGAGCATGATCCATTTGGCCGTTTGACTATTGTGGTAGCTCTTACCCATCATGTAGTGAAGTGGGTTATCACGGGAAACTACATAGGTAGTATGGTTAATCATGTAGTATCACAACTTTTGGGTGGTAAAGACAACGACAAGGTAAAGTTTCTCCATGTAAGCATACCGTGTCTCGTAATCAATCAATGTGCAATTGATATAGTATACAACTTGCTCTTGGTCTCGTTCATTCTTTTGAGCAAGAAGTGTGCCCAATGCAACATCAGTAGTAGAAATGTATAGGTGGAATGGGTGTTTAGGATGGGGTGGAATGAGGATGGGTGGAGATGTGAGGTATGATTTGATGTCATCAAAGGTGACTTGGCATTTATCATCCCATTTGAATGGGACTCCCTTTTGTAAAATATGATTGAACGACTGACACTTGTCTGAAATTTGGGTGATAAATCACCGTATGGATTGAATTCTTCCTTGCAAGCCACATAGCTGCTTGAGATTTATAGGGGGAGGCATGTCAAGAATAGCTTGGACTTTGGTAGGATCTACTTCAATGCCTTTCTGTGAAATGATGAAACCCAATATTTTGCTAGTGGTGACACCAAAGACACATTTCTTCGAATTTAATCGGACATTATGTTCCAAGAGGTGATCAAATATTTGATGCAGGTCTTCAAGATGTTGACCACGGGTTTTGGATTTGGCGATGAGGTCATCAACATAGTCTTCAATAGTTTTGTGCATCATATCATGGAAAATGTAGGTCATGGCACGTTGGTAAGTTGCCCCAGCATTTTTGAGGTCGAAGGGCATGACCTTGTAACAAAAAGTCCCCCAGGGGGTCGTGAAAGAGGTCTTGTGTTGGTCGTCTGGATTGACATAAATTTGATTATAACCTAAAAAATTGTCCATGAGTGATAGTATTTCATGTCCGACTGTAGCATCGACCAATGTGTCAATATTAGGGAGTGGAAAATTGTCCTTGGGACAAGCTTTGTTAAGATCCCTAAAATCGGTGTAAATGTGGATACCCCCCTTGGATTTTCCAATGGGAACCATGTTTGAAACCCACTCAGGGTAGTCTATAGGCTATATGAAATCCACATCAAGGAGTTTTTGTAACTCCTCTTTGACAATAAGCGCAATGATAGGGTGCATGCGGTACAACTTTTGTCGGACAGGTTTGGCATTGTCATCCAGGATAAGGTTGTGCACGACTAATGATGGGTCAAGGCCAGGCATATCCGTGTAGGACCATGCAAACACCTTGATGTAGTACCTGAGGAAATTGGTATAAAGGACATGTTCTTCTTTGGATAGGCTAGCGGTGAGGTAGATGATGTGAGGGTGTTTCGGATCATTGCCAATATCAACTTCAATGGTGTCCTCAACGAGCATGTGAGAACCATCATGGAGTTGGGTGGGTTTGGGGATGAGGTGAAGGTCATCGATGGACTCAGGGAGCTGGAATTCATCATCTAGATAAAGATCTATATGATTAATCCATGGGAGGTGAGGTGGAATGGAAGGTAATGGTGCATTTGTGGATTGCAACATGTGTGGTGTTGGGAGGAATTCAATGGTTGTGGGGGTTTCAGAAATATCATCTAGAGCAATGAAATCAAGGACAGGTGGTGGGATATAATCGGGATGGTTTGGATACCATAGCAGAGCATATAAGTCAATAGAGATCATGTTGACCGAAGCACTAGATAAGGTGGAGGTAGGTGATGAAGGTTGTGATGAATCATATGAGGATAGCAATGAATCTAGAAAAGGTTGGTGGTGACCTAGGTTTAACACCATAAGTGGTGAGGGGGAATGAGAATGTGGGCCATGAGGCAATGGTAGTTCTTGAATGGGAAAAAATGGAGTAGTGGGTGGAGGTGAGGAAGGTGGATCTTCGGGCAAGGGTGGTTCAACAATCAAAGGTGGATCGAGGGATAAGGTGGTGAAGTGGTGAGCAAGGGTTTCAACTTCATGGGGAGAGAGGGGCTCATGTGGTGGGGATGGTGGAAAGAATGTGGATGGAATATCGATTATGGAATGAGGGGAAGAACTGTTTATCGATAGATTAAGCTCAAATTCCTCATCGAATAGAAGGTCCACAGGATCAAGATCCAGATTTTGCAATTCATGCTCGAGTGTACTGATTGTTGGAGGATGGTAACCAATGCCTAATCGATCGGTAGGTTTGTATGAGGGAGGATGGATATAGGTGTGACACCCCTATTCATATCTCCCTAGGCCATAACCATGCCAGTTATACATACGTAGATAATGCCAAGAAAAATTAGGATTGGACATGTGGTCAAGGTTACCATAAAATCTGGTTTGTGGTGGCGGAGGTGTTGGAGGTTCTACGGATGAGTCAAGTCCCCCATATATAAAATTCGTGCAATTATCGGGAGGACCTAGAGGAACCATTGCCCCAATAGTCAAGGGCACATCATGAGGTCAGCCAAAGTCATGGGTGGATTGGATGTTGGATGGAAGGACCCGAGCATTGCTTATGTTATACTCACCAGGACCTAGGGTGGTCATGAGTATTGAGACATGAGGAGGGGTCGTATGCTCAGGTTGAGGGGAGGACCCCTTGGGTGGTGGATAAGGTGGTAGAATTGGTGTAGGTGGATTGGTGGGTGAAGGGGATGAAGTGGAAGGATTTGATTGAGCTAATTGGTTATCAAGTCGAGTGGTGCACTGTGTCCACTCATAGCACTCAATAGGTGTTCTAGTGATAGGATGATTGGCATGGGTGAATTGGGAAGTGGGGATGGAAGCTATGGTAGGTGAACTAGAGATTACCCGTGTCCACATTGAGTGAGGCACAAAGTGATGGGAAGATGTAGGAGGTGTGGGAAGAATAGGTGGGTTGTTAGATGAAGATGGGGTGGAAGGTGTAGCAAAAAATGTAAATGGAGGAAGTGGTGTGAAAGGTGAGGAGGGGCAATGAGAAAATGTAGGAATAGCTTGTGTGTTGGGAGGTTGAGGTGGATTTGAGGAGGTTGATGCGATGTTGCTCGGATCAGGTGGTGGATGTGATTGTGAAGATGATGGATAAGTGTTGTCAAGAGACCGGCGTGGGGTAGGGGTGAATTGCATGGATGATAAGGGTGGACCTGGTGGAAGGGTGATAATGTTGCAAAATTTGAATGGATCACCATCGGTGGGGATGCAGTGGACTAAGCCATTATGGACATATTTGATACAATGATGGAGCATGGAAGGGACGCATTGCATGTCCCAAATCCAAGGGTGATACTGCATCTCACCTTTGATAACATGGAAGAGAGTGGAAATGGTTTTGGCACCCGCCTTGATGGGAAGGACAATGGTACCAAGGGTGGGATGCATTGAGCCATCAAAGGCTCAAAGGTCCATGGATGGAGTGGCTAGATGGGAAGGAGGAAGGTGAAGGTGGCCAAGGGCGGTGGTAGAAATGATGTTGATGGATGAGTCGGTGTCGATGAGAACACGCTTATAGGTGACGACATTGATGGAGGCTTGAATATGTAATGGGGGATCCGCTCCCTCGCCTACAACTTCTATAATTTCATGGTCATGGAAGCTGATAGAAGGTTGTAGGCATCTTTGAACATTGCTAATAAAGTTGGCAAAGGCATCTGCATCATGGGTCTCAAGATCGAGAGAGCGAAGGATAGAATCAAGGGCTTCATGGTGAGGTTGGGACTATTGCAGGAGGTCATATATGGATAACCTTGTAGGGGTGGTATGAAGCTGATGGGAAATACTACCATGGATGGTGATGACATTCTATGGAAGAGGTGGAGGAATTGGTGGGGTAATGATTGAGGTTGTAGCAGGTGGTTGTTGAGAGGTGGAGGGTTGTTGGGGGGCCATAGGGGGTGGATAGCATTGATTGTGAGTGGCGATATTGATCATACCCATAAATCCCTACTAGGAAGGACCTCGATTGACATGATTGACTTGGCATGGATCAGTTTGAGGTAGATTACCCCCATGCTCAGGTAATGGATTTTGATATATCCCCAAGTTTTGATTTTGTAATGCGAGGGGATTTGAGACTTGAATAGTGCCTTGATCGATAAGGTCTTGCACGGTATGGCAAAAGATACGACATGAATCAAGAGTGTGGTCATGTTGTCGATGGAAATCATAGAAATCTTATGGATTATGGTCCCATAGGAGAGGATGATTTGGATCAAGAGGTTGGACATTTGGCAAAGTGATGAGACCTCCCTCATGTAATCTATAGAATAGAGTAGGCATGGGCTCAGATAAAGGCATCCAATTGCATGGAGGGTGAGGTGGATATGGATTGTGACCTTGGTATGGATTAGATTATGGTGGAGGATTTCTTGGGTATGGAGTGGGAAGGAGTGGAGGATTGACTTGGTATGGATTTTGAGGAGATCGTGGGGGAGTGGGTTGTGGAGCTTGTGCGGATGCCACTTGCGATGGTGGATATGGAGAATTTAGGAGGACCTGATTGGTTTGGGGTGGTCGGGTGGTGGGTGGTACATATGGAGGGTGGTTGTAGTGGTAATTGGTGGGGTAAGGTTATTTCTAATGCAACTTGATTTTACCCGTGTGGACCTTGATGTCCTCGATAACTTTGGCTTGGGTGATGGCTTCCTCAAATGTCTGACTCTGATGAATCTACAATGTCTGGGAGATTTGTTTATGAAAACTCTTAGAAAAGAGTTTGATGAGCTCTGAAGGTGGGAGAGGGAAGGCAAGATCATGAATGACCACTCTCCAATGGGTGATAAAATCAGTAATAGGCTCGTTCGTCAAACTGGTGTAAAGCATAGACATCGGATAAGGTAAGCTTGGTTTTGATGTTAATTGAGAAGTGCTCAAGAAATAGATTGGCCAATTGTTCAAAAGTGAATAGACTATGGTGAGGCAAATGGTTGTACCAATCTAATGCTTGTCCCCCAAGAGAAAGTGCAAATGTGCAAAGCATAAGGGGATCACTACCATGCAGTTGGTAGCAAGCAAAGCGGTAATTATTGAGGTGCTCTCTAGGATCTTCCTTACTTTTAAATTTGTCAAATTTAGGGATCTCAAATCTATAAGGATATGGATGTATAGGAATATATGGGTGAATTGGTTCATTGCACAACTCATCATATGTGGGTTTTTGAGGCCCATAACCAGTCGTGCATAAATCCAATGTATGAATCTGCTCTTGCATGGCTTGAAATTCACTAGAGAGCACCATGGTAGTGTTTGGTGGATCCAAAAATGGGGGTGATGATGTGGATGTAGGTAATGGTTGTGATGATGGTTGCGAATAATCTAGATGTGGTGGATATTGCAACTGTTGTTCCTCCCATGGATGATAGTAAGCAGCCTGGTTTGGATCAGGCACTAACATGGTTTGATATTGTGGGATAGGAACCTAAGATGGATGGGGTGAGATGTAGGAATATTGGTAGGTGGGTGGCTACTACTACTGATCATAGTACCTGGGGATCTACTGGGTAGGCATGGGCACCTACTACTATTGTGCATATTGGAAAGTCGGTTGCACCTGAGTAGTAGTGGTAGAGGACCATGTGGGTGGTGAGGTGAAGAAAGTAGGTGGTGTAGAAGATGGGGTGGAAGAGATGTCGGTGTGGTAAAATAGGATTGGTGTGAAGATGGGGGTGGAACTGATGAGGATGAAGGGGGTATGGATGGGATGGTGAGAAGGGACTCAGGTTGAACTGAATATCGAGGTGGGTGACCTTGATAAGTGAGGTTCAATGGTGGAGGTCAAAAGGAAGGTGGAGGTGGTAATCAAAATGATGATGAAGGGGCCGATGGAGGTCCATATGATGAAAATGGTGGATAACTAGTAGGTGGATGAGAAGCAAATTATGGTGTGAAAGGAGGCAAGTTCTGAGGATGAGGATGCCTATTATGGATGAATCTACAATGAGGGATGGGATAGATTAGGTGATGATATCTGGTAGTACTAAGATGGGTGTGAAAAGTATTGAGGTGGGAGTGATGAGGGTGGCTAGGATGAAGGTTGGTAACTCGATGAAGCCTACTGAGATGGTGGGGTTTGGGATGATGGTATGGTAGGAGGATCCATGGAAGAAGGAGGTGTAGATATCATACCGATTGTCTGGATAGTGGTGACGACATCAGGTATGATTTGGGAAACAATTGGACCAGAGTCATCTCCCAAAAGTGGATGGGAGGAGTGCTCGAGGAATGGATGGGTAGTGGAAGGTGAGGTAGGTGGGGTGAACTCATCCACCACCATAACTAGTATGGGGTGACCAGGAGGGGTATAGATGACATGCTGGTAGTATGTGGATGGGGGATTGGGAGAGGAGAGATCTTCCAAGGGAGGGGTCTCCTCGAAGGTCTCATCCAAGAGGTGGGATGGAGTGGAAGATGCCATATGGGATATGGGGCTAGCACTAGGGGTGGAAGGCCCAGTCAATAGGTCAAGTGGACCTACAGCAGTAACCTGCTAGACTCGGAAGGTGGATCAGTGGTCTGAGAAGTAGAAGCACCTACGATCATGACAGTCCATTGAGCAGCCTCAATGGCATGATGAAGGGCTTCACGCATCTGACTACGCATAACCGGTATGGTGATGTGTGCAAAATGTGTGGTAACAACCAAAATATGTGAAATCTAGACTCTAGGAATGTTTATGGCTGAATGTGATACTATCTATTCTAAAAAACATAGGTTCGCATGGGGTCATGCAAACCACTTCTGAAGTCGAAGATTCACATGGGGTCATGCAAACTGCTAAAAACTAGCACAAGTGATGGATAAGTGCTCTGTGAATGACTTGTGTGTTGTGGAATGAGATTTGTGACCTAAAAAATAGGTTTGCATGGGGTCGTGTGAACCACTGCTACAACCAAAGATTCGCATGGGGTCATGCGAACCACTAGAAATAGAGATAGAGGATGGATTTTCTACTGTGGAGACCCTCTGTGTGCTGTGTAGACCTGTGTGGTGCAGTTTTGTAGCCTAGAAGCTAAGTTTTGCACATAATCATGTGAATAGATCTGAGTGTAGGAAAATCACACTAGGGGGTGTGAATCACCTAAAAATAGATCATGCAGTGTATAGCGTGGAAGTGAAACTATGGAACAACTGAGGAGTGAGTTATAGCACATTTGATATGTTGTTGTAACCACTTTCACGAGACTCAACAATAAGCAAATGTTCTTTCTTTTTGGTTTTCATGTGTTTTGATGAAAGTATGTATCTGCCCTAGGAATAAATCATAGGTAATGGGTGAGTGCTACTTGAAATAGGTATGTTGTAACATAGAACCTCCTGCAACACCCAAAGGTGCACATAATAGAACTATATTTCCAATAGGCGAGTGGCAACCTAGATGGATTTGGTGTAGAAAATGGTATCCAAAGGGGGGAGACTCAAAATGCTCTAATGAGTCAAATAAACTCTCACGAAGAGAGGTCACACTATCAATGTGGTGCTACCGACATACCCATGCTTTCACTTAACCCTCATGTTTAAGGCATCCATAGTAATGATCAGTTACGCCCACTAATTATTTGAAAAGCCTTATGGTAAAGGGGCTTTCTAAAACTACCCACTCCGAAGGTACCTTCCAGTGATGAATTTTGGATAACCAACACTCGAAGTGGGAAGGACTAACTAGGTATTAATGTCAGAATGATCCACCTAGGGGGATACTATGGTGTCTAAAATTAGAGGTGAGCTAGTGGAGGGTAGAACTCCGACCTCACTGAACTCTGGTGGTGAATTGGTGATGAAATCCAATTCAGGCTGGAGATGAAAGCCAACTCTTTACACCATTTAAATAGGATGTGAGTGTGTGGTGTTTGTTTGTGTGGTACTATTTTAGAAGCAAATCTACTCTAAATGCCTTTTCAAAACAAAACTATGCTATGATGCCTTTTCAAAGCAAATCTACTTAGTTGGTTTTTCACAAAAGGAAATTTGATCTATTGATTTGCAAAAGGGGAATCTAATTAATTGCTTTTGAAAGGAAATGACGAAAATGAAAACTAACTAAATGCTTTTGGAAGGGAAATGACTTAAAGGTAAATCTAATTAAATGCTTTGGAAATGAAAGAACATGAAGGGAAATTACAGAAATGGAAACTAGCTAGATGCTTTTGAAGGGAAATGACTTAAAGGTAAATTGTTGGAATGAAAGCTAGTCTAGAAAGCAGATGTAAATTTAACTACAACAAACAGGAAGATGTGAGTTTGTGGAACTTGTAGCCCAATAGGAAGGATTAGCTTCAAAATAGAGGAAAAACAAAAGTTTTCACACAATACCTGCATCCAGGTGAATGTAAAAGCCTCTGGTGTACCTTCTAGTCCAAAATTGTGTTAATTTGGAAGGTTCGCATGGGGTCGTGCAAACCTGTCTTCTGATAGGTGGTTTGCACAAGGGTCATGCAAACTGGGATCCGAGGACTGGGTTGATTGGTTTTGAGGTCTTGATGATGATTTTGAAGTTTTTGGAATGTTCTAGCACTGGTACCTGCACAAAAATTTCCAAAAAGTCAATTTAAGCTTAGCAAGACGACAAAAACCTCAAAAATATTTGCATATACCTGAAGGAAGTAAATGACAAAAAAGTAAGTTAACTACTGATTTGTTGCACAAAAATACAAGGATGCTTTAACCTTGCATACGCCATGGCAAGAGATAATTTGTGGTCTAGGTATGGGGGCACGCAATCCTCGAGAACATGAGGCTCTTAACCTCCCTTGACTTACCTTACCATTGGTTGTGGGTGTCTGAACCAATACCTGGGTATCAAGTATCAAGTTTGAGGTAGATTGGGGAATTCACACACCCAAGTGTGTACTCTCTACTCTCTTTGGAGGCTCACTGGTGCACCAATGAACCTTTTGCGGTTTGGCCTGAGATGTCTTTTAGGGCATTTTTGGTTTGGGGTTTCTTCAAAGATGACAACTACCTACCATACAAAAATAGACCACAATTTTTGGTTAGAAGGTGATTAAGCTAATGCTTGGTGGGGGTCCCACCAGGTGTGCCAGAATGAAATGAACAAAAATACGCTATAACACTTCATTCAATATTATAGAATCTACTGCATTTGTATTGAAATCATAAAAGGGGTTACAACTGTGATATCCTTTTACAAATTTTGCCTTGAAGGCTACAATGGGGTCTTCCCTAAGGAAGCCCTTTTAAAATTGGTACAAAGGTAGCACGATTCATCCTTTTGTGTTCCTCAGTGTAGGTGGGCTTCTTGCTCGTGGGCCACCGCTTGTTGGATGTGTCCTTGTGCTTTGCTAGACCTGTTAACCTGTAAAATCTTGTTAGTGCATTGGGGGGTCTACCTCAATCAAACCCCATGTTTATGAAGACAAAAGACTCATTAAATATGCTCAAAACATGAAAATAATTATTAAAAACAACATAAAAACACTAAATTAAACTATACTTACCTTTCCTGATGATTTTGATGCCTGTAGTAGAGGTTCACACGGGGTCGTGCGAACCGGTCCTGAACTGGGTGGTTCGCATGGGGTCGTGCAAACCTGTCCTTTTTGTACTGAATCTACAAGTTAGCTTTTTTGGTTGTCCTGGAGCAGTTGCTTCTTTGATTTTTGTGCGGGTCACCTTCAAAAAGTGCACTTTTCGTAGAATTATTGACCTATCTCAATCACAAAAGAACTCCATGAAAGCGATAAATCAATTGCAATGGTTGTATGATGGTTGTGTGATGGATGTGTAATGGATGCAAATGGCTGTAGTGATTTCGATAGAGTTTCGGTAAGCAAAAGTTGGTTGTTGTGAAAAGGTGAAAATGGCCTTCTATTTATAGACTTGGCCAAGGTGAGAGGGAGGGGATGAGGTGTCCCCTGTGAGGTGGCAATGGTGAGGTGTCCACCTAGGAGGTGTCCCTTGCTCATAAATGGAGTTGGGTGAGAGAATCCCTCACCCATCCACAAATAATGATGACTTGCTAAAAATATCCATTAGGCATTAATGAACACCTTTTAGGAAATATCTTTCAATTTAAAATTGCTTTTTATGTGCAAAAGTCTCCATCTTTCATTTATGACCCAAGGGAGTGTGAGGTGGAGAAATATCTAGGTAGGAGGTGGCAAGGCTAGGATAGGCTAGCATAGGTGATGTGGAAGGCCTGAATCAAATCAAGGATTAGATCTAATTAAGCATGTGATTAGCCATAAAGCATGTTTTGACCAAAAATGTTGACTTTTGAGCATAAAGTGCTTTTTGACCATGGTGAAGGATTCAACCTTAGTTGAGTTGGCATGAGGTCGCATGAGGACCTATGGTTAAGCGTAGGAAGGGGCTTGGCTAGCCCAAAGGGGCTAAGGATGATGAATAGTGGATTTGATAAATGAATAGTATTTTTAGCCAATTTATGCAATTTTTTAGGGTTTTGCAAATTGATTGACCACAGAAATGGGGAGAGGGACAATGTGCGACTTTTGGGTGTCTACACATTGATAATGGTAGCACTGATAACCTAGTTTCAAAAGGTATGGTTACCAAGTTATAGTTAAAGATGAGGCACTTGCATCCATATCAAATTGCATGGCTACAGAAGGACCATAGGGCTTTGGGGAGTGAGCAATGTTTAGTACAATTCAATATTGGAAGTTATCGTGATGAGGTCCTATGTGACATCCTACCCATGGATGCTTACCATTTGCTATTGGGAATGCCGTGGTAGTTTGATCAGTATGCAATACATGATGGGCATGCCAAAACTTACTCCCTAACGAAATATGGAGTGCACCACAAGTTGAAGCCCCTAAAGGAGGTGGATGAAAAGGTATGTAGTAGTGCCATAATTTGTTTAGTAGATGGTAGAAATTTTTTGGATGGCCTAAAGCATGAGCATATGTGCTATGCATTAATTCCTAGAGTTAAAGATGAGCAATGCAAATATATCCCAATAGAGGTCTCAATTTTGTTAGAAGAATTTCTAGATATTTTTGAGCAAGGTGCAACAATAGTATTGTCATTGTTGTCAACACAGTCAGATAGATCTATTGATGCAGTGGACAGGAAGTTCAAAAGCTATTTAGATGTAGAATACAGGAGTTCAAAGGTTATTCAGAGTATGTATAGTTATTTTCCAAGAAGACCGAAGTGGCCCATATGCAAAAGATCAAAGAAAAAATACAAGTAAAAAAAGTGTCATGATATCGCGACATATACAGCAGGCAAGAAAAACTGTCGTGAAAGTAGGAAAAACTGTCGTGATTTCGTGACATGTTGGAAGAGAGAGAAAAAATAGGAAAAACTGTCGTGATTTCGTGACATGTTGGAAGAGAGAGAAAAAGCAAGAAAAACTATCATGATTTCGTGACATGTTGGAAGAGAGAAAAAGCAGGAAAAACTGTCACGATTTCGCGACATGTTGGAAGAGAAAAAGGCAAGTGAAAAACTGTCGTGATTTCATGACATGTTGGAAGAGAAAGATAAAGTAGGAAAAAGTGTCACGATTTCATGACAAGTTCAAAGAAAGATAACAAGTAAGAAAAGTGTCGTGATTTTGCGACATGTCACATTTTCATGACTAAAATAGGAGAGAGAAAGTAAGTTTGAAAAGTGTCGCGATATCACGAAATGTCACATTTTCATGACAAAAGAAAGAGAGGAAGCGTACGAAAGTAGAACTGTCGTGATTTCACAATAAAAGCAGAAAGCAAGACTTCAAAAGCAGAAGTGTCACGATTTCGTGACAAAAGCAAAGAAGTAAAAGTACGAAAATAGAAGTGTCATGATTTCATGACAAAAGCAGAGAAGAATACTTCGAAGGCAGAAGTTTCATGTCACGACAAAAGCAAAGAAGCTAAGTATGGAAGCAAAAGTGTCACAATTTCATGACAAAAGCTAAGTTGAAGACTACAGAGGTAGAAGTGTCACGATATCACGACAAAAGCAAAGTCGAAGTCTATGGAAGTAGAAGTGTCACGATATCATGACAAAAGCAAAGACAAAGTATACGGAGGCAGAAATGTCGCGATATCGCGACAAAAGAAAATATGAAGTCTGCAGAGGCAAAAATGTCACGATATCATGACAAAATAATAGAGAAAGCGTACGGAGGTGAAAGTGTAATGATATCACGACATGTTGTATTTGCATGGCAACATCAACAAAAGAAGCTATAGAGGCAAAAATGTCACAATTTCATGATAGGTCGTAAATGCGCAAGTCAAGAAGGAGAACCCGACTGAAATGAGAAGTATGACAGTGGACCGACATCACTATGGCATTTACAGGGGTAGTTATAGAGTGATTTCATACTATTGAAATACGAAGAGTGATCAAAAGTCAGTATGGCGGTTACAGGGTCTATCCAGAATGAAATCATCAAGCGATGGATAAACCGAACATCTTCTTGAGTTGAAGCCGAAAAATACCGATGACAGCTAACTAAAATTAGGGTTTATAGTTGTTATGAAAGCCGACTAAGATTAGGATTTATAGCCGACTAAGATTAGGGTTTTCATCATAAAAATATTGTTATAAAAGAAGGGTTGTTTGGAGAATTGTAATGAGGTCGAATGTGTGTGAAATACAGTCATTGTGCACAGAAAGCAAGTCATGTTGAATTGTGCTAAGTGCAAATTTCACAAAGAGAGCATAGTGCACAAAAGGGAGAAGACAATCGTGAAGTTCGACTGTAACGAAGCAAAGTGTGCGAAGTGATTGCATAGAGAGAGCAGATTGCGTAGAGAACGCAAAGGTGAAGAAGACCAGTCAGGGTCTTGCAAAAGCAAAGAGAAATAAGGGGTTGGTGCTCCTTTTTGTTGGTGCAGATAAATAAGGGGTTGGTGCTCCTTTCTGTTGGTGCAAATAAATAAGGGGTTGGTGCTCCTTTCTGTTGGTGCAGATAAATAAGGGATTGGTGCTCCTTACAATGGGTGCTGGTAAATTGATTGTAAAGTTGATGCTTTGTAAAGGCTGGATTTGGATGGTAGTCCAAGCAATCAATTTTTGAGGAGTAGCCACATTGGTGAACCTCTTTAAATCTTGTGTTGTGTGATGCTCTTTTGTTGTACTTGTTGTATCTAGTAATAAGTTTTAATTGCTACGGTATTAAGAGCTACAAATTTAAGTTTAAAGAGCTACACTAATTCACCCCCCCCTCTCAGTGTCATTGTAAGACTAACAATTGGTATCAGAGATAAGTTCCTATACAAGCTTAATCGGCTAGGGTGATCTTGGAAGTAACACAATGGCAGGTGGTGAAGGATTCTCATCAAACAAAGCACCATTGTTTGATGGATCTCATTACGCATTCTAGAGAATCAGGATGTAGACATATCTTTGTGCTTATAGATACAATATATGGGATTCAGTAGTTAGTGGATACACAATACCCATCACTCCTCCAAAAGAGGCTGAAAAAAAGAAACTGTTTGAAAATAACTCAAAAGCAAAGAATGCTATCATGTGCAGATTAGCAGATAGTGAACTAGTAAAGATCATGAGCTGTAAAATGACAAAATAAATATGGGACAAACTGAAGAGTATTCATGAAGGAGACGATAAGATCAAGGAGGCCAAGTTACAGACACATCGAGCTTAGTTCGAAGCATTAAATATGAATGACGATGAAAACATTGAGGCATATATGCTGAGAGTTAATGGAATCATTAATGCGATCAGAGGACTCGGTGAGGATATCGAAGACTCTGCCATCATGAAAAAGGTATTAAGATCTCTTCCTCAAAGGTTTGATTCTAAAGTCTCAACGATAGAAGAAGCTAAAAATCTAAATTATTTTAGTATATATGATATGTATGGTTCTTTGACTACATATGAGATGAGGATAGGAAGATCTAAACCCACAGATAGAGAAGCGACTTTTAAAACCCTTAAAAATAAAAATGCAAAACAAGAGTCCGAGGAAGAAGAGACATCAGATGAAATGGAAGCAAACTTTGTTAGAAAACTAAAAAGGGGAAAAGGAAAATACAGAGGAAAGCTACCATTTAAATGTTTCAACTATGGAGGCATTGGGCATTTTGCGACTAAATGTCTACTTAATGAGAAGAACAAAAATGATGAAGGATCGCACCAAGAAAGAAGTGACTAGAAGAAGAAAATGAATTTCAAAAAAGGCAACTTCAAGAAGAAAAGTTTCATCTCCAGGAATGCCAGTTCATCAGAAGACAACTCCGGTGAGGATTCTGAAGAGGAAACAGGTGAAGCTCTTTTCATGGCATTTGAAGAAGTAAAATCAAAAAAGGAAGAAGGAGTGAACTCTGAAGTATGTGGTGAAAACACTGAGGCTGAAGTAGATCTAGAAGGTGAGTTGATCTCTGCACTTCAAGAGTGGAAAATAGAGAGGAAAAAGAATAAGAAAATTTCAAAAAATCTTGAGGATGCAAATGAAATCATAACCAGTCTGAAAGTACAGACAGAAGAATACAAGAAAATATCTGAAGATATCGAAGTACAAATTACCATGAAAATAGATTATTGCTACAAACTAGAAGAAGAGAATTTTGGTTTATGGACGCAGATAGAAGAGATGAATCACAAAAATAGTTGCTATCACAAACACGAAGAAAGTTCTATGAAACTGGATAATATTATAAATTACCAAAGGCCTGCAGGCATCAAATTTGGTCTGGGTTTCATCGAAGGAGAATCATCAAATGGATCAAAGGCCAAAAATTTAGAATCCATAAATAATGAAGATAAGAAACAGGTTAATCAAGGCAAAACGTCTCATGCAAAAGAAAGCAATAATGCCAGACACGAAAGGAGAATTGACAATGATGGATTCACCAATGTCACACATCAAATAAGAAGAAGACCTATGGCTCCTACGGCAACATGGCAAATACCATCACCCAGGTTCAATTATCATTTTTCTGGTTTCTATTTTAAATGCAATGGCTATGGACATAAAATATCAGACTGCAAATATAATGTAAGACCAAGGAATTTCACTAGTAGAAATGTTTTTTCTACTTTGATGAATTCTACAGTAGAATGTTATAACTATCATAATTTTGGGCACATTGCAAGAAATTGTAGAATTACATTTACATCAAATCAATTTCAGGGAAGAAAATTTCAACCAAATAGGATGATACAAAATAGAAAACTTCTCGAAAAGCATGCACAAGCTATTGATAAGGGAAAGGCAAAACAAGAGCCCAAAACTACTATCAAAACGGAGTGGAAAGAAAAAGAACGACTTAAGGAAGAAAATGAATCCTTAATCATACAAACAACATTTAAAGCACATAATAAATATGTACCATGGATACTTGATAGTGGATGCTCCAGTCATATGACAGGTGACAAACAAAAATTTGAGAAGTTACAAAAATATGAAGGTGGTTCAAGAAAGTTTGGAAATAATGATGGAGCTAAGATAGTTGGCAAAGGTTCAGTTAAAATTAGTGATGGAAAAATTAAGTCAGAAGAAGTCTTATTTGTGGATGGTTTAAAACATAACTTGTTGAGTGTAAGTCAGATTTGTGATAAAGGTCATGAAGTAGTTTTTAAGAAGCAGGGCTGTGAAGTCAGAAAAACAAACAGTGGAAAATTGATAGCAACTAGATCAAGGACAACTGGCAACCTGTACACGCTCTTAGAGACTTCAGAAGGAGATTGTTTTATTGGATAGGAAGAAGAAAATTGGTTGTGGCACAAGAGACTCGGTCATATTAGTTTTGATAATCTAGTAAAAATCAACTCAAAAAGGGCAATGAGAGATATTCCCACCATCAGCAAACCTGCAAAAAGCATTTGTGCTTTATGCCAAAAGGGGAAGCAAACTAGAGTCACATTCAAAACAAAAGAGTACTACACAAGCAAACCTTTGTAACTAATACACACTAATTTATGTGGACCCATGAGAACACAAAGCATAAATGGTGACAAATATTTTATGTTGTGCATTGATGACTATTCCAGAATGACATGGATATTTTTCTTGAAGCATAAATCAGAAGCTTTTGAAATGTTCAAGACTTTCAAAAACCAAGTTGAGAATGAAATAGGAAATAGGATCAAATTTTTAAGATCGGATAGAGGAGGAGAATTCATTTCAAAGGAGTTTATAGAGTACTATGAAAAATACGGTATTAGGAGACAGTTTTCAGCATCCAAGACACCTCAGCAGAATGGAGTGGTAGAAAGAAAGAACATGACAGTGCAGGAAATGGCACGGACTATGTTGGCTGAAAGTAGAGTAGCAGATAGATTTTGGAAAGAAGCAGTCCATACTGTGGTGTATATCCAAAATAGGTACATGCTGAGAACACATGAAAGCAAAACTCCTTATGAGTTGTGGTTCGGTAAAAGGGCAATAGCAAAATACCTCAAAGTTTTTGGCAGCAAGTGCTACATCAAAAGAACTAAATATAATCTTGGTAAGTTTGAAGATAGAGCGGATGAAGGTATTTTTGTTGGGTATTCGTCAAAAATCAAAGCTTACAAATGCTACAACAAGAGGCTAAAGAAAATTGTGGACAGTGTCAATGTTAAATTTGATGAAGGTAGAGAACGAGTAATTAGCTATGAAAAGAACTACCCAATTTATGAAGAGGTTATTGAAGGAGATGAGGAAAATGAAACGGAAAAGATAAAAATTGACTCAAATGATTTAAGTTGTGATTTAGAAGTGGAAGAAAATAAGAAATTCAAAACAGGCAGCTGGCAAAAAAATCATCCTAGAGAGCAAATAATTGGAGACCCCAAAGTTGGTTTTCGGACAAGAAGAAGAGCAGATAAGTAACTACTCTCTATTATCCAAAATTGAGCCCAAAAATGTTGCTGATGCAAGCAAAGATGAAAGTTGGATGAAGGCAATAAATGAAGAATTAGATCAGATCGAGAAAAAAAAAACTTGGGAGTTAGTACCTAGACCTGCAAATAAAAATATAATCGGGACTAAATGGATTTTTCGAAACAATTGAATGAAGACGAAAAGGTAGTCAGAAATAAAGCAAGATTGGTATGTAAGGATTATGCACAAGTTGAAGGCATTGACTTTGAGGAAACTTTTGCACCAGTAGCTAGACTAGAGGCAATTAGAATGTTTCTGGCTTTAGCAATCTACAAGAATTTCAAATTTTATCAAATGGATGTGAAATCAGCGTTTTTGAATGGGAAACTTGAAGAAGAGGTTTATATTGAGTAACAATATGGTTTCCAACTTGGTGATGATCCCAACTTGGTTTGCAAGTTGAAGAAAGTATTATATGGCTTAAAACAGGTACCCTGAGCATGGTATGCAAGGCTAGACAACTATCTCACTCAACAAGGGTTTAAGAAAGGTATGGTGGATAGTAATTTGTATGTCAAAACAAAAAATGGGCATCTTATTGTTCTTGTTGTATACGTAGATGATATCATATTTGGCAACAACAAAGATGAGTCATGTAAAGATTTAGCAAATAAGATGCAGAAATAATTTGAAATGTCAATGATTGGTGAACTTTTATATTTCCTCGGGTTGCAAGTTAATCAAAATAAGAAGGGCATATTTATTTCTCAAGTTAAATATGTGAAAGAGATGTTAAAAAAGTTCACAATGGAGGATTGTAAGCCAGTTAGCACTCCCATGACGATAGGTTACAAGTTGAGCAAGGATGACAAATCTCCACCTATTGATCAAACCATGTACAGATCTATGATTGGGAACTTACTGTACCTGACAGCTACCAGACCAGATATTTTGCAGGCAGTATGCATGGTAGCACAATTTCAGGCTAATACTAAGGAGACTCATGTGACAATAGTGAAGAGGATTCTTTGGTACCTCAAGGGTACTATGGAGTATGGGTTATGGTATCCGAAAGGTAAATACTTCACCCTTATTTCATATTCAGATGCATATTGGGCAGGAGGTGTCAATGACAGAAAGAGTACCAGTGGAGGTGCATTCTATCTTGGATACAGATTGGTCACGTGGCACAGTAAGAAACAAGAGTCAATTTCTTTATCGACAGTAGAGGCAGAATATATTGCAGCGACAACATGTTGTACATAGGTATTGTGGATGAAACAAACCCTAAAAGATCTTGGTATTAGCTTTAGTGAGCCAATATTAGTTAAGTGTGATAACACCAATGCCATTAACATCTCCAAGAATCTAGTTATGCATTCATGCACAAAAAACATTGCTATCAGGTATCACTTTTTGAAGGAGAAAGTTGCAAAAGGTGAGGTTAAGTTGGATTTTGTTCCAACTATAGAGCAAGTAGCAGATATCTTCACAAAACCATTGCCCAAGGAATTTTTTGAGTACCTTCACAATAAATTGGGAGTGGTCACACTTCCCAAGAATTGACTAGCTACAGGGATCACATTCTCAAGGGGAGCATTTAAGTATTTGATTATCTTTTTGCTCATGTTCATGATTTTTGCTAAGTGTAATAAATTTTGCCTAAGAATGTTGTGCATGGACTCAGGGGGAGTCTGCAGTAGCCATTTGGTATTATTGTCAAAGGGGGAGAAGAGTTATAGGAAATTGCACATGTGTTGCCAAAAATTCCAAATGGGGAGATTGTTGAGCAAGGTGCAGCAACAGTATTGTCATTTTTGTCAACACAGTCATATAGATCTATTGATGCAGTGGACAGAAAGTTCAAAAGCTATTCAGATGCAGAAGACAGGAGTTCAAATGTTATTCATAGTATGTACAATGATTTTCCAAGAAGACCAAAGTGACCCATATGCAAAATATCAAAGAAAAAAGACAAGAAAAGTGTCGCGATATCGTGACATATACAGCAGGTAAGAAAAATTGTCATGATTTCACGACATGTTGGAAGAGAGAGAAAAGGCAGGAAAAACTGTCATGATTTTGTGACATGTTGGAAGAGAGAAAAAGTAGGAAAAACTGTCGTGATTTCATGACATGTTGGAAGAGAGAAAAAACAGGAAAAACTGTCACAATTTCATGACATGTTGGAAGAGAGAAAAAGCAGGAAAAACTGTTGCGATTTTGTGATATGTTGGAAGAGAAAAAGGCAAGTGAAAAACTATCATGATTTCGTGACATGTTGGAAGAGAAATAGAAAGCGGGAAAAAGTGTCACGATTTCGTGACAAGTTTGAAGAAAGAGAACAAGTAAGAAAAGTGTCACAATTTCGCGACATGTCACATTTTCGCGACTAAAATAGGAGAGAGAAAGTAATTTTGAAAAGTGTCGCGATATCGCGACATGTCACATTTTTGCGACAAAAGAAAGAGAGGAAGCGTACGAAAGCAGAATTGTCGCGATTTCGTGACTAAAGCAAAAAGCAAGACTTTAGAAGCAGAAGTGTCGTGATTTCGCAACAAAAGCAAAGAAGTAAAAGTATGGAAGCAAAAGTGTCACAATTTTGAGACAAAAGCAGAGAAGAAGACTTCGAAGGCAGAAGTGTCATGATTTCACGACAAAAGAAAAGAAGCTAAGTATGGAAGGAAGTGTCACGATTTCATGACAAAAGCTAAGTTGAAAAGTACGGAGGCAGAAGTGTCACAATTTCACGATAAAAGCAAAGTCAAAGTCTATGGAAGCAGAAGTGTTGCGATATCTTGACAAAAGTAAAGACGAAGTATAAGAAGGTGGAAATATCGTGATATCATGACAAAAGAAAAGACAAAGTCTACGGAGGCAAAAATGTCATGATATCGTGATAAAAGAATAGAGAAAGCGTATGGAGGTGAAAGTGTAGCGATATCGCGACATGTTGTATTTGCGCGTTAACAGCAACAAAAGAAGCTATAGAGGCAGAAATGTTGCAATTTCATGACAGGTCATAAATGCGCAAGTCAAGAAGGAGAACCCGACTGAAATGAGAAGTATGACAGTGGACCGACATTACTACGGCATTTATAGGGGTAGTTACAGAGTGATTTCATACTGCTAAAATATGAAGAGTGATCAAAAGTTAGTATGGCGATTAAAGGGTTTGTCCAAAATGAAATCATCAAGCGATGGATAAAATGAACATCTTCTTGAGTTGAAGCCGACAAATACCGATGACATCCAACTAAAATTAGTGTTTACAGTTGTTATGAAAGCCGACTAAGATTAGGGTTTTCATCATAAAAATATTATTATAAAAGGAGGGCTATTTGGATAATTGTAGTGTGGTCGAATGTGTGTGAAATACGGTCGTTGTGCGCAGAAAGCAAGTCATGTCGAATCGTGCTGAGTGCAAATTTTGCAAAGAGATCAAAGTGCACAAAAGGGAGAATACAATCATGAAGTTCGACTGTAACAAAGCAGAGTGTGCGAAGTGATTGCACAGAGAGAGCAGAGTGTGCAGAGAACGCAAAGGTGAAGAAGACTAGTCAGGGTCTTGCAAAAGCAAATATAAATAAGGGGTTGGTGCTCCTTTTTGTTGGTGCAAATAAATAATGGGTTGGTGCTCCTTTCTGTTGGTGCAGATAAATAAGTGGTTGGTGCTCCTTTCTGTTGGTGTAGATAAATAAGGGGTTGGTGCTCCTTACAGTGGGTGCTGGTAAATTGATTGTAAATTTGGTGCTTTGCAAAGGCTAGATTTGGATGGTAGTCCAAGAAGTCAATTTTTGAAGAGTAGCCACATTGGTGAACCTCGTTAAATCTTGTGTTGTGTGATGCTCTTTTGTTATACTTGTTGTATCTAGTAATAAGTTTTAATTGCTACGGTATTAATAGCTGTAAATTTAAGTTTAAAGAGCTACACTGATTCACCCCCCTCCCTCTTAGTGTCATTGTAATACTAACAGATATTATATCAGATAATGTACCTGAGGGTTTACCACCAGTGAGAAAGATCAATCACCCCATAGACTTGGTATCGGGAGCTAGTTTACCCAATAATACAACCCATAGAATGAATCATATATAAAGTGAGGAGCTAAATAGACAAGTCCAAGAGCTACTGAAAAGTGACTTATTTGAGAGAGATTGAGCCCATGTGTAGTACCTATAGTATTGGCACCAAAGAAAGATAGGGAATGGATAATGTGTACATATTCTTGAGCTATTAACAAGATCACCATCAAATACAAATTTCCATTGCCAAGGATGGATGATATTATGGACTATGTGAGTGGATCCAAGTACTTCACAAAGATTAATCTGAAGAGTGGGTACCATCAAATCCATATTAGAGAAGGAGATGAGTGGAAGACAACCTTAAAGACCATAGAGGGTTTGTATGAGTGGTTGTTCATGCCATTTGGGCTAACCAATGCACCAAACACATTCATGCAGCTTATGAATGAGGTATTGAAGGATTTTTTAGAAAAAAATGTCATTTTCTATTTGGATGAAATTTTAATTTTTAGTAAGACTTTGGAGGAGCACCTGCTGCATATTCGACGAGTTTTTGAGAAGCTGAGGGAGGAACAATTGCTGATTAATTTGAAGAAGTGCAGTTTTGTGAATAAGGAGTTGGTGTACCTAGGATTTGTCATCTCAGTTGAAGGTCTTAAAGTGGACCCAAAAAAAGTGAGGGCTATCATTAAATGGCCTACCCCAAGGAGCGTTACAAAGGTAAGATCATTTCATGGTCTAGCCAATTTTTACAAAAACATTATTAGGAATTTTAGTAGTATTTGTACACCCCTAATGGAGACAATCATAGGGGATAATAATGAGTTTAAGTGGACTTCAAGAGCAGGTAGAAGTTTTGATATGTTGAAAAAGAAGGTCACAGAGCAACCTGTTTTGGCACTTCCAAATTTCAATAAGGTATTTCAGGTAGATTGTGATGCTTTTGGTAGTGCCATAGGAGTTGTATTGAGTCAAGAAGGTAAGCCTATTGTCTATTTTAGTGAGAAGCTTAATTATGGTAGGAAGAAGTATTTTGTCTATGATCAAGAGTTTTATGTTGTAGTTCAGGCTTTGAAGAAGTGGAGACACTATTTTTTGCCAAAAGAGTTTGTTCTATATACTGATCATCAGGCCTTACAGTATATTAATAGTCAAGGAAAATTAAATCATAGGCACTTAAAATGGGTTGAGTTTTTATAGAGTTATACCTTTGTATTGAATCATAGGAGTGGGAAGTCAAACAGAGTTGCATATGCATTAAGTAGAAGGAAAAATTTGTTGACAAAAATGAAGGTGGAGGTTGTAGGGTTTGACGAACTTAAAATTTTATACCCTGAAGATCCAAATTTTGCAGAGGCTTGGAAATATTACTTGGCACCAGTTACTTTGGATAAAATTAAATGGTTGGATTTCCTAATCCAATATGGAATGTTATTTAAGGGAAAATTGTTGTGCATTCCATGGAGTTTTATGAGAGAGAATATAGTGAAGGAGAAGCATAGTGGAGGGTTGGTTGGACACTTTAGTCGGGATAAGACCATTGCCCTCATTAGTGAGAACTAATATTAGCCATAGTTACAACAACATGTGAAGATAGTTGTACAAAGTTGCAGAGTATGCCAGAGGGTCAAGGGTGTGAGGTAGAACACTGGTTTATATCAGCCATTACCTGTATCGAAGAAACCATGGGAAGACATCAACATGGATTTTGTTCTTGGTCTACCAAGGACACAAAGGGGGAATGACTCCATATTTTTTGTGGTTGAGGTTTTTAAATATGGCACATTTCATTCCCTATTTGAAAACCAATGATGCAGTTATTGTTGTAGGGTTGTTTTTCAAAGAGGTGGTATGACTACATGGTCTACCAAAGAGTATCGTTTTAGATAAGGATACCAATTTTATTGGGTATTTTTTGAGGACCTTATGGAAGAAGTTGAAGATAGATTTGAAATTCAGTTTTGTATACCGCCTGCAAAATGATGGGCAAACAAAGGTGGTGAATAGGAGTTTGGGTAATCTATTGAGGTGCTTGGTAGGAGATAAGCCCAAGGGATGGGATTTGGTTTTACCACAGGCAAAATTTGCTTACAAAAATTCTATCAATAGGAGCACTAATAAATTCCCATTCCAAATTGTATATGGGAGCAACCCAAGGAATGCTTATGAGGTGAGGGAGATAAACATAGGGGAAAAAAGTAGTGCTAAGGCTGAGAACTTTGCAGAGCACCTGAAGAGCTTGCATGAAGAAGTAAAGAAGCTTATTAATAATATGAAAACTCAGTACAAGATAAGGGTAGACTAGAAGTGATAATTTAAGGAATTCCAAGTGGGAGATGACGTTATGGTTCACCTGAGAAAAGAAAGGTTTCCTGCTAAAACTTATAACAAGCTGAAAATAAATAAGTTTGGACCATGCAAGATCATAAAGAAACATGACTCAGGAAATGCATATGAAGTAGAACTACCAAGTGAACTTAGCATATCGCCTGTGTTCAACATTTTTTATTTGGTAGAATATCATGAAGGGGACAATGATGATGGACTAGTAACAAAAATTTAGGATATTCCAACATCTGCTCTAGAGAAGGAAGAGATAGAAGAAATCCTGGATACTCGCATCGACAAAAGTACCAAAAATAGGAAGTATGAAGAATATTTGGTTAAGTGGAAGGGCAGGCCTATTGAAGATTCACCTTTGTTGTCAAATATAGAGGTTGACCACCTTGGTTTTCCTCCAACAATAGAGAAGAGAAGGTCACTTCTCAATTTACCTTGGGTGTCTAATGCAGGAGCATCCAACAATGTAAGAGTGATCTTGCATCACCCAAATTTTTATTTGTTTCATTTTATTCTAAAGTTTATTTATTTGTTTAGAGGATGGAGAAATAGACCCAACGTCAAAAGAATCATTCCAATATATTGATTGGTTTGGGAAATATGTAAATTTTAAGGTCTTCTACCCTGTCAAAACTAGTGAAAATCCTGCTAGTAAAACTTGGAGGTCAATTTTGAAGGCCTTAGAGGTCTTTTTGAGGGCTGAAATATGGTGGTCGTAAAACCCTTTGAGAGATTTCCAAAAACATGCACCAATAGTCGTTTTGAGCAATGAGCGATGAGTTATGACCTCAAGAAGTTTACCCCTCGATATTCAAATTTCAAATAGATTGTTCTAGGCGGGAAAATGGGAAATAGGGTATTTGAGGGGGAATTTAAAATTTTTATGGTATTGGTATCTATAAGCTCCATTCTCCTCAATAAGGAATACATGAAAATTATTGCATTTCACTATTCTTTGTGGTTTTTGTGTGTGTTGTTGATCTCATTGTTGCTTCATCTTCCCATATAATAATATCTCAATCCTCCACCCCTATGTTTGCCAATAAATTTTTAGCTCCATTACCCTCCTGATAAACATACTTCAACTGAATATTGTGATAAGAATACAAGATCTCTTTCGTCCCCACAACCATATCTACAATACTCCAACTAACTTCTTATCTTTCTTTTCGAATATTTATAAGGTTTAGGGAGTCCCATTTAACAATAATGTTTTTATAATGGCTTTCTTTGATTAACTTTGCCCTTGTAAAAAAGGCTCAAGCCTCAACAAAATGGTTGGTGTATCGTTCCAAATTTTTCGCACCCTTACCTCCAGGCTAAAGGATCCGCGCCCGAAAGGGGGATGGGAAAAGGATGGGAGAGTACCTCGGACTAAGAGGCCCTTTGAAGGTCCCGCCTCTCGGGGGAGGGGTATTAAGGTGATTTTTTGATGGATGGTGGGGTTCACCAGGAAACGTTTAGTGGTAGTTTCCACGCCTAGGTTGGGAATGTGTTTAATGTGTTCAATTTTATCTTTAAACATCCAAGTCCTAGGTTTGGCCAGATGAATCTAAATGTTCTATTATGAAAATGCAAATTAAATAAATACAAAAAATAAATTTGGACAGAAAACATAAAGAATATGCTAGATTAAAGAACCATACCTGATCCGGATGTCTGATGAAGGTTTTGATTTTTGAAGCAGTCCAGATCGTCTGGAATTTGATAGGATCGTCTGAGATCTGACGGGATCATCTGAGATCTGACGAATTCATTGTCAGAGACCTACAAATAGAGAGATAGATACAAAATACCAAAAATGCAACTATTCTAATAGAGAAAATGGTGTAAAATGGTAACATAGATGCTAAGGTGATAATCACAAATAAAAATTTAAGTAGATTATGACGTTCTAATGACAAATTATGACTTCATTGTACACTTAAGCTATATGGGTGAACTCCAAGATGCAGAACAATAAGGAATAATAACAAATTTAACTAAATGCAGGATAAATCAACAAACAAAGTGAGAAAATGCAAACCCTGGGCACTGATTGCCCCCAATGTTGACTGCAGTCAAAATCGTCTCGGATTGGTACAAAATCGTCTCTAATTGAACAGGATCATCTACGACGATCTGAGCTTGCTCCGGCTGAAAAACAATGAAGTTCCTGCAAACAAACTTGGAAAAATACAAATGCAAATGGTGGTTTAAGATAGTCTAATGCATGTAGAATTCATGTTACAAGGAATTTCAGCCAGGGGGAATGCCAAGAGGGGGTCCTAAGGTTAAATAGGCTTAGGAGGGAGGTTAGGAGGTTGGAGATCATCCCAATTTGGAAGATATCCAATGGGGGAGGTCTCTAACGGTGTAGACACGCTTCTACCTGGATTAGAGATGCCATTGAAATAGAAGCTAACTATGCACAAATTAGTTTGGGATGAGATAATCTAGACGTTCTGCTCCAGACGAAATCGTCCGATTTGAGGCGATATCGTCTGATCAATGATGATATCATCAAACGGACAAAACAAACTCTAAAAATGGCACAAAAAATGAGGAAACGGGTAGCAGGCGATTTGGGAGCGATTTTGGGGGTTGAATTTGAATTTGAATTATTACTAATGTAATTTTAATTATTTTCTAAGGTTTACTGTGCCAATTTTAGGGTGTTACAGTTAGACTGGATATATAGAGGTTCAACAAATTCTTGCATAATCATCCCTCTAGAATCCCTAAAAACTCCATCCACACTAGCAGGCCCTAGGTTCCCTTTCACAATGCCACCCACATTTAGTTTGATCCACCCATCTGGAGGGGGTTCCTATTTAGCTTCAAACCTTAAAGACCTCAACAAATTGACACATATTAAAGGCTTCAAATTACAATGAACAATAATGGCTTCCTTGAGTCTACTTTAAGATACCTTAGGAAAGCATAAGGTCTGAGTGTTCTCCACAACAACATTGAGAATACAAAAGCAACCATAAAAGCCTCTCTTTTCATATTTTCAAAAGCCCTATTATTCCTCTCATTCTAGATTCCCCAAAGAAAATGGGGGAGACAAAACCTCCAAATAAATTTCAATCTACCACCATTGAAATGAGGATCCCATTGCACACATAAATCTCCTATAGTGGCTAGGAAGACCCAAGGAACATTAAAGGGTTCCAAAACCTTCTCTAAATTATGCCTAGAAAAGGAACATTTGAGAAAAAGATGATGAACTGATTCCAAATTTTGTTCACATAAATAACATCTATTTATAATAGGGATGCCTCTTTTGTGTAATTTGTTAATAGTTAATATTCTATTTTGAGCCACCAACCATAAGAAGAAAGCTATTTTAGGGATGAGCCCTTTAATCTATATTTTCCTCATTGGAAACTAGCTTCTACCTTCTATCTCAAGCAAATGGTATCCAGACTTAACATAGTATTTTCCATTATTTTCCTCCTTCCAAATGATCGAATCACTAAAATAGGAGGATAATAGAGGATACAAATGAAGCTATATTTTTATATTATTAAAATTACTAGCCAATTTTGGGTCTAAATATAGAGTAGATAAATCTTACCAGATTTGTCCACTATTTTTGGTTGTTATATAATCAGCAATTTTGATACCAAAATAGAGGGATAGAGCAGGTTCCAATGCACTTATCTCTGGGTCCTTCAAAATGGGAATGTTCTTCAACCAGTGATATTTCCAAAATTTCACCTGATTGCCATATCCAATATGCCAATGAATCCCTTTACATAACAAATGTTTAATATCCACAAGACTATTCTAAAAGGAAGATCCGACTAGGAAGTCATTGGAGTATATTTTTTTTCCATTTTGTGAATACTTGGCTTTGAGGATCTTAACCCACTCAAGTTGATCATTTTTCAATAATTTCATCCTATATTTCCCATAAAGGCTTCATACATTTATTTTACCCTTTTAAAGCCCAACCCTCCTACATATTTAGTAGAACATATTTGATCCCAGGAAACCAAGGTAAATAATATTTTATATTTTGATCCATACAAGAGGAAGGATATTTTAATTTGCTCCATTTTAATCCTTATTTTAGCTGGAATCTTGAAAATAAACATTAAATAAATGGTAATACTTTGTAAAGAAGACTTAACAAGCTAAGCTTTACCTGCATGGCTAAGAAGACTTTCTCTCCAACCTATTAATTTTTTTTCTAGTCTATCTAGAACTGGATTCCAAAGATGTGAATACATTCTACCTTTGAACATAGGCATACCCAAATACATGGTTGGGAGTTCTCCAATATCACACCCGAAGATTCTCACGATTTTTATTTTCCTTCCATCTAGGGTGTTGATAAAATAAATTTTACTTTTTAAGAACTTCACTTTTTTACCAATAACTTCTTTATAAGACACTAAAATATTTTGTAACTTAGCTTGAGGGACAGAGAAGCAAGAGATCAACAAAGTATCATCAACAAACTATTGATAAGAAATAGGGTCTGATATCAAGGTTGGTTTGAAATCATCTACTCGCCAACTTTCTACAACCTCTGAAATATATCTTCCTAGTACTTCAACAAGAGTAATAAAAATATATGGTGATAACAAATCCCCTTGACAAAGACCAAGTCCAATTTTGAAGTAGCCAATAGGGACTCCATTTACCAAGACTAAAAACATAGCAGATGAAAAATATTTTTTAATCAACCCCACCCATTTACTTTGAAAGCCAAATTTCAATAGAACTTTGGTCAAGAAGTCCCAAGAAACTTGATCATAAGATTTGTTCATATCTAACTTTAGAAGCATACAATTCCTATTATTGTTTTCCATAGTATGAATAACCTCATGAATGGTAATTATGCCATCCAAAAATTGTCGATATTTAACCAAACCATGTTGTTGATCTACCACAATAAAAGGTAGAACCCTCTTTAACCTATTGGCAATAGTTTTGGATAAAATTTTATATTTTGTATTCCACAAACTAATAGGCCTAAAATTTTTAAGATGTCTTGCTCCTTGCACATTGGTATCAAAGCCAAAAAATTGGAATTGATATCCTTAGGAAGGTATTGGGTTCTTTGGATATCCTTGATAGCCTTAGTAATATCTGATCTTACAATATTCCAAAATTTATGAAAGAAAGTATCTAGTAAACCATCCAGTCTTGGGGGATTTTTCCGACCTAGACTAAATATGGCCATTCTAAATTCCTCATATATAAAGGGGGTCATAAGAGAAGAATTCATCTGATCAGTCACCAATTTCAAACTATTAGGAAGGATTTTGCTTTTAGCTTCACCATTCACTGCCATAGGTTCTCCCTTGAGACCTAAAAAATAATTGACAAAATCTACCCTGACATCCTATGGTTCCCCTACCATCAAGCCATCATCCCTAACCAACTCCTTTATATTATTACTGCCACAATGTCTTAGGGTATACACATGAAAGAATCTAGTATTTCTATCATCTTATTTAAGCCAAACTAGCCTTGATTTTTGTTTTCAAAACACTTCCTCACAAGCCAAAATATTATGATAATAAACTAAGATATGGCATTCAGTCCTTCTACTATGATCATCTAGACCAAAATGGTTCAATTCCTTTTTAATATTTTCAAGATTTAACTTTAGATTCTTTGTTTGGATAAATAGATTTTCGAAGAATCTTCTATTCCATTCTTTAATATTGGATTTAATCCACCTAAATTTACAAGCAATTTGAATTATTTTAGGGCCCTTAAAAACCTTTTTCCACCAATCTTCTATACTAGGTTTTAAATTTTCATGATTCATCCACATCAACTCAAATCAAAAGAGGCTCTTATGCAATTTTCTTTCACTTTCTATTTCCTAAAGAATAGGATTATGGTGTGATCTAATCTTGGGGAGGGATATAATAGTAGTGTCTCTAAAAACGGTTAAACCTTCTTGAGAAACTAAAAACTGATATAACCTTATATGAATTAATTGGTCACCCAATCTTTGGTTACTCGAGGTATACTTAAACTGCCTAAGATCGATATCCATTAACTCATTATCACTCAAAAATCTCCTAAATTCTTCCATTCCCTCGAGAGACTCCCTTATTATCATATTGGTAAAGTGGTGTATTAAAACCACCTTCCAACACCCAAGAAATATCTTTAAATTCTTCCCTAAGACAACTCGGATCTCTCCAAAAAGAGCATATTCCACTCACCGAGTTATAGGCATACACGTTCATCAAAATCCAATTTTGGTTATATTTTAAACTATGATAGAACATAGATATGAAACTGATATTATTTACAATAATTCAACCTTAAATTATCTCCTTATTCCATAAACACATAAGCCCTCCAAAGTCTCCATTGTATGGGCTAATCAGACAATCTACTTCTCTCCATAAAAGCTGCTTTACACTTTAAGCCTTTTGTACATCCATTTTGATTTTCTAGCGCATTACCATATCTAATTGGTTTTCCTTCCTTAGCATCAAAATATCCTAGTGTTTCAAAGGGACATTCAATCCCCTAATATTCTAGTATAGAAATTTCATTTTATATTTTTAATGGGGGGCTTTTTCCCCTAAATTTTGAAACTCTTTGAGATCCATTTGCCACGTCCATGGCTATTTTCTTATTTCACATTTTAGACTTTGATGGGTGACCCCTTTGGGTCTTAGAACCAACATCAAAATTTCCTTTTTTTGAATTTTAGTGATTCAAGTACTGATTCCATCACTTTGAAGTAAGGTAAGATCCACATATTTCCCAGGGCCATAATTAGTAGGATCATAAAAACCAGATTCATCCAAAAAATATACTATAAGAGGTGAAATTTTTTTTGCTTGCTTAGATGCTTCAAAATCCTTTGTCATAGATTTATCACAATATAAAACTTGAAGATAATCAAAGTATTCCAACATTCAACACCAACATCATCAAGCATTTCCCAACTATGTTCTCATATTCCAAAGAATGGGTCCAGACCCCAAACTTAGAATCGATTTAATTAACTTCAAAATGTCCTTTTCAAGCATAATATTAGCAAAATATTTGGTGTACAAAAACCTAGATCTAGCAATGGTAACAAGATCTATCACCACCATATCTCCTATTTCACTTATGATTTTAGCTAGGATATCCTCATGCCAAATATATAAGGGAAGGCTAGGAAGGCGAACCCACATGGGAGCTTGGTCAATGCATTGATAATTAGGATTAAAATTAGGTGCCCACTTCCTTAGGAATAAACTTATATGCCCAAATAACCATGGACCACCTTGAATAATCCTATCGTGGTCCTTCAAACCACTAAGCCTAACTAGGAAAAATCCCTTAGGTAATGCAAAAATCTCCAAAGAACCCTTAGGATGCCATTTTAACTGAGACCACTTTCTAATAGTATCCATATCTATTCGAACCCTAACAAATTTCCCAAAAAGAGTAAAATCCCCATGGAAAGCAACCAAAAGAGGGTTTGAAACCATAAGTCTTCTTGAACAAGAAAGGAGATTTAACCCTAGGATAATAGTTTTTTTCTTCCCATTAAGTAGACTAACCCAAGATCAGGCCCTTGAGATAAAATATTGATGAAATGAAACATGTTTGAGACCATTTTTTTGACTATCACCTCTCATCACAACCAGACCCACAATGCTTCCTTTGTCCTGACCAACATCACTCCCCATAACTTGAATACCTTCACAAAAAGAACCCTTACCCCTAGAACTCCCCATTCTCTGAAATTTACAACTCTTCTTACCATCCCCACCACCAATATCCACACCTTGACCTCCACCACTGCCTACATCTTGACCTTCATTGCTCCCTACAAATTCAATCATTTCAAAATAAATGAAATAGTTGCCATTATTTGGATGCTCTTGAGGGTATCAAACACAATTATTTATCTGATCAATAAATATAAGGAAGGTGTTGCTAGCACTAGTCATGGTGAAAGTATGATGGAGAAAGCCTTATGATTGCTGCAATCTACATGAATCTTGAGTAATTGTTTTTTTATCATTCTTTCTAGCTGGTACATGAGTGGCTTGTTGACTGATTTAATTTAGGCTAGAAATGCTCTTTGAGTTTGCCAAAGGTTGCAGGACATGTGTGAGCCCTGGGTGATTTTAGAAGAATAGATACCCCTGCCTCCTTGGGTCTTACCCAAAAGTGGCATCCCGAAAGGGGTGTTTTCCACAAACAAAAAAATAGTTGTCATTATCTGTAACTATCTTGTTGGAACCCCAAACCTTGTTAATATGTTTATTTCTAAAAATTTAATCACTACCTTTTTAGTTGATTTCTTGAGGGGTGTTGTTTCTATCCTCTTAGTAAAATAGTCCATGACAATTATTTTCCACCTATGACCTCCAAAGTATTTTGGATTAATTTCACCAATAAGATTTATTTCCCACTAAGTGAATGGAGCATTCACAACTACTAGCTTTAATGGCATGGTAGACAATTCCTTTTCCCTACAAAAATCTAGCAATTATGACAAATCCTTACCAATTGATATACATCTTTGAACAAATAAGGCCAATAGTAACTAGATATCATCATTTCATGGGTTGTACCTTTAGGTGCAAAATGACCTCCAAATAATCCATAATGATATCCTTCCAACACCTGAGGGATTTAGTTTTCAAACAAATAGAGCAATAATATGTCATCTGGGTGTCTCCAGTATAATATTACTTCCTAAATATGGTATCTTTGGGCTATATATTTAGCATATCTCCTTTTATTCTTAGGCATATCCCTTGGAAATGATAGGATTTGAAGATAGATCACAATGTCATCATACCACTCGTAATCAGAATTATCAACCATTCTAACATCATGTTCTTCATTTACTATGATTGTAGCATTCATAATATCCTCTTCTTTATTCACCATATACTTTGCTAATCCCTATCTTCTAATAATCTAAATTTCTTTAAATTCCATAGCATACTATAACAACTTTACCATCCATATTTTTGAATTTCCTAAAGGTTCAGGTTGAGTGAAGACATCCTTTATAGCAATGTAGGGGATATAGGCTATGACCTTGTTTGATCCAAAAATACTTTTAAAATGATCCAATACCCTGATGAGAGCATAAGCCTGTTTTCTATCATAGTGTATTTCAATTGTGCACATTTCAATCCTTCACTCATGAAGTCAATAGGTCTTTCATTTTTATCCTTATCCTTTTGAGATAAAACTACAATGATTGTCTTTTCTAACACAAATGAATATATATTAAATTTTTTGGAGTAATCAGGGTAATTTAATATAGGGGCTTGAGTAATTGCATCTTTGATTCTTTGAAAATCCTTAGTATTTTCTTTTTTCCATATTATTTTCCCATATTTTTTTATCATGTCATTTATGGATTTAGAAATTTCAACAAAATCAGGAACAAATCTTCTAACAAAATTAATTTTACCAAAAAATTATCATACTCCTTTAAGATTCTTCGGAGGAAAAATTTTAACAATTGCTTCTATTCTTTATGAGTGCAAAGTAGGGTTAAATTTTCTCTATTTTTGCCTAAAAGGTTTTGAATCTTCTTGAAGAGGGATTATATGAGTCATCACTTCAGTGTTAAATGTCCTCAGATCTTCATAGCTCCAGGTAAAATATCTTTGTTCATTTTTAAGAATCTAATATACTATTATTTATCTTCTAATAATGCTTTGTTAATCTTTATAAACATGGGCTCTTTCTCTATCCCAATATTGATATCATTTGCTTCAGACTATTGGAAGAGTGGTTTATATGCTTTATCAAAGTCATAAAACAAACTCTCTAAAGAGACAAAACCTCTAGGGATTCTATTTATTTTCAACTAAATAACTTTTGTTGGTTCTCCAATAATATCTTTTAGTTTTTCCTCATATTGTTCATCACATATTATATCAGAGAACTCATTTTGCAAGGTCATGCAATCATTAGTATGAGTATCATCTTGAATTACCTGTAAGTAAATAATATTATCTGGTATAGAAGGCTTGTAGATGGATATTGTAGGAAACCTATCCATATATGCAATATCAATGTTTCTACTATCTGCACTAGATGCATTCATATCTAACATATTAGCTACATGATTTTGTGCTTCAAGAAAATATTTTAAATTTAATGCTATGAACTTATCAACTTCCTCTAGCATAACCTAGTTGTCCTACTTGAGTCTAGGATGTTTGACTTGGTACTTCCCTTTGATCTATCGAATTATGAGCTCTACATCTCCAAATACTGTGAGGTGATTGATGCTTAATTCTCTAGCTTTCTTGAGTCCTAATAATAGGGCTTCATACTTTACAATATTGTTGGTATAGGAAAACTAAAGTTTATATGGTATGCCTAGGTAATTACCATTTATATCAGTATAATTTACTCTAGTCCAACCCTAGTTTGTGATTTCACACCATCAAATGATGGTCCAAAACTCTTTGGTCAAAATCCTTTTAGATTCAACATCAGCTTTAGCTTTTAAATTTGGGTCCATGTTTTAGATTTAGGGAATTCTAAAAAAAAGGGTGAATGCCAAACAAAATATACCCGTATTTCTTTCTCATCAACATATTTTACAAGATTGATCATGGTATCACCAAGCTTATTTAATTCAATTGAATATTTATTAAAAGGTTCTTGTATCAGAGTAACTTTCTCCTTTCCTTGTAAGGGAATAGTTGCATAAGACCAATCTACTTGAATTGAACCAGCCAGTTGTTCAAACTAGTGTGTGCATAGCAACAAGGAGAAGAAGAGGTCTACATCTACCACTACGAAATCCAAGACTATACCCTTTCTAGGATATTGATATAAGTAAACAAGCAACCCAATCACTCCTACACATGGTACTTACTTGCTATCCATTACTAAATAGGAGGACAATATTTTATACAACTTAAGCCCAACTTATCGACTACTTGCTTTGAAATTATATTATATGAAGCCCCATTATAAAGCATACAATTGTGGATGACATATTGATCACCCAAATCTGATGTGTACCTAAGGGAGATATAAAATGACCTTATTGAATATGGTGCTCTAACCTCATGACTTTCTAGCCTTAAAGGGTTGAATGTCTATCCTTCTGATTGATAAATTAATTCAGAAGGTTTATAAACCTAATATCTATACTTGGGAACAATCATTAATTCATTAAAGGTAATATTAACATTTTTTTTAACAATTTCTAAACCAACATCGAACTCATATTTCTTGATGTCTATTATTTTTTGAGATTCATGCTTCAACATTTCATTTTGTTGTTTTTGTAGCTTTTCTTCCACTTTTTTAAAAATGACTTATTTTTTATCATTTATTTTTTTTGTATTTTTTCTTTATCTTTACTGGTTTGTCTTGTATTTCCATTAATAGGATTTTTTCCAACTTTATCTCCTATTGTCCTATTTTTGAGATTTATTGCATGTACCATTTCCAACTCCTCTATGTCTTTTGTCATGGTGCAAGCTTACCTTTTTTCATCCTTTCAAACCTAGTATCTAGTGATATTTGCATGATATATATATTCTCAAGGACTAGAGATTTTTGTTGGTGGATTGAAGCATATAAATACATTTCTTTTCAAATTGTACTTCTCTAGCTTCATCTTGTTGATTCCAACACACATTTGATCCTAATGTTGTCTTCAAATTCTTCTTCAAGATTAATATTGAAATATAGACTCAAGTAAATACCACAATCAATAGAGTTGTGAGGAACATCATAAGAAGAATAATAAAAAGGGAAGTTTGAAGCTATGTTAGCAGATGGAATGGGATTGGGAATATCATTTAAATATTTTTGTACTTCTTCGAGTTATTACCATCATTCCTATTCTTACTCCATCAATATTATTGTTATTCCAATTCTTGTTAAAATTTCTTTTGAAAGGAGGTCTACTATCAACTTGATATCTATTATCCCCTTGAATTTTTAAAGGTTCAACATCATCCTATTTTTCCCATTCTATTATGGTCAGTCTATTATTCATAGGATTAAACATTTCAGATATGGAACTCAATTGGCTAGTAATTTTATCTATTGAGTCTTGCTCTATTTTCTTAAGCATAGTAAACCATGCTTTTTTAGGTTTCTTATAAAACATACACTACCCCAAAAAATAGCTTTAACGATGGTTCTTAACTACCCTTAAAGGCCTTTAAAGGTAGTTATTTAGCTGTCATCTATGAGGACATCATAAAAAAGTCTACGACAAATGACAACGATTAAAAACCACTTCAAAAAGCCACCATCTTAGGATCTAAGAGGGTGGAATAAAACCACCCTCTTAGGACTATGAGGGATATTAGAAACCACCCTCTTAGGTCTAAGAGGGTGGTTTATAACTACCCTCTTAGATCCTAAGAGGGTGGTTATAAACCACCCTCTTAGGGATAAGAGGATAGTTTTAAACCACCCTCTTAGGTCACCCTAATATGGTAGTTTAAAACCACCATCTTAGGTCTAAGAGGGTGGTTTAAAACTAACCTCTTAGGGTCTCACCTAAAAAATATAAAGGATACCTCAATTGAAACAACATAGCACTTAGTAGTGGTTTATTATTTCAGTTGAGGTATCCTTTATTTCTCATGGTCATTTCATGGACAAGGTAATTTTCCATTGGAACAAAGAGGGACATAATTTTAAACTGCCTCCAAGGGACAAAATTTTCCATGGAAGCATCAGAGTAAATATGAAGTCATAATGCACCATTTTCTCTTATGAAGTCCAAAACTTTATTAATTTAAGTATAGAAAATTAACTCTAAATGAATAAGAAAACATAAAATTCTTGTTATGTAATCCTACAATAGTCTATTCCTACAAATAAACCGATAGACAAATGATAGGAAATTTTTGAAATGTGAGGTTAAGTATGTAAGAATCCCTCTAGAGGAGTAAGTATCCCCGAATGCAATAGGAATACATCAGAGAAAAAAATAAGAGAAAGAAGAAATGTAATGCACTAGATCAAAGTGTTATGTAAAAATATGCTAGTTAATGCATAAATATGTTGTGTGAGAATATCTAAACTAAACAATGAAATATATAACAAAAAAATAAATAAGCAGTGATAAAAACTAGATAAAATGCCTAAACACAAAAGTGTTTCAATGGTTATGGTAATATGATATTAACAAACTAAGCCCAATAAGACAAACATAGGTAAGGTAACAAAACATTTCTAGTAAAAATTAAGTGTTAAAAGCTATTAAATAATGATAGGTACAACAAAAAAAGGTTAAAATATGTATGTAAACATAGGGTAATAATAACAATAAACAAAAAAATATTAACAACTATAAAAATAAACAACAATAGAAAAATATTAGTAACTAAAAAATACTATAAATGCATACAACCAATGTGGTCCTAGGCATACCATGTTACAAATACTTTTACACTTGATAGATGACCACATGCATACTATCCTATGGGACATGGCAATAAACAATGTATGCATGTATAAAATACCATGATAAGCAGTCATACAAATCCTTGGGTGCTAGAAATTCTTTACAATTTGTAGATAGCGTGAATCAAAAGAATCTTACTTTCAATAGGCTAAAACTTTCTAATGATATCCCATTCTATACCTGGTTGGTTGAATCAAGGTAAAAATGTATGGGTCGACTAACATCCTAGACTTTCATGTGCAATAAAAAAATTCAAATATAGATATCCTCTTTGAGCAGCCCAATATGTGCCAGTGCCATGATGTCTACTAGTCAAGGTATCAAGGCAGAGTCCTCACTTTGTGAGATCAATTTTATAGGGATAACAAAGATGGATCATGCTACCAAGAAGGTTGATGCTTTTGATGATCAAATCACATAAATATGGAAATACTACTGCAACTCTTTGTTCTTGAGTGATGCAACAAATGTGGGTTGATCAACCGGTAGTGGAAGACAAGGACATGTTTGCAACATCTGAGTTGGTATTGTTGCATTATCAAGTGAATAACTTGATAGATGTAGTTTCTTGGGCCTCCTTGTTAGATGACCCTTTGTACCAATTATGTCATTTGGAATGGTGAGATCAAGAACCATATTGAAGAGTTGAGAGAAAAGGGATACATACGATTGAGTGCATCACCTTGCAAGAGTTTGATTGAATACAAAGTTTTGAATAAAATCATTGTGAAAAATAGGTACCCAATTACTTTTTGAATCAACTTAGATATGCCAACTATTTCATTAATATAAACCTCAAGTTAGGTTGGTTGAAAACAATATTTACATCCAAGTCTTTTGAGTTTTTGGGCCTAACCAAATGCATTTTGAATGACATAAGTTTTACTACTATTGACTGAATCATTTGTAGCTTGTATACCTGCTCAATACGTGTCTTTACTCTTTATTAAAACACAAGATGAACAAATGGAGCATGTTGGGCAAGTTCTTGATACCCTATGTAAACACTATTGGATACCAACTTGGTAAAGCATTTGCTTTGTATGCAAAAATTAAATGTGCAAGTTGAATTATTAGTAAGGAAGGAGTTCATGTTAGAAAGTTTAGACAATTTGAGACTGGCTTGCACAAATGACCTTCATAGAGTTTTGTAGATTCTTAGGTCTAACTAATTTTTATGATTGGTTTGTGATAGACTTCTCCCACATTGCAAGACACTTAAGTTAAGTGAGAAAAGGAAGAGCCAAATTAAAGTTCATGTGGAATAAGGTACCACAAAGAGCATTCTAAGACCTGACTCATTGACTTAGCTTGGAACTAATACTTGCCTTTTTGGATCTGCAACAACCATCATGGCACTTAAATTAAGTGAGAAAAGGAAGAGCTAAACCAAAGTTCATGTGGACTGAGGCACCACAAAGAGCATTCTGAGAGTTGATTCATTGACTTAGCTTGGTACTAATACTTACCTTTTTTGATATGCAACAATATTTTGAGATAGAAACTATCAACATATGCACTTGGTACATTCCTTGCTCAACTTAAGTATCTTGTTGCCTACCAAGTGAGATATTCAATGGTATATTTTGAAGGTATCCTGCATAGGATAAAGAACTCCATGTCATGTCCCAAGCATTTTGTTAGTGAAAACATTATATTTTGAGCAATGAGAGAATCATACATATTGATTATAGACCCTTGCAATTCTTGTAGATAGAAAGAAAAGTCTAAAATGAATGTCATAAAAGAGATCAATATACCTACAATAGTTCCACCTAAAATCAAATATAAGAAGGTAGTACAACTCTGGTTGTTGATGGCTTGAATTAAGATCTTCTTAGAGTGTTCATTATCATTTTTTACTCTTGTGTCCATTTGAGTTCCACTTTTTAGTGATTATACAAGACGAGCCCTGCCTTCACAAATGCATACCAGACACTACTCATAATAAAACAAATAATTAACTACCTTTTGCATGAAACTTGCACTTGAATACGATTATACTAGTTGAGGGTATTCATGTGTCCATGTAGTTTAAATAGGAATTTTGTAATAGGCTTTGGATGGCTTGCAACCCCTCTTATTGATCTTAAAAAAAGATCAAATTCATTAGATATAGGCAATGGAGGTTACATTGAATTCATGAAAAATAATAATATCCAACTCAGTTTTAACACTTGTAGATTCTTTTTCCCTTTTATTTGTGGTTCAATAGATGCATTTTTACTCTAAGAAAATATTAACAAAATCCTATAATATTCAAAAGATAATAATCTCCAAATCATAAATAAATTAAATACATGTAAATATATCAAACTTCAACAATGAACAATTTACTTTTTGTAGTGTATAAAATCAAGACCTTTCCAGTTATTTGGTTTGTTGTCAAAACCTTAAATTCTAATCATTGCCTGCATTATCAAAAAAATTATGAAAATAAAAATATCCATTCAATGGTCATGTTGAGTGGTACTTTCACCCAGTTGTGAAAGTACACTCTCCTTTAGGATTTGGGCTCCAAATCCCCTCTTGCAAAGAAGTTAAACAAACAACTTCTCCAAGGTCTCTGTTATATTAGCATTTGCATATGTGTATTAGTAATCTCAAATAAAGATATTCAATTTAAATGCTTGGAACACCTTAGTTGATGCAGGAGCACCCGACGACATTGGAGCAATCTTGCATCCTCCAAATTTCTCTAAAGTTTTCTAAGTACTTTATATTTTGTTTCATTCCAATTCTTTTCCAAGATCAAAGTTTTGTAAGCAAAGGGAAGGTCGAAGTGTTTTAAGGCAAGTTGGGGAGGGGAGCCGCGAAATCGCGACATGTCACGATTTCGTGACATGTCACGAAATCGCGGCTCCCAAAAGCGAAGCAAGGCGGAGTCGAGGGGGAGCCGCGAAATCGCGACATGTCACGAAATCGTGGCTCGCGAAAACAAAACAGGGCAAGGTCGAGGGGGAGCCGCGATATCGCGACATGTAGCAAAATCGCGGCTCCCGAAAGTGAAGCAAGGCAGATTCGAGGGGGAGCCGCAATCGCGAAATCGTGGCTCGCAAAAACAAAACAAGGCAAGGTCGAGTGGGAGCCGCGATTTCATGACATTTCGCGAAAACAAAACAAGGCAAGGTCGAGGGGGAGCCGTGGTATCGCGACATGTCGCGATATCACGGCTCCCGAAAGCGAAGCAAGGCGAAGTCGAGGGGGCCGCGATATCGTGACATGTCGTGATATCGCGACATGTCGCAAAATCGTGGCTCCCGAAGGTAAGTCTAGGCGAGCGACCAGTAGGAGGCTGCCACATGGTTTGAGTTACGGTTGCCAAGAAGAGGACAGCTGCCATGTGTTTGAAAGCGATGCAGCTTGTTGAAGACAGAGGCCGAAGATGGACACATGGGCAACCACGTGTATTAAAACAAAGAGGAAGGCCACGTATCTTATTTTGAAAAAAAAAATACAGCCGCGTGTATTAAACAGGGATAACCACCTTGAGAAAGTATTCGACAAAACAGCAGTTACAGAGCATGGATGGTATGGGCGAGACAGCGGCTCAGAAGAACGATCTGGTCAAAGCGGCGTTTGCAGGATACGAAGGGGTCTTTAATGCGATCTCCATAGCGGATCGGGGTGGTGGCCCATTAATGCAAGAAAAAATCAAAAAAGAAACTTGGCGAAAGAAAGGGATTTTTTTTTATTATTTTTGTTTGGTAATTTCTCTCAGGTGGGCATTAATTTCCTAGAGGGCCGAGACCTCAATAAAACTCGAGAATTTGTAAGGGAAACGGATGGTGAGTTCGGGATTGAGGGGGAAAGCTATAGGCCTGGAACTGGTACTGTAAAAACTGTATTAAGCAATTTCTTGGAAAATTAATGTAAAGTTTGTTGTGTGAATCTCGGCTTGCCATCAAGTGGTATCAGAGCGGGAGCTCCTGAGCGTGTAACAGATCGTCGAAAGAGAGGCAGTTACACCAGGATCTGTGGAAGGATTCATAAGGGAAGAAAGAAAAAAAAAATGCCTCCACGAAGAAATTGTGGTGGAGTAGGAAATGTGGTGTCGGCCGAGGACTTCGAGCCTTGCAGAGACAAGTTCAAGCCCTGCAAGAAGAGTTACGCAGAAGGCACGAGCCCGAAAGGGATGAGGGAAGTGAAGACGAAGTTGAAGAAGAAGACCAATCTGAGGAAGAGGAAGAGGCTATGGATCCTGCACAAGCCCGGTTGTACAAGGCCATCTCTCAGATTGAAAAGCAACCAAAAATGGAGGTTTCTACATACTCGAGAAACCTGAATCCAGAAGAGGTGATTGATTGGATAAATGATTTAGAATAATATTTCGAATATGAGGAGGTTGAAGACCCCAATCGGGTCAGATTTACTAAGACCAAGTTGAAATGTCATGCCAGCATTTGGTGGAGGGGAATACAGTTGGAGAGAAACAAAAGAGGGAAGGAGAGAATAACAAGATGAAATAGAATGGTGGAAAAACTAAAAAAAATAGTTTATTTCGACAGATTACGAGTTGGATCTGCTAAGAAAAATGCAGAGCTTGAGACAGACAAACAAAACTGTCCAAGAATACATCGAGGAGTTTTACAAGATCTCTATTAGAACTGGGCATTTAGAGGCAAACAAAGAAAAGGTAGCCCGTTATATCAATGGGTTGAGACTCGATATCTAGGAAGAGCTGAGCCTAGTTCGGGTAAGCACCATTGAGGATGCTTACCAATTTGCCTTAAAGGTGGAAGAAAAACTGAATAGGCGGTTTGAAGGAAAGCAAAGAGGAAGGGGCCGTGGTGGAAGAACTGGTGGGAGAACCAGTGGAGAAAAATATAAAGATCCAAAGAAGACCGGTGAAGCCAGTAGTAACCGAGGATCAAAGGGAAGAGGATGTTTATCAGCCCCGATATCGGAAGCGACTACCCAAGAGGACAGGGGTGGATCCGGATGAGGGTTTGGAAGAGGAGTATTTCGTGGGACATGTTTCCAACTGTGGTGAAGAAGGACATCGGGCATTTGAGTGTCCACAACACCGAGAAAGGACGAACAAAAGGCCTGAGGGTCCAGCCAGCGCTGTTGTGGCAGAGGAAGATGTTGAGTCTGAAAATTCGAAAGAAGCGGAGAGAGGGGAAGCAATGATCATAAGAAGAGTCCTATTGAATGAGGAGAAGGACACATATCAGAGAAGAAGTTTATTTCGCATAAGGTGTAAATGCGCGGGCAAGGTTTGCAATATTATTATTGACAATGGTAGCACGGATAACCTGGTTTTAGAAGAAATGGTTACCAAGTTACAATTAGAGAGGAAGAAGCACCCGCATCCATATCGGGTCGCATGGTTACAGAAGGACCATAGGGCCTTGGTCAATGAGCAGTGCTCCGTTAAATTTAATATTGGAAATTATTGTGATGAAGTCCTATGCGACATCCTACCTATGGATTCTTGTCATATGTTGTTGGGGAGGCCTTGGCAGTTCGATCGGAGTGCAGTGCATGACGGTCGTGCCAACACCTACTCATTAACAAAGAATGGTGTACGCCATAAGCTTAAACCCGTGAAGGATGCGGATGAAAAGGTATGTAACAGCTCCAGAATCTTTTTAGTTGAAGGAAGAAAGTTTTTGGACGGTTTGAAGCACAAACATTTATGTTATGCAATAATTCCTAGAGTTAGGGAGAAGGAATGTCAAGATACCCCAACAAAATTCCTAGATATGCTGGAGGAATTTTTGGATATTGTATCGGATAATGTGCCTGAGGGTTTACCCCCAGTAAGGAAGATCAACCACCATATAGATTTGGTGCTGGGATCAAGCTTGCCAAATAAAGCTGCACACAGAATGACACCTGTAGAAACTAAAGAGTTAAACAGACGGAGTCCGGGAGTTGCTGGAGAAAGGATTGATTAGGGAAAGTCTTAGCCCGTGTGCAGTGCCTGTAGTACTAGCACCCAAGAAAGATGGAGAGTGGAGAATGTGCACAGACTCTCGGGCAATCAATAAAATCACTATCAAATACAGATTCCCATTGCCAAGGATGGATGATATCATGGACTGTTTAAGTGGGGTTGAGTACTTCACGAAGATTGACCTGAAAAGTGGTTATCATTAGATCCGTATCTGAGAGGGAGATGAGTGGAAGACAGCCTTCAAGATAAGAGAAGGCTTGTATGAGTGGTTGGTCATGCCATTTGGGCTGTCCAATGCACCAAGTACCTTCATGCGGCTGATGAATGAAGTACTGAAAGAGTTTCTGAGAAAGTTTGTCATTGTTTATTTAGATGATATATTGATATTTAGTAGAACCCTGGAGGAACACCTGATGCATATCAGGAGGGTTTTTGAAAAGCTGCAGGAGGAGCAGTTATTAATAAATCTGAAAAAGTGTAATTTTTTCAAGAAAGAGTTAGTGTACCTGGGGTTTGTAATCTCAGCAGAAGGTCTAAAAATGGACCTAGAGAAGGTGAGAGCCATCATCGAATGGCCTACCCCAAGAAGCACAATGAAGTAAGATCATTTCATGGTCTAGCCAACTTTTACAGGAAGTTCATAAAGAACTTCAGCAGCATTTGTGCACCTCTCACAGAAACAATGAGGGGGGATAAAAAAGAGTTCAAGTGGACATTAGGGGCTGAAAGGAGCTTTGATGCATTAAAGAAAAAGGTCATAGAACAGCCTGTTTTGGCACTCCCAGACTTTGACAAGGTATTCCAGGTGGACTGTGATGCCAGTGGCAGTGCAATAGGGGTTGTACTGAGTCAAGGAGGCAGACCTGTTGCTTATTTCAGTGAGAAGCTAAATGATGCTCAAAGAAAGTATTTAGTTTATGACCAGGAATTTTATGCTATAGTCCAGGCTCTGAAAAAGTGGAGACACTATTTATTGCCAAAGGAGTTTGTTCTTTTTACTGACCATCAGGCTTTACAGTACATTAACAGTCAAACAAAACTGAATCAAAGGCACATGAAGTGGGTGGAGTTCCTCCGGAGCTATACCTTTGTGCTGAAGCACAGAAGCGGAAAATCAAACAAAGTTGCAGATGCCTTGAGTAGAAGGCAGACTTTACTAATTAAAATGACAGTGGAAGTAGTGGGATTTGAAGAACTGAAAGGTTTGTACCTTGAAGATCTGGATTTTGCAGAAGCCTGGACGGCTTGCTTGATACCTGTTACTGTGGACATGACAAAATGGTTGGATTTCCTAATCCAAGACGGAATGTTGTTCAAGGGAAGTAAATTATGCATTCCAAGAAGTTCCATGCGGGAAAACTTAATCAAAGAAAAGCACAGTGGAGGACTGGCTGGGCATTTTGGTCGGGATAAGACCATTGCCCTGGTGGAGGAAAATTACTACTGGCCACAACTTCAGCAAAATGTGCGGAAGTTTGTGCAAGGTTGCAGAATATGCCAGATGGCAAAAGGTGTAAGGCAAAACACAAGATCTGTACCGGCCATTACCATGCACTGAGAGGCCATGGGAGGACATAAGCATGGATTTTATTCTTGGATTACCGAGAACACAGAGGGGAAATGATTGTATTTGTGGTGGTTGACCAATTCTCCAAAATGGCACATTTTATTCCCTGTCAGAAGACAAGTGATGCAGTTCACATTGCAGGGTTATTCTTCAAGGAAGTGGTACGACTTCACGATCTACCAAGAAGCATAGTTTCTGACAGAGATACAAAGTTTGTTGGGTATTTTTGGAGAACTTTGTGGAAAAAGTTGAAGACAGATCTGAAATTCAGTTTCGCATACCACCCACAGACTGATGGGCAGACAGAGGTGGTAAATAGAAGCCTGGGCAATTTACTAAGGTGCTTGATAGCAGATCAACCCAAGGGATGGGATTTAGTTTTACCGCAGGTGGAATTTGCATATAACATTTCAGTCAATAAAAGCACAAATAAATCCCCATTCTAGATAATATATGAAAGCAGCCCAAGAAATGTGTTTGAACTGAGAAAGTTGGATAAGAGATAAAAGTGCAGTGTCGAGGCAGAAGAATTTGTGGAACATATAAAAAATCTACATGAAGAAGTAAGGAAACAAATCATAAAAATGAATACTCAATATAAGGCAAGAGCAGACCAGAAGCGACGGTTCAAAGAATTCAAAGTAGGAGATGAAGTCATGGTCCATCTCAGGAAGGAAAGGTTTCCTGCCAAAACTTATAACAAATTGAAGATGAAGAAGTTTGGGCCATGCAAAATACTGGAGAAACGGGAGTCAAAAAATGCATATGAAGTAGAATTACCAAATTGGCTTGACATTTCACCTGTTTTTAATATTTCAGATTTAGTGGAATATCATGAAGGGAAAGTACAGAGGTACCAAGTGCAGAATTGTGGCAAATTCCAACATCTACTCCAACCACAAATGAGATTGAGGAAATATTAGACACTCGTGAGGGCAGAAGCACCAGAAATAGACAGTATTCTGAATACTTGGTAAATTGGAAGGGCAGGCTTGTTGAAGATGCAACTTGGTTGTCAAAGATGGAGGTTGACCGCCTGGGTCTTCCCCTAACAAAACAGAAGTGAGGATCACTTTTTTTAATTACCCCGGGTGTCTGATGCAGGAGCACCCGACGGCATTGGAGCAATCTTGCATCCTCCAAATTTCTCTAAAGTTTTCTAAGTACTTTATATTTTGTTTCATTCCAATTCTTTTCCAAGATCGAAGTTTTGTAAGCAAAGGGAAGGTCGAAGTGTTTTAAGGCAAGTTGGGGAGGGGAGCCACGAAATCGCGACATGTCACGATTTCGCGACATGTCGCAAAATCGCGACTCCCAAAAGCGAAGCAAGGCGGAGTTGAGGGGGAGCCGCGATATCGCGACATGTCACGAAATCGTGGCTCGTGAAAACAAAACAAGGCAAGGTCGAGGGGGAGCCACGATATCGCGACATGTCGTGAAATCGCGGCTCCCGAAATCGAAGCAAGGCAGAGTCGAGGGGGAGACATGTCACGAAATCGTGGCTCGCGAAAACAAAATAAGGCAAGGTCGAGGGGGAGCCGCGATATCGCGACATGTCGCGAAATCGCGGCTCCCAAAGCGAAGCAAGGCGGAGTCGAGGGGGAGCCGCGATATCGTGACATATCGCGATATCGCGACATGTCGCGAAATCGTGGCTCCCGAAGGCAAGTCTAGGCGAGGGCAGAACTGGTCGTGATATCGCGACATGTCACGATATCGCGACCAGTAGGAGGCTGCCACGTGGTTTGAGTTACGGTTGCCAAGAAGAGGACAGCTGCCATGTGTTTGAAAGCGACGCAGCTTGTTGAAGACAGAGGCCGAAGATGGACACGTGGGCAACCACGTGTATTTAAACAAAGAGGAAGGCCACGTATCTTATTTTGAAAAAAAAGACAGCCGCGTGTATTAAACAGGGATAACCACCTTGAGAAAGTATTCGACAAAACAGCAGTTACAGAGCATGGACGGTATGGGCGAGACAGCGGCTCAGAAGAACGATCTGATCAAAGCGGCGTTTGTAGGATACGGAGGGGTCTTTAATGCGAGCTCCGTAGCGGATCGGGGCGGTGGCCCATTAATGAAAGAAAAATTCAAAAAAGAAACTTGGCGAAAGAAAGGGATTTTTTTTAATTATTTTTGTTTGGTAATTTCTCTCAGGTGGGCATTAATTGCCTAGAGGGCCGAGACCTCAATAAAACTCGAGAATTTGTAAAGGAAATGGATGGTGAGTTCGGGATTGAGGGGGAAAGCTGTAGGCCTGGAACTGGTACTGTAAAAACTATATTAAGCAATTTCTTGGAAAATTAATGTAAAGTTTGTTGTGTGAATCTCGGCTTGCCATCATTAGTGATTGCAAGTAACTGTAAACAAGAGGTAATGTTGGTTTATTTTACCATGAAAATTTAGTGATTGTTCATTGAACCAACATAAAGCAAATGTGAGTTGGCCCTCATATGACCATGATGTAGTGCCTTAATTCCTTTTATCTTGAGAATTTTAAGGTAGATTTTATCTTCTTTATTAAGTCCAAATATGGCTTCTTATCATGAAGATGAAGATAGCCTTCAATGTGATCAATAAACTTTCTCTCTTTGGTGAAATAGATCTTCACAAAGAGGCAATAATTTATGGCCTTGAATAAAGGGCTTTAAATGTCACTTTAACTTATCCCTCTTAAATGAAATCAAATTTTCATCAAGATGAACAATTAAGTGCTTTGAAGAAAATACCTTCAATGTAATACTCAAATTACCCCTCTTTCGTAAAATTAGAATTTATATGAAGAGAGGGTAATTTTAGACGCAAAATGGAAATTTGTGAAAATGCCATAAAACATAACTCTTTCATTGAAATTGGAATTTTCATGAAGGGAATGTCATCATAGGCTCATGAGTGCAAAACAAAACTGAAAAAATGAAATTCGGCCCAAAAATGGAAATCTTCTATTTTCGGATTTTAAAATATGTAACAAAACAACAACTTCGATGAATTTTTAAAAATACTAAACAACTCCTAAAATGAAATTTCAAAGTGCGTATTGGAAGTCTGAAGTATAACCTACGCAATGGTGAAATTATTTTTGGATTTTGAAAATTTTTAAATGTTTATTTTAATGCCTGAAAATTAAGAAAACTTAAAATTTCTGAGAAATAAAATGCAGAAAAAGTTGAAAGAAAATGCAGAAAACTGAAAATAAAATGCATTCAATATGCTGCTATCCTATTTCGACAAAACTGTGAGGTCTCCATGCATGCAACATAACCTATTGGACTTGCAAAACAAACACAATCCCCATTGACTAAGTGTTGGTCCCTAGGGTTTAAAATAAATTTCAGGTTCAAGCATTCACATGAAGCAACCAAGCAAACTTGCATTAACTCCATCTACAAACTCGAAATCCGAAAAAGAGAAAAGAAATAGACATTAAATCCATAGCATGCAAAGAGAATCTCCTTCTTTCTTGCCCACAAGATGCAAATTTCTGAAAACTCCTGCATTAAAAATATGTCAGTTTACAATAGCAGAATTTCTAGTTTTCCCAAACATAGTCTGACTATTCTGAGAGAGACACTCCTTCTGGTTGTTCTATGTAGACTTCTTCTACCAACACCCCATTTAGAAAAGCTGACTTTACATCCATTTGATATACCTTGAATGATTTGAAGCTAAAAAGGGCAAAAACATTCTGATAGCTTCAAGACGAGCAACAGGAGCAAACGTCTCTTCGAAATCAACACCTTCTACTTGAGCATAACCTTTGCAGACTAACCTAGCTTTCCCTACAAGCCTCTATTTCTGTTTTTAAAGTTTTTTTTTTTGTCCTTTCGCTCTTCCTCTGCCTGCTTCGGTTTCTTTTCTTTGGCTGTTCCTTTGTAAGTATAGGGTAACGCTTATACACACTTTTGTCTCTTATGCCCTACCTATGGGCGGTTATTAAACGCATTGCATGTGCCGCTTTGGTATTCCCATAGTCATGCTCCCTATTGCTTAATGCTATGCATAATTAACACCTCAGAGAATTTAGTGATTTCCCCAAATGAACCACGCCTTGCCATTTGTAACCATCAAATGTATAACCGCCCACGAAGATTGAGGAGCGCCACACATGGGCCAAAGTAACAGTCAAGAGAGCACATGTTTGTCAGATAGACTTTGCCATATCAATGGCGGAGGAGGACTATAGACTTTAAAAATAATAGAGGCATGCATAATGCGTCTTGAGGATACCAAAGTCCTATTTTATTATTTTATTATTTTTTATTTATAATTCCTCTTCATATTATCTGTACCCTGTAAAAGCACATGGGCCCCGAAAATGACAAGCCAGCTCGGATTCCTCCTGACTGTAGCCCTCCATTTCGGATAGTCTGTGTTCAAACTATTTGTTGGCATCGACTCCACTTACTGCTCTTGGTGATAATAAGAACGAATTATCTGTGTAAAATTGCTCTGTCGAACCCTAATGTTACCAACTCCCGCTATATACCGCTGCGTTATATTGTATACACTGTAAACCTGTCTCTGTCACCGGTCTTCACGTCAACTGCGGGGTCCAACTGTGCTTTCATCATTTCATGGCTTGGTGGGCACATTATTTGAGGCTGACGTGTCGAAATCCAAATCATCATCACTGATCCAAACTAGCCATGTCACCGACGTGTTCGATGTTGTCCGGGCGTTGCTCACCGTCCACGTCTGTGACATCCTCCACGTAATATTTATACTCTATGTTCCCACTGTTGCGCTGTTCTGACGACAATACCTCCTCCTCCTCTGCAGATAACCCCTGCTGCAAAGCAACCGAATATTTGAGGGGCATTTCTCCACCTGACATCCCGTCACGCTCATTCGCCATGACGTCCTCTGCATCGCCCGTGGTGTGGCGTAATCTCTGGTGGCTTGCAGGCCTCGCGACTTGAGCGTCCATGTGATCTACAGAATCAAGCAATGCCACCAGCTCCTTGCTCAAACATCTCCGCACCTCCCTTACCATAAAGTCTGACCCCTACACAGAATCGACTTTAAGTAGAAGAGCAGTGGCCCTTTCAGAAAAGCTCTTGCGCTTGTCTGGATCGCGGCAGAGAAGCCTCTGGTAGCGCGCGTCGGCGAACAAGCAGGTGAGTTCCAGGAGGGTCACCTTCACCATCACCAAATATCGAGGATGCCTCACCCGAAATCTAGGCTGTATGATCACCGCCGCCTCCTCGGGATTCAGCATACTCTCTTTCCGCGGAAATCGTTTGACCGGACAGGGAAAAGGCTCGGCCCTGGGGGAAGGATCGCGCTCGGCAGAGAAGCCCTCCTTTGCCATGAAAACTGTCGCATTTGGCTCCTCGTACTCCGCCCGAGCGCTGTCCGAATCACTCCTGTCATGCTAAAATACCGCCACCCATATGTTCATTATTTGTTTGCATAAGATTCATTTACCGTGAAGTCCCACGTCGTGTATTGCTGCCCCTTGAACACATCTTCGTCTTTGAGGGTTCGATAAACCCCTGCCACGCCCTGCGTCCTCACGGGGTCTGCTATGACCTGTCCAACGGGAGCCACGACCATGCTTGGTCGAACAACCTGCAAAACACACAAAAAAAAACATACATTAAAAACATTATGCTTTAACCCTTTTTATTATTATTATTTTTTTATTTTTTTTATTTTTTTTTATTGAGTAAATACTTCTTATACATATACATGTCCGTCGTGGGCTTGAACTTCATTTTTATTTTAAACATTCATATGTATAAAAGCTTACTTGAAACACTCAAATGAAGAAAACATAAAATGCAACCATCAAAAAAAAAAAAAAGCTAACAACAAAACATTAGCAATAATATTGCTAACACAACATTGACGATAAAAATCGTCGACAACAAAATGACATTAAAAATCGTCAACAACAACTTGACGATAAAAAAAAAATCGTCGACAAGAAAAGGTCATCGACAATAAAATATTGTCAATAAGAAAAAGTCGTCGACAATAAAATATCGTCGACAAGAAAAAGTCGTCGATAATAAAATATCGCCAACAAGAAAAAGTCGTCGACAATAAAATATCATCGACAAGAAAAAGTCATCGACAATAAAATATCGTTGACAAGAAAAAGTCGTCGACAAGAAAATATTATTGACAAAGACTAATGATAAACGCAAATTCAAAACAAGCCAATCATTAGACACTCGAAACCAACACGCAAACACCCAAATACTAAAAATAAAAAGGTGGGTCCCCAATTTTGGGGTACGTTGTGGAGCAGCCGCAACAGGTCATATTAATTAAATAAAATATACTCATGACTTACGTTGCTATAGGTGAAACATAAGGAACTAATGGTACAAGTATTGCAACAATATTCTATCATGTTAATTCCTACTTTATCTTGGATTATTTTGGTAAACCATAGATCTCAACACCAAGGCAAGTGATGTTGCTTCAACTTTAAACCAGATAATCTGTAGTTACATGCTAATGTTCCTTTTTGGACCTGGCCTTGGCTACTTTTGGTGGCTATAAAACAAACGGTACTAGTGTCCCTACATAGTGGACATTACTTTATGAAGCCAATGTCTCATGTAGGCTCAATACCTTGCATACATTGGACAAAGTGAGTTAGAAGTATGGCTGAAAAGAAGTTGTAAACTTCATTGTTAAAGAATAAGACTCTGACTCTATCAATCTAGAAACATCTGAGGAATATAAAACTTGGAATAATTTAATAGTCTTATTCCCATATAGGGTTAAGTACACAAACTATAATCTTTTCTATATAAATTTCTAAAACTAAACACTATTGAATCAAGCTAAATAATATTAAAAAAAAACTACTTAGTCACAAAAACCCTTCTAGTTAGTTAGAAATAGGGCCATAGAAATCCATATCCTTTTTCCATTTTTCTCGAGACCATTCAAAAATTGAAGAGTTGATAGACATCAATCAAAAGAATCCAATAAGCATTTAACTTGATTACCCTAAAATTCAATAGAATGGAGGATTTGGAAAATATTATGATTATGATTATATGTAAATAGAAAAGTATTATTTCAAGTGCAATTCTTATTTACAGATATAGGTGAATGGACAACAAGAACCCTCCATATAAGGAGTGGATGTCTAAACATCCCTACCCATCCCAACCATCAAAGATGAGGTGAGAAGGTATCTTGAGACTTCTGTCAGATACATAAATATCCATATATGCAAATCAAATACTACTACTAAGGATACATTATGTAAGAATGATTAGACTCTTAATCCTATGCCCTAACAACACTTGAATTCTCTCTCTTTTTTTACCAAATTACCTTCTTGTATCTGATTGGCCAACCTCATGCTCAAGATATCTACTTGCCTTACTCTTGGTTTGGCTACCTATTATTTGTAAACAATATTTGATATAGGCCAGGCAACGAAAGAGCCCAAAACATACTTCATTATGGCCATCTTATAATTCCTTCTAAACAAGATTGTTTCCTCTTTATGGGCAATGTGCACATTGACTTTGCAATAACCTTCACCCAAACATTGACCATGTACAAGGTCTTCAGGGTCAGTACTGATCACTATGCCTTCTGACACTATGTTTTCTTGATGGATCTAAGTCAAGTAGCATTCACTTTTCTCAGTTTGAGTGATTGGTGTTGTTTTTAGTCCCTACATGGAAAATCAATAGTCTGGATAAATTCAATGCATAGCATACAATACAAGCTAAGTCAACCATTTTATATTTGAAATAATAGTCGTACCATTGATGAATCTGGCCTAGAAGGTATTGAGTAGTTGTCTGTACCTTGATCACCACCACCAACATTGTACCCAATTGTAGGGGATGTAGCATGTAGTGATGTTACCTATGGAATTATATGCAAGGGATCATTACAACATTAGGGGTGCAACATGTAAATATTTTAAATATAAAATCATGAAAAAATTGACACATATCTATCTGTGAAAGTTGTGTCAAAATATCTTCAATATTTTTATCTTTCTCTACAAGCTTCTCTTCCATTTTTTTTCATTCTCTTCAAGCTTCTCTTCCAAATTTTTCTCTTTCTCTACCGTATGCTCTTGCATCTGACTCAACTTATGTATGTAACCCTCACTAGCTAAAAAATCTATTGGTGATACTCCTTTGTTGACACCCAAACTCAACCTGGTATTTTGGGTCCTAAAACCTTGGTAAGGGTATCATTCTTAATACATTGACTTATAGAGCTCACAGATGATATTTCATCATCCATTTGTTTTGGCAACTGTTGGTCATCAAATCTGCCCAGGAAAGGATTTGGGTAAGTGTATGCGCCCTAGACCTGGACCAACATTGAAAGGCCGAAGGGAAGAGATGCCCCTCGTGCCAATATCCGGAGAAAGGCCGGCTCCTATACTAAACTACTTTGGTGTTTTAAGATAAGGATGCAGGAAAGAGATAAACAGAGTAAAGGTGCAGGAAAGAAGTAAGAGAGTAAGGGAAGAAATTTTAGTAGTTTAATGGTGGGAAAGAACCAGAAGCACGATTGCTAGCCAATAGCTTGAAACAACAGCAAAGAACACCAAGAATAAATGAAATGAACGCAATATTAATCCTCCTATGTATCCTCTGGACGAGTTCCAGGATTACCCTTCCCTCTCATCGAAATTCAGAGTTCAGAGTTACGACAACGAAGAAGGAGTGAATATGACAGAAACAATATCCACAGGCAGCATAAAAGAAAACTAATACAACATTTTCCTCCCCTATGTATCCTTCGAGAAAATCTCAGGGTTCCACTCCAATCACACACCTAAATCCAGAGTTCAAAATTACAGTATGCAAATGAAGAAAAGATAAAAGAAATAATCGTAGAAGGCAGCATAAAAGAGAGAAATAGAGTCCAAAGCTCTTTAGTATTAATCGTAGGAATCTAAGTTACAACAACTTTCTAGCAAAAAGTTCCCCCCCTTTTTACATTACAATGCCTGGGTTTTTATAGAGGACCCGACCCTCTGAGCCATTAATGCACAAAATGGAGGAGTACACCCTCGAAACCTGAGAAGTCGGCTCTTCGCGGCTCTCGTGACTGAGCTCTCAAATATATTACCAAAACTGGCAACTGCGATCGGGTCAGCCATGGAAACATGCATTAATGAGCCGTCTGAGCGTCCTTGGCTTCCGGGTGCAGTGCTCGAGTGGCCGCCATGCTCGTCGGGCTCTTCTTCAAGGACTGATACTTCATTTCCAATTGCTAAAAATGAGCAACGAGCTTATCGGGCACGTAAAAATGCATTTATGAGGCACTTGATCACCTCGAGAAAATACCCGACTTGGAGCGCGTGCCCTTGAAGCGCTTCGCTGGATCTTTATTCGCAACTTCGCTTCGCAATGGATTTGAGCCGAAGCAGATCCTCCTTCTTGATTTGTACTTCGCATGGTGGAGCTTCGCAAAACAGCTTCGGGGGAGTTGAGTGCCGAAGCAGATTTCCTCCTCAAGATGGGGCTCTTCATTCCTCACCGCTTCGTTGTCAAAATTGCTTCGCTGATGCATTGTAGAAATGCTTCGCCGTGATCTTCCTTCAAAATTGCGGTTCGGGAGGGTTTCGGCCGAAGCGCATACTTGCCTTCAAAAATGTTTCGTTCTTCACGACCTCCGCCACTTCGGGTGAAAGTGCTTCGCACGAAAGCTAGCCGAAGCAGATGCTTCGCAACAACTTTCGGCGAAGTAGAAATGGTTCGCTGGTGGAGAGGCCCGAAGTGGATGCTTCGATGATTTTTTGGTGAAGTACTTCTCGATGTTGCGCTTCTTCAAATCCCGCTTCACAAGTTTCTTGCTCGAAGTAGTTGTTTGAAGTGCTTCGGGCCCGAAGTAGTTTTCTTACGCCTTCCTTGTATTCTTTCTTCGGCAACACCGCTTCGCAAAATTCTCGCCCGAAGTAGCTGCTGGGAATGCTTCGGGTGTGAAGTAGACTTTCCTTCTTCGGTGAAGCTGTCCTTTTGAAATGCCGCTTCGCAAAACTTTCGCCCGAAGTAGCTGCTGGAAATGCTTCGGGTGCGAAGCTCTTTTCATACTCTTCTTCTTTCTTTCGGTGAAGCTATCTTCCTTAGCTTGTTCGGCAGCGAAGTTCTTTCATCTTCATTTTATGTACAAGGGGGTGGCAGGGAAAGCCAAAATTGCTGCAACTTACAAATATTCTCAAAAACAACAAAAGAAATACTTTACAAAAAGAAACACTGTATAAAATTTTGATTTTTTTCTACCCCATTGTGCAATGTGACAAAATTGTCAACATTCTTGGCGGCTCACGGGGCAACGAGCTCGTCTCGGTGGGAGAACCCTCAGCCTTGATCCATTGGGCCAGAGTTACCTCCAGACCCTTCTCCTTTTTCTATCTTCAGGGGCACTTCCACAGCTTGTTCTTCTTCTTCTTCTTCTTCCTCTTCTTCCTCTAGCGTGGCTTCCTGCTGTGGTGATGGGGCAAGGCGATCGCGGATGCGCTTCATGGTTCGACGGACATGAGCCCAGGCACCCTTCGAGAAAGGCTCTTGATCTTGCAATGCCTTAACCAAAATGTGGAACCGATCAATCTGCCCGATATCAGCATGTTTGGCTCTGGTGTACAGATCGTTCAGGCAGGCTACAATCTTGCAGTGTCTCAGAATGAAATCTGTGACCTGCCTTTCTATTATCGGCTCCGCCCACTCGTCTACCTCCGAGACGTCGCTTTCAAAATGAAGCCATGCCGGCTTAAGCTCTTCCTTGGTCAGAAGGTTCCCATCATCATCCGTGAAGCTCGAGAAACCTAAGGAAGAGAGATCTTGGAAATAGCCTAGCGATGCACGCTGCTCATTCTCAAACACATCCAGGAGGTCCTTCACCTTCTGTGCTTTCCTCACCTTGGAGAAGAAGGCATGAACTGTGGCTTGGGATGTAGACCAATCCCTAGCCATCCGACTCATCGCAATGACCTGCAAGTCTTGATATTTAGTGCTTTGGACATCAAAGGCTAATTTGAGTCGGCCTCTAGCTTTCTGGGTGACCTCATCTATGATTGGCCCTTCTTCGACAGCGACACGCTGTGCTTCGGTGATGTAAGTTAAAATTGATAGGGCACTGGAGGCCCGAGATCTAAAATTCTTTAGCAAATGTGAGCGAATCTCTTTGATTCTGCCTCTGTCAAACAGCTCCAGGTTCTCCTTCTCATACAACTGCTGCTGCATCTGCAAGATCCTGCTTTCAAGCTCTTTGGCCCTCAGATCAGCTTCGGCCTGTATTTGGCTTTGACTTTTGGTTGCATTCTGCAGTTGTCTTATTTGCCATTTCAGAGCGTCTGCTTCTTTCTTTATCTGCTCACATTGCTTTTTCGAGTCTTCCAGCTTGGAGCGGACCCTGGCTAGCTCTTCTTCCAACTTGATGTTGGCGTTCTCAGCCTCAAACCTGCGTTGATTGGCGATGTTTGCATGTGCTCGGAAAGTTTCGATCCTGACGTGCATGGATGCAGATTCATTATCTACATTTAAATGCTCCAGGTCCTTGGATTTATCTTGGTAATCGTAGTCCACTGGAGTCATTTCATCCAGGGGCTTCTGGACCTTGGGGATATTTTTCACCTTATGCAACTTCCCGGCCTTCAAATCGAAGACAACGCATTTTTCAACCTGGGCCAGAGAGCGCCCTCTCTTCTTCCTCGCCTCCTTCAACATTTTTTCTGTGTTTTTCCGGGCTTGGAGTAGCTTTTCAGCTAGAGGGCGTTCCTTTATCATGGACAGTTCTGATTCAAATAAGGCTGGATCTCCAACCGAAGGGGTAAACAAATACAAAGAATGAATGGGGGATGCCTCACCGGTAGGTTCGACGATAGGTGTACTAGGAGTTTCAGCGAGTGAAACGATGCCATGTGAGACAGGGGAATGAGGAACGGGGTTCGGCGTTGGGGTACTGTCTTTGCCCCGACTAAGGACCAAGGGAATGGTGGCGTGGGTAGGCGAAGTAGAACCAACAGACTTGTCCCGGCCAGACGACTCGAATGGAGTGGGGCTAACGGGATCTCGGGGTAGACTTGGAGTAGCAACGGGCAACACACGAGGAGGTGATTGACTTTGCATGGGAGAGAGAGAATGATGAGAACCTTCAGCCGGGACCACAGTGGACGTGTGAGAGACCAAGGCAAAGGGTGGAGAGTGCGTACCTGCATGCCCTCCTGGCAGAGCAGCCGTAGTGACTTCCTGTGTGATCGGCTCCTGCTCCTTCTAAACTTTGGCACTTTCGACCTCCATGACTTCTTCTTCGGGGCCTCCCTCTTGTTGGAGGAGTTCCTCCACATTAATGATGTCCATATATGGGGCTGTCTCGACACTTTGTGATGTCACACCTTCAATGTTTGCTTCGATCGGGCCTGATGCAGGTTGTCCGACAGGAGCACTTGGAAGCTTCGTGCGGGGTCGCTTCGGGTGGCTCGGAGGCACTTGAACTTGCTCTTGCCTCTTCCTTTTCTTCTTTGCTTGTTGTGCTGACCCCTCGACACTTGTGTCATGGCCTTCCGACGGTCCCTGTGGTAGTGCCTCTGGTGTAGCTTCGGCTTCTTCCTCCTCTTCCTACTCTGAGGCATCGTCAACTCTTCTTGGGCTTTCGCCCGATCCTGGGGTAGCTGGAGGAACAAAGTCGATGAAGGATATGGGCTTCCAAGTCCCAACATTGGCTTCGTAAACAATTGCGAAGTCCTTATCCATTGCCAAGAGTCCATAGGAATTCATCTTTTGGCGATGGACTCTCATTATCCACCATTCCTTTAATTGTTCCACGCTCCAATCTTTCACTTCCTCCCTCAGATCGTCTTTCGCTTTTCTCCAGAATGTGGAGTCTGGGCTTGGGAAGGGGTGCCGAACTGGGTCGTACTCGACCTCCATAGGGTAGAATTCATGCCAGGGAGGCAATGTCCTCATCCTTTCCAAATGCCATTCTAAATCCCTCCCATTAGGATTATTTCTCTGATCCACTATCTCTGGACGAGGGCAGACATGAAAGTTCTTGAACCGGAGGTGGTCCCTCATTACTCCCAAAGGATCATAGCACCATTGCTGAGGAATTTGGAGCAAACCAAATTTGGCAAGCTTCTCCTCCAGGAAAGCATTTTGCTTTAGGGCAAATACTTCAATAACCCCCATTTTGAAGGGGAAGTCGCAAGTGTGCGCCCATTTTCGACCATGGCCATAGACGGCGTTTGTTGCGTCGCTCTGTCGAGCAACCTCTAATGCGAACTGGTACTCGAAGGGGTAGACAGGCAGTAGGAAGGGCTTGCCTATGAAGCCGAATAGGCGAATCACGAGCCCCTATGTCAGTTGAAACACGTCTCCTTTCTTCTCCTGCACCACTTTGTCTCTCAAACTGAGGGGTACCCGAGGGCAAGACCCCGTTAACAAATGCATAGCGGGTCCCAAAAATTGTTGATTAAAAGAATAATAAGACTCTGCCCTCAATAGGAGGGGAGTCCACTGGTATACAGGCAAAGGATTTCCATCCTTGTCGCTTGATTGAATGGCAACATGGGGAAAAATTTTATGTACATGGTAGAAAAATAACCAGACAAGAAAAGAGCAGGGTCCAAAGTACTGGCCCATTCCAGCGTTCTTCATGCTGGTAAGCCGCGTGTGCAAGGTTCGGGCCACCCATTCTGCCCAGTCAAAGAATACTGGGTTGGTGTTCGGCCTCGAAGCATCGGGGGCATAAAACTCCCCTCTGGAAATACATTCGGCCAAAGATACCTGCCAGGGGTGCACCGAAGCATCTGTCGACAGGCCCGCCACCCATGCAATAATTGAGAAGATATCAGTGTTCTTGAAAGCTGTCAAGGGTAGGGGCATTTGGGGCAGCTTGCCTGAAGGGAGTCCACTCTTGAGGTTCTCATTCAAAAACTTTACAATGTAACTGGAGGAGGTGAACCTCTCCATTTGCTCGCTCAAGATAACGTTGCGAACTGAATATCCCTTAGGTGGGCCCTGCTGTGGCGCAAAGGCTGCTTGCACATCTTCTTTTAAGATTGAAAATAATTTATGTCCAACGACATCTAGCACTTGTCGGGAGGAGGGCTGGTAATTTTGCACTATGGCATTGATCAGTTCGGGACAATGATGCACGGGCGGGGTCAGATACCAGTATATTTGAGAATAGTATGTGGCGGCCCTTTTATTTTCTATCGAGAGCCTACTCCTCATGAACTCGATAGTGTATCTGAGTTCTGCCATGCTCTTGGAGAGTTCTGTGTCCCTAATTTTTTCCCACCCATCAATTGGTGGTTCTGTAGGTTGTTCATCTTCGAAATCTTCTTTCTCCTCCACAACTTGCTTTTCTGGGTGGAGGTTCAGGTCGACCCTCTTGGGTCTCTGCTTCTTCTCCTCCTGACCCTTCTTTGTTTTTTTAGGGGCCGTGACTTCTGGCTCCTTCTTCCTTTCCTTGGAGTTTTTCTTCCCCATGATAGATGTTCATAGAAATAGGGTTTACAGTGCAGAGGACTTCGACGCAAAGGTTTTCAACGCGAAGGCGGAAGAATTACAGGCCGACAGCGAAACTCTCAATCTCGCATGCAACAGTAGGCAAATAACCTTCTTGCTGCTAAGGATTGCGTTTTATAGCCTTAGAAGGCAACTACCTCCATTTATGGCTCCTGCCATAATTAAATCTACCAGTCTGTCCTGGGAGATCATTGCACCATTTGATTGGCTATCCGATGGCGTAGTACGTGGGTTCATGCATTTTGATGATTATGCCTTGCATTGGAAATGCAACCTGCTACCACCTCGTACCTCGGCGCGAGCTTTTCTCCTAACCGAATCCTCTCGGGATGTGTTTTGCCACCTTTGCATTAAACTCGCTTGCTTCGAACGCCTTCCAAGGTGGCTATCGACACGTTCCTCTAGGCATATTTTAAATGCTCCTGCCTTACACGTTGTCGATTCGATGAAGTTGAAAGTAGCGTTGAACATGCTTCGCAGTGAACCTCCGATGGGAGCTCATTTTCTATGCTTCGGGCCCGAAGTAGTTTTACCTCACTGCATCATCATTCTGCTTCGCGAAAGGCTGTCTCCGAAGCTTGTTCCCTTTGAGAGGTGATTCGCTAGATTTTCTTCGGAAACTACTTCGCCCATGTTTCTTTTGTGAAGCATTTTTCATGCCTTGGTTTGAATTTTGGTTTGGCATTTTGAGGGTAAAGTGCTTCACTGCGAACCTCTTTGCATCGGCTACTTCGCATCAAAAGTTTCCGAAGTAGATTTTGGCTATGTTTGGCGAAGCTAGAGTTTGCCATTGTGGTGATGTGGTACTTAACTCCTCTGTCATCTTGGAACATGGTATATATACAGGAATGAAAAAATTATATACAAGGTAAAACTTGAACACACACGCACATTTTTTTTTTTGTTTTGCCTCAACGATGAAAAGTCTTCAGATGAAGACCATTGATAGAAATTGGCAATACCTGGCCATCTGCATCCTTGAGGATGAAAGAGTTGGCTGAGTTCACCTTCACAACTTCGAACGGTCCACCCCAAAAAGCATCCAGCTTGTCGTGATTCCTAGGCTTGGCCTTCCAGGAGTCCCACTTCCATACCAGATCTCCCACTTTGAAAGTGCGATCGGAGGATTTCTTCTTGAACCAATCTCGGGTGATCTGAGCATGTTTAGCGAAGCTCTGGTAGGCCTTCTCATGATCCTCTTCTAGCTACGATGAGCTGAGCCAACCTATTTTCCATTGGATTAACTCCATCTAACAGCTGCAATGCAGGGATCTCTACGTGGGTAGGTAAGATGGCCTCCTTGCCATACACCAGGGCATAAGGTGAAGTCTTGATTGACTTCTTGATAGAAATTCGATCGGCCCACAAGGCCCGATCTAGAAGGAGATGCCAAGTCCTTTTGTTCATCTCTATGAGCTTTCTTAGCACCCTTAACAAGGTCTTGTTGGTAGATTCTGCCAATCCGTTGCCCTGTGGATAGTAGTTGGAGGATACTTTATGATATATCCCATATTTGTAAAGGAATTCATTGATTTTGGCACCTGCAAAGCCAGGACCATTGTCCGTGATGATTGCTTCTGGGATGCCAAACCGGGTGATCAATCCTTCTAGGAAGGTGATGACGGTCTCTTGATCTGCATGCTTCGTGGGTGTTGCTTCGGCCCATCTGGTGAAGTAATCAGTTGCGGTCAGGATGAACTTATGCCCAATGGAGGAGTTCGGCGATATGACCCCTATGAAATCCAACCCCCATTGTTGAAAAGGCATTTCTACTTGTATCGGTCGGAGAGGCATTGAAGCATTTCTGCTTCGGTCGGTGAACTTCTGACATTGCTCGCATTTGCGACAAACTGCGAAGGCATCAGCGAAGAGTGTAGGCCAATAATAACCAGCCTTGATTATTTTCAATGCCATTGTTCTCCCTGCGAAGTGACCTCCAGATAATCCTGAATGAAATTCTCCCAGGACTCTCCTTTTATCATCATCTTTTATGCACCTAAGAAGGACGCCATCAATGTTTCTAAAAAATAGGCCTTCGGGGCGCAAAGTATATCGGGAGGACCGCATCCTAAAATGCCTTCGCTGTGAAGCATTTAGATGTGAAGGACATCTATCGATGTTGAAGTATTCGACTATTTCACTGACCCAGTATTTCTCGTCCTCTTCTTGGTTTGCGAAGCATCCTTCTGCTGTCGAGTCATCCCACTGAGATTCTGTAGCTTTGGCCGCTACGCTCTTCGCCAATTCTTGACATAATGCGCGACCGCGAACCAGTTTTGTGGGTCTGATCTCAATGTCGAATTCTTGTATCTTGCTGACCCAACCGGCTCTTTTGCTTCCCAATTCTCCTTGGATGATGAAATTGTGCACATCGGGGTGAATGAAAAAGACCGTAACCCGACTTTGGGAAATGAATTGCTTGAATTTCCTAAGAGACTTCATTATCTGCATGCACCTATTTTTTATTTTTTTTTTTTTTTTTGGGGGTTTTTCACTTGGCTTAGAAACGCGATGGGGCGCTCTTCGCCATCTTCCCCCTTTTGTGTTAGGACTGCAGCATAGCTCTCAGGTTCTCCTATGGCATATAGGATGAAATCTCGATTGTAGTCAGGGTTGGTCAGGACCGGTGCTTGAGCGATTCGGGCCTTGATCTCTTCGAATGCTTCTTTCCTCTCCTTCATCCAGATGAATTCTATGCCCTTCTTCAAAAGTTTGGACATTGGTTTGATGACCTGGGCGAAGTCTGGAACAAACTTCCTCACGAAGTTGATCTGGTCGAAGAAGGATTGAAGTCCTTTCTTGTCCACTAGGAGTGGGAGCTTCATCAGAGCCTCAGCTCTATCAGGATCTACAGTGAGACCCTTCTCTGATATCACATGCCCCAATAACTTCCCTTCGTTGACTACGAATATGGACTTCTTTGGATTGATTGAAATGCCAAATTCTCGACATTTTTTGAATACCTATTGTAGATGAAAAGGATGATCCTCCCTTCTTCGGGAGAAGATGGTCATGTCATCCAAATAGATAACAATAACCTTATTCAAGAGCTCACCAAAAGCTAGATCCATGGCCCTCTGAAAAGTGGCCCCCGCATTTGAAAGGCCGAATGGCATTCACTGGTAAGCAAATGTTCCCCACTTGGTGGTGAATGCGGTTTTATGCTGATCCTCATCCCTAACCCAGATCTGATTATATCCGTGAGAAACCATCGAGTAGGGAGAAGCACTGAGCTCCAACCATCGAGTGCAAGATTTGATCTATCTGTGGGAGAGGGTAGTGATCTTTAAGCGAAGCCTGGTTCAGGTTGCGAAAGTCCATGCATAATCGTATATCTCCATTCTTCTTTCTGATAGGGACTAGATTCGCTACCCAAGAGGAATGCTTGATGGGATAAATTATCTTTGCCTCGAGCATCTTTAGGAGTTCGGCCTTCATCAGGACCTCGATCTTCGGATTGACAGGCCTTTGCTTCTATCAAAAGGTTTGATCCCCTCCTGCAACTCAATTGTATGTTGGATCAGTTGTCGATCGTATCCCTTTAGGTCTTGATAAGACCAAGCCACTATGTCGGGATACCTTCTGCACAGAGATTGGATCTGCTCTAGCTCTTTCGAAGTGCAATCTGTTCCAACTTTTATTGCTTTCCTAGGTTCAAGTTCTAAATCTTGATATTGCTTTGCATTAACTTTGATCCTATGAGAAACTGCTCGATCATTTTGATCAAAGAGGCTTTCAAGAGTAATTAATCCCTTGGGAACGTGGTTATTCTTCAATTGAACTAGCCCTTCATATTCCTCATCGTCAGGGCTTCTCTTCTCAATTGTGGTTGCTTCTTGAATCATGAAATTCACAATCTGCTCATCATTGTCAAAAACTTGCCAATGCAGATCTCTGTCTGGGATAGAGGGCCTGTAAATCATCCTCACAGCTTTAGGCTTATGCACCATGTCTTCTGCTGGAGAATACTTGGCTGCAATGGATGCTAGAACATCGGCATGTCGATTCTTTTCTCTTGGAATAGACTGCAGATTGAGAGATTCGAACTGGTCGAACAAGTCCCATACTCTATTATGGTATGACTTGAGATAGTGCTTCTTTGAAGTGCACTTGTTGGTGACTTGATTGCATACCAATTTTGAGTCTCCAAATATTTGGAGATGCTTTATGCCTAACTTTTTTGCTTTTTTGAGTCCTAGGCATAATGCTTCATATTCTGCTACATTGTTGGTGCAACTCCACACCAACCGGTAACAATATTCCTTCTGCTCTCCAGAAGGTGATACTAAAAGAATTCCTGCCCCAGCATTATTTTTGCATCGGGCGCCATCGAAGAATAATTTCCATAATTCGCCTTGGGCAGAGACCTTATCTTCTAACTTGATGTGTTTCTCAGGCTTGGCGATGGCATAACATCCCATCTCGATTTCTATCATGGCATTAAAGTCTGCCAATGAAAACTCATCTTCACAACTTAACTGTGCAAGGGATTCCTCGACCAGGTCCACCTACTCTATCCCTTCCACTATCGCATGCACAGGATCGTTGCTCTCTTCTTCGGACATCTTCTGTACTAGGAAGGTAGAAGGCTTCTCATTGTAGATCTTTACCTTCTTCCCTTTGAATGGGATCTCCAAGTGTGAGTAATCCATAGATAGATATCCTCCCAGCTTCATCGTAAACTCTCTTGACAAGCACATACTAAAATATGGCTCGAGGTCTACGACCACCACCTCTTGTATGACTGTGATCTGAGGCATCTTGTGTAGTCGAATAGGTATATCCTTAATCACTCCTATAGTCTTCACAGGAGTGCCATCCAACTGGAGCATGCCATGGCTACTTCACGTATATTCCATCCCTATCTCTTCACACACTACCTTGGGCATGACTGTTGTTGCGGCCCCGGAGTCAATCATACAGTTGTGAACAATATACCCTTCCATCTGTAGAGACAGGTAGAACGGAGGTGGCCGATTCTTCCCTGTAATGGATGTGGACAGGGTCTGCACTAGGGCAAGCGGTGCTGCTTTTCTTGCTTTGGTTATCTTCAACGATTCTTGCAACAGGTCCACTTGTCCGGGTAGTTGCAGTGCGTCATACAGACTGATTTTGGCTGGAATCCTCTTCAGCTCATCTACAATATTGTAGGCTAGGGAGTTATGCACCTCAGGTTCCTTTCTCGGCTCATATCTGGTGTGATACTATTTCGTAGCTTCGACCCTTTGTCGCTTGGTCAGTGAAGGAAGCTTGAGCTTCTCTCTAGCTTGTTCCTTAGTTTCCACCTGCGGTGGATTTGCAGGGGCCTATTGGGCCTTCTCTTTGACTGGTGTAGGCTGAGGAGCTTCGTTAGGGGCCGGAGGAGGTTGTTGTCCCTTCTCATGATGGGCATGCACCTTTAAGGGAGCCATTTGAGTAGCATCCACCTCTATCAACCTTTTTCCTCCTCTGGTAAGGACTGCAACTGGCTCTTCTTCACCAATTACCAGGTTCTGATCCAATTTCCTGATGACGTTGACTTGACCGCCATGACTACTGCTCACCAACATTTGTACATAGTGTTGGTGCAGCATGCAGGTATTCTCTTCATGAGGGTCATTACACGTGGAGCACCAATGTATATAATCGAAAGTGCTCGGGGCTTCATCTATTGCAGCATTTCTTGTCGAAGCTCTTCCTTGCTGGACCGCTTGGTCTTTAGTAAGCACAGGTGTAGGATAAGATCTTCTTGGTAGAAACTCTTGTTGCGCTTGCTTCTTCTTCATAATGGTCATGTCATTAGACAGGGTCTGCACTGTGGAGTTCAGGGACTGAACTTCTTGCAGTATTTTGGCTTGCATGTCATCGGTTTTAGGAATAGGTGGCAATGGGGCCATTGTTGGTATTGGGGGTAGGGCAGGGTGTTGAAGTGGTGCTGGAAATACAAGGAATGCCAAAGAGACCATGGGCTACAAAGTCAAAAGAATGTGGGAAAATGGATTTGTGGAGCAGCGATTTGGGATACAATGGGGTTCGGGTTCCAAGATGAGATCGGGTATGCAGGGGTTGCAGAGATCTATGAAGCGGCTATGCTCGCATACTAGGATTGATGGAAATCGGGAAGTATGGGCATCGACATCCTTTGGGGAAGCTTACCCATAGCTATTAGATCCATCTCCACTTTTTGGGCTAACTCATATAACTCGAGGAAGGTATTGATATTCGAATACCTCACCATGACGTTGATATCGGGGTTGAAAGCCCGAAGGAAATAGTATGTTGTAGCTTCATCAGATGGCCGAAGTCCAACTGGTATTCTTTGCCAGGTTTGAGCGAACCTAACATTGAAGTCGGCGATCTCTTCTTGTGGATGTCTCTGGATCATTGTGAACTGATGCAGGAGAGAGGTCGGATCGACGGACTCATTGAAGCTTCGCATCAACTGTCTGGCTAACTGGTCCCATCCCATAATGGTACCGGGTGGTAAATATCTATACCAATAGAGGAGTTTCCCTCTAAGAGATAGAACCAGAAGCTTTACCATAACTCGCTCCTCTATGATGTCATGGATCACCGCCAGAGAAACTATGTCCTGGATGTGCTCCAGAGCAGTCTTCCCAGTTCCATCGAACGTTGGGATCTTCTTTATAGTAGTAGGCGGCACTTGCCCTTGTCCCGCTAGATTTAGCGGTCCTAAAGAATTCCATGCTGGGAATAATCTGGGTGGCGGTTTTTGCTGCATTTGTTGTTGTTGTTGTTGCTATGCCATATTAACTCTTGGATTTTGAGAAACAGGAATTCTCGAAGCTCCTCCTTGATTGCTAACAGGATGACCAATAGGAATGGAGGCACTAGGATGCTTCGGTGAGTTGGGAGGATTAGGAGGAAAGCTAGCCGTTGTGCTATCAGAAGTTAGGCCTTGTTCATCAACAGTGGCCTCTTGCGAGGATGTTCCACGTAACAGAGACTCGAGGGTGACCAACCTAGATCGTTCCCCAAAGGCATCAATATCTAGCTCAAAGAACTCAGTTTCCTCTCCTCTATTCCTAACTCTCCATCTTGTTTGCATGAAGGCACAAATTTAGGTACCGGTCTCTACGACTTAAATATTCTCGGTTAAATAGAGTCGCCAGATGCTAAGAGTCTTTTGGTAATGAGAGCATCGGTTCTCACTACCACTCACAAGGTGAGACTGATCGGGTCCCACCGGGCGTGCCAAAAACTGTTGGTCATCAAATCTGCCCAGGAAAGGATTTGGGTAAGTGTATGCACCCTAGACCTGGACCAACATTGAAAGGCCGAAGGGAAGAGATGCCCCTCATGCCAATCTCCGGAGAAAGGCCGGCTCCTATACTAAACTACTTTGGTGTTTTAAGATAAGGATGCAGGAAAGAGATAAATAGAGTAAAGGTGCAGGAAAGAAATAAAAGAGTAAGGGAAGAAATTTTAGTAGTTTAATGGTGGGAAAGAACCAGAAGCATGATTGCTAGCCAATAGCTTGAAACAGTAGCAAAGAACACCAAGAATAAATGAAATGAACGCAATATTAATCCTCCTATGTATCCTCTGGATGAGTTCCAGGATTACCCTTCCCTCTCGTCGAAATTCAGAGTTCAGAGTTACGACGACGAAGAAGGAGTGAATATGACAGAAACAATATCCACAGGTAGCATAAAAGAAAACTAATACAACGTTTTCCTCCCCTATGTATCCTTCGGGAAAATCTCAGGGTTCCACTCCAATCACACACCTAAATCCAGAGTTCAAAATTATAGTATGCAAATGAAGAAAAGATAAAAGAAATAATCGCAGAAGGCAACATAAAAGAGAGAAATAGAGTCCAAAGCTCTTTAGTATTAATCACAAGAATCTAAGTTACAGCAGCTTTCTAGCAGAAAGTTCCCCCCCCCTTTACATTACAATGCCTAGGTTTTTATAGAGGACCCGACCCTCTGAGCCATTAATGCACAAAATGGAGTACACCCTCGAAACCTGAGAAGTCGGCTCTTCGCGGCTCTCGTGACTGAGCTCTCAAATCTATTACCAAAACTGGCAACTGCGACCGGGTCAGCCATGGAAACATGCATTAATGAGCCGTCTGAGCATCCTTGGCTTCTGGGTGCAGTGCTCGAGTGGCCGCCATGCTCATCGGGCTCTTCTTCAGGGACTGATACTTCATTTCCAATTGCTAAAAATGAGCAGCGAGCTTATCGGGCACGTAAAAATGCATTTATGAGGCACTTGATCACCTCAAGAAAATACTCGGCTTGGAGCGCGTGCCCCTGAAGCGCTTCGCTAGATTTTCATTCGCAACTTTGCTTCGCAATGGATTTGAGCCGAAGCAGATCCTCCTTCTTGATTTGTACTTTGCATGGTGGAGCTTCGCAAAACTACTTCGGGGGAGTTGAGTGCCGAAGCAGATTTCCTCCTCAAAATGGGGCTCTTCATTCCTTGTCGCTTCGTTGTCAAAATTGCTTCACTGATGCATTGTAGAAATGCTTCACCGCGATCTTCCTTCAAAACTATGGTTCGGGAGGGTTTCAGCCGAAGCACATACTTGCCTTCAAAAATGTTTCGTTCTTCACGACCTCCGCCACTTCGGGTGAAAGTGCTTCGCACGAAAGCTAGCCGAAGCAGATGCTTCGCAACAACTTTCGATGAAGTAGAAATGGTTCGCTAGTGGAGAGGCCCGAAGTGGGTGCTTCGGCAATTTTTTGGTGAAGTACTTTTCGATGTTGTGCTCCTTCAACTCCCGCTTCGCAAGTTTCTTGCCCGAAGTAGCTATTTGAAGTGCTTCGGGCCCGAAGTAGTTTTCTTACGCCTTCCTTGTATTCTTTCTTCGGCAACACCGCTTCACAAAATTCTCGCCCGAAGTAGCTACTGGGAATGCTTCGGGTGTGAAGCAGACTTTCCTTCTTTGGGAAGCTGTCCTTTTGAAATGCCGCTTCGCAAAACTTTTGCCCGAAGTAGCTGCTGGAAATGCTTCGGGTGCGAAGCTCTTTTCATACTCTTCTTCTTTCTTTCGGCGAAGCTATCTTCCTTAGTTTTTTGGCAGCGAAGTTCTTTCATCTTCATTTTATGTACAAGGGGGTGGCAGGGAAAGCCAAAATTGCTGCAACTTACAAATATTCTCAAAAACAACAAAAGAAATACTTTACAAAAAGAAACACTGTATAAAATTTTGATTTTTTCTACCCCATTGTGCAATGTGACAAAATTGTCAACAGCAACATCACATGCATAGTTAACTGGTAACATGTTAAAAAAACAATCGATATAACAATGGTTTGAAGTTCAATGTATTGCTATTTCTAAGGGAATATCACTTACGATTGTCTCTACAACTTCTGGTGAAATAGGAGTCCCATCATTCTTTGTGTGAGCTACCATCCACACAATTTCCCTTGGTATTGGAGTTTTCATATTTTCTAGTTCTTCCTCTATAAGATATATAGTTGGAGAGACATGGGGATAAGTCATACGACAAAACAATAGAGCTATGATTGTCATATATAATGGATGAGTATGATAGAATACCATTTCATGCTCCAGTCGAGCATATCATGTTCGATTGCAAGTGTGCATGATGAACTGGTGAGATATATTTTATTTATTCTTTTGACTCACCACCTACAATGTAATGAAGAAACCAATATATAAATTCATTAGGGAGAGCAAGGTTAGAAAATTCACATGAAAATAACAATGGTATGAACTACCATAGTAGATTGGTTGGTAGTTTCCTTAGATCAACATTGCTCCTGCCATTCACAAAGGCTTCCCAATATTTTTGTGATATACGAGGTGGAGGATTAGCAATTCTATCCTCATCATTATAAAACTTATCATAGTGTTTTTTCACAAGTAGATGCTTATGTTCATGCCATTGCTTGTCCATGGTTGTAAAAAACCATTTCTTCATTGTGTCCAAAATAATATATTTTTGCTACATTAAACCAGTATCTTATTAGATGCAACATTTATATAAGTATTAAAAAATGGACACTATGAATTCCATTGGCTAGAAAGTTACTATAACAAGTATTCATAACTAATTTTTAACTTCCACTAGGATTGCTCTCTAGTCTATATGGGTGATAGTGTTAGAAACCTACTATTAAAATAAATCTCACTCACAAAAAATACTAAAAATAATTGAAATACATCAAATAACAGAATAACACTATGCATAAAGTAATTACAAAATTGAAATAATCTCACAAATAACTCATAATCGCAAGCCTCGATGGGGCAACCTCCTTCAATATTTCATTAACTTGCAAAAATATACATTCGTACATGGCTCCATGTATTTTAAAGAGAAACTCCATACAACCCTACCCTAAGGCTCAAGAGTTGGCTTACATGCAAAATACCACTCGAGCTAGAATATTCTACCAAACATTGGTTACAATATTGATAATGGTTACATGAAATGACCCCACTTGGCTAGGTGCCTTACTTGCCACATACATTGCAAAGTATTACAAAATAACATTATAGATGGAATCCACCATGTTGGATGTGGGTAATTACATAAGCAAATGAGAATTACAAAATAATGTTAGGATGGGATCCTAACATGCCCTTCCCCTTCAAAAAGCTTTGTCCTCAAAGCTGAAGATGAGGAAAATAGTGATGGAGCTATTGGAGACTCCCATGTAGCATATTTTGGTTGGAATCCATAGCACTGAACAAGGACCTCAATAATGGTGTGGTTGCAAAGAGTGCAATTTTTGATGATCCAATAATTATTCGGGCTCGAGCAAAATAGAACCTTCTTTATCCAATTTTGGGAGTGCATATTGAACCTATACCTAAGTACCCTTAATATTTTAAGAGAGGAGACATGAAAAACAAGATGGAGCTTGGATGTAGTTGGATGATCTAGTTTGTAGGCTATGGTACTAATCCATTGTAAAACCTGGTAGAGTCCATAGTATTTCACAACAAGTTTTTGATACCTATGAAGCTATAGGGATAACTATTTATACAACTACAAGCGAAGGAAAACCATATCACCCACATCAAAGCTACACTCAGAATAATTTTGGTTAGTTGTAGGGATAACTATTTGTACAACTACAAGCCAAGGAAAACCATATCACCGACATCAAAGCTACACTCAGAATAATGTTGGTCAGCTTGTTGGTCAGCTGCATCTAAATTCATCTTTAGTTGGTGGAGGATATTGACATGTTAACTGAGATTAGTATCGACTGCTTGGATGCTGGAGCTACCCAAATTGTAAGAGGAAGGTATAAGTGGAGGGCACCCATAAATTTCCTTGAAAGAGGTAATCTTGGTTATTGTGTGATAGGATTTGTACCACCACTCGACCAAATGAAGCCACTTTTTCCATTGAGTAGGATGATCAGATGCAAAGTAACAAAAATAGGTCTCTAAATATTTGTTGATAATCTTAGTCTGGCCAGCCATTTGTGGATGATAATTTGAACTCATTTTGAGCTAAGTTCCCTACAACTTAAACAATTCTTACCAAAAATGACTAGTGAAGGTTGGGTCATGGTTGAACACAATGGAGGTGAGTATACCATGAAGGTGGAAGATAGAATCAAGGAAAATTTGGGCAATGGTTGAGGATGTGTAAGGATGGGAGAGGGAACAAAAGTGAGCATACTTTAAAATATGATCCGCTACCACAAAAATAACATGTTTGCCTTTGGACTTAGGGAATCCTTCAATAAAACCCATGGAAATATTGGTCCAAACCTGGTCAGGAATGGACAAGGGTTGGAGAGTGCTTTGAGAATGTACTATTTCTCCTTTCATCCATTGATAGGTATCACAAGCTACCACAAAATTATGAATATCCTTTTTCATACCCTTTTAGAAAAAAGTGCACTTAAGTCATTCATAGGTTTTGAGAAATCTTGAATGGCCTATAGATGGGTGGAATGCAGTTCCTTCATGAGAAGTTCCCAGAGTGGAGATATGGGGAACAACAAGGTATTTTTGGTAATGTAAATCATGGCCATCCCAAGTATAGCTATGCATGAAGTAGACTCATCTTAGAGGGAGGCAACCAAAGTTTGCAAGCTTAAATCCTAAAGTACCTCATATCGTAAGGAATTGATCCACTATGGAATGGGAAAATAAATGGCACATAGCATACTGTGAGCCTCAAATTGGTGATAGAGAGCATCGACCATAATTTTATCCTTGCCCTTCTTATAAGTGATATCAAAATCATAGCCCATGAGCTTAGAAACCATTTTTTATTGTTCAGGGGTGGCAACCCGTTGCTCCAAAAAGTATTTGAGACTTTGATGATCAGTTTTAATGGAGAAATGGTGCCCAATGAGATACAGTCGTCAATGGGTTACTACATGCATAATTGCTATAATAACCTTAGCATAAGTGGATTTTCACAGATTACAACTGGAGAGTGCTTTACTAGTAAAATCTAAGGACTGTCCTTCTTGCATAAACATTGTGCCAATACCATGACTAGAAGCATCACTTTCAATGATAAAAGGCTTAGAAAAATATGGTATGGCTAAGATTGGAGTGGTGGTCATAGTGTGCTTCAACTCTAGAAATACTTTTTCAATAGTTCCCATCCAATTAAAAGAGTCCTTCTTTAACATGGATGTGAAGGGAGTTGAAATTTTACCTGTAAGCCCTAAAAATCCTTAAAGACCTTTGAGAGTGTGGGGTTTTGACTAGTCCTGAACTACCTGTATATTTATAGGGTTAAATTTAATGCCATATTTGGTGATAATGTGTCCCAAATACTCCACTTCCATCAATCCAAAGGAACACTTGGACCACTTAGAATAAAGTTGATGTGCCAACAACTATAAATTCTAATCCACATGGACAAGGTGCTCTTCCCATGAGCGATTATAAACCAAAATATCATAAAAGAAAACTAGGATGAATTTTTGAAGGAATGGGTGAAAGATGTTAATAAGGCTTTGAAATGTGGAAGGAGCATTAGTCAATCCAAATGACATCACCAAAATCTTAGAGTGACCTTCATGAGTACAAAATGTAGTCTTGGAAATATCTTCATCCTTGAGCTTTATCTTATGATACCCAAAGTGAAGGTCTAGTTTGAATAAATACATAGTCCCATGTAGCTCGTCTAGTAATTCATCCACCACTAGAATAGGAAACTTATACTTGATGTTGAGCTTATTGAGCTTACGATAATCGATACACAATCACCAAGACCCAATTTTCTTATGTACCAATAAAACTAGAGAAGAGTAAGGGTTGTTGCTTGATCTAATGACATAAAATTTTAACAATTATTGTACTAACTTCTTGATTTATGACTTAAGAGCATGAAGATACCGCTATATTTTGATGTTGAGATTATCAGGTAACAATGGAATAGCATGGTCATGGGAGTGATGAGGTGACAATTCTGATGGTTCAGCAAAAACATAATTGTGCTTGGCCAAAATAAGTTGCAAATCTATAGGAATGAAATCCACCTCAAAAGTGTGAGGTTGGATTAAAAATATCTAAGCTATGGCTCCTCGAGAATATATTTTCAACAAATTCTCCATATAGTTTGAACTGATAATCTGTGGAGGCCCTACTTTTGAACCATGTAGAGTATATGACTGTTCATGCTATAAAAATAGTATCCAGAGCTCAATAAAGTTCCATGAGATGGTTTCTAGTTCACCCAACCATTGAGCTCCCAACACGATATCGCATCCCCCTAATTGAAGAGAAAACATATATTTTTTGAGATCATATCCTTCAATTTTTACTTTAACATTACGATATTTACCTTTGCAAGGTAAGGTACCTCCATTAGCTACCATAACCTAAAAGGATTTACATGTGTGTACATAATAATTATCCTGCTTGGCAATGCAAGGATCAATAAAATTGTGTGTATTAACAAAATCAATCAAGATGGTAAGACGTAGGCTTATGAAAAATCCACATCTTTCATGGTTTGGGGAGTAGTAATTTCAACAAGAGAATGAACATAAATTCTGGCCTATGGTTCTTATTGGATTTCTTCCTCATTTTGGGGTGGTTCCTCTATTACTTTTGTGTCATCATCACTTTGGTCACTAGTGTCAGGCTCATCAATGTCTATGAGGAACACCTTATTTTGGGTGCACCTATACTTGCAAACATACTTTTCATCATAATTGTACCACAACCCTTGGGCACATCATGCATCCATTTATTTGGTAGTCAGATGTTTGGGTGTAAAATTTTAGTTTTTAGTATGATTTTGGAATCTAGGAGGAAAGGAAGGTCTAGCTTGTGGAAATTTAGATGTTCACCTTTGAGTTTAAAATTTGGATTTGGCCAATCGGGTCAAACTAATAGCCTGCATCATGGTCTGTGATTTGAACATCTTGAACTTAGCCTGGAGATCATCCTTCAAGCCACTAATGAAACAACTCATAATGAACCCTTCATTCAATCCCCTAGTTTTGTTGGCCAATTTCTCAAATTGCGTTTGGTAATATTGAACTATCAAAGTTTGTTTCAATTTTTTTAATGCTCCTGTAAAGTCATCATACTCACTAGGGTCAAATTGAGTGAGTGATTGAGACTCAAATTCTTCCCAAGAGGGATTAGGAGTAGTGTTTTACAACCATTGGTACCACTATAAAGCTTTAGATTCCAAGTTGAAGGAAACCATTTGAACTCGATAATATCTAGGGATATTATGGAGTTTAAAAATTTGATCAACACGACACAACCATCCATATGCATCATTTCCATTGAACTTAGGAAAGTCTAATTTAGGCATATTAAATGTAGGATCACAATCATAGTGAGGGTGAGATTCATCTATTTCCCTTTCTTTACCTCTACCATATTGTTCAGTACAGTACTCAAACCTTCTTGGACCACCTTGCAATTTGGACTCAACATCTGCAAGTTGTTCTTCTAAGCAGTTTTTGGAGGTATCGTAATCATATCTAAAGCCTCGAAGCTCTTCCCTTATGGATTGATTTGATTCATTAATGTTATCAATGGAGCTTTTGACGTATTCCAACAATGATGTGGTTTGGTCTATCTCTTTTTGATGTCCACGAGTGCCAGTAGCCATTTTGGAGAGTCTTGAACCTCTTTCACTGAATTACTAAAAATAGAAGTGTGGTTTCAAGAGTTACTATTATTAGTAAGGAGTTCAAAAAAGTTATTGGTTAGGTTGAAACACTTATTTTATGATAGTTACCACTTCAATGGTTGCTTGATCTGAGTGCTCAATGAGGAGATATACTGACTTCTTTGACTTTATACGATCTCCTAGTTTGATGCAAGTCGATATCAGGGTAATTTTTCAACTTGAACTTAAAAATTTACATGTGGGTCCTTGAGGGTCTTTGGTGTAGAATAATGAGCTACTTCTAGTCCTAAAATGTTAGACCAATTTGTCTGACTATTGAGAAGTTATGGCCTTTACAAGAAAAATAAAAAATTACTAATTTTAGAAAATTGATGCAAAATTTGACCAAGATCTGCCAAGGATAATTTTATCTAAAATAGAAAGTAGAGTTGTTTGCTAAAGTTTGGATTCAATCTAAGATTTAAGTGAAGATATATCCCTATTTGAGTAAAATTTCATTTTTTAATACTTCGATGATTGGGTGTGGGGTATTATGTCAATTATATCTGCCTTGTATGTTATGACTACTAACCACTCCTATCACTATCTTGTCTCTATCCTTATCACCTATACTATTATTATTGACACTATTTAGATAATAACCCTAGGATTACCTATACTTTATGGTTACTGAAACTGTCTGTATTATTTTTATAACTAACAATCCTTATTATTGATGAATGTTACTGTTACTATCGACCTGACTATTATTACGACTAACCCGAATATTATTGCCACTAAAATTTATCTATCACAAACACTTGTCAACTTTTTCTAGACTATTTGGTGCATTAAATTATTTGTTCTCATGATAGGGAAGTCTTCTTCGTATGCTCAGTTTTATGGGAAATAAAATTATAGGTTCAATAGACATAAGGCTTTATTTTTGCAAGTTGAATATTTTTGTTTGGATGGAACCAAGGTGCACTAGGCAAGGGAGTATGTAATACCCATAGACCCTCTATTATACTGCAGTGATGAACAATAGTGCTCGAAACAATATTTCAAGCCACTACCCAATGAGGATTCCACACATACCCTTGAGCACACTATTTTCCTCTCTAACAGTACAATAGGGTAATCGTTCAAGATGTTATGTCCCGTGGACTATGGATAATACAAGGTTTAAAAGCTTTCTATTGGATAAAAATTTATTTAAGCCTAAATAATATTTTGATACACCAAAAGATGCATAGGAGCCCAAGTCTGTATGTGAGTGTTATAAGAGACCTAGGTATTGGAGCCTAATCGCCCCTCACTTCACTAGATACTTTATGGGCTATCTGGCTTAGCCAATAATGACAAGTCCTTCATGATATTTTAAAACCCTCGGTATAAGGTTTCTAGCCTAATCAACTACTATAAAAAATAACTGTATTTTTTTACTTTTTTTGGTTTTTGCTGATTTTTTAAATAAGAAAAAAAATTAAAAACACAAGAAAATTATACCTAACATGTAAAAATGGATGGGCAAGAATTATCGCAGTTGCAAAAAAACTCAGTCCTGGAAAGCACTCTGATACCACTTGTTAGCAAACATTATATTAAAACAAAGCTCACTCATACAAAATACTAAAAAATAATTGAAATACATCAAATAACAGAATAACACTATGCAGAAAGTAATTGCAAAATTGAACAATCTCATAAATAACTCATAATCATATGGCTCTTTGAGGGGGCAACCTCCTTTAATATGGCTCCATGTATTTTAAAGAGAAACTCAATGTAATCCTACCTTAAGGCTCAAGAGTTGGCTTACATGTAAAATGCCACTTGAGCTAGAATATTCTACCAAAGATCGGTTAAAATTTTGATAATTGTTACATGAAATGGACCCACTTGGCTAGATTCCTTACTTGCCACATACATTAGAAAGTGTTACAAAATAACATTATAGATGGAATCCCCCATGTTGGAAGTGGGTCATTACATAAGAAAATGAGAATTACAAAATAACATTAGGATGGGATGTTAACAGATAGGGACAATCTCCCTCACAATCACCCCCAAGTAATATGTAAACTTAATAGAATTTTTTTCTATGGGCTATCCATTTAGATTGCAAATGATCTCCACCTTATTTGTGCTACTTGACTCTGTTGCACATCTTTTTGGACCTCTCTTTCTATGATATTCAATGTTTGAAGTGTGTGATGACCTGGCATCAACACCTATAATGCTGACACCATCCAAACATCATTATACCATATAGTATGACAAAAATGAGTAACCCAACATCATGAGAAAATTTCTTATGCAGTCTACATACCTTCTTCATTAGCCAAAGCATTGTTAACCTCATTTCGAGTATTCTCACCATCGAATTCATTTATGTTATGGGTCACCTCCTTATCTTCCTCATTAATGGAACTCCATAGCTGGTATCTTCCACCAGTTGCTACAATACACCATAGTCAATGATAAAACCATGATCAATTCTAATATGCCTAGGTCAACCACTATTGAACAACACTATCAAATTTCAAGTACTTACTAGCATGTGAGGCATCTATCACTGACTCTTGATTTATTGTGATAGCCTCAACTACCCGTGGTGTCTTTCTTGGTATTTTTTGTTCATATTGCCTTATGTACTCTCTCTAGACTCTAACTCAATATGAAATATTAGCAAATTAGAAGAGATATGTACCAGCCTTATGTACTCTCTCTGGACTTTGACTCAATATGAAATATTAGCAAACACTATGTATTCATTAGGAGGAAATAATTACAAATAAACATGTTAAATGACAACAAAAGCAACACCCAGGTTCAATTCCTCAACTTTCAAGGAGATCTAGGTTTGAATCTTGCCAAGCAATACATGCATAATAGCAACCAAGTTGTTGTAATACCACTATGTGGTGATGATGTAATACAGGTGGGGCCCGTTTCAATCCCATTTAACCAATTTTAAAATTAAAAAAAAAGTTGCAATGTAGTTGAAAAAATGTTTAGTTTATGTCCAACTCAGTTACCTAATACTCATTCCCAAAGCTTTCCACCTTTACTAAAGTTGACCAATAAACCAACATTTCTAATCAAATTTTAAATGTTGGTGTTAAAATTCATATATTTTTAGCTATTTAGAAGCATTATTTCTAGTCCTAGTTATTAGAAAATAAACAACTATGAAACATTAGAGGCTATGAAAAGAATTCAAAACTATCAGGTTAACTCAGTTCAATCAAAAATATTGGAACAATATAGTACATGTTTGTTCTGAAACTAGTTCTTTTCTTTCAATTGACTCTTCTAAGACAAAAAGCAGAAGTTACTACAAAACAAAAGGAAGAACCCTTAGCTAAACAAAAACTAGAAGAGTCAGTTGAAAGAAAAGAACTGGTTTCAGAACAAAAGAAAGAGCCATGGTTAAATCTATCTCCATTAGCATTAGTTGTTACATCAATGCTTTCAACTACAAAAAGTTTCAGAGCACCACAAATGAAGACTGCTTCTTCATCAAACAACACATACACAGTCCAACATGCACACATGGACATAGACATAGATGACACACCTTTAGGGTCATATGTGTCAATATTTGGAGAAAAACTAGTAGGCCTGAAGAGATCTATGATAACATTGTTGTGAAAAAGTTTCAATGAAAGTAAGGCCAAATCGATAGATCATGCAAAAGCAAACAACAAAATGTTAAATGTAAAACTTAGACCTTTACCAGAAAGGTTTATTGCAGATCCAAAAGGAGTCATCTCAGAAGAAACCAAAAAACAAGAATTAGAAGAATATGACATAAGAGTCATAGAGTTAGTTGATCTATCATTACCAAGATCAGGAACAAGATCAACTACTGAAAAGAAGCCTTCAAGAACAAAAATATGTCTTATACCATTACCATGGAGATGGCCTAACAATGTGTTAGAATATATAGGCCTAAATAAGGAAGAATATGGCAAAGAAAATATTATTCCATTTCTGCCAAGAGAAGAAATAGATGATGAAAAGAAACTCAAAGATATTCCTACAATGCAAAAACAGTTAAATCACTTAAGCCAGTACATGAACTGTTTAGCAAGGAATTTTGATGGCTTTGAAAGATTGTGCAAAAATGAATTCATGAAAATTGAAAAAGGCATATGTAAATATGTGAATTAAATAAATATTAAATACACCTAAATCCTTTTTATAAAGAGTATGTGGCATAGTTAAAAACTATAAAAATAGAGATATTGGATAACAATCATGACATATAAACTATTTAAGGTATATACTAGCTTATTTTAAAACCTCATGATCAAGTATTTTTGTGTATGAGGATACCCTAGAATATCTATGGAGGAGTCAAGTTCTATTACACTTGTTGTATGAGCAAAATATCTATTCATGAAGTAAGAAAAATAAATGATCTTTATTTTCATGAAGTTTCACAAGTGATGAGAAGAATGGGAATAGAAGATATGGAGAAGATATAATAAGAACATATGTTTATCAAGAAAATATTATCACAAATTAAAGATAATCATTAATATGATAAAAAATAAGAAACTCCCAAATTGTTTAATTGATCAATTATTCAGATTTCATATTCAAGTGATCTCAAGGCCTAAAATTATAGGTTTGTGTTAGTTGATAGAACATAAATTTCAATAAAAATTAAAGGTGTTTCTTATAAAGTGAAGAAGTTATTATTGCACAAAATAATGCTCAAGAAATAGAATAAAACTATATTTATATATCCAAGAAGACACCAACCTTCAAGAGGAGGAGGAAATAAAAACCATATTGAACACTAGTCTAATGCAAGCTCCAATGGTTAAAAACTATAAAAATAGAGATATTGAATAGAAAACATAAAATAGAGATATGGATAACAATCATGACATATAAACTAATTAAGGTATATACTAGCTTATTTTAAAACCTCATGATCAAGTATTTTTGTGTATGAGGATACCCTAGAATATCTATGGAGGAGTCAAGTTGTGTTACACTTGTTGTATGAGAAAAATATCTATTCATGAAGTAAGAAAAATAAATGATCTTTATTTTCATGAAGTTTCAAATTTTGTAGAAGTAATTTCAATACTTGGAGTGCTTGTCAAGAATGGGTTCTGATCAGTTTGCCAACCCACAATACCACTTAACATTTAAGAAGCGTAATGTAAAATTCTTCACAAATGTTGCTTTGAAGTTGTACAAAGTTCTATTTGTGAGTACATTATTCCTATGAGATATGTAATAGGTAAAGTACTGAGCTTCAAGTGGATACAAAAAATATTCAATGAAAGGATGGTCTGATTGGGTTGCTATACTCATTCTTACTTGATTATGTTATTTTCACTTACTCTGCATTTTATTCAATACATGCAGAAACAAAACACTCTTGGATTCTAAAATGCAATGGTCAGGCCTGGTTAAATTCAAGCTTGGTCACTTGTTTGAATCCTATGGGGTAGGGTAGGTGTGTCCCTCTAGGGGGTCTCAGACTCCAGACCAAGAATTTTGGGCTAGACCTGTGCCCTAAAAAGTTCCTTGACCTTGACCCTCTATAGTCAAATGCAATCGGTGAATCTACAGGGAACCAAAGTACATGAATGCTATATTGATGAATAATTACAAGACAACAATTACTAGAATGCTACATACATACACTCAAATGGAAGCAACAAAACAAATGGTAATATTTCAAGGTGCAAACTCTATAAATCATAGATCCTCTAAAATGATATTAAGACATGAAAACCTTAAGGGTTTGGGTGTTCCTTGTACTCAAGGACTTCTATCCAACTTATACTGTTCAGGATGCTAACAGAAGCTCAATGATAGAGAGAACTCGAAACTCATCAAAGCCAGGACTAAGTTTCCAACATTGACTTAGTTGCATGGGGCAATTTCCCTCACAAGGGCTATGATAAAAGCTACCTCATATTATGGATTCTTGCCTTATAGTGGTCACCATTTTTTCTTTCTTGTATTTCTAATTCTACCAATGTTTAAGAGGTACTTTATGGGCTCTTAATAAGTTTTGATTTCAAGTTGGCAAGTCATAGATGGTTACAAACCTCATACCAGAGTTTTAATAATAACATCCTCCAAGTTATGTAAATTGCACGACTCTATGAACAACAATGAGAGTGGGAATACAAGATATGGATAAGATAAGATATGGAGAAGATATAATAAGAACATATGTTTATCAAGAAAATATTATCACAAATTAAATATAATCGTTAATATGATAAAAAATAAGAAACTCCCAAATTGTTTAATTGATCAATTATTCAAATTTCATATTCAAGTGATCTCAAGGACTAAAATTATAGGTTTGTGTTAGTTGATAGAACATAAATTTCAATAAAAATTAAAGGTGTTTCTTATAAAGTGAAGAAGTATTGTATCATCTCTAGAGATCTAACACTAAAAGGATTTTGTAGACATGAAAGCAAACCATCAAAAGTAACCAATATAGCCTTTAAAACAATAATAGAGATGCAAGTAGAATATTTGGTGTTATAAGAATCATCAAAGCAAAAGTAAAATCAATAGTAGTCATTGAAAGGACAATAATAATAAAAACCAAATATTTGGTATTATAAGAATATCAACAAACCTAAACTAGAGCATTTTACCTACCTTCATAAGGCAAAACCCCTCAAGAAGAAAACCATATTTGCAAAACCAAGAACTAACTCGCATGAACTACATGGTGAAACCCCTAGATAGATCCACCCACAAAAACCTTGGGAAATAGAATTTGCAAAAGTATTAAGTAGAGAATGAAACAAACTTCGTTTCCACTTGCAAGTTATATGATGATATAACTAACAAATAAATAGATATTTGTAGTTACAAACTATTGTATGAAACCTTGAATAAAATAATCAACACAATCAAACAAAGCTTGGAAATTTTATTTCAGAATTGGAATGATAGGAGAGATCATCTAAACAAGTAGGGGAGAAGACCCAATAGTTAAAAACCCTATGGTAGCACATGTGCCAAGATCATATAACACCATTTTAGCTCATGAAAATTTATGAGCAACATGTTTATCACATTGTCATATTATATATTTCATTTCAGCATTGTCAAATCATGATAGATGCCTTTCTAAATAGATATTTTCAAAGGTGTCAAGTTTGGGACATCCACGTTCTCTTTATGGGCTTGGCAGGTCCATAGACCTTGACAATGAGCATAACCAAGAACAAAGCAACCAAATATGTTCTCCAAGTATGTAAGAACAACTCTAATTTCCATTTCCTAAAATAACCATCATTTAAAAAAATAGACATAATAGCAAATGCAATAATACATTTACTAACCCACTTTATACCATAATAGCAAATGCAACAGTACATAGCAGAATTAAATCAATTTAGCAGTAAAGCTTAACCATCACTGTAAAGAAGAAAATATAATAACTTGAATCTTTATGATAGTAGATTACAGTAGTAGTGAAACTCCTTAGTACATCAGGAGTTTTGAAGCTTTTCAATAATACATAGCAAGATGGAGCAGATTCTAACTCATAGATATAATTTGACATAGCACATCATTAATTAACTAGTTATAGTAGCATCCCCAAACCCTAAACCCTCTGCATCCCCAAGCCCATAAAGGACTATTCTCAGTATGTGCCATTATATGTTCATTGTTGCTATCACATTGAAAATTTTATTCATAATTCATGGCTTCAACAACTTTGCCATATCCTTCTTACCAATATTTTCTACTAGAAATCAACATGCCCTATAAAGAGAGTTTCAACAAACAGCCAAATCATCTATAGTGGAGAGATAGATTGACATGCTAAGTGTCAATTTTGGGACATCCACGTTCTCTTTATGGGCTTGGAAGGTCCATAGACCTTGACAATGAGCATAACCAAGAACAAAGCAACCAAATATGTTCTCCAAGTATGTAAGAACAACTCTAATTTCCATTTCCCAAAATAACCATCATTTAAAAAAATAGACATAATAGCAAATGCAATAGTACATTTACTAACCCACTTTATACCATAATAGCAAATGCAATAGTACATAGCAAAATTAAATCAATTTAGCAGTAAAGCTTAACCATCACTGTAAAGAAGAAAATAGAATAACTTGAATCTTTACGATAGCAAATTATAGCAGTAGTGAAACTCCTTAGTACATCAGGAGTTTTGAAGCTTTTCAACAATACATAGCAAGATGGAGCAGATTCTAACTCATAGATATAATTTGACATAGCACATCATTAATTAACTAGTTACAGTAGCATCCCCAAATCCTAAATCCTCTACATCCCCAAACCCTAAACCCTCTACATCCCCAAGCCCATAAAGGACTATTCTCAGTATGTGCCATTATATGTTCATTGTTGTTGTCACATTGAAAATTTTATTCATAATTCATGGCTTCAACAACTTTGCCATATCCTTCTTACCAATATTTTCTACTAGAAACCAACATGCCCTATAAAGAGAGTTTCAACAAATAGCCAAATCATCTATAGTGGAGAGATAGATTGACATGCTAAGTGTCAAGTTTGGGACATCCACATTCTCTTTATGGGCTTGGCAGGTCCATAGACCTTGACAACGAGCATAACCAAGAACAAAGCAACCAAATATGTTCTCCAAGTATGTAAGAACAACTCTAATTTCCATTTCCCAAAATAACCATCATTTAAAAAAATATTAACCATCACTGTAAAGAAGAAAACCCTAAATTTTGAACACAATTTTCCCCTGCATCCCCAAACCTTGAGTAGTGCATACCACTTAAAAGCTCGAGCTCTCTATCAAGCCCTAGCTCGAGCTCTTTGTAAGAAAAAATTTAATTTCCATTTCCCAAAATAACCTCTTTAAAAAACTCTTACCATCCCGTAAGAAGAAAATCCTAAATTTTGAACCCCAATTCCCCCTCTCCCCAAACCCTGGTTGCACCCTTAAAATATCAAGCTCTCTATCAAGCCCTAGCTCGAGCTCTCTATCCAACCTCTGTTTGAGTGAATGCCCTAGCTCGAGCTCTCTGTCTAGCCTCTATTTGAGTGAACGCCCTAGCTTGAGCTCTCTGTCCAACCTTCATCTGAGTGAACACCCTAGCTTGAGCTCTCTATCCAACCTCCATCTAAGTGAACACCCTAGCTCGATCTCTCTATCCAGCCTCCATTTGAGCGAACACCCTAGCTCGAGCTCTCTGTCCAACGAGAAAAGCAAAAGAAATGCTCATTTTTCCTTTTTTGTGGTCTTTATATATTTTATTTCTCGTTGAGATCCTAAGAGGGTGGTTATAAACCACCTTATTAGGGTTTCCTAAACCACCCTCTTAGGGCTAAGAGGACAATTATAAACTGCCCTCTTAGGATCTATTAGGGATTTTTTTTACCATTGTAAAAAATTATCTTATTTTAGCCATCGTTAAAGCTCTTTTTGGTGTAGTGATATTAGGTTCCAAGGAGTATGGTTTCATTTTGCCACTATCAAATATATTCCTTTCTATTTGAACAACTTTATTGATATATTCATTAATAGTGGTCACATGTTCTTGCCTTAATTCATAATTGAATTCTTTAGAGAAAGCGTTCTTATAGAAGAAAGTAGATTGAATATCATCAGGTCTTAAACCCATAGGAATCCTATTCCTAATTTTAATGTATCTTCTATTAAAATCCTTTATTGACTCATTTTCTTTCTTTTTCATCATAGCTAATTTTGTTAACAAATACTGCTCATTATTTCTTTCTCCAGATTTTTTAAGAAACACTTGTTCCATGGTATAAAAATTAGTGATAGTATTATCTATGAGGCCATTGAACCACTCATAGGTATAATTTTCCAGAGTCTAAAGGAAAAATATGAGGACTAGATATACCTCAAGACTATCCATAGCATAAAAAAATATTTGATGTGGTCTTCACCAGTTACAACAGTATTTCCTTGAATCTTTGGTAAGTACTTACTTGCTTTACTAGGAAGAGGGTTTAGATTTTGGGGTAATATAAATGGTCTATACCTATTAGTCCTCCACTAATAAACATTCTAGTTTTAGTTAGGATTTACAAGTGCCATATTTATGGCAGGGGTGCCATAAATAGGGTTTGGAGTAACACTCAAGGAAGGATTAATGCTAGGAGAAGTTGAATTTAGACTACTTCTAGAAACAAAATTTATAGATATAGATAAATTTCTATGGGACTGGAAAAATACCTCTAGATATTGCACTTCTTAATAGAGATATTTTCTGCTGCTTCTTGTGGAAACCAAATCAAGTTGCTCCTTCTTTCTTCAAGATTTAAATTCTAGGTATGATAAGATCAGAATTGCTAGCACAAATGTGTAGAAAGAATAATGCCACTCTATGGTAAATATTACTCAGCCTTAAACACTCTCAATATCATAGAATAATACTTAAGGTATTTAGGAAATTTCAAGAAGAAATTTAAACACTATGTAAGCCAACAAAACCCATGACCGTTAGATTTGAATTTGTTTTGAAAATTTGAAACAAGGAATAAAACCCAAAATAAACCAAAATCAAAAGATAAATTTAAATTTCTTGATGTCGTTATATTTTTTCCCCAAAAATGGTGCCAAAAATGGTTGGAGAAAATTCTTGCATCCCTCAAACACTATCACATCGTAATATTTTTTGAATCTAATCAACATTATGGACTTTGGTAGATCCACCTCTTTTACTCAGGAAAGAATTATCTAAAAACTTATGATAGATAAAGGTAAAGAAACCCTATAGTGAGATCAAATTATAACATTCATGCTCATGCTTATCCAAATTAACGAAGAAATATAAAATATTAAATATTATGACCAAGATTTATAAAACCCACTAAAATGTTCCTATTAGTAGATTGGTGCATTGTCCATTTGCAATTGTAGCAATGATTTAGATAGTTTAATACGAAAAAAAGAACAAGAAAGAAGAAATTGGGTTAATTATATCCATTCAAATAATGTAATAGTTATAACTAATTTACCGGTGAGGGAATATTCATTTACACATTCAAATAATGTAACATGCAAACGTGAAACAGATACACAATCGAGACAAAGAATTGACCAAAGGAGGATGAAGGATTTGTATTAATATCAAATATTATTACAATTAGAGTCTAGTAAAATATCCCAAATATTATTAATAAAATACAAAAAAAATCTCTATTCAAATGATTTCATAGAGAACTTCAACCCTTCATTCTACGGGGTTGAATATTCTAAAAGTTCTACTTACCATCATCATTCGAAAAGACACAATGAAGGGTTGAATATTAGTTCTACTTTTAGAACCCTTATTCCAATCTAGCAATTACCTACACAATTAAGGGTAAGAATGAGAGATGGAAATAAAATAAAAGACATAAAAGGGAAATACAATCGACAGGAAAATGGCACTCAACTATACCTTTGACCAAAAATTGGCTATGCAATACTTGATAATTTATTTGTTGTTGCCTATATTTATAATTTAAATATGCTCTATTCTATTGCAACTAGCTCCATCTGATCCCTCCATTTGGCTACGTTTGCATCATTCATCCTGTTTATGGTTTACAGTTGGATTACAATTGTCCTGAACTATCTCTTCTATAATTTCACACTTGGCTACCATCTAGTCGTTAGATTTTGTAGGAGGTAACCATTGTGCTAAATCTACACTTTTGTATTTTTTTTTTTGTATTTTTTTCTACTATGAGCCCTTAGCTTAGGTTATGGTCCTTTGTTATTTCAATAAATTTTTGATATTTGGTTAATTTTGTAACTTAAAAGACCACTTCCTTGTCTTTGCAGTTGATAAAACATTTGACCTGTATGTTTAGTGTTTCTATGATAACCTTCCTTTAATTTTAGCACTTTAAAGGAGGAGAGAGAATGAAGTGTAAAGTGAGAGGAATATGGAGATCATAGAAAGTGGAAGGTGGTTATTTATGAAGAGATATATGCACAAAAATATGGTAAAATTAGGGTGAGAAGGAAAAGAGTGAAAGAAGAGGAAAATAACAAAATGTTACATGGGAAAAATAGTGGATGGATGGTAAAAGAAGTGATATTGTAATAGGAAGAAATTGAAGAAGAGAAGGGAGGCATATTAGAAAAGGAGAGTCTAGATCATGGGACACCCCCACAAAATTGTATCTCCATGACTATACTTCATCACGACTTAAAGTTGTTTCAAGTGTAGAAAAGATGCCTCAAGTGGATATTCCAAATTCTTAAAGGCCAATGTTCACCATATTTACATAATTTTCTCTTCTTCACACAATTTAGCAAGAACATCTTCTATATGTCACTTTTTTCCATGTGGATCTTCTATAGATCCATTTTCCCATATATTTTTATATGATAAGTAGAACTAATATTCAATTTAGTGCCCATTGCATGATGAAGAACCTACCAAAATTTTGATGTAAACTTGAAATATCTATCTGATATGATCACCTCAAGAAAACCATACAACCTAAATATTTTCTTGGTAAACCTGTTGGCCACAACTGATGCATCATCCTTAATGTTTCCTAGTATAGAATATGCAACTTTAGTCAACTTGTTGACTCCAAAAGTATTGTATCATGTTGGCACCTAGTCTTAGGTAAACGCACAATAAAATCCATAAATATAATCTTCCACTTCTAAGTAGGTATATTGTGTGGGTACAATTTCCTACTGGATGTTGATGTTTTATCTTAACATTCTAGTATTCCAAACATCTAGAAATAAAACTAGTGGTATCTTATTTCATTCCTAACCAATAGGTCTTTTTCATGTTTTCTCTCATCTTTGCACCTCTTGGATGAGCATAATAGGGAGAACTATGTGCCTCTTCCATAATCATTCTCCTTAAATCACAAAATTTGGGCATAACAACCCTATCCTTGAAACATAAAATTCCATGTTTTATGTTATAATCCTTATTTTCCTCTAGTTTTTTCTAAATTTTAGCCCAAATTTCAATGCAATATTGATATTATAGTTGCATTTCCTTGACTTTGTCCATCAAGTCTATATGACTCTATGTCAATGTTGTTATATGCCTTCTACTCAAGGCATCAACAACCTTATTTTATTTTCCTTTGATATACTCTATACCAAGTTCATATTTTGCTAGTAGCAACTTTATCCACCTTCTCTGTCTTACATTCAACATAGGTTGGGTAAAGATATACCTTAGACTTTGGTGGTCCATTCTTAGCTCAAATGGTTTCCCCAACAAATATTGCCTCCAAACCTTAAGATCATGCATAGTTTCTTGGACTCATATGCTATTGTAGCTTCATTTTTGGATAATACCCCTTCCAAAACTTCTAAGGAAGCATCTATATATACTATAAAATTCCCAAGATGATCTGGTATCCTAAGAATTGATGTTGTAGTCAATTTATTGATCACACCTCAATGGTTGATGGATTTACCATCTACAATATAGAAACATTAGAAGGATCAACAAAATTCTTCCTAAGCATGGATATGTGGAAAGTATCATGGATCCTTGATGGGTTGGGCGACAACACGAGCCTATAGGATACTAAAATTACCTTATCAATGATCTCAAAGGTTCCAAAAAAATGAGGATTGAACTTAGTTGACTTGATGGTACTTTTTATGGGTCTTTCCCTAAAAAACTGTCTCCCACAGAGAATTCTCTTGGTGATCTTTTTAGATCAATATAGCTCTTCTAATGATTGGCTTCTTCTTTGAGCCTCTTTCGAATCACTCTGATCACCATTCGATCCTCTATATTGTTGTATGATAGAGGTGTTTTGCACCTTCTTCCATACAAGGCCTCAAACGGAGTCATTCCCAAGGATGCATGGTATCCATTATTATATGCAAATTCAACTAGATGCAAAAATTCTTTCCACTTATACTTTTGGTCCATGCATTACATGTGAAGCATGTCTTTAAGAACTTGGTTAACCCTCTTCATTTTCTCATCTATTTTTGGATGGTAAGTAGAATAGATATTAAATTTAGTGTCCACTACATGATGAAGAGCCTAAAAAAATTCTAATGTAAACCTGGAATCTCTATCTGTTATGATCAAATTTATCCTTGAAACATAAAATTCCATCTATTATGTTAAAATCCTTATTTTCCTATAATTTTTTTTCAATTTTAACCTTAATTTTAATGCAATATTGATCTTGTAGCTACATTTCCTTGAATTTGTCTATCAATTCTGCATGACTTCAGGTTAATGTTGCTATATGCCTTCTCCTACTCAAGGCATCAAACACCTTATTTTATTTTCTTTGATATACTCTATACCAAAGTCATATTTCATTAGAAATTCTATCCACCTTCTTTGTATTGCATTCAACATAGGTTGGGTAAATATATAGCTTAGAATTTGGTGGTCCATCCTTAGCTCGAATGGTTTTCCCAACAAGTAGTACATCCAAAACTTAATATCATGCATATTTGTTGGTAACTCTAGGTCATTTGTAGCATAATTCACCTCATGCTTCTTGATTTTCTTGGACTCATATGCTATTGTAGCTTCATTTTGGGATAATACCCCTCCCAAACCTTCTAAGGAAGCATCTATACATACTGTAAAATTCCTAAGAGTTTCAAAGGCAGGCTCACACTTATCCATCCATTTGAAATATTTTTCTTTTCTCTAAAGGTTGGTAATATAATAGATAATTTTTGAATAGTCCTTCACAAAATACCTATAATAACCAATTATTCCCATGAAGCTACATCAAGATATCATCTATGAATATAAAAAAAATCGATCCAGATATTTCTTGAACACATTGTTCATCATATTTATAAAAGTTATAAGTGCAATTTTCAACTCAAATGGTACCACTGTGACTCATAGTATCCATATCTAGTCTTAAAAGTCATTTTGTGATTATCCTCCTCATGAATCCTCATTTGATGATAAATCGATATCAAGTTAATTTTTTAAAAGGTAGTGGCATTATTTAACAAATTGAAGAGATCATTCTATTCTTGTAAAAGGATACCTATTCTTGATGGTCACCTTATTCAATTTTTTGTACTCAATACATAATCTTAAGGAACTATCCTTCTTCACAAATAATATTGTAGCACCCAAGATGACACACTAGGTTTAATTAGACCTTTTTCCAAAAAATTTTGAATTTGCACTCTTGCAACTCAATAGTAAGGTGTCCTTGTAATAGGTTTAGTCCTAGACATTAATTCAATGGTGAAATCAAATTCATGCTAAGGTGGTAGGCTTGGGAGATATTCTAGAAATACATCCCTAAATCCATGAGGAATTGAACTTCTCTTAAACATTTCCTCATCCCCATTATCACTTGTCTTGCCATTTATATTTACAACATACCACCTATTTTGAGGACCTTATTTAGCTACATAGTTGATAGCAAATATGGTCAAAAATATCCTTGCCTACTTTGAACCCTTACTCTCTTCTTATATTTATTAGTATAGTCCATACACAAGCATGAGCCTTTAACCAATCCATTCCTAGGATAATATCAAAGGCATGTAGTGAGGTTACATATGAGTGTAAAATAGAAGATCCATTAGGTAAAGTGATCTTAGTCATAGGCAAACATGTATACACTGAGTAAGTCTATCCAAACCCATACTCAACTTTCCACCCATGTGCCAAAAATCTAGGTCTTTCTGGCATATCCCCTATAATACTAGTTGAAATAAAACCATATGTAGCTCCACCATCAATTAAAAATTTAACATTCTTATTGAACAACTTACCATTCAATAACATAGGAGTTGTTTGTCCATATAGGTTCTAACTACTTGTGGATGCATAAATTTAGTGCAACTGCTCCTTAGCTCCGTTACTAGACTCTGGTCATTGGGGATATTTATTTGCATAATGAGGACCCCAAAAAATGAAATAACCTATTATAGGTGCTTAAAACCTTTTCTACCTTTTCTCCCCTATTACCTCCTTTTGATTTGATTCATTCTACTTTTGAGGTTTAGGTTTTGATTTATCCTTCTTTTGGAAATTCTTCTTATAATTTACTTTGTTCCCATTGTTATTATTTTTGAACTTTGAGTTCCCTTTACTTTTCTTATTTTAATCCTTATCCCATTTCATAAATCCAACACTCTTCCTCTTCCTGAGTTCCTATTTTTTTTCATTTTTTCAACACTTCATAGTTGAAGAAAGTCTTGTTGGTTTGTAGATTGGTCTCTTCCTGTCGAGCCAAATCATAAGTTTTTGAAGGGTTTTGGACTTGATCAAATTAATCATTGTTCTAATCTTAGGATCCATCCCTAATATGAACTTATGCACCTTTAGTTGTTCATTTATCTCATACTCTAGAAAATATTTCAAAATTTTAATGAATATTTGATAATATACTTCCACAATTAATGTATCCTATTGGAGCATAGAGAACTCTTCAAAATTCTCTACATAAAACTAATTTGATAGGAATATCTTCTTAAATACCCTAACAAAACTATCCCATTTAAGTTCCATGGCTTGGATCCCTCTACCTACCCTGAATGTGTTCCACCCTTCTAAGTTTACATCCTGAAGATGAAGGATTGCCCAAACTATTTAGGTTTTAGGTGAGGAGTTCTTCATAGAAAATAAATTTTCCAACTCACTCAGCCAAGACTCTACTGCATCACCCCCTTATATTTAATTAAATTTAGATACCTTAACATTCTTAAGTTCCTTGGCAAGCTCATCCTTGATCCGAGCTCTACCCTAAGGAATTTCTCTAGTAAGATTCCCTTACCACCTACCCTCTAAATCCTTCTTACTAGTTTCCTTATTATCTAGGGTTTCCAACAATTTATTTTACTACTCCATTTGCTCTTGGAGTAACTTGACTACTAAAGAAAGGTTTTCCACCCTCTCACTAGAGTCCATTTTTCTTTTATTTCTCTTTCTGGAGTCCATTGTTCTTCCAAATTTCTTACAGGAGTCCATTATTATTCTATATTTCTTGTTGGAGTCCATTGTTCCTCCATACTTCCTTTGGGGATCCATTGTAACTTATTTTTATTTAGTTGACCTCACCTTCTTGGATAATCTTAAAATAGGTGCCATATCCTATCCATAAAAAAGAGTTGGGTAAGTTACAATTTCTCCCAAATTATACTTATAATCAGTTAGTTTCATTTCCCCTTAAACTAACTTAGACCAATACCACTCACCTGATAATGATCATGGTCATCGTAAGGTGTCATTCCCAATAAGAAACTATACTCTCTAGGATTTTTACTCCTTGGTCTAACTGGTCCAAATATCATGCAATACCCATCTTATCCCAGATAAGGTTAATGTCCCTATAAGAGTAAGTCTTCCCAAAGTGGCAAATCAAGTCAAGGCTTATCGTAGGTTCTCTTTATGTAATCTTCTAGTCCTATGACCTAGGATTTGATACCAACTGTAACAACCACCAAAACCAACCCAATAGAGATATTTTTCTATTTTACACAAGCAAAGGTTCACAAAATAATCCCAATATTTTTAAGCATTATAAGGCATAAACATATTTTGAGTTCAATGTTGCTATAGACAACACCCAAGTGGACAGGAGTGGCCAACATCCCATATTTTTGGGGTTCACCTTTTTAAATATTATTATCTATAAATGATGCTAATAGTTGTCCCCCCACCTTTCCTATACCCTCAATAGTATAGAAAAACTTGACCATGGCGTAGGGATTATTATTTAAGTCCCATAATATCTAAAGAGGGATGCCATTTCTTGAATCTTAAATAAGTCCATCTATGTAGGATTATTTTGATGTAATGCCTTAGTGCTTAGTTACCACACCTTTATGGGTTAACTAAGGCCATTACCACTCACCTGGTAATAAGCATGGTCACTCGATCCTCACTGTTCAAGGTGCCACCACTATATTGTCTTCTGATTCACTCCAAAAGCCTTACCACTTTGGAAACACCCAAGCCTCACCATTCAAGGTGTATCATTCATAATTATCTTATTATTGCATCACCACAACTCCTAGATTTGTGAATACCTAGTTATTGCATCATCGTAACTCCTTCCAAGATTCACATCTACTTGGTTATTGCATCATCACAACTCCTCCTAGGATTGGGTTGTCTTCTTGACTCGGGTGTTTCTGTAGCATGGCTCTAGATTCAAGCCCAAGAACATCCTCAACCAAACCCAAAATATATAAAAATCCGCAAAGATAAAAACTCTTTCTCAAAAATGAAATAAATCTATAATAAATTCTCACATAACATAATGCTAAAAATATGAACTTGAATATTTCCAACCATAAAAATAACATTTAACCTTTTTTTTCAAAAATAAAAATATAACCCTCATCTAAATAAATATAACATAGTCTAGGAACTATATTCCACCATTATTTTTGATAAGATATATTTCCATTTGACACATAATAATAATTTCAATATCTCATGAAAGAATCTACAACATAATATTTTTTTCTCTATGCACAAGTCTTGAAATGTTATACAAGTATATTGCCATACACCTTTTTTTATAATAAAATTTACTTGGAATCAATATGTTTATTCTCAAATATTTCTTTAACACTACCATTACAGAGTAATAAATAAAGATCCATATCAACATCTATTCTCTCATGGTCTTCTTTTGGATAACTACTTTCCCAAAAACTTAGAATTGAATTTTTAGGGATTAGGAAAACTATTATATGCATATGCAATCCTACATACACTATGCAAATAATATGCAAGATTCAAGTACATCATACAAGAAAAACCATATAATGGTAATGAGAGAATACCATACTTTCCTCAGTAATAGTTTCCTTATCTACCTGAGCCTCAAGAAAATCATTGCTATTATCAACTAAAAACATCTCTTAAAAAATAATATCCAATCCAATGCACTTTTTTTAAAAGAATAAAAGATCCCATAACCCAATTTTTCAACCATCAGTACAAACCTAGTTTACTCCAACTAAAACTTGAAGAATCACTTTTCTAAGAAATCCATTTCTTTTTTAATCCTATTATTTCATAGCCTTTCAAAACAAAATTCCAATAAAGAGAACTTTCTTTCTTAATAAATTATTAATGAATAAAACAATTTTAATCAAATGACCAAAGCAATACTTTAAAGATTCATTAATTTTTTTTAATGTAACTCAATATTATTTTTCAAAATATTTTGGACACAATTCTTAGAAAGCACAACCAAGAATAAACAATTTAGATAAAACGGTGCAAGCTACCATAACAATCAAAGGATTCCCACAAGCAATAAATTCCACTAAGGAAGCAACAACATAAAAAGGAATGTAAGGGCACTCAAACTAGCATCCAACTCACCAAGTGAAGGTTACCTTAACTACCATCATGTAGCCTAAGGAAAATACTCAGGCATAACACACAACTCGTATATCAACCACAACCTAGGATGGAAAAAATACCAACTCTCCCTAATAGACATCCTATCGAATACAAAGAAGAAAGGTAAGAGAGTTTAACTAAAAGGTGATGCAAGTTATGTAAGGCACCTACAACATCAAACCACCTCCAAAATAACTTGAGGAAAAGATACAAAACAAAAATTCTATAGTTACCTACAATAGAATCAAGATAACAACACCTATGCCACTTCTTGACAAAGGATATGCTTAAGCCATCTGAACAAATTCAATCCATATACATTTATCTATAGAATTAACACCACTATAGCAACATAAGCAAAAGAAGACTAGGTAATAAAAAATAACATAGACCACACCTTCCTTAACAAGCATGATAACTCATCTAGCATCATTATCAAATAGATCAAGGAACATATTAAAAAAAGCAATACAATAATCAATCATAGGGACATCATAACCAGGTCACCCACCTCATATTGCCCAATTAGACTTTGAGATCCTCCAAATAAATGCCACAACAAGCTGCCCTCTCTAATATTTATCCTCTAGTCTCCTTTAGTCTTGACAATCCTTCTCCAATTGCCTTCCAAAGAACATAAGGAATCGTCTTTCCTCTTGCATGCCCAAGTGTAATGTATGAGAGGTATGTTACAAGATTCTTGCTAATTTATCCCACTAAAACATTGTTAACAATATCTACCCCTTTCATAGTCCATTTTAATGGAATCAAAGACCATATTAATTAAAGTTCTTTCTTCATAATACAACTTAGTAAAGAATTATTTTTATCTAACTTATAAAGATATCATTTTCCTATTAATATCAACAATCTCAATACTAAGGTAATTAAATTAATTACTCACCTAATTAATTTAATCAACATAAATTTTTAATACTAACCATTAACATCAAAATTCAAATGTTCTTAGGTTTTACTTACTCATTAATACCAACTTAATACATTTTAAATCAACAATTCATATTCTTCAAACACAAGCATAAATGCGTCTCAAAGGAATCAATAATACACACAACATTATTTTTCCTTAAGTAGGTGGCTTTCAAGATAACTAAAATGTTATCACCTACCTACTAAGGATGGCTCTTTTACTAACAAAAACCTCCTTCTCCAATGGTGTATTCAAACAATAAACATATATGAAATGCATCTATATGAAGGGTATTATTTTACCTTTGAGTTGTTGATGAGAATGTTATCCATTATTTATTTTTTCTCTTGAATTTGGTGGTTGTCCCATATCGATCCACCTATAAGAGTACTTGGTCCTACAACCAATGTTTCCATCAATAGTTCCATATTCTAAAAGTAGTATAATCAAAGTATAAAGTGCAACTATCAATACATCTTGATACATAAAATGATATTATGCATTAGATATCCATACATCAGGACATAAAAAAAATATCAAGATCAAGTCCTGCAAAGGAGGGTCATTGCATACTCCCCCCTTGGACTAAACATAGTCCTCTATGTTTCCTAAAACAAACATTTATTTCATTCAAATAAATATGGGAATTGCTTTCTCATTTCCTCAGCATCTTCCCAAGTTGCAGAATTTTTAGAATAGTGATCCCACTTGACCTTACATTAATATAAGGTTCATTTTATCAATTACTTAAAATGAAGCCCTAGAATACTTATTGATCACACCTCAATGGTTGAGGGATTTGCCATATACAATATAGAAACATGAGAAGGATCAATTACATTCTTCCTAAGCATGGATATGTGGAAAGTATCATGGATCCTTGATAGGTTGGGTGACAACACAAGCCTATAGGCTACTGAAATTACCTTATCAATGATCTCAAAGGGCCCAAAAAAATGAGGATCCAACTTAGTTGACTTTATGGCACTTTCAATGGGTCTTTCCCTAAAAAAATTGTCTCCCATAGAGAATTCTCTTGGTGATCTTTTCATATCAATATAGCTCTTCTAATGATTGGTTTCTTCTTTGAGCCTCTTTCGAATAACTCTGATCACCATCTGATCCTCTAGATTGTTGTATGATAGAGGTGTTTTGCACCTTCTTCCATACAAGGACTCAAACTGAGCCATTCCCAAGGATGCATGGTATCCATTATTATATGCAAATTCAACTAGATGCAAAAATTCTTTCCACTTATACTTTTGGTCCATGCATTACATGTGAAGCATGTCTTTAATAACTTGGTTAACCCTCTTTATTTGCTCATCTATTTTTGGATGGTAAGTAAAACTGATATTCAATTTAGTGTCCACTACATGATGAAGAGCCTACAAAAATTATAATGTAAACCTGGAATCTCTATCTAATATGATCACCTCAAGAAAACCATGTAACCTAAATATTTCCTTGGCAAACCTATTTTCCACAACTAGTGCACAATCCTTTATGTTTCTAGGTATAAAACATGTAACTTTAGTCAACTTTTCAAGTACCACAAGTATTGCATCATGCTGGTGCCTAGTCTTAGGTAAACCTACAATAAAATCCATAGATATAACCTACCACTCTTGAGTATGTATATCATGTGGATACAATTTTCCTACTAGATGTTGATGTTCTACCTTAACCTTCTTGTATTCCAAACATCTAGCAATAAAACTTGTGATATTATGTTTCATTCCTGACCAATAAAATATATTTTTCATGTTTTCTCTCATCTTCACACTTCTTGAATGAGCAGAATAGGGAGAACTATGTACCTCTTGCATCATTATTCTCCTTAAATCACCAATTTTGCATATGATAACTTTATCCTTGAAACATAAAATTCCATCTATTATGTTAAAATCTTTATTTTACTATAATTTTTTTTCAATTATAACCTTAATTTTAATGCAATATTGATCTTGTAGCTACATGATGCAGGAGCATCTAGTGGCACCTGATGCAGAAGCATCTAGTGGCAGGAGGGCCACTTCTGAAAAGACGGCTAAGGAGGGAAGACGTTGCGATTTCGTGACATGTCACAAAATCATGACAGAAGAAGAAGAAGAAGGCAAGGAGAAAAATATGTCATGATATCGTGACAAAAAAAGTGTCGCGATATCGTGACACAAAGTGGAGAGAGGAGCCAGCGGAGAAAACTGTCACGATATTGCGATAGAAGATGTGTCGTGATATCGTGACGCAAGCGGAGAACGAAGCCAGCGGGGAGAAGTTGTCGCGATATCGTGATAGCAAATGTGTCATAATATCATGACACAAGTGGAGCAGAGGAGTCAGCGAGGAGAAACTGTCATGATATCACGACAGAAAATGTGTTGCGATATCGTGACACAAATGGAGCAAAGGAGTCAGCAACGAGAAGCTGTCGTGATTTCGCAACAGGTCACAGTTTCATGACCAGAAGGCGAAGAAGGAGCCAAGGAAGAAAGATGTCACGATTTCATGACATGTCACATTTTTGTGACCAGAGGGCAAGCGAAGGAGCCAAAGGAGGAAGATGTCACGATTTTGTGACATGTCACGGTTTCACGACCAGCTAGCGAGCGAAGGAGCTAGAGGACGAAAGATGTCATGATTTTGTGACATGTCGCATTTTCATGACCCGATGAAGAAGAGAAGGCAAGGGAGTCAAAATGTCATGATTTCGTGACTTGTCATGATTTTGCTACCCGAAGGAGAAGAAAGGAGGCAAATAAGGAAGATGTCACAATATCACGACATGTCACGATTTCACGACGTAAAGAAGAGAAAGTAGGCATAATGAGAAGATGTCACAATATCGTGACATGTCATGATTTTGCAATAGGAAGAAGCAAGAGGAGGCGAAAAGAGAAGATGTCACGATTTCGTGACATGTCACAATTTCATGACAAGGAGAATAGAGAGGAGGTGAAAAGAGAAGATGTCATGATTTCGTGGCATGTCACAATTTTGCGACACAAAGAGGGGAGAGAAGGCGAAATGAGAAGATGTCGTGATTTTGTGACATGTCACGAAATCACGACCCATAAGAGCGAAAGAAAGCAGGAAGAGAAGATGTCATGAAATCATGACATGTCGCATTTTCATGATTCGAAGAGAAAAATAAGCAAGGCAGAAAGATGTCGTGATATCGTGACATGTCGGGTTTTCACAACTCGAAGAGGAGAGAGAAGGCGATGGAGCAGAAATGTCATGATATCATGACATGTCGGGTTTTTGTGACCCAAAAAGGAGAGAGAAGGCGATGGAGCAGAAATGTCATGATATCGCGACATGTCACGATATCACGACCGAAAGAGAAGAGGAAGAAGATGTCACGAAATCATGACAGGCTACATTTTTAGAGGCCGTTATAGAATGACAGGCTACATTTTTAGAAGTTGTTACAGAATGACACATGGCAACACAGAACAACACGTGGCACCAGGGTGCAATGAAAATAAGTGCAGACGAACAGTTAACGAAAGACGTTACACCAGTTATAGAGGACATTATGGATTGCAGTTATGGAGTAGACGAAGACAAACAGTCGTGGCAGAAATGAATTGAAGGATCGTTAGATGGAAGACAAAGAGTCACGTGAAAATTTATAAAAGGATGAAGCAGAGGCGTGTACAGGGGTTGTAAAACTTACAGTTGCAGAGTTGCATAGTCGAGTTGCAGAGTCAAAAGTAGAGGGCCACTCGGATCGTCTTGGAGTGTGTTTTCCTTCCAGAGATGGAGAGTTAGGGAATTGCAATAGAGTAGAGTGAAATAACTGTGCCTGTGCGCCAGTTTTTGTAAAGCCTACGGGCTGTTATTGTGTAAAATCTTTGCAAGTTATTGAATGGAAAATTGGGTTTCCTATTCTTGTAAAGTCTGTTTCCAATTTTTTGCATGAAAATTTGGATTTGGTAGATTGCAATTTTTTTGTTCTCCATCAAGTGGTATCAGAGCCAGGTTCCTGATTTTGCAAACAGATCGCCGAATGTGAGGCAGTTTGCACCAGGATCTATGAAAGGGTTCTAAGAGAAGAGAGAGTTTAGGGTTTCTTGAGCGTGTGAGCAGAGCACCGAAAGTGAGGCAGCTACACCAGGATCGGCTAAGATTTGTGAGAAAAGTGAAGAAAAATGCCTCCACGAAGAAACCATGGTGGTGGGAGAGATATGAGATCTAAAGATTCATAGTTATAGACGTTCAAATATTTGTAGAGGCAAGTGCAAGCCCTGCAAGAGGAGCTACTCAGAAGAGATTTGCAAAGGCAAGTGAAAGCCCTACGAGATGAGCTATGTAGAAGGCATGAGGATCAATGAAGAAGTAGAGGCCAGGGTGAAATAACTAGTGGAAGAGAAGATGGAGTGCGCCAAAGTTAAAGTCATTGAAGGCTACAGACAAAGAGGTGTGCAACAGTGCCAAGATCTTCCTGGAAGAAGGCAAAAATTTATCTGGCCAGGAGACGAAGTTCAAGTGGGCTACAGATGAGGAAGTGTGCAGTAGTGGTAGAATCTGTCTAGAAGAAGGCAGAAGTTATTCTAGCCAGGAGACAGGGTTGGAACAGGCTGCAGAGGTAAATGAATGTCTGGAGGTGTTGCAGAAGGTGGCGACCAGACCAGTGCAAAAGTGAAGATCACTTCTCCACCAACCCCAGGTGTCTGATGTAGGAGCATCCAGTGGCACCTGATGTAGAAGCATCTAGTGGCAGGAGGGCCACTTCTAAAAAGTTGACTAAGGAGGGAAGATGTCGTGATTTTGTGACATGTCACGAAATCACGATAGAAGAAGAAGAAGAAGGCAAGGAGAAAAATATGTCGCGATATCATGACAAAAAAAGTGTCGCGATATCGCGACACAAAGTGGAGAGAGGAGCCAACGAAGAAAACTATCGTGATATCATGACAGAAGATGTGTCACGATATCGCGACACAAGTGAAGAACAAAGCCAGCGAGGAGAAGCTGTCGCGATATCGTGACAGCAAATGTGTCATGATATCATGACACAAGTGGAGCAGAGGAGTCAGCGAGGAGAAACTATCGTGATATCACGATAGAAAATGTGTCATGATATCACGACATAAATGGAGCAAAGGAGTCAACAACGAGAAGCTATCGTGATTTCGCAATAGGTCACAGTTTCATGACCAGAAGGCGAAGAAGGAGCCAAGGAAGAAAGATGTCACGATTTCATGACATGTCACATTTTCATGACCAGAGGGCAAGCGAAGGAGCCAGAGGAGGAAGATGTCATGATTTCATGACATGTCATGGTTTCACGACCAGCTGGCGAGCGAAGGAGCCAGAGGATGAAAGATGTCATGATTTCATGACATGTCACATTTTCACGACCCGATGAAGAAGAGAAGGCAAGGGAGTCGAAATGTCACGATTTTGTGACTTGTCATGATTTCGCAACCCGAAGGAGAAGAAAGGAGGCAAGGAAGGAAGATGACGAGATATCGCGACATGTCGCGATTTCATGACGCAAAGAAGAGAAAGTAGGTAGAATGAGAAGATGTTGCGATACCATGACATGTCGTAATTTTGTGACAGGAAGAAGCAAGAGGAGGTGAAAAGAGAAGATGTCGTGATTTCATGACATGTCACAATTTTGTGACAAGGAGAATAGAGATGAGGCAAAAAGAGAAGATGTCACAATTTTGCGGCATGTCACGATTTCACGACACGAAGAGGGGAGAGAAGGCGAAATGAGAAGATGTCACATTTTCACAACATGTCGTGAAATCGTGACTTGCAGGAGCGAAAGAAATCAGGAAGAGAAGATGTCATGAAATCACGACATGTCACATTTTCATGACTCGAAGATGAAAAGAAGAAGCAAGGCAGAAAGATGTCGTGATATCGTGACATGTCAAGTTTTTGCGACCTAAAGAGGAGAGAGAATGGGATGGAGCAAAAATGTCATGATATCACGACATGTCAACTTTTCATGACCCAAAAAGGAGAGAGAAGGAGATGGAGCAAAAATGTCATGATATCGCGACATGTCGTGATATCGCAATCGAAAGAGAAGAGGAAGAAGATGTCGCGAAATCACAACAAGCTACATTTTTGGAGGTCGTTACAGAATGATAGGCTACATTTTTGAAAGCTGTTATAGAATGACACATGGCAACATAGAACAACACGTGGCACTAAGGTGCAGTGAAAATAGGCACAGACGAACAGTTAACAAAAGACATTATGCCAGTTACAGAGGACATTACGAATTGTAGTTATGGAGAAGACGAAGATGAACAGTCATGGCAGAAATGAATTGAAGGACCGTCAGATGGAAGATGAAGAGTCACACAAAAATTTATAAAAGGATGAAGCAGAGGCGTGTACAGGGGTTGGAAAACCTGCAGTTGCATATTTGCACAGTCGTGTTGCAGAGTCGAAGATAGAGGGCCACTCGAACTAGCTTGGAGTGCATTTTCCTTCCAAAGATGGAGAGTTAGGGAATTGCAATAGAGTAGAGTGAAAGAACTGTGCCTGTGCACCAGTTTTTGTAAAGCCTACGGGCTATTACTATGTAAAATCTTTGCAAGTTATTGAATGGAAAATCGGGTTTCCTGTTCTTGTAAAGTCTGTTTCCAATTTTCTGCGTGAAAATTTGGATTTGGTAGATTTCCAATTTTTTTTTTCTCCATCACTACATTTCCTTGAATTTGTCCATCAATTCTATATGACTTCAAATTAATATTGTTATATACCTTCTCCTACTCAAGGCATCAAATACCTTCTTTTATTTTCTTTGACATACTCTATACCAAAGTCATATTTCGTTAGCAACTCTATCCACCTTCTTTGTATTACATTCAACATAGGTTGGGTAAATATATACCTTAGAATTTGGTGGTCCATCCTTAGCTTGAATGGTTTTCCCAACAAGTAGTACATCCAAACCTTAATATCATGCATAGTTGTTGGTAACTCTAGGTCATGTGTAGCATAATTCATCTCATGCTTCTTGATTTTCTTGGACTCATATGCTATTGTAGCTTCATTTTGGGATAATACCCCTCTCAAACCTTCTAAGGAAGCATCTATACATACTATAAAATTCCTAAGAGGATCTGGTATCCTAAGAATTGACACTATAGTCAACTTATTTTTTAGAGTTTCAAAGGCAAGCTCACACTTATCCATCCATTTGAACTCTTTTTCTTTTCTCTAAAGGTTGGTAATAGAATAGGTAATTTTTGAATAGTCCTTCACAAAATACCTATAGTAACCAGTTATTCTCATGAAGCTACTAATTTCAGACACATTAGTGGGTGTAGGCCAACTCAAAATACCTTCAATTTTCTTAGGATCTATAGCAATCCCTTCTATAGAGATAATATGTCCCAAATACTAAACTTGTGAGGCACAAAATTCACATTTAGACTTCCCATAAAGTTTTTTTTTCCTCAACACCTCTAAAACTAACCTCAAATGTTGGTCATGTTCCTCTCTACTACTAGAATATATCAAGATATCATCTAGAAATATCAAAATAAATTGATCTAGATATTTCTTGAACACACTGTTCATCAGATTCATAAAAGTTATTGGTGCATTTGTCAACTCAAAGGGAAACACTATGAACTCATAGTGTCCATATCTAGTCTTAAAAGTTGTTTTGTGAGTATCCTTCTCGTGAATCCTCGATTGATGATATCCTCACCTCAAGTCAATTTTTGAAAAGATAGTGGCATCCTTTAACTGATCGAATATATCATCTATTCTTGTCAAATGATACCTATTATTGATGGTCATCTTATTTAGTATTATGTAGTCAATACATAACCTTAAGGAACTATCCTTCTTTACAAATAATACCAGAGCACCCCAAGGTAACACATTAGGTTTAATTAGACCCTTTTACAACAAATATTGAAGTTGTACCTTTAGCTCTTGCAACTCAATAGGATTCATTCTATAATGTGTCCTTGAAACAGGTTTGTTCCCAGGTATTAATTCAATAGTGAAATCAAATTCACATCAAGGTGGTAGGCTTGGGATATCTTCTATAAATACATCCCTAAATTCATGTAGAATTGGATGTCTCTTAAATATTTTCTCATCCCCATTATCACTTGTATTACCATTTATATTTACTAAATACAACATACCACCTCTTTTGAGTGCCTTCTTTAGATGCATAGTTGATAGTAAATGTGGTCAAAATACCCTTGTCTACTTTGAACCCTTACTCTCTTATTATCCTTATTAGTATAGTCCATCCATATTTCTTGGAAGTTTATTAGGGCTCCATGAGTCTTTAACCAATCCATTCCTAGGATAATATCAAAGGCATGTAGCAACACTACATATATATGTCAAATAGTGGATCCATTGAGTAAGGTGATCTCATTCGTAGGTAAAAATTGATCCACTGAGTAAGTCTGTTCAGATCTAACTTTCCACCCTTGTGCCAAAAATCTAGGTTCTTCTAGCATATCCCCTATAATACTAATGAAAAAAACTATTTGTAGCTCCACTATCAATTAGAACTTTAACATTCTTATTGAACAACTTATCATTCAGTAACATAGGATTTTCTTACCCATCCAAGTTCTGACTTCCTATGGCTACATAGATTCAATCCAGCTACTCCTTGGCTCTGTTACTCAACACTAGCCATTGAGGAAATTTATTTGCATAATGAGAACCCCCACAAATAAAAAAACCTATTCTAGGTGTCTGAGATATTTCTTACCTTTTCTCTCCTATTACCTATTTCTAAGTTGATTCATTTTGCTTCTAAGGTTGAGATTTTGAGATATTCTTCTTTTGAAAATTCTTCTTATAATTCCCTTGGTTCCCATTATTCTTATTTTTGAACTTTGGGTTCCCTTTACTTTTCTTATTTTTCTCCTTATCCCATTTCATAAACCCAACACTCTTCCTCTTCCTAAGTTCTTATTTTTCTCCTTCTATTAACCCTTCATAGTTGAATAAAGTCTTCTTGGTTTGTAGATTGATCTCTTCATGTCGAGCCAAATCATAAGTCTTTTGAAGGGTTTTGGGCTTGATAAAATTAATCATTATTCTAATATTAGGATCCACCCTTAAGATAAACTTATACACCTTCAATTTTTCACTGATATCATAGTCTAGAATATATTTCAAGAGTTCAATGAATCTTTAATAATATACTTCCATAGTCAATTTACCCTACTAGAGAATAGAGAACTCTTAAAAATTATCTATATAAAATTGATCTAATAGGAGTCTCTTATTAAATCCCCTAACAAAAATTTCCTATTTAATGTCCATGGATTAGATCCCTCTACCTATCCTAAATGTGTTCCACCATTCTAAGGTTGCATCCTAAAAATGAAGGGTTGCCCAAACTTTTTGGGTTTCAGTTGAGTAGTTCTTAATAGAAAATAAATTTTCCAACTCATTCATCCAAGACTCTACTACATCACCCCCTTCTCTTCCATTAAATTTATATACCTTAACATTCTTAAGGTTCTTGGCAAGCTCATACTCGATTCAAGCTCTACCCTCAGGAATTCCTCTAGTAGGATTCCCTTCCTGCCTACCCTTTGAATCTTTGTTACCATATTCCTTATTAACTAGGATTTTCAATCATTTTTGTTGCTTATCCATTTGCTCTTAGAGCAAATTGACTACTAAAGAAAGGTTTTCGACCCTCTCATTGGAGTCCATTGTTCTTCTAATTTTTATGTTAGAGTCCATTGTTCTTCCAAATTTCTTACAAGAGTCCATTGTTCTTCCATATTTCTTGTTGGAGTCCATTATTCCTCTAGACTTCCTTTAGATATGCACTATGACTTATTTCCATGTAATTAACCCCACCTTCTTGGATGATCTTAAAATATGTTCCATCTCCTATCCACAAAAATGAGTTGGGTAAGTTACAATTTCTCCCAAATTGTACTTACAATTAGTTAGTTTCATTTCCCTATGAACTAACTTAGACCATTATCACTCACCTAATTATGATCATGGTCACACTTACCTCAACACAAGGTGTCATTCCTAATAAGAAACTATGCTCCCTAGGATTTTGACTCCTTGGTCTAACTAGTCCAAATGATATGCAATACCCATCTTATGCCAGATTAAGTTACCTAGAAGAGTAAGTCTCCCCAAAGTAACACATCAAGTCAAGGCTTATCCTAGGTTATCTCTATGGAAGCTTCTAGTTCTATGACCTAGGCTCTGATACCAACTGTAACAATCCACCAAAATAAACCCAAGAGAGATTTTTTTTCTTTTTTACACAAGCAAAGGTTCACGAAAGAATCCCAAAATTTTTAAGCATTATAAGGTATAACCACATTTTGAGTTCAATATCATTGCATATGACACTCAAGCAGACAAGAGTGGTCAACATATTATATTTTTGGGGTTCACCTATCTAAATCTGACCATCTATAAAGGACACCAATAGTGGTCCCCCCACCTTTCCTATACCCTCATCAGTATAGGATAGTTGTTAGCTTTTGATGCTATATATTTAATGGAAAAACTACCACAAGATCTAAGATGAACATGCAATATTAAATATAATATAATGACATTAAATAAAGCATGTAAAACTCATAAGAAACTTCTATAACTACTCATAAAACTATCATTAATGAAAGCTCATGAAAATAGTATCTTCATACAAAATGTGGAGATCTCAAATACTCCATGCTCCATACAAGTTCTACATTGTGTCTAACTTGTACTCTACTCTACTCTTCCCTATCCTATGAAATTATAAGATGATCTATCTTATGCTCACACAAAGGCTAATATATAATGGGATGTGACTCTTGTCCTTCCATCTTCCTATGACTCTTCACTTTCCTATTCTATGGACTCATGTGCACATGGACTATGATGCATATTTACATTATTGAATACTTTGCACATTCTAATATTACTTGTGTATTTATTACATTGCTTAAATTAAATTATCAAACCTAATCTAAGACACACTCCTAATCTAAATATGTACCCAAGGTAGTACATTAGCATGTACCAAATAATATAATATATTCCAACACCCCCTCGTATTACATTATTTGGTTATTGAAGACTTTAGTCTTTAATATGATCTTCATCCTAGTTTTGAAACTTAAGCTCTTATTTTTTGCTTTCTTTATTTTTACTCCTTATCTATATCCTAATCAAGCAAATAAATAGTATCTTTATAAAATACTATTTTTGTTGAAAGAGATTTAACTTCATGTTCATCTATAGGTTCTTCCAGTTCTTGAATTTCTTGAATCTCTTGAACTAAGTGTCCTTTTTGTTTTCCTTCTCTATATTGTAGTTGAGGATGATTGTATTGATTCTAAGAAGTATATGGACACTAAAATTGTTGTTGATGTGAATTATATTAATTTTGATATTATCTTGGTTGAAATGGCCTATTTGATTTTTTTTTTGAATTTACATGGTGGAATCAATAGTTGTCACGAATCTAGGTGGGTTTTCCAACTTTTATGGCCATAATAGTATTCTATGTTATCCACCCCAGAAGCCACCACATATTTCTTCATTAAGTCCACCCCTATAACCACCATGCCACAATCATTTTAAACCTTTTACGCCACTAAAATCACTAGGAAATGGATAAGTGTTCAGTTCGGCGAAAATGGTATATTTGATTGGCTTCCAAAATTTGTTTGATTTCCTCGATGTTGATTTCTTGGGTTGACTCTACAATAATTGGTACTATATCCTTTTTTTTGCATACTTGACAAAATGTATTATTCCATCTTGATCCACCCTTTGAGAATGAAGCAACATTTCCTTGTGAATTATCTTTTGAGAATAATGCATTGTTAGTCATTTCATATTTTACTAAATTTTCCATCTCATATTCTTGTAGGATATTGACTAGATCATAAAATGATATATCTTTACTCAAAATTTGTAAATATGTGACTAGATGCTTGTAGCTATCTGGAAGTGCTCTTAGGATTACTTGAACAAGAAACTTGTCTTCAACACTTTCTTCTAAGGTTAACATTTTTCTTTTATATTTATTACTTTTATTAGAAACATGTCTATACTTTCACCACTATTAAATTTTATAGAATGCAATTGGGTTTGAAGATTCAAGATAGTGGATTTATTATTTCCTTCAAATATCTTGGCTAAAGTATTCCAGGATTCTGTAGAAGTTGTTGCTAAACTAATGTATGGTTGTATATCATCTGTAATTGCAAATATTATTATCATAAGTTTTTTTGCTTCATCTTATTCATACTTTTGAATCTCTCTAGCATCTTCAGTAGGTTTAGTTTTTTATCCTTTAACAATATCCCAAATTTTTTCAATTATCAATGTTGACCTCACTGTGTTTTTCCATGAAGTGTAGTTAGGTCTTTTAAGAATTTAGTATTCTGAAAGAAATACTTTATTTGTTGTCATGATGAAACTTATACACTAACTTATATCTCCCTAGTGAATTAATATAATTTTGGAAAAGTACTTAGCTTTCTATGTTTTACTTTAAATTGAATCCCTTTTGTCTCCATAATGTTCAAGTTCTAGCTTTCATCTTATTTCTTCCTATTTATGAATAGAAAAGCTAAAGATAATTTTGATGCAATTTCAATTGATAAAATTCTCTATCTTCAAGAACTTTAAGTTGGATTCCTTGTCTCATTAATTTGAGCAAGAGACTAATTCTAATGTAGTTTTCCAACTTTCTATCAACTCTATGTTGTGTTTCTTATATCTTTCAATTTTCAATAATATAGTTTCTAAATTTCAATAACCTATGATGGTGATGAATTCCTTATAGCTCCCTAATTAGAAATTTAGAAAATAAGGATATTTACAAATTTAATAATTCAATTTCTATGTAGAAGTTCTTATTCCTCCAAGTCAAGTTATTTGAAAATATTTCTATGCTTGAATTTCAAATAAATTAATTCTAAAAGCTTTCAAATTAAATCCTCCTTACTTAAAAAAGCTTTCAAATCATTCAATAAATCATCTAAGGTTATAGTTCATCAATGCAATTCCTTATATCTCCATTCACTTTAATAATATCAAGCATAATAGATTATCTAAGCTTAACCTTAGTATTGATATTCCTTATACCTCCTTGACCTTTATGAAAATGCAAATTGATTTGAATATTTTATGTACCTTATTGAATATGGCACACTACGTATTCGATCTGCTTCTTCTGTGACTTCTTTACTCTGTAACTTGCACTCTATTTTAGGCGTTGTCCACTTTTCAAACTTTAATGCAAAATGATGTCTTTATTCATTGCATATAATGTTCTTCCTTATGTATGGTGCTCTCTAAGAATTTGACTATCCTCATAGTGTTGGTTGGTTTCTTTGATCATAAAATGGGCTATGCTCTACTCACTTACATTACATTCTTATATCAAGAATATGCTTGTATGACTTGTACTTCATGCAAAGATGTTTCACTTCCCTTAATATAGTTGGAGTTACCTTCTGCATTGTGACACTTGACAATGTAACTCTTCACTCCTCTTATGAATATATTATCTTTCCAAGTGGTGGTGCTTCTCTTCTACATAATATCTATTTCTCTTCTATGTAATATCTATTTCTCTTCTTCATAATGCTCCTCTACTCTTATTTTCTTGATAACACACTGCTTCTCCCCTACACAATATTTTTCCTTTTCTTTCTAATGCTCCTTTACTCTTCTTTTTTGGATAATGCACTGCTTCTCCCCTATGCCTAGAAGCAACTTAATTCTTTACAACAAATGCTCCTTCTTTTCAATTTTTCTATACTCAAAATATTCTTTCCAATGTTACCATAAATGGTATTTGGTTTTATCTCAATGGATCACTAATTTTGGTGTTCTCCACTTCTTTGTAATGGTGATTGCTCTTGGCTTTGGTGGATCCTTAATTTCTGGTGCTCAAACTCTACTCTTCAACATCTCAACTTTTCTTGAGTAACACTTTCTTCTATGGTGCTTAATCTTTCTTTCAATGATATTCTATCTTCCTCTCTATCCAAAAATAGTGGCTCTTCTCCACTATGGTGGCTCCACCTCATTGGATACTCTTCTACAATGACTCCTCCTCGACTCTATGCTTGGTGGTTTCTTCTTTGGTGACTCCAAGCTTCTTATTTGTGCCAAAACCTTTTCCTTTTTGAATAGTATATTGCCTTAAATATTTGCTATAAAATTTTGGCTTATTTATCTTTCAAAATATAGTAAGGAGTTGATATTTTATTTCTCCTTATATCACATCTAACTTATCCTTTATTTGTTGCAGTTTTTAATCCAATGTGAATGCTATCTTCTTCAAATTTGAAGACATAAACTTGAGATATTTCCTTTGCTATTTTAGAAACTCGAATATGGTGCTATCAAAAACTTAAATAATACTTAGATAAAATGCTTTTAATAACACCAATTTGTAAATATTATTTGGCCTCCTTTGTTGCTAGCTTTTTTGGAGGTTTCATTCACCATTTGTTGTCTTGAATTTGTGAATTTTTCAGCTCTCCTTTCTACTCTATTTCTGCCTCAAACGTAATAATTTTTTAGTTCTAATTGTTGCCCAAATGTTTTGCCTTTTAGATTTTAATTTTCTACCCAAAAATATGATTTTTTTATCTTCAATTTTCCTCCAAATTCATTCGTTCGAACTCTAAAATTTACAGCTATTAGTGTTGCCCTCTTGCTGTCCAAAATTCTATAATTTTGTAGCTTCAAATGCTACCAATTCCTCCTTCACTTTTTTGTCCAAAGCTCTCTCAAATATACCCTGAATTTCTCCAAATCGCAACTCTCTTTTCTCCTTCTAATGCTGCCCAATTTTGCAGTCCAAATATCTTAATTTTTTGCTCTAAAATTCTAATTTCTTCTTATTTATATTGATGTCCAAAAATAGTATTCAATTACAAATTGTTGTCTTCTTTTATTTTCAAGACTTCCTTCAATTGGTTGTTCAAGGGTACTTCAAAATCTGCCAAATATTCTTCTATTTATAGCTTTATACCTTTTTCAATTTTTTGTCCAATGACCTTTCAACTTCTACCTCCAAAATCAGCAACCTCCTTGTTTGCAAATCAACCTTCAAATTCTTTATGGTTATCTTCAAAACCTTTCAAATATGGTAGCTTCTTCTAGATTCTTTCTCGTCCAATATTCTTGTCAAATTCTAACTTCAAATTTGACCTCTTTAGTTGGCATTTTTTCAAGAATTTGAATGTCTTGAGGTCTTCAAAAATCCTTCCAAAATTTGGAAAACTTCTTGCCAAATCCTTCTTCCTTTTGGGCTTTTTTTCAGGTGGCCACAATTGTCCCAAATGCTTCTTATCATGAAATTCTCCTTCCAATATTCTACCTTGAGTTTTCTTCAAATCTTCTCCAATGTCCACTTCTTCAATTTATTCAATAGCACTTCTCTAGCCTTCTTATTCTTCTTTCTCCTTCCAAGTTTTATTGAGACCTCATTCCTTAGGTCTTCAAATCTTGTAGCTCCTCAAATATTTAATAGGACTTTTCCTAGTCCTCCTCTACCTTCAATATTCTATCTTCTATATTCCAAATCTAGAAGTTCTTCAATGGGACCTCTTTTTTGGGTCTCCTCCTCAATCTTCACTAAAGCTACTTTCTTCTTTCTTCAATCTACAATCTACAGTATTCAATCTTCTATGGGGACCTCCTCCTTGGGCCTTCTCAATTTTCAATCTTCTATGGGGATCTCCTTCTTGGGTCTCCTCAATATTCAATCTTCTATGGGGACATCCTCCTTGGGTCTCCTCAATTATCAATCTTCTATGGGGATCTCCTTCTTGGGTCTCCTCAATATTCAATCTTCTATGGGGACCTCCTTCTTGTGTCTCCTCAATATTTAATGTCTACTCTTTTACTGCAACTAGAAACTAATATCCTACAATAAAACTTAATATAAGGTCTAAAATGAGCATGCAATATTAAATATAAGGTAATGGTATTATAAAAGTATGTAAAACTCATAAGAAACTTTTATAACTACTCATAAAATTGCCATTAATGAAATCTCATGAAAATAGTATCTTCATACAAAATGTGGAGATCTCAAATACTCCATGCTCTATACAAGTTCTACATTGTATCTAACTTGTACACTACTCTACTCTTCCTTGTCCTATGAAATGATAATATGATCTATCTTATGCTCATACAAAGGATAAATATAATGGGATGTGACTCTTAGCATTCCATATTCTTATGAATCTTCGCTTTTCTATTCTATGAACTCATGTGCACATGGACTATGATGCACATTTACATTATTGAATACTTTGCATATTCTAATATTACTTATGCATTTATTACATTGCATAAAGTAAATACATAAACCCTAATCTAAGACACACTCCTAATCTAAAGATGTACCCAAGGTGGTACATTAGCATGTACCAAACAATGTAATATATTCCAACAACAACTTTACCATAATATAGGTATTATCCTTTAAGGCCCATAACACTTAAAGGGGAATGTCATTTCCCTAACCCTAAATAAGTCTATCTATGTAGGATTATTTTGACCTAATTCCTTAGTGCTTAGTTACCACACCTTCATGGGCTAACTAATTTCATTACCACTCACTTGATAATAAGTATGGCCAACCAATCCTCACAATTCAAGGTACCACCACTATACTATCTTGTGATTGACTCCAAAATTCTTACCTCTTTGGAAACACCCAAGACTTATCGTTCAAGGTGTATCATTCACAATTATTTGGTTATTACATTATTGCAACTCCTATATTTTTGAAAACTTGGTTATTACATCACCACAACTCCTTCTAGGATTCACATCTACCTAGTTATTGCATCACCACAACTCCTTCCAGGATTCACATCTACCTGGTTATTGCATCACCACAACTCCTTCCAGGATTCACATCTACCTAGTTATTACATCACCACAACTCCTCCCAGGATTGGATTATCTTCTTAACTTAGGTGTTTTTTCTAGTATGGCTCTATATTCAAGCCCCAAGAACCTCCTCAACCAAACCCAAAATATATAAAAATCTCCAAATATAACAACTCTCTCAAAAATGAAATAAAGCTATAATAACATGCTCAATAACACAATGCTAAAACTAGGAACTTGAATATTTTCAACCATAACAATAGCATTTAACATTTCCTTTTTTTCAAAATGAAAGTATAACCATCATCTAAATAAATATAACATAATCTAGGAACTATATTCCACCATTATTTTCGATAAGATATACTTTCCATTTGACACATAATAATCATTTCAAGATCTCATAAAAGAATTTACAACATAATAATTTTTGCTCTATGCACAAGTCTTGAAATGTTATACAAGTATATTTCCATACACCTTTTCTTAAAAAAAAATTATTTGGAATAAATAAATTTATTCTCAAGTAACTATTTCTTTAACAACACCATTATAGAGCAATAAATAAGGATCCTTATCAACATCTTCTCTCATGGTCTTTTTTTGGATAGCTCCTTTCGCATGAACTTAGAATTAAATTTTTAGGGATAAGGATAGCTTTTATATGCATATGCAATCCTACATGCACTATGCAAAGAATATATAAGATGCAAGTGCATCATACAAGCAAAACCATACAATGTTAATGAGAGAATCATATACTTCCCTCAATAATAGTTTACTTATCTACCCGAGCCTCAGGAAAACCATTACTATTATCAACTAAAAATATCTCTTAAAAAATAATATCCAATCCAATGCCCTTTTTTAAAAAAATAATAAAAGATCCCATAACCCAAATTTCCAACCCTTGGCACAAACCTAGTTTACTCCAACTAAAACTTGAAGAATCACTTTTCTAAGAAACCCCTTTATTTTTCAAATAAATGAAACATCATTCCCTATTCTTTCATAGCCTTTAAAAATAGAATTCCAACAAAGAGAACTTTTGTTCATAATAAATTATTAATGACTAAAGCCATTTTAATCAAGTGACCAAAGCAATACTTCAAAGAGTCTATTTTTTTAATATAACTATATATTATTTTTCAAAATATTTTGGACATAATTCTTTGAAAGCACAACCAATAATAGACAATTTAGATAAAAATATGCAAGCTACTATAATAATCAAAGGCTTCCCACAAGCAACGAGCACCACTAAGGAAGCAACAACATAATAAGGAACATAAGGGCGCTCAAACCATCATCCAACTCACCACACAAAGGCTACCTTAACTACCATCACACAACCTAAGTAAAATGTTTAGGCATAACACAAAATATAGGGTAGTTAAAAGGCCAAATCCTCCTAACAGACATCCTCTCAAATGCAAAATAGAAAGGCAACATAGCTTAACTAAAAGACGGTGTAGATTACATAAGATGCCTACAACATTGAACCACCTTCAGAAGAACCTGAGAAAAATATACAAAATAGGTATCCTATGATTACCTATAGTAGAAATGAGATAACAACACCTACACCTTTTTAGTTACAGTAATTTGTTTAAATTCCTGTCTCTTTTTGTTTATGGCTCTAAGCCGGAGGCTGCGTCCTCACCCTATGTCTATAAGGAATTATATCACAAGCTCCAAGGTTGAGGTTGTGACCTCCTTTAAGGCTCTCATTAGTAGAATCCTCAATTGCAGTTCCTTCAGTATGATACAACTTCTAGTGCTGGTTTTGTATTAAGGTTTTGGGATCCTTAAAACCCGGTATGCAAATATAATATAACTATCTTACTTATCAAAAAAATAATCCATCTAAATAAATTTGATCCATAGAGATTGATCCATAGAATGAACACCACTATAGAAACATTAGCAAAATAAGAGTAGGTATTCAAAAATAACATAGACCATGCCTTCCTTAACAAGCAATATAACCCACCTAGTAGCATTATCAAATAGATCAGGGAATATATTCACAAAAGCAATAAAATGATCAATTACATAGACGTCATAACCAAGTCACCCACCTATTATTGCCTAGTTAGACTTTGAGCTCCCACAAATAAATGTCCTAGCAAGATTCCCTCTTCGATCTTCATCCTCTACTCTCCTTCAATCTCAATAATGCTTCTCCAATTTCCTTCCCAATAACATAAGGAAGTGTCTTTCCTCTTGCATTCCCAAGTGTAATGTACAAGATCTATATTACAAGATTCTTGCTAATGTTGCCCACTAAAACAATGTTAACAAAAATTACCCCTTTCATATTCCACTTTAATGGAATCGAAGATCATATTAATTAAATTTATTTATCCATATACAACTTAGTAAAGAATTAATTTTATCTAACTTATAAATATATCATTTTCCTATCAATATCAACAATCCCAATACTAAGGTAATTAAATTAATTACTTACCTAATTAATTTAATCAATTGATTATTAATACTAACCATTAACATCAAAATTCAAATGTTCTCAGGTATTAATTACTTATTAATATCAACTTAACACATTTTAAATCAACAATTCCCACAAGCATAAATGCATCTCAAAGCAATCAATAATACACACAATATTTTTTCGTTAAGTATGTGGCTTTTAAGATAACTAAAAAGTTATTGCCTACATACTAAGGATGGCTCTTTTGCTAATAGCAACCTCCTTGCCTAATGGTGTATTCAAACAAAAAAGATATATGAAATTCATCTATATGAATAATATTCTTTTACCCTTGAGCTGTCAATGAGAATGTCATCCATCATCTCCCTTTTTCTCTCGACTCTAGTGGTTATCCCATACCAATCCACCCGTGAGAGTACCTAGTCTTGCAACCACAATTTCCATCAATAGTACCATATTCCAAAAGTAGTATAATCAAAGTATATAGTGCAACTATAAATACATATTGATATTATAAAATGATATTATGAATTAGATATCTACTTATCAGTACATAAAACAACTATCAAGATCAAGTCCTTCCAAGGAGGGTTATTACAAACTCATTTGTGGTATACTTAGATGGCATGATCATCTATACTAAGACATAGGAGGAATATATACAACATTTTCAATAGGTACTTAAAATCTATATTCTAATTTGGAGAAGTGATCATTTGGCTTGATGAAGATTCATGTAATTAGAAATCAGCCTACCCCAAAGACTTTAATAGAGCTTTGCAAATTTTTGGATCTTGTAAATTTCTATTAAAGATTTGTATTGGGGTTATCATACATTACTTGGACACTACTCAAAGTGACCAAAGGAGGTGTCAAATTTAAGTTCCACTTGGAAGATACACAATAGAAGGCATTTGAGAGGTTGAAGGACAAATTATGTTCAACTTCTATACTTTTCCTACTTTATTTACATCAACCTTTTAAGATAATCATTGATGCAGTAGAGTATTAATTAGAAGTTATTATTATACAGAATGGACATCCAATTTCCTATCATAGTAAAACATTTAATTAAGTATTTTAAAAATACCCAACATACAAGCTGCAATTTTACCTTAGTGGTAAAGTTATTGGGTTTTCATTAAGGAGATCCAAGTTCAAACCCCACTCGGTATGAGGGGACTGGGACCCCTCATAAAAACCTATGTAACCAATTAAATAAAACTTGTGTAAACTCATTGAAAAAATATCCAACATACAAAAAATATCTTTCTACCCTTATCTAAGCATCTAAATAATGGAAGCACTACATCTTGGGTAAGAAAACCATCATGCATATAGACCACAAACATTTAGAATTTATTAAGACAGAGTAAGCTAAGGTATTAAATACATCAAAATTGGGCCATATATATGCAATATTTCATTTGATCATTAGTCATAAGAAAAGAAGTTCTAAGTTAGCAACAGATTATTAAAGTTGGCCTCCAATCATAGCACTCAAAACCATTTTTTATTCCTATGAACATGATGCTTTCAAATGGTCCATCTTGTATGAAGTAGATTCTGATTTTTCAAATGCATACTAAGATTTTTATATGGGTAAACACATTTCTAATTTTTTATTTATAAGATATCCTCCTATAGCACATTGGACATATTTGTGTACCATCTAGTGAGCACTTAAATATGATTTGGAAAGTGCACTTAAACAAGTATTAGTTTACCTTGGGATGGAAAAAACATTGCCAATACTTCAAAATTACTTTTATTGGCCCAAAATGAAGAATGATATCAAGAGCTACATCAAGTCATGCACCCTTGCACTATTGCAAACCAACCAACAACAAGCAAGGACTTTATACACCCTTTCCAGTTTTAACCATACCATGGGAATTTTTTTCTATGTATTTCACCTCAATTTTACCCACCTAAGCATGGTAATTATTATGTTTTTGTAGTAGTTAATTATATTTCAAAAAATAGCTATCATGATTCCTTATAAGAAATCCATTTCAATTGAGGATACTGGTGAGATTTATTTTAGTTATGAATGGCTCAACTTTGGCTTGCCAAATTCCATTGCATCTAACATGGATAGTAAATTTCTAAGCATATTTTGGTCCAACCTATGGAGCATGATCGACATCAACTTGACCATGTTCATAGCCTTCCATCCTCAAAATTATGGCTAGACAAAAATATGTGAATTGATTCATTGTACATCTTCTTCGAATATATAGTTCTAATTTTCCACACACATAGGATGAAATCCACCCCTACCTTTAGCATGGGTATAATTAAGCTCTACATAGCTCTAAAAAACACATCATATTTCATTATTTTAGGTTCCAACCCTTGGCACTAACTAATATAGCTCTCCATATGCAATGCATGTAGTACTTGCCTCATGTACAAAACCAAGTAGAAAAGGTAACATGCTTTATGGAATATATTCAATACATCCAACAATGACTCCATGACCTCTTGAAAAAGTTAAATTAGAAATACAAGTAATTCCATGACCAACATCAAATCCCACATCAATTCAAGGTTGGAGTAAGGTATAGTTACATCTTCAAAAATAGATACTTGAAATACCCCATATAAGTATTAGAACTATTTGCTATGGACCATACACCATAACCAAGAACGTGGAAGAAAATGTCTTTAAACTAAATCTTCCATCTTATCTTGGTTTGGTCCAATTTTCAATGTTGAACTTCTTAGGCCCTATCATCCACCTTTGTTCGATACTTCCAAAGTAAAAGAAAGAATGGACATTGAAGAACTGAATCCAATAATTTAGTACCAATAGAGGAGGATTATATTATTGAAACATGGACTAGGACCACTAGAAGGTAGTTCATTCAAATGTATAGTGTTCAAGATAGGACAACTTGGTCACCAAGGGGAATAGATCACAAAAAATTAGATAAAGAAAAAAATTGCACCTAATGTTAATGGTTGACACAATGGAGACCATTGTTTTTTAAGGAAGTATGAATAACTAGGAGTGCGATATTTTTGGGGCATGGATTTATGCTCAAAAATATCCAAATATATATTTTTCCTAACTGCATTGTTAGGGGTATAACTTTGTGTTGAGATTCTATTTTAATCCATTCAAGAAGAATTGGAAATTTTAGAGAGAGAACAACAATTTTGATAGGAAACTCTATCATAGATAGATTTGGTGATGACTTTATGGAAAAAACTATGGAGGCCATCAAAAATACAAAATAAAATAGTAGTTTTCTATTTTTAGATTCTAATAGCTAAAATACATCTCTAGCTATGTTGATACATTAGTAGAAGACTAAACAAAAAATTATAAGTTATATGTATATAATTTTATTTAATATGCACTTTGTAACTCATTGAAGGTGAATCATGATGCTTCCATATGGGTGACCTTCTAACTCATGAAAGGAAAACCACCATATTTCCATATGGGTGAGCTTCCATGTCGAATACAGTCAATTTCCAACATACCAATTCTTGTATAAATAGACATGTATCTCTAATTGTAAGATTCATGAGTAATGGATGTAATGTTATAGCCTCATATCTATTCTAAGAGATTGCTTGCATTGTACTCAATTTTTTGTGCAGTAAAATTATTATGCTATTTTTCTTATTTATTTTTGTGTTCTAGTTTGTTATATTCTATTATTTTTTGATTGCACTCTTTCACAATATTCCTTGACTTCAAATTATAAGTTTTGGATCAGTGGTATTATATTAGTTTGTCTTTGACTATATATCCATAAACACAAGATTAGGATATCAAAATTTAAATACCAAACATAAAATCCTCTAATTACCTCCCTTGTCATTCCAAATGATCTCAAGTGAAAACCACAATGGAAAATATTGATACAATCTTTTTTTGAGGAGATGTTAAATGAAGCCCCCATGAAACGAAGGAATGAGATGATGGATCAATTTAATAAAATTATTTAATGGATCCTTATTTTAAATTCTACAACCTCCTCTACACAACCTCTCACTAACCTAGCACCATTTAGTGCTTCCACACCTTTTAAGGTGCAAATGAATATAGATATTTCTACTTTTGAAGGAAAATTAATGTTGATGCCCTAGAAAAATTTTCACAACAATTATCTTCATAGTTTCCTATAAATAAATTCATTGATAGTGAGAAAATCACTTTTGTACTCTTTAAAGCTTCATTACATATTCAAAATTAATGGGAATAATAGTGTAATAGGGTTACAAAAGAGAATGAAGATGTATAGTGTTCATATGGGATTATTTCATGGAGGTCATCAAGGAAGAATATTATTCCTATGGGAGCCTATGAAGACCAATATATCCAATGGAAAAATTTGTGTCAAGGTAAAAACCTATTTTTTCAAGATTATACTAATGTTTTCCACTCCATGGTAGCAAAACTAAGTATTCAAGATACCAAAATGCATCGAATCCTCAAGAACCATAGTGGTATGTAATGATACATTCAGGATGACATGGACATATTTTAATTCAAGGCATAGGGAGAGGCATATAAACTTACCATAAAATTGGTGTAAAATCACTAAAATAGGAGAAGAAAATAATAAAAACTAGAACACTAAGTACCATTCAAAGAAAGGCAAGAGTAACTCTCCAAAGAATCAGGATAAAGGAGGTCAACCCCAAAATCAGAATTAAAAGTAGAAAAAACTCCCAAGAAAAGAATCCCCTAATGGCAAATATTGGAAATGCTATGACTATCACAAGAGCAACTGATATTCAAGGGAGGAGTGTTGAGTAATTCATTCATTATTTATTGAGTTGCAAACCCTCTACATCCACTATACCACTATCTCAACATCCATAATTTGAGGATAGTAGGAAGCGAATCGTGGAAGCTAAACCAAATGTGAGAATTTCCACCACACATGTTATATCAAAGGAGTCACAAGAATAGGAATATCTATTTCACTCACAAATGTGGGTCAAATCCATTACAATTTGTTGTTGGTAGTGGGAGTTAAAAGAATATTATTTTTTCCTTGATAGTGAAGAATTTGAATCTTCTTGTCACAACACACTTATACCCATATAATGTTACACGGTTATGATAGGGAAAATATATTTATGTCACTCAATAAATTCTCCTCTCTTACGCCATCAATCCCTTCAAAGATGAATTTTTATGCAATTTTGTACCCTTGGATGTTTGTGATGTGATTTTAGTCCAACCATTTATGTGGAAGAGGTATGGTGTTTGTTAGTCTAAGCCCTAAAGTTTCATCATTGTCAAATTTCAATGCTTGAGGATACCATAAGCATCTCCTCTTATATTTGTTTCCTTAATTATTTCTAAACAATGTAGGAAGATGATAACCAAGACAATAAAAATCAATCTATTGATGATAAAATTGTTATGATACCACATAAATATTTAATATCCATAATAATACTTCAATATTGAATTATTATTAATAGCATGTAAACAATAATAATTCAAATTCAAATGCCACAAAAAATATGTAAATATCAAATCAAAAAATAAATTAATGCAATAGCAAATCCATAGCCACTCAAAGAGGGTAAAGTCTCTTATGTGCACTAAGGCAACTTTAATCTAATTTATTCGATGATCCAAACTAATAAAATATTCTTCCTATTTATATATGAAATCAATAATAACCTAACCCTAATTCTCAAGGGCCAACTAACTAAATCTATGGCCCGAGATAAAAATAATTAGCCGACATGGCTATATTGGGATCATTACATGGCTCCCCCCTTCAGAAAGCTTTGTCCTAAAAGCTGGAAAAGACTAGAAAATATTCTTAGGCTTTCATGTAGCATATTCTTCTGGAAGGTCCTACCACTTTATGAGAAACTCTAAGATTTATCGAGATCAAATATGATGAACTTTGGACTACAATACTACCTCAGGTTGAAGAGTGACTCAACCTTCATTAAGTTATGGAAGCTTTGTCTATGACTGTACCTTTTGGCCAATAACCTATTTGAGATAGGATACATGAAAAATTGGACGGATGTAGGAATATGGTGGAAGCTCCTATTGGTATTCTAGTTTACTAATACAACCAACCACCTTATAGGGACCATAAAATTGAGGAGCCAACTTCTGACTAGACTTAATATTTAAGTATAATTGCTTGTAAGGTTGTAAGTGTAAAAATACCATATATCCTATATTGAATTTTCATTTAGAATGGTGTGAATCCTATTATTACTTCATATGATTCTGGGTGTGGGTCAAATTATCCTTAAAGATCTTAAGCATTATTCATAATTTTTGTAATAAATCATCTACTTGGGAAACTTTGGAAGATATTGGAATATAGTCTATGATTGTTAGAGGTTTTTGACTATACAATGTTTCAAATGGGGATATCTCAAGGAAAAATAGTAAAAAGTATTGTACCACCATTATTCTAACAAAATACATTGGTCCCGATGATATTGCTTGTCTTGAGCAAAACAACAAAGGTAAGTACTCACATTTATTAATAATATCTATTTGACAATAAAACTGAGGATGGTCTAAGGACATGCTCAACCTGGTACCACTAAGATGAAATAATTCCTTCTAAAATTTTCCAGTGAAGATAGTATCACAACTCACAATGGTTTTGGGTATACCATGTAACTTAAAAATATAATCAAGAAATATCTTGGCTACCTTACTTTACAAATAGATATGTTGTAATGCACATAAATGAGTATACTTGAAAAGGTGATCTACTACCACAAATATCACTATTTTTCCTTTTTATTTGGGAAGGCCCTTAATTAAATACATGGATATGTGCTCCCATTAGTGGTAGGAGATAGGCAAGGTTGCAACAATCCAAAAAAATTAATAGTTTCCCTTTGTTACATTGACATACATCACACTCATCCACAAATGTCTTGATATCTAATTTTCATCCTTTTCAAGAAAATGATTGCTTCACCCTCTAGTATATTTTCAATAATCTTAGGTGTCCTTCCAAAGGAGATGCATGTAATTATTGGAGAACCTTTGACTTAATAGTCGAATATTGAGGAAGACAAATGCAATATTTTTTGTGAAGCACTCCATCAGAGTATGAGAAGCAAGAATGTAATGATAATTCTATTTTCATATACTAAATGATATGAGCAAACCATGAATTAGCAAGCCAATCTTCTCAAATTTGAGAAAGCCATTATGGACAAGGATCAAATATGGTGTTGATAGCCACATCACTCATATTTGTGATATAAATCATTATGCACCACATTTTCTTTATCTTTCTTAAATTCAATGACAAAATCATAACACAATATTTTGGTCATCCATTTATTTTATTCAATACATGAGAAACATTATTCTAAGAAATGCTTCAGGCTACTATGGTTAGTCTTAATGATGAAACAACTACTCAACAAATAATGCCTCCATTTCTGTATGGCATGTAAAATAGCTATAATTTCCTTTTCATAAGTGGACCATCCCAAATTCTTTTGCAAAAGTTGCTTACTTTCAAAGGCTAATGGGTGACCATCTTGCAATAAAATATCTCCAATACCTATGCCAGAAGCATCACACTCAATGATAAAAGGCTTGCTAAAATTAGGAGTGGCCAAAATTGGAGTGGAACAAAACTTTTTTGAGTAATTGGAAGGTTTGAGAAGTATCTTTAGTCCAAACAAAATCATCCTTTTTTAAGAGGTCAATGAAATATTTGGCAATATTGTCAAGTTGTGGATAATTTTTCTATAATAACTTGAGTTCTAGAAATCCATGAATTTTTTTAAGGGATTTGGGCAAGGGCCAATCTTTAATAGCTTTTATTTTATTAGGATCTACCTTGAATCCTTTATGAGATACTATATGTCACAAATATTCCACCTCTTGGACCCCAAAGGCCCATTTGGATCTTTTAACAAAGAGTTTTTCCTTTTGTAATTAATGAAGGACTTTGTCACTAAGAACTAGATGATCCTCCCAAAATTTATTATAAATTAAAATATCATCAAAGAAAAATAGGACAAACTTACGGAGAAAAGAACAAAATATATGGTTCATGAGACTTTGAAAGTACAAGGAGCATTAGCGAGTCTAAAAGGTATGACTAGGAACTCATAATGACCCTCATGTGTATGGAAATTAATCTTTAGGATATCCTCTTATCTACCCCTGATTTGGTAAAAACTTGTAACAACCCAAGTCTCCTAACCTAGTTGTCAAAAACACAATTTCAAAATTTCGACTTATTCAAACACAAATATCATACATTGAAGTAAGCACACCCATATTGTATTAGTACTTAAGCATAGATATCCACACTCCAATATCTATTACCGTTGCAGACGGTATCTTGAGGCATATGTACAAAATTTAAATGGTTTACTTGGATCTTGAATCTGAAGGATAGCTGCAGTTGTTAAGTTTTCCTTAAGGATTCTAAATGCTTCCTCACACTGAGCAGTCCATTTAAATACTTTTTCATTTCTTTGCATATTGGTGATCGGAAAGGTAATATTTGAAAATCCCTTTACAAATAGTCGATAATATATGACCATTCCCATGAAAATTCTTAGTTAAATAAAATTAGTGGGAGCATGTCAGTCTACTATGGCTTCTATATTTTTTGGATCAACAACTACCCCATCAGCTGAGATAATATGCCCCAAGTACTAAACTTGTGGAGTATAAAATTCACACTTAGACAATTTTCCATGCAATTGGTTTCTCCTAATAATTCCCAGAACTATTCTCATATGTTGGTCATGTTCCTCCTTACTTCAAGAATAGATCAAAATATCATCCAAAAATATCAATACAAACTAATCTAACTACTCCCTGAATACACTGTTCATTAAGTTCATGAAAGCAACTAGAGCATTTGTTAATCTGAAAGGTAGCACTATGAACTCATAATACCCATATCGAGTTCTAAAAGTAGTTTTGAAAGTATCTTCTTCCCTGATTCTCAATTGGTGGTATCTTGACCTAAGGTCAATTTTTGAAAAGATAGTCGCCCCCCTTAGTTGATCAAATAGATCATCTATCCTTGGTAAAGAATACTTATTTTTCACTGTCATTTTATTAAGCATTATGTAATCTATACAAAGTCTCAAAGATCCATACTTATTTTTTACAAATAAAATTGGTGTTCCACACAATGAGACACTAGGCTTAATGTACCCTTTTTCTAATAGGCTACAGGCGATGATCCTCGTAAAAGCTCAATGGAAAAGTCAAATTTTCTTTTTGGAGGAAATCTAGGCAGGTCTTTAGGGAAAACATCTCTAAACTCATTCAATATAGGATATTGTTGAAATAGAGCAGAGCTAGATTCTATTTCTTCCTTCTTGTTTAGTTTGACTACATATAGTCTACATCATTTTCTTAAATCTCTTTTGACTTGCGTTGCAATCATCAGGTCGGGTTCAAAAGATACTCTACTATATAAACATGGATTTGTTGATTGAAATCATCTGTGAAGTCTAGCCATCTCTCTTCAAAATTTAGTAGGGCTTTGTGGGCTTTTAGCCAATCCACTCCTAGAACAACATCAAAAGCATGTAAGGGTGCTACATACAGGTGCCAATTAATATTTCCTTGGAGTATATTTATTTGAGGGTCAAACAAATATTGGTTGACCATATAGGTCTGTCCTGAACCATACTCAACTTGCCACCCATTTAACAGTATCCTAGGTCTTACTGGTATGTCTCTTAATATACTAGAAGATATAAAACTATTTGTTGTTATCTATCAAAATACGAACATCTTTCTTGCCTAGTTTTCCTTTTATGAGAAATGGAGTAGCTTACCCTAAAAGATCAGATTTACCTATGGCAGCATAAATTCTATGTGGGGTCTCTTTTATTGGATTTCTCTTATCGTATCTCTATGGGTATTGATTCACATAATTATCTAGGGCTCCACACACAAAGCATACATTTGGTCCCTTATTCTTTTGCTTGTCTCCTTCTCTGTTCTGGTTGGTATTCTTTCCTTTTTCTTGGTATAGTTCTTTGCATGGTTCTCTCTTGAAAATTTCTTCTATTCAACTGATCCTTATTCCCCTAAAATTTTCCTTTTTTCTATTATCTCCTCTGTAATGACCACCATATCTATATTTCTTATACTTATCTTTACCCTTAATTGGCTTTGGGTATTTTCTTTTCTTAAATTCTTCCTTTTTAAATTTTTGGTAGTATACCTTTTTATTTTTTTGTCTCACCTCTTCATAGCGAGCCGCATCAAAGGTTGTTGTCAAGTCTTTAGGCTTACCACGACCAACAAGGATTCCTATTATTGAATGTAATCCCATTACAAATTTTTGGGCTTTTAACTCCTCTCACTTATCATATTCATGAGCATATTTCAAAAGTGTAATGAACCTTTCATAGTATTCAATTACTGACAAGTTCTCTTGGTGCAAATTAGTGAATTCAATGTATTTCTCAATGTATAATTGTGGTGTAAGGAATCGATATTTAAATTATCTCTCAAATACATCCCAAGGGATGTCAACAGCTTCCTTCTAATTGGTTTTCTTATAGGTAGTCCACCAATCCTTGGCCAAACCTGTCAAATGACTCTAATTGTTTTTCTTATAGGTGGTCCACCAATCCCTGGCCAAACCAATAACTAGCTCTCTAGTCTTGATTTCTATTGACAATTCTGCAATCGACAAATGGTTTCTTGAGCATCCTCATGTACTACAATATTTTATAACCTAGAATGATGTCCCATATCATCGTTCATTACTCTCTACAGCATAGGACCCGTGTCCACTTATTTTGTTGTTAGAGAGAAAGAACAGGTTATCCCCATATCCAGTGCTGGCTTGAAGGGGGTGGGACAATACTTGTCACTACGAACTATCGAAAATGGGTGGTTTACTTCCTTACGACTCTCTTACTCTCTTTATCGATGGGTTTTAGTATTACCTTTCTATTGTTGAGGATTGTTTACAAAAGCAATAATTTGTCTAAGGTTTTAAACTATTAATTCTCATTTACTGATCCACTCCTTATTTGATTTAAATTTTAGAAATAAAGAAGAAATCTTATTAAATATTCCCATGCTACTACTTCTACTTCATAAATCATTAATAAATTATCATAATAAAATAAGAATCTAATTAATTTTACCTTTGAGAAAAAAAAAAAATTAAATTAATAAAAACACCCCTACTTCTTCCAACCTTTAAAAAAGGAATAATGTATATAATCTTTATATTTTTACGCTCTTAAGCGGCGGGGTAATGACCCATATCGTCAACATACATTCTAAGTACCCTTCTCGATCTTGCAATTTTTTTTTATTGTGCTCTCATAAACGACTTTCCTTTCGATCTACCAAAATACATTGGTCTCAATCATCTCCTATTTGCCAATCCCAAGGTAGCATTGGAAATAATACATCCCATCATGGTAATGGTTGGGAGTTTTTCCAGGTGGAGCTAGACTTAGTTGTTGGTTGGGGAGATCCCATTCCCACATGCCTAGTCTCTCCAGCTAATGTGGTGGGCTGGGGTGTATCTGATGGCATTGATGGATTTGATACAGTTGATAATGTTTGCACACCTAGTAAGGATGGGTGGCTCATTTCCATTCCATCTAATACCGACTGGCAACATATGGAGGGTGAGGGACATTCACCTCGTGAGCATACCCCCCATGATTGACATGATTTAATAAAGGCAAGTGAAGAGCATAATACTACCAACAAATGCTAGACATAAATGAACAAACAATTATGAACATAAATAAGAAGACGAGTTAGGAAAGGGAATAAACATAAAACTCTTTATTTTATTCCATGAAAAGAAATGACATAAGTCTTACAAAACTTCGAACGCGTTTCGACCTAAGGGTCTCATCAGCGGAGTGAGTTTTAAAAGAAGTACAACATCTCTTTTTAAAGTCCTAACCAATCCTTGGCCAAACCTGTCAAATGACTCTAATTGGTTTTCTTATAGGTGTTCCACCAATCCCTAGCCAAACCAATAACTAGCTCTCTAGTCTTGATTTCTATTGACAATTCTGCAATTGAAAAATGGTTTCTTGAGCATCCTCATGTACTACAATATTTTATAACCTGGAATGGTGTCCCATATCATCGTTCATTACTCTCTACAGCATAGGACCCGTGTCCACTTATTTTTTTGTTAGAGAACAGTTATCCCCATATCACAATAGTTGCCACTACGAACTATCGAAGATGGGTGGTTGGCATCCTTCTCGATGTCATCAAGAAATTCATACCATCCTCGATGGTTTTATAGAATATATGTTTTTATCATCCTTTTCGATGAGTTTTAGTATTAATCTCAGCTAAAGTTAAACTCCATGGTAAACTAAGAATGCTAATGAAGCCATCAATTAGAACAAAAGCAATATTATGTCTGATTTTAAACTAATATTTACTGTATCCACTCCTTATTTGATTTAAATTTTAGAAATAAAGAAGAAAGCTTATTAAATATTCCCATGCTATACTTCTACTTCTTAAATCATTAATAAATTATCATAATAAAATAAGAATCTAATTAATTTTACTTTGGAAGAAAAAAAATTAAATTAATTTCAAATACCAATACTTATTCTAACATTTTCAAAAGGAATAACGTATATAAACTTTATAATTTTATGCTCTTATGTAGCACTGGGGTAATGACCCATGTATGATCAGTCGAATACCTTCTACATAGCCTTCTCGATCTTGCAATTTTTTTTTATTGTGCTCTCATAAACGACTTTCCTTTCGATCTACCAAAATACATTGGTCTCAATCATCTCCTGTTTGCCAACCCCAAGGTAGCATTGGAAATAATACATCCCATCATGGCAGTGGTTGGGATTTTTTCTAGGTGGAGCTAGACTTAGTTGTTGGTTGGGGAGATCCCATTCCCACATGCCTAGTCGCTCCAGCTAATGTGGTGGGCTGGGGTGTATCTGATGGCATTGATGGATTTGATACAGTTGATAATGTTTGCACACCTAGTAAGGATGGGTGGATCATTTCCATTTCGTCTAATACCGATTGGCAACATATGGAGGGTGAGGGACATTCACCTCGTGAGCATACCCCCCATGATTGACATGATTTAATGCATGCTTTTTTGTGATGTGGTTGGTGATGGGTTTAACCATGTTTTTTTTGTTTTGATTAACTGCTTTCAAACTCAAATTGATTTAGTGTGACTACCTATTGGGGTGTGTCTATCCACCCTTTTTTTTTTGTAAAGACTTGTATTTTTAAATTAATTAAAATTTAGGCCTTTACATTCAAAATAAAAATAATAATCACATTTCACATTCGAATGTTATTATATATTCCACATTCAAAGATAAAACACCTTATATAGTTTAGACCTTTAACCTTATTCTTTTCTTTTTTGGTAGATAAGATACTATAGCATTAATATTGGGTTTTACAGGTTGACCCAAAACCTTTTACAAAAATTAGCCTAGGGTTGTTAATGAACATGTCCTTACTATGGATCCTATATATGTAAAATCTACATGCCACCAAAGCCATTACATCTGGTAAGGCACATAGCCTGTTATCAAAAAGAAACTTCCCATACAAAATTTTGGGTATACCCCAATAAAACACACCTGCATCATAATTACAAAAAAAGAAACAAAAATAGATCCCTTCCTTGAAATAGTGGAGAAACAAAAAGCTGCATACACACATAGAAAAGTACTAAAAAAAACTTCCACAAGCTTTGTATTAACAGTTACTCTTAATAATTCTTTGGTAATTTCTTTCTTCCATATATGACATGCTTTGGGACCACATCCCGTCTTGGCCAATCAGCCTTGGAGAAGTGAACCTGCTGGCTAGATTTATGGTGGTGGCTATCTAGTGGTCCACGTGGCTCTGGTTCGAAGTCTTATATTGTCATTTCTTTCTTACCTTGTGATTATCAACCAACCTCAAATTACTAAGATGACTAGGAGCCATGTTATCTGACATGTAACTATCCACATTAGTCTTTGTGGTATTTCCAAGCAGCATCCACCAAGACTGAAAGCTCGAATAATTTTTATTGTGAATCCATTTCAAAAAAGATACGGGAATACTCATAGCCTTTGAAAATACAGTGCCTTCCCTATTGGTAAATTCAACTATCATTCTTGGCATTCTTGTTGAAAAATCTCCTCTACTTTTCTCAGGACACCATGTTCCCATTTAAAAAGTTCATCACCATCGACACCCAAATTGGTTAGCTTATCAACAACTTTGTTAGCTTCCTAAAAGACATATTGGGCTTTTCTATCCTGTCTTCCCTGGAAAAGGATCCTAGCCTCTTCAAAAATTGTTTTAATCCTCCAAGGAGGTGTTTTCCAATTATTGAGGATATTTATAACATGCATAGAGTCTCCTTCTATGATCAAATTGCCTTCTAAGTCTTGAGTCATTTTAAGGCCTCTCCACATAGCTCTAGCTTCAGCTTCATTGTTCGTCCTTGTTCCCAAATATTCATAAAATTCAAGCATCATATTCCCATTATGATCTCGCACAATACCGACAGTGCTTGCTCTACCAAGATTGTCCTTAGCCGCTCCATCAAAATTAAGCTTAAACCAACCCGTAGGAGGTGGGGACCACTTAACATTGGCTATGGGGTTAACTACCCTAGGCACAGACTCATCTAACAAGGTTAAGCTTAAATATTGAGCAATCGTGGTCTCCTACATATGAGGTTTATGGGTATCAAAAGGGATAAGGTTCACATTCTCGTTGGCAAAGGATAGGATCCTGACAATGATAGTTTGATGATCATATATAGACTCATTAAAGACTCTATGGTTCCTTTCTAACCACACCTGCCAAAGATAGTGATTGAGACAAATTTTCCACATGTATCTAAGTATTTGGCTTGAAAAGGGGCAAGGCCACTAGACAAATAAATCAAGTACGATGGCTAGTTTAACCCAAGAAATATTGAAGGCCTGAAAAACCCCACTTAGGACAGTCAAGGAAAAGGGCACTCAAGGAAAATGTGATAAATGGTGTCTCAATTAGCCCTGCACATATAACAATGATTAGTGATACAAATACCTTTACGCATTATATTATCAATGGTTATAATTCTTCCTTCGATAACCAGCCATGAAAAGATTACAATTTTTGGAATTAAATTTTTTATCCAAACTAAGTCCTTTTGGAGGACAAAATCCTCGTCATCAAGTAGAAGCTTGTAAGCTGATTTAACAGTGAACTGCCCATTTTTCGTAGGATCCTAGGTCACTTGATCTTCCTTCGGTCTCATGGGGATAAACTGTTGCCCGATAATGTTACAAATATCATTTGATTTCTCTTGAAATCCTTGAATCCTTATTTTTTCCACTTCATTATACCTCTATCCTCAACCATATAATCAAAGACTTTTTTGTCAATGAGTTCTTCCGTGATATCTCTGATTTGGTTTAAGTTGGGATATTGCATCAGTGGTTCATCCTTAGCCCACCTATCATTCTAGCAATTTATCCTCTCACCATTGCCTAAAACCCATCTTAAACCTTTTTTGATGATTTCCTTATAATTGAGAATTACTTTCCAAAAAGCAGAACCTCTGATTGGAATTGAGTCACTTAGAAATTCCATATTTTGAAGATACTTTCGTTTGATGATAGCTGTCCATTCATTTTCTTCACCAAAAATGAGGCACCACACCTGCTTAGCTAGTAAATCTAAATTCATATGAGCAATTCTCCTTAGACCTAAGCCCCCATTTTCCCTGGGTCTACACACTTTGGTCCATCCTACAAGGTGTATGCTTTTTTTCTCCTCTGATCCAATCCATAAAAATTCTTTTTGGAGTTTCTCAATTTTTTGGAAAACCTTCACAAGGGCTTTGAAAATGGAGATGAAATAGACTAAAATTCTTTGAAGAGAGGCCTTAGTGAGGGTCAGCTTTCTTGCTTGAGATAGAAGATGACCTTTCCATCCAGCAAGTTTTTTTTTAATTCTTTCAATAACCCTGTCCCACATTGACTCTCTCGGAGAACCAATGAAAAGAGGGAGACCAAGATACGAAGTGGGGAGGTTTGCTATATCACACCTTAAAATTTTTGTAATCCTTCCTTGCCTTTGAATGGGGTTGTTCAAGAAATATAACTTGCTTTTACTGAAATTAAATTTCTAACCAACAGCGTCCTCGTAGAGTTGCAAGATGTATTTAATTCTTTTGGCCTCAACCACCGATGCCTTAGTCAATAGAAGGGTATCATCGATGAATTGTTGGTGAGAAACAGCCCTAGTGAGAGATGTTGCCTTGATTCCTAATATTAGCCTTGAACTGCAAGCATTTTTTATGGTTTTGCCTAAAGCTTCTTCCACAATGATGAATAACATGGGGTTGATAGGGTCCCCTACCGAATTCCTCTATGACTTTAAAATTAACCAGCAGTTGTTCCATTAACCAAAATCGAGAACCATGCTTTAGAAATGTATTCTTTGATCAAATTAACCCATTGGTGGTGAAAATCAAACTTAAGGAGGACAACAATCAGAAAGTCTCAATTTAGCCTGTCAAATGCTTTGTTCATATCAAGCTTGAGGGCAAAAACAGTCCTGTTAGTCTTATGAGCAGAGTGCAGAGCTTCATGAACTAGGATAACTCCATCCAATATTGACCTAAATTCTAATTTTCACAAGTTTCTAGGTTGTCTCAACAAAAGTCTCTTCATAGTGTTAAATTTTCTTTAATTTTCACACTTCCCAATGATTGTGAATTTTTTAAATAAAACTTTTTTTTAAACCTAACAAGGCTTTAGTTTATCGTAAGACTCCATTGCTCAATAATAATCTATGATGCTCCTCTTGGAGAAGAGGAAGACCAGATATATGAAAATTTATATCCAAATCCTTTTGCCACAAGCTAAGTCATTATTTTAAGTTTAAGAAAGCTTTCACACCATATGCGTTCAATTATTCAGCCATTCAAAATCATAACAAAGAAGAACTTGGCTTTCTTTTCAATTTTTAAGAAGATGAGTCATTACATATAAACAAAATTCAAACTCCAAAAAGTTTGTTTATCAATTTCTTTCACAATATGAACTTGGAAGTTAGCTACAAAGTGAATGATTGGTATTGTTGACTTACCAAAGAATGAGATCAAATTGGTCATTCTCTTTTTAACTAGGGTTATATTTTATTTTAAAAAGGAAATTAAAACATATAGAAAAACAAAACAAAGTTATATACTTATTTAATCCTCTTAATGAAGCTTTCAGCGAAACGCAATATCAAAAAATAAATCAAAACCAAAGGCAAAATCTTCATCTAAATTCTAAAAAAACTTGGATTAAATTATGTTGTATCCACTATTTTTCATCCGGGTCTGATATGCCTCTTAAAAACTCACGAAGAAGAGATAATGGGCTTTATATAACAATCCAACATTAATATATAGTGTAACCAGCAGGTTAAAAATACTTTATAAATCATTTTTACACTGTATCTAGGGCTCGTTGGAATTCAAAACAACAAATAAAACTGTTGTCATACTACAGACATTGGCTCTCTATATTTTCACAGAGCATACGCAATGAAATAAACTAAAATTGATGACATATGCACTAAAATATCAATGAGGTTTGATAGACTTGTAACCAGGTTCTCAAGAAATACATTGAGAGATTTTTTTTATTTAATCATATCCTTGATAGTTCTGAAATAACACAAGAATCCGGCTGACTCATATCTTCAGCTCATCAAAGAAAAATAATTGTAAAATACATTCAAGCTTCTCCTCAAAATTTATTCTTTGCAAAGAGAGACTCCTCGCGGATCCGACGGTGAACATTTACACGACAAAGGATAAGGCGGATAGCTTTTAAGGAATCATCACATTTTCCCACGATATGCAACTACTTGTTCACACTATTTTTTATAATTTAGGAAAAAACACAACAAGCAATCCGACCCAACTATTTATTTATTTATTTATTTATAAGTTAACTCATTCCCCAAATAGGTATGTTTGAGAATGTTTTTATAAGAGAAATTAATTTGTATACAATCTGATTTATTTTCAATTCTTTTAAAATTATAATCGATATTCTCTTAATCTCCATTCCAAGGCAGTTAAAGCTTTTACTGGTATACCATTTGATTTCTATATTTTCAATTCTATAAACACACAACCAATCAAAATTTTGGAGACCATTATCAACACACATATATATATGCAGCACACCAAAGGCAAACATTAAACGAATAGTATAATCACGCTTTAGAAACTAAATTTTAGAATCAGATCCAACCTCTTAACCGATGAAGAAAACTTTGTATGCCTTCTTCGATGCAAAAGAGCTCTCAATAATTTGTAGTGCCAAATAATAATAATATTTCATCAAACTTCCTCCTCATTTTAAAGGAGATGATGATTTGGCAAATTGAGGACACATAAACAAACCATGCATAGGGAGCACCCAAATTTTATCGGGTGTCTTTCACCATTTAATCTATAAGCAAAGGCTTTATCATATGTAAATATATTTTAAAAAGTAAATCAAATATGGGGAAGTTTATCATGTATAATTATATATATTTATTATTTATTTATTCTTATATTTTAAAATTAAGATGTTTTTACACTTGTTTCGTTATAAGAATTTTCATATATATTTTTTTATGTTATTATTTTATTTCTAATTTGAATATAAATATACACATAAATTTATATTTATTATTATTATAATATATATTTTGTTATTGTGAGAAACCCTATGATCGACGTACAGGTGAGCAGTCTCCTCCCAACCATGACCTCTTGTAAATCCAAAAGTTATACTTATCAATAGGAAATTTAATACAGAGCCACCACACACCCACCCCCTCACACTCGCCCATGCCACGATTTGAACCTTGGACCTCCCGATATTATTATATATTTTTTAATATTATATATATATATATATATATATATATATATTATTTTTTATTATTACAAAAAATACAAAACAATTGCGAGCAAAACAATGACTACATGTAAATCAAATGCTCCTATATGAAATGTGCAAGAATGGAGGTAAACAATGCAAATCTATTGCAAGCATTACATGCAACGACACACATAACATACACCTATATGGGTTTGCCTCCGCGAGCTTCCATGTACTCGTAATTGTGGTGCTATAAAGCACTAGCATCATATCCCTACTTACCAGAGCATCAAACCTTATCCTTTTGCTAGTGGTTGAGTGTCAGGTACATGTTTTGCCAAACATGTATGCTTCAATTCTTTCACTCACAAAATATCAGTAGTACTTTGTTCTAAAGCAAAAAAAAAAAAATTGGGACAGATAAGGTAATTGTGGGGATGTGACAAAACCAAAATATATTTTAGTAAAGTATCGAGCACCATGCAATTCATCCAACAAATCATCTATAACAAGGATATGAAACTTATCTTTGATAGTGATCTTGTTAAGAGGACAAAAATTAGGATAGGATACATGTGCCATGAGTTATCCTTACATCGTACCATCGTCATCAAATAGGAATATGAATTAATGATTGGATGATTTATTCCATGCTCTACCATTTCTCATACCAACTTCTCAATTTTTGACTTTTGGGGTTGGGGATAGTGATAAGAATGCACATTAGGAGGTTGAATTCATAGAATTATATGGATGGCATGATCATGTGTGTGCTTAGGAGGTAGACTCCTTGGCTCACTAAACACCTTTTCATATGATCCACAATACTTTGGAGATCCAAAAAATGATCTAGAAGAGTTGGATCCAAGGATTGAACCTCCATGAAATTGACTTGGGCAAAGAATCCAAGACCACCCTTCCTCAATAAACAATGGAAACTAACTACCTTGGAGGGATGGGATTGAATTCATTGGATATAAATGAATCTTACATTATGTATCCATTTGATATATATTTTTTGTAGATTAATAGTAACAGCATCGAACTGATATAGTCATTGTGCTCCCAAGATAACATTTGAACTTTCCAAGTTCATAGCAAAGAGATTTTCCATCCAATTATAATCTCTTGTTTGGATGTTAAATTTTTCATTCAACCTATACACTACCCCCATCTTAAATTAAGACTTGAAATTTATCTTGATTTAAATTATTGATATACAATCCCAAGGATTGTGTTCTCTTACTATCTATAAAGTTATATGTGCTACCCGAATCAATCAACACATTGGCATATTATTATTTGATAAATCCTTGTATATTTATAGTATGGTAAGATTGGATACCCATATGTGCATGAGTAGAAGGAGCCACAACATCATTATCCTGTTCTAATTTATCCACTTCTATTGGTTGTCCTAGTTCTATCGATTACTCATGTTGTAATGAATGTTCATCCTTAAAAATTGATGTGTCTAAATATTCCAAGAGAAATTTACAATGTTCTTCATAGGCCTAATCTTGGGGATGGTGTGGATGACATTTGAATCAAAAAATATTGTAGAATACTCAAATTTGTAGTAAGGATGACGAGAATTGAAATCATGTCTATATAACGATCTAAATTCTTGGAGCTTTTATTCTACTGTTAGAGTTATACATTTTACATCATAAAGAGTATAAGGATCATGCATGTTGGCTTCCTTCCAAATTTTATCCTTAAGACCATAGTGAAAGCTAGATACCACCACTACTAGATTGAATTGTTGGGTATAAGTGAGGAGACTTGTAAAATTCGAGCAATAGTCTTCCACTATTCTCATTTGATTAGTTTACATATGATGTGGAAGATACCTGGTTAAACCATTGAAGAAATTATTCCTTGAAGTCATGCCATAAAAAATGGCTATCTTTTTTATAAATCTACCATAACAACCATTGATAAGCTTGGGTACTCAATTTAGAAGTTGCTAATGCAACACAATTTGTTTTTGAAATATGGTGTAAACATATAAGGCCTTCCATTTTGGCCAACCATACTCAAGGGTTGAAACCTTAAAATATGAAAATGTTGATGTGAGGAACCTTAACATCATGAGGCCATTCCAATAAATTGGAAGCATTGCCTATTGAGGAGTCTAGATTAGCGACAAAGCCTAGGTCATAAGAGCCAAAATCTAGAGGATTATAACTATGTAATTATTATGAAATAACATGAGTATTTTGTGCTTGATGAATGGTCAAAGGTTGGGGATTAAAAATTTGTTGACCCTTTGAAAAGAGAAGGGGTAGTATTGGATAGAACTAGGATTCCTTTAATTCTATTCAATATGTTGATAATGGTATCAACATTTTGTTCTTGTTGCGAAAGATATCGATGCAAACGAAGGTAAATATTACTAGGAAGAGGAATATAAATTGGAGAGGTAGTGAGGACAAGGATAGTGGAAGAAGGAGAAGAAGAACCAGATGTGTTGGGTGGGGAGAAGCCATGGTGTTTAAGGAAGAAAGAAGATGTTGATCAAAACTATTGATATTAAAGGAAGTGTTGTGATGATTATCAAGATTTCTAGGTTGGTACTTCTACTCATACACAAATTCTATGAACAATAATACATTGGAATTAACCATTGACTCATGCCCAACCAATATTATTAGCAGGTTCATTCATGCACTCACAACTTGAAGAAATGAACACCAAAAAAATTATGTTTCCTACAAGGATCCGATGACACAAGATACTCTTGTCGTTTCCAACCAATATATATATATATATATATATATATATATATATATATATATATATATATATATATATATATATATATATATATATATATATATGTATGTATGTATGTATGTATGTATATGTATGTATGTATGTATATTAATAAAAAAATTATTAAATATTTTTATTAATTAGGGAGAAAAGGTTTAAAAATAAATGAGAAAGAGCGAAGCGAGGGTTTAATTAATAAGAGCATGGGGGTGGGTGTTAATTAATAGGAAGGGGGATGCGTGGAAGTGGTGGATGGGGTGGGGTTAGGTAGGATTTAAATATTTAAAAAAATAAAATGTGAAAGTGGGGGGTTCAATAAAAAAAATGTGAACTTTGGAAACATGGAGCAAGGGAAAATATAATAGAAAGACAAATGAAAATGGGTTGTTTGCTCTCTATTAATAATTAAATTTTATTTTATTTTATTTTATTATTAGTATAAAGTAGGGAGGGGAGTTACACTGAATAATTTAAAAAAAAACTAATTAATTTTGGGAAATCAAATGTACCTTTTCGGAAGAGATATTTTGAAAACCTTTATTTCTCAGATCTCTACAAAAAATGAAAATTTTATTTTTAGGGCACAAAATATCTTTGTTAATTTCCACTAGTTCTAGAATCGTACCCTAATACCACTTCTTACGATATCACATAAATATTTAATATCTGCAACAATACTTCAATATTAAATTATTATTAATAATATGCAAACAATAATATCTCAGATTCAAATACCATGAACAATATGCAAGTATCAAATCCAAAAATAAATTAATGCAATAGCAAATCCACAACCACTCAAAGAGGTCAAATTCTCATAGCCACTTTGAGAGGATGAATTCTCTTATGCACATTGATGTGGCTTACATCCAAATTATTCGATGATCCAAAATAATAAAATATTCTTCCTATTTGTAGATGAAATCAATAATAATCTAACCCTAATTCTTAAGTGTCGACTAACTAAATCTATAGCCTAAGATAAAAATAATTACTCTAAATCGCTATATTGGGACCATTACAGCTACAAAGTAGGAGTATCATCACTATATTAATCATAGCCCCTTATAACAAAAGTAAATGGACCAAATTATAGTAGAATATGATGACTTTTTCAAGTCACCAACTAGGGTTCCACTTCATTGTGAGATAAAGCATTATATTGATTTAGTTCCTAATTCTCCTTTACCTAATACATTGCAAGAGCATGGAGAGAAAGAAAAATAATATTACATGCTAAGGGGAGACATATCCATGGCTTCCCTACACCAAAGGAACTTATTAGTGCTCA